>JAFBJW010000216.1:5719612-6330886 GCA_016785235.1 Pseudorhombus dupliciocellatus | reverse complement strand
GGTGCGCCTTATAGAGAGGTGCGCCTTATAGTCAGGTGCGCCTTATAGTCAAGTGAAATCAGCCACCAGGAGGCACTCTGAGCACTTCTGTTCAGACTTAGGGAGATTTGAGAAATGAAACATGTCCACTCATTTACTCAACACTGTATATATATATGTGTGTGTGTGTGTGTAAAAACACGATAGGTTTAATTCTAAAGATGTAGAAATTAGAAACTACAACCCAAATTTTATATATATATGAGCATTACCCACTTTTCTTGAAAGAAATATTAGGTAGTACAGAGTCTGGATAGCGAGGCTGTTGAGCTTCATTACATTGTCTGTCTGCTATTGATCTCTCCAACATCAGCCCCTTGTGTGTCTCAGATGTGGTCGAGCTGGCCCTGATGTTGCTTTACTGAGCGTCTGATCCCACGGTGTGCGGCAGAAACAGGGAGCCTGAAAACTCACCAAGGTCCATCTGCTCCCCGCAGCTTTCCCCTTTCAGACGTCGAGGGCATCGATATGTCCCCGGCTGAGTGTGAAAGCGTGTGTTGGATTTACAGCTGCAGGTTGGCTGTTTACTTTCCCCAAGTGGAAAGTGCACACTTGAATAGTAGGAGTCCTTACAGCCAAATAGTTTATGGCCCGATTTTCCTCGCCAGTGGCTCCCTCTGTGGATAAAACATCCCCTCAAACACTGGGTTCTGTAAGTGTGTCAACCCCAGATGAACCGTCAGGGTGTTTTGCATCTGAGTGCAGTTCTGTGTGTTGTTTCTGTGTCAGATGTATTTCTGGATAACTAACCTGCTGAAATGTTTTAAGACAAATGTGAAAGGGAAAGAAACACAAAGATCTTTTTTTTTTTTTTTTCTTTTTTTTTCAAATTCACTTGGCTTTTTATTCACATTTCAAATCAGCTGACGTCCCCACTGCACCATCTGTCCATACATTCTACAACTCTTCTGAAATGATCCTTCTCACGCTCCCTCCCATCTAACGCCGATGGGAATAGGGAATAGGGAGCCACCACCGGAACCACCGTCACCTCAAATAATAACAATAATAATAATTATAATAGTCATAAAAAATACAAATAAAAGCAGCATTGAATCAACTAGTTCTGATTTCTCTCTCCCTTCATCACTAGCATCTTTGTATTACGTTTACCTGAATGTAACCATCACTGATCACTTTAAAAAACATAGAATTAGTCTGTGATAACTAAACGTCACCATCATCATCATCATTCACCATCAGAATCAGAGTCCACACTCATAATAACATTAATAATATTAATAATGATAATAATAATAATAATAATAATAATAATGTAGGATACAAACTCAGAAGTAAAAAAGTGACTCAAGCTTTTTTAGGAAAGAAAATGGATGTGTGTGTGTGTGATCTGCATTTTATTCTGAGCCCAAAACACACTGTGCTGCTGCTGTGTCCCGCTCAGGATCTGTTTTGTGTGTTGGTTTGTTTGTGGTCATTAAGACAGTTGTGCGGACAGCAGACAGACACTGTCTGGTACCATCGAGCTACAGCAGGGGGCCACAGACATCAGCCGGGAGGAGGGCTCCTGTGACTGACAACAGCATGAAAGCACTGGTCCCACAGCGGCGCGCCTCGACCCACAGCTCCGGCACACGCACCCGTGCACTCCAATGCTCAGTGTGACACACTATGGTCACTACACACTACATCATACATGATGAAGTGTCCCGTGAAGGACATTTGTCAGTGCAGCTTAAGACTAAACATACATTGTGATGAAGCCCCTTCAGTCAGGTAGCGATCACTCAGTGTCACTGAGCTGGACCCAGTGATCATAAAACAATTCAAGTCTGAACTGAATGTTGTCACATTCACAAAAAGGCGACAGCAGCACAAACTATGTGAGAAGCATTGGTGTTAAAATTATTATTATTGTCTCTTCATCAAAAAACCTCCCCATCAAACCTAAACAGAAAGACAAATTCTTAATAAATAACTGGATTTTGATTGTTGTTTGTTACAGAGGAATATTTAACAATCAAATTGAGAAACATTAAGACTTTAAAATCCTTCATCCATCAATGAACTTTAGTCTCTTAATATTGGAATGATACCATGTCTAAAAGGGGCATAGCCATCACCAAATATCTGCATGTAGCCAGTAACTCAATCCTCTGTAGCCATGCTTCCATCCCCTCTGTGTGCAGCGGAGCTTTAGGTCGGGCCTCGCGTCGCCCCAGAAAAACCACAGTGCTAAAATGCTGTTAGACGTCTGGGCCGTCACCTGTGCCGGCGGAGACTCAAACATAGCGTCTTCACTGTGCGTCAGAAAGGCCTCCAAGGGTAGGGTTAGTGTGCCTTCTCGTCGCAGTTTCCTCTCTCATCACTAGGTGGTGGTGTTTATCTTACCACCGTCTCCCAGAGGACAGGCTCACCCTGATGGGATCCCATCATCAATAATTTCTTTTTTTAAAAACTAACGAAAGAGCAGCTTGAATTCCAAAGGAACGTGGAGCTGTCGTGTCCTCTAAATGTAGGCTTGGACCTCCACCATCAGTCTAGCCCTCATCCTTCCATCCACTCCTCCGTCGTTGTTGAGCTTTGTGGCTCTCAGAGTGGACATTCTTGCGTTCCGCCTCCGTGTCTGCATCTTTTTTTAAATAAATGTGTTTCGTCCGTCCACCTTTCCACTTCCCGGTGGTCTGATCAGTGCCGCTGTTGTCTCACTTGGTCCTGCTCCTGTCAGTCACTGGTACTGGAGGTAATTTTTGAGGGACTGAGGAAGAGGGAGGCTATCGATCTCCTGAAGCCGCTCGCGACCCAACGCTAAGCGGGCCGCACGCCGACACAGGTCCATCAGAGGAAGAGGCTCGGCTGGGGAAAGGGAAGCAGAGAGAGAGAGACAACATAAGTCTGTGAGCAAACTTGTGATGCTTGTATGTTATATGTACTTGCACCTCTGCTTTATGCATAATACATCCTTTTATTTGTTATGCATGAAGGAATGAGGAAAAGAATTGGAGGGAGCCGACAGAGTGACCCATAAATATTCAAACCTGTGCCTATCACCTGATTCTGATAGATGTGTAGAGGCCCATTTATATGAACTCATTGAATAAAGAACACCATCTGTCACAGGGACTTTATTTCCTGCTGAAAAGCTTTTTCTAATCAAACTGTTGCAAAGGAAGAAGAAATTCTGGCGGCTTGTATTTGCTGCACAGCCACTTTCTGATCTATACGAGTGCCGGGTCAGCCTCTCGTCACTGACCTTCACCTTCACACGGGGATAACGGGGGGAACAGATACTGGAGACTCCGGTCTGACCACAGAGAAATGGAGGAGGAGGAGGAGGAGGAGGAGGACTACAGTCACAAGAAACCTGTCTAATACTGTTGTTGCTGTAGCTGTTGTCTCTTGGTCTATAGTTGTAGAATTGCCCCAATTTGGTAATGAACATATCCAACAGCAAATACTGTAACTGCCTTTAGATACAAACTTCCCAAAACAACATTGTAAAAGCCTCCAGAGCCTGATTGACTGATTAATCAGCAGAGATGTGTGGTGACTGAAACAATGCACAAATATCAGCATGTTTCAGAGCCACAGTGTGAGCCATTCTCTTTGCTCCACTCTAAATCTGAGAATGAGGAGAAAGTGCTTATGCTTTAACAACTATTTTGTATGTGGCAGTCAGACAAGACTGAATCACTAATGTCACTGATTTCTGTTACTCTCAATGTTTCATGTGTCCACGCTCGGGTTTACAGCAACACAATGGCACCCGATCATTGGTGGGGGAAAAACGCAGGGAAATTAAGAAATGGAGCAGAACAGCAACAAAGGAAGTCATTCAGATGGAAAAGGGAGGGGTGACAGAAACAGTGAAAATGAAGAGGAGAGGATGAAAAAGACAGAGTCAAAGTCAATCAGGAGGAGACATACTGCAACGGGGAGAAAATGTTTGAAGTGTAAATGTGTAAAGTTGTTAAAAAGAGAGAGAGAGAGAGAGAGAGAGAGAGATACCCTCCGAGATAAAGTCTTTATCTCGAAACAGGCGGCGATCAGTCGTGCCCATCATCATTTTGAGGTGTAAAAAGCTGAGAAGGATCCTGAGGTGACTTTAAAACACCGTCAGTCTACCAGACGTCCTGCTTCTCTCGCACGACAGACACACGCTGCCTTCACCAGTTGGCATTCTGGACATCCTCTGCTGCTGCTCATGTTCAAGGTTAAACCCACAGGATCGAGCACAGTCCAGCCTTTACGCATGCACACCGAACGCACACACACACACACATGCTAAGTGTGTCCTTGCAGTGTCTCTGTCACATTAATGCTCATCCACACTCACCACAGAAACACTTGCCCACAGAGTCACAATGGCAGAACAGCAGAGTAGATTCTGAATTTGAACTCACTTTGACTCTTCCATTACGCTGCTGCCACCACAAGCTCTGCTCTCAGTTAATATGAAGGACTGTGGGTGCCTGCTACTGTCAGGGGGCCATCCACATGACATGTAGGTCCAGATACTGATGGTGACTTTCATTATGAAGTCAATTTTACCAGGAAAACAGAATGGTATAAAGAGAAACAGATAAACAAAGCAGAAATTGTTAGATCTAAATATGATCTGATTTATTATGATATGATTGGGTTCAATTCCTATGCCCAGCCACAGGTGTCCTACCAACCCCCCAATTTGAAGAACCATTTTAGAAATTGATTTCTTTTGCCTGTTAGATCTAGATATGGTGTGGAGCAAGGGTGCCTGCCATGCAGAAGGTGCTGGGGACGGACAGAGCACCTCCTGTAGGGGACAGGCTCAGTCTTCCTTTTGTAGGGTTAGGGTTAGTTGACTGAAGTGTTTCAGCCGTCAGCGTGTGGTTACTGGGTATGTACCTGTCAAAGGCAGCATTTTCAGACCAAATCCCATTAATGAGAGCGCTGCTATGTTCTCTAGTGCTCAGTAATGTGGAGACAGTTGAGAAAACAACACCGGCTGCAAACAGTGTCTCTCTCGTTCCTTCTTTCTGTTCTCCTCTCACCAGAAAAACAAATACAAATGAAAAATTGACTGTAAAAAGTTTCCCACACTGCGACGCCTTTTAATTAGCTGCCGTTGAGAAAAGATCAAAAATACACTCAAACCTCCTGGAGCCATTTCTTCCGCAGTGTGAAGCACAGGATCCATAAACAGCCCAGCTCTGTCTGCCCAGTATAACATCAGGGATAGTTTCTATGATGCCCCTATCTGGAATGCATTATTAATTCTAATACTAACATAATGCACTGTAAGAGCTCGTATGACCCTCTATTGTAATCCATTAAATCTTATAGATGTCTCAGAGTGGAGTGGCATGTTAGGAAAAAACAAAAGATGGGCTATGAGATTTCTTTTGTTTTTTCTGTATTCATAAAAGTGTGCTTATTAAAATAAATATAATGCGTCTGAAAAGTCTGTGTCAACTTTGAAAACATTTTAATTTACAAGTGCCTTTAACCAGACAATTACATCATCTATTTCTATTTTAATTGCTCTTTAATTACTTTACATTTTTCTTTCAATGCAGCTGTACAGTGTAATACAGGAAGTATCATGCATGTACCAGCTGATAATATGACTCTATCCTCAGCAGATCCTCTCTATAATTTGACGTTCTCTCCACGTTACTCATGAGCTACCCTGCACATTTTTACACTGGCCTTGTGTTGCGTAACATAAGTGATTAGCCTTGTTAATGACTTTCATTGGAATTCTTGGTGCACTAACAATAAGATTTAATTCTTAATGACACTTTCCCTCATGTTTTCAGCCTTTAAGCAGCTCCTCAAGCTAACGAGCAGTGTGAGCGGGTCATTTACCTCTGCTTCATTACACACTCGGTGCATTAAGGAAGAATGATGCCTCAGAATGAATATCATCACCAGGGGTGAAGACATTTATGCAGGTCACCACAGATATTTTACATCGACAAATTTGATTCCACCGCAATATCAAGCGCACCCTTATATGTTATTTTGGATTACAGAGTCCTCAGAGAATTATTATTCTATTTTTATTGAAATCAATTAATTCAAGTGATTAAATTAACTTTCTATTCCAGAAACTGCACATCGAAATGAGTTCAGTGTTAGTGAGTCTAGTGCACTGAGAACTAAACTGCAAGATGACACAAGAACAAGTCCATGAAAAAAATAGGAATATATAATAATAATGTAATGATAATGATAACTAAAGTATAACCAGAAGTATTTTCTCGCCTTCTTTCATAGTACTTGTTGAGGCACATGTTGGCAGCACTGGTAGTCAAACCCACAACCTTTAATGGCTGTCTCCGCCCCCTCCTGCGACAGCTCTGTTTGCACTGGAGTGGCAGGCCTCTTAAATTCAGCAGGAGGGTTAACTGATGACGTTACAGATTGACACAGCGTGCAGAGGGATCTCCGCGAGTGAAGGACTGCTTCCCTGATGAGACATTTTATATGGATATGAAATGCGACCCAGGGCCTGCTGCGATGGGGACAAGAAGTAATAGGGTCACACAAGAGTGACATGACGCCTGTAATGAGATGCAGTAGCACCGCGGCGCAGAGCAGAATTTACTGTCTGTAGACAATGATAATGGGAGAGAAGGTGAAAATGGCAACGGCAGCATCACTCTGATGACGGATGTGAACGCTGACCTGAGGGGAGGCCTGGGAGCTATATAAAGACACGGCATCTGAGAGGGCTTCAGAAAAGAGGCAGCGAAAAAGAAGACATGCTCAAAGTCACAACTCCTGTCAGTGACGAAGTTCCAGGACGCCACAGCTTGGGACTATTTTTCAAAGAGGTTTAAGATGTTGAATGGCTTCCATGGCAGCAGGTTCAATGTGAAACACCTTTGTCTGTTTCTCCCTATTCACTGATTACAGGGCCAACATTGTCGTTTGAAGTCAAAATGTCACACTGTGTGCGTAAAATGTCTCTCTTCAGATCTGGGACATTTGAGGGACGAGAAGTCACATCGTCCATCTTTATAAACAGTTCCTGATTTCACCCAAATAAAACCACGTCTCAGCAAACTCAGCATTCAGATCATGCAGTTTCTCAAACTGCCTAAGAGCCGGACGAGGGCAAACACGACCGTGACTGAGAGAAGAGACGGCTCAGGAAAACATGATCCTCTCTCCTCTTTCTCAAGTCTCCCTTCGGCCACAGCTCTGTCTCACCTGTAACAATACACCTCTCTCCTCCTGTAGCGCTTTTACAAATGTAAAGAGGAAACCTCTTTCAGCTTCGACCTCTTCACTGCCTCTCCTCTGCCCTCGTTTCACACTCTTCATGCTTTTTCGCTCCTTACACTTTTCAAGGTCAGAGCATTTGATCTTTCCTTGGCACATCACAAACTATGAGTGTAACTGTTTTATCTCTGAACTGTCAACAGGAGACAGAAGAACGTGTGTGTGTGTGTGTGTGTGTGTGTTTAGCCTGATGACAATGCAGTTTTATCATCATCTGCCTAATATTTGGAGGAGCTTCAAAGCCCGAGAGGTTAAAGAATTAGAGGAGCATGTAATCCCTTAATCCTTTAATTAAAGTCAATGTAGTAGGAAAATGAATAAAATTCCAATCGCATGAAAGCGGTGGTAAAATTGAAACTACTGCACAGGCCCATATGTCTGCTCATATGGATGTGTCCGTATATACGGTATATTTGAAATGACACACAGCTCAATAATGTGACCTCTGGCGCGTTTTTCCCACAATACCGAGCTTTGTCCTCGACTGATCGAATGTGGCTCTGCGAGCGCGCTGCAGCGTGTTTGTGCTGTTAGCGCGAAACGAGAACAAACATTTATATAAAGGAATTCCACAAACCTGTCTCGTATAGGCGTCGACACAAAGACCACACATGTATGCAAGGGCACGAATACAGGAAATCAAGACAACACACACACATAAGCATATATAGAGGCTTTGAGCTTTATAGGAGCATCCACAACCAGTCCCTTGTGACACCTAATACCTTTAACAGCAGAGTATGGGAAACAGAGGAGTAAAGTTTGGTACTAATGGTTGATGACGGCAGCTACAGTCACACGGATTCATTCGTTATCTCTTGGTGTTAAAGGTGTTAGCATAAGTTTCTCTCTGCAGCCAACCATGGTTTGTGACCTGGAACAAGCGGTGATGACAGTAGCTTGCCAAGATCATCAACCATCACTGAGAAGTTATTGCCAGTTCTCAACGCGAACGTAGCCCGATACTGTTGTGCAATATATTTACAGTGTGAAATGTTAATGGAATTGATGTTTTCTTGCAACTGATTTACACAATCCTTAAGTCTTCACTTGCCAAAAAAGGCATGGTGGTTACATACAAGTATGAACTTAGAAATTAGTAAAGATATAGTCAGGACTTTATGTTCAGTATACATGAAACAATTCAAGAAAAATCTGAAAAAAGTCATTGCACAGGAAAAGAATCAGTGCCCAAAGCTTTCTACCGAATCTAACAAAGTGTGGCAGATACATGCTCATAAAGGCGTCCTGTTCTTGGAACAGTGAAACTATATTTATTTTTATATGCCTTCTGTGAGCTGCTGCACTGCAGGCCCTCACTGTATGCACACCGCGTCTGCTGACAGAGGGCAGCAGTGTAGTATGAGGTGATGTCTAATGTCCCAAATTACCATCAAGTGAGTTTAGGGTTTAAGAGAGAATATTTTCAGACCTCACTCAAACAAAAAGAGCAAACACAACCAATGCAGGGATTAGCAGGAGGCGTATCTTTACTCAGCACTCTCCTTTTCAACACATGAGATGTTGAACTCTGCCAAACACCGACGTCCTTCACGAGGAAAGGGAAGTAGACGTTATCCATAACTAATGTACCTCCGGTGGTGTCCTGTGTCTTTTTCCACGGTAAATTGTGCAACGCTGAGGTTTTTTTTTTTTTTAAAGCATATTCAAGCTTAAAGGCGGTTTGAAGCAGCTGTTCTTCAGACCTAACGCAGTGCTGCTGCAACAAGCCATGGGGGATTTGTTAGAAAACTCTTTTGTACTAAAAAAAGGATGCAGCCACGGCGTGGGAGGACTAATGGCTACAAACATTTAGGGGAGAGGGTGTGAAAAATGCTTTTTACACCATCAAGTCCTCCCTGAACACTGCATCTTGGCTGAAGCTAATGTTAGTGGCTCAACTATTTGTGGAGATCCACTGTTATGAGTCATTCTGCATCTTAACGGCCACATCAGTGTCACCCAGAGAGATGGGCACTGTGGGCAGAGCGGACTACGCTACAGAGAGGAGTTGGTGGTAACACAAGCCATGGCGCTGTTTCTTTTTAAAGCCTTGCGCTCTCTTTTTCCTCCTGCATTCCTGTAAATCCACTGCTCGCTGCCTCCTCTGGGATGAGGCGGCGAGAGAGATGAGAGAAAATACTGGGGGAGGAAAGATGAGAAGGAGAGGTAGAAAAAGTAAGAGAGTGGGGGAGGAGGTCTGGGTTGAGGAAGAAGACACGAGATGAAGCGAAGAAGTAGAGGAGAAGAGGTCGTGAGATTAGAAGGGGAAGGATGCGGAGCGGAGAGAGGGTGCGATTAGGGAAAAAGGCGAGCGCACAGCCGGCCCGTCTGACCCTCAGACATCCTTGACTGATGCAAACTGCAGGGAGGCGGACTTATAAATATGTCAACATTAGTGGAAATATGTTGCTATGATTTACCAAGCGGCGCCATCAATTCATATTCTTGCTTACATGCAGTTTAGCAAAATGATAAAACATCCCTCATCCCTGTGAGTGATCTGGCACCGCTCATGCTGAACGGGCACTTTGTTACCGTGGAGCCGAGAAAAAAAAAAAACAACATTGTATGTGTCGGGACCGTGTATGTATGAAATCGAAGATGAAGTTTAACAGTTGTAGAGCCACGTCACATACCCTCGGTTTTATCTGTTTGTCACATTCATTGACATGAGTGACAGAGACAGAGAGTAGAAACTTTATAGCTAAATCTGAAATAATTCATATGCACTACAGCAGCACAGCATTGTATGATATCAAGAGAATGAGGACAGAAAATATGATTACATTTATATTCATACTGTAAGTGAGACCAACATAGACAGCCTCATTAGACAGCTGATGTGTGAGGGAGAGACGGAGACAACTAAAACTGACAGAGACGAGACAGAATCTGGATCAGAGACAATGTCAAAAAAAAAGAAAGCCAATAGGGTGTACAACTATACTGGAGCAAAGGTGGATTGTGTGTTTGAGTGTAAAGCAGGATATACCCACGTGCATTAACACGAGCGTGAGCTGATTCAACGTGCACACACGCAGGAGGCGGGCTTTAACACCAACCTCAGTGTGACAGAGACAGGCTGTGATATAAATGGCTGATCCCTTCTTTGGCCTTACCGGTCAGGTCAGAGGGTGTGTTAATCAGGGTGCATGTTTACTCTCTCTTTCTCCCTCTCACACACCACACACACGCAATCACACACACACAAGCAGCAGAAGATCAACGGGCAGATCGAAGCCAGACAGAGAGAAGTAAGAAGCATGGGGATGGACGGGATGGAGGAGAAAGAAAGGTGTAAACTGGGGTTCACTGAGGCTGGAAACTTTTGCTTTAGAGGAGAACACAGCTGTGTATTTACATTACCACCTGCGCTCACCTCTCCTTCTTCCTACAGTCCGAGCACTGAAGCTATTTGCAACAAGTTTAATACCTGCTGTGTGGAAATTGCCTCAAGTCATTCTGTCATTCTGCAAAGCACAAAGTGTAGTAAGATTATGATGCAGGATTTTATCACAAAGAAATACCAGAAGGTTGCATCAAAGCTTTCCCCACTATTTCTGGTACTTCTCTGTTTCATCCGTGTCCAAAAGACACACATGCACATGAGCAAGCACAACACACACTGTCTGTCACATCTGTTCACACAGAAAATATCAAAATGCAAAGAACAGAGGAATCAATGACCCCAAGCACATGTAGAAACGCACAGATTCAGAGTCCAGATAATCTGGGAGGTGCACGGGCTCAGATTAGGGCTGCAGACGGCCCAAACATGTGAGGCCTGATGCAGAGAGGGGCAGAGGGATGCCAGCGAACTCACACGCCCAGATCACGTGTGAGAGCGTGTGTGCAAAATATGACAGATCTGTTGCGTGAAAGAAAAAGCGAACGAAGCATTTAATGGTAATGTTGTTATGGCGACTGTAAAACAATGAGGCACAGCAGCAGATCAGGGGAGCAGGAAATCAACATGGCCAGGAAATGAAGTCAGAAGACAGGTGTGTCTACTGAATCATTTCATGTGTTTGCTTATTCAGACTCATTTATCCATTTGAGTCTGTTGTTTTTTGTTTTTTTTTTGTGATGTTTTACTGTCTAACCCAAACACATCACACTACAATATAATCTATGTCAAGTATGTCCCTAATGATTCCTCAAGATCTATTTATATTCCTATCTATATGAATATGAATGAATCCATCTTATCTACACAGCCCTACTGAACTCCTTAAGTTATGTAAGTCCTTGTTGATGTCAACAGTGAGAGGTTAGTTAAACAATGATAAATGTTCCTTTAAAAAAAGACTAACTCACTAACTTCTGGATGTAAGACAAGAATCGGATGGCAATCATAAAAACTTTTCATAGCTTTATGATGCTCGGTTATGTGGAGTCAACAATAAAAACTAGGAGGTGCTTATATTTAAGTGTTGATAAGAGGAAAGTTTATCAGTTAAGCCACTAGATCGGACGTGAATGAAGAAGAAGAGGTTCCAGTGTTGCTCCAGTGTTGTGAAGGGATCTCACCCCTGCAGACTTCAGGAATCACTGAGACGATGGGAAGCTGGAACCCGGCTGAACAAGTGGGTGAGTGAATCTCTGACCCTCACAAATGGTGATGAGCACGCTCGACATCACTAAAAGAAACCATCTCTTTCTCTTTACCTTCCACCAGTCTCCAAACAACTCAAGATTTTGCTGGTTGGTCCCAGGCGGACAGGTAAGAGCTCTACTGGCAACACCCTCCTGGGCCGGGGGCAGATATTTGACACCAGAGGAGGTGGGACCAACAAAGTTGCCAGCTCCGTGACCGCTGGATGCCGCGTGACTGTGGTGGACGCGCAAGGCTGGGGTTCATCTGAGGATGTAGCCCGAGAAGAGAAAATTGAGCTACTGAGAGCACTGGATCTGTGTGGACCTGACGGACCCCATGTTATCCTGCTTGTGATCCCTCTGCTGGACTTCACCGAGTCCGAGAGGAGAGCAGTGCAAAGGAGGATGGAGATCCTGACTCCCACAGTCTGGAGACACACAATGGTGTTGTTCACCTTTGGGGACAGGCTGAGGAGACACGGGCGCAGCGTGCAGGAGCACATCAGGTCATCGGGCGCTCCCATGCTCTGGCTGATGAACATGTGTCGCTATCGGTTCCACGTATTGGATAACACGGCAGGTGCTATTGCCCAGGGAGAGATACCGCAGAAGGCGAAGGGAGGTGGGAAGAAACGGGAAGTAAATTGGTGGAGGAACAACGACAGGGGGGCGGGAGGGAAGAACAGAGGAGGTGAGGCAGTTGACAGACAGGAAGGGGAGCAGGGGCAGGTGAGAGAGCTGCTGAGTAAAGTGGAGGACATGCTGCTGGAGAACGGCTCGTGGCACTTCTCGCTTCACATGTACCAGAGGATGGAGGAAGAGTGGAGCCGCAGAGAGCAGCAGCTGAGAGCTCAGCTGGAGGCAGACTCCCATGTGGGAAGAGTGAGGGGGAAACAAAAGGCAGCGGAGGCGAAGATAAACATGGAACCAGAGGAGGAGCAGAGGTTATTGACAGGAGAAGAAGAAAGAGAGAGGGGAGGCCGCCTGAGGAAAGCTCAGGAGAAAACGGAGGAAGGTGCAGAGAGGAAGCTAAAAAGAGAAGACGATAAAGAGGGGAGAGGGAAGGTGGAGCTGAGCAGACAGAGCAGAGAGGAGGAGGGGGAGGAGGGGGAGGATGCACGCTGTGACCGCAGACGAGAGAAAGCTGGAATAATTGCTCAATATTGGCCTGATGGGGATCAAAGGTCAGTGTTCAGTCCAATCAGAAGAATCGCCTGAGCGGCAACCTGTGGTTCTACGACATCTGTAGTCACCAGGACACATTAGCCTAACTGCCTAATAAACCACGGAACAACTGTGGACTCCTCAGGGGTCAGACGTGTAATATTCCTGTGAATGGGCACAGATATTTTCCTGTTGATGTGAATGTATCTGAGTCGATTAATCTCCTACTAATCACACAGATCTCTGGCATGTGCCACCAACATGACTCTAAACTTCCACTATGCACCATCTATTATAAATCTGATCTGCATAATATCTATAGAATGTGTTCTGGTCGGCTGCTGGTGCCATATTCAGCTTTATGCTGGAGAGATTAACTCAAATTGGTTTTAAAATCATCAGGAATGTGATCCCAGACCTCAGCTCTCTCTCCCTCATTATGTACAGTACTTCCCCAAACACTGGGGATGCTTATGAAACATAAGACAATGTTCCATTCTCTGTCATACTTATGTAATTAAAATAAAATTTTCTTTACTGGGGAAGTAATCGTCTATCCACCGAGTTTGTCCTTTCTGTCGTATATTTCCTTTTTACGTTTTCAATTTGTGTAAACGAGGTAATCACCGACGCTGCATGCAGGTTTTTATGGCAGCGCTGAGGGACGTGTGGTCTACCACCCATTTTATTACATCCGAGCAAATTGTCAATTGGCTGCAGGGAATTGCTGTCTCTCCTCAGCTGACACAGACAGTTAATCCTCATTCCTGGCTCGCAGTCGCGATGCCACGCAAGGTCAGTCGTGTTGTACCGGCGAGTTCAGTCTCAGCGCAGGCACATCAGGCCGGGGCCGCTTCAAAAGCCCAAAATCAGATTAAAGCATCTCTTGATCCTTCGCACTGGACTGGATTCAGCTCGTTCAAATTAAAAAGTAATTAATTATAACGGCAAAACTAAAAGTCGAAACAACTCAGAGCTTGTGGGTCAAACATTTGAACGCTATTAATTTGTGAACGGGGCATCAGAAGATGCGCACGCTCTTTCTCTTCCTCAACACTTTCTGGTAATTAGATGTGGAATACCGCTGTGACACTAATTTGGCTGAAGGAGTCCTCTGTGCGTCTCCACACAGCAGCCTCTGAGAGATCCAGTGTGTTTACAGGGCTTTACTGCAGCCAAACACTACACCAGATGCTTTCAGCCATTACTTCCTCTGCTACGGCCGCGTGATCAGGGAATTTATTTGCGAGTGCGTTTGATTGGGATCAAAGCCTACACAGTCTCTGGACGGCACATGATGAAGTCTGCTACCAAACCGTTATGAAAAGACATCATTTATTAGAGGGGCTCTCTTTTTTTAGAAGCTGAACCCTTCTACACCCTCAAACCATGAAATGTTTGATTATTTCTATGGTTTCATTCCAGCACACACTGAACATGTTTCAGTCGTTTGCAAGAATGGATAGAGTCAGAGGAGTATTGTATGAGTGAAAAGATGAATGAAGCAAGTTTTCTAAAACCTGAACCTGAAATGCAGCTGAGAAATTTGTCTGATTCTCTCACCGAGAGACGAAGGCTCCCAGAATTGGACTGATCCCAGGACTCATTCTGCTCATAGTGTGCGGCAAGCACCAAGACGGCCAGTGCATTTCACATGAGGCTCCAATTCAACGGAACAGCTGGCTGTAGACACAAGACCAAGGGACATTAGTGGTGTCCAACTCTGTTGCTAGACAACTGCAGGGAAGGTGAATGCACCAAGACTGCATCTTTGGGCAGAGGCCACCCCTGTTTTGGTATGCAGCCTCTCTGGTTGATTTTTGACTAGTATCCATCATAAGTTTGACAATATCATAAAACACGCAATGCCAAATCTGTGGAGTACTCTCATATATCACATATTTAGTCATGAATAAATACAATTTTACTGGAATATTCAACATATTTCCTTCAATACCAAACTCTCTATTAAGACTTTGGAAGCCAACAAACTTTGGGTTGAGTGTTGCTTTTACTCTAAGACAACCGAAAACATTACTGGTTTCACTGCTGTCTCCCTCTTCCTCAATGTCCTCTCTGGAATGAGATATCACACTGATTTTATTGGGCGTCATTGCGCAAGATACAATTTTAAATTACCTAACCACGGGATAACCTGTTGCATGTATTACACAATAAGGGCCGGTGTAATCAAGGCTCAGTTGAATGATCGTTGGTGAGCAATCGTGTCTTATGTAATGTTAACTATCGGTATTGCTGCACTCCACAGTAAAATAAGGGGAACTGGTGTGAGAGTGTAAGTATTATCAAAAATCCCAAGGTATTTCCATCTTACGTTAAAATGTCTTTCCTTCTTTGAAAAGCCCACTGATAGTTACCTTAAAAAAAAAAAAAAAAAAGATAACATCTTAGATCTAAGAAGAAATCTTTTCATCTGGCAGAGCAACAGTTGCTTGGGGGAGCACATGTCATGGATACCACTGTTGCTACAGAGTGTAAGTATTATCAAAAATCCCAAGGTATTTCCATCTTACGTTAAAATGTCTTTCCTTCTTTGAAAAGCCCACTGATAGTTACCTTAAAAAAAAAAAAAAAAAAAAAGATAACATCTTAGATCTAAGAAGAAATCTTTTCATCTGGCAGAGCAACAGTTGCTTGGGGGAGCACATGTCATGGATACCGCTGTTGCTACGAGACAGCTGACAACCCAATTTGAGTTAATCTGATCTTCAGCTGAAACATGAAATATTCCAAACTTTTGAGTGTAAGACATTTCACTCGAATAGAAATGTAGCCTTGAGCGGAACACATCTCCACCATGTCAACCGATCATGAAACATTTCGGTGAGTTTACTGGATACTGTGCTCACCCAGATTTCGCTCAGTCCCCAGCGTGGGCCGGCTGAGAACATGAGCGGGATGGCGGTCACACGATAACACGTAACTCTGATCCTTTATGTATGTTGTGCGCCTCTTTCCAAGCAATGCAGCACGATCACAAGACAGCACGCCGCGTAGCTGAGGAAACGCTCCTGCGTGACGGCGTGACCCACTGACCTAGAAGAAAGAGCGCGGTTGTTCTCCTGCACCAGTTTACAGGAAACAGGGAGAGCTTAAACAATCGCTGATCACAAGAAGTCAGCGAAGGGAAAGAAGGCGAAGCTGCTTGTCTTGGACGTGAGCGTGTGCAGAGGAGAGCTCACGCACTGCAACTTCCATCCTGTGTCCTTACACACTGTCCTCTGTCCCCATAAAACCCCTGCCCGCTGTTTTTCATTGTGTTTATGTGGCAGTTGGTGTTGTCCTTTCTTGAAGTGAGACTGGGGAACACAGTAAAACATTTCTCTGGCATGCCTCCTGCTTTTACTAACTCACCTTCACTTTGACGCTCATAAACAAGTCCTCCACTATTTCACTAAGACCGCTGAGGTGAAACAACCTGCAGTGCAGCTACTTTGCTTAGGTGACTTCCTCTACTCTCGTTCTCTAACGTACACGCTCATTTAAAGCACTTTTGTCGAACTCAAAGCTATTAAGAGTGAATATAAAAAGAATCATAGCCCATAATAAGCAACAACACATCATATATTACTGTTGAAATAATATGAAGGGAAGAGGACCAACTAACACCTGGACTCAGATGTAATGGGGATCATGTGCATCTGTCATGTGAGTTCCAGCACAAACAGGAAGTTTACTCTGCAGTTGGTTGCTTAGATGCAGATAACATTATGAAAGTGGAACGGGGAGAGTAGAATGTGACAATGAGGATTTCTATTTAAGTCGGATCTGTTACTCACAGCAATGGCAGCACTTGGAAATTTTATCCATGTGGCTTTCACCATGATAAGTGAGTTGGAACTGAAGATAGCCAGTCAGGAGGAGGAATGTGGGTGGGTGTGCCAGGGTTTCCAAAGAGTTCTATTAATCTAGACTAAAGCGCAACACTGGAGTTTTCTAAGCAGCATTTTAGCATGTGTCAGTTGTCGAGGCTCAAAAATTCCTGCATTGCGTTTTGTTGTGATTCGTTTTTAAGAGAGATAAAACCCTTGAAGGGAGGGTGGGAAATATTTTTTTTGACTTTGGCCAAATAAACTTTTTTGGTGACGTACGCCTGATCTTGACCTTTGATCATCAGAATCTAGTTGGTTTATCCTCCAGTCCAAATGGAGATTTTTTGACAAATTTTAAGGAAATCCCTCAAGATGTTTCAAAGATATCAAATTCACGAGAATAAGACAGGCGGATTTATGACTGAATGAACTAATGACATGATGAGGCAGTTCACAGCTGTCACCTACAGAGGCAGGGCTGGATTCTAAAACTAAAAGAACTAGAACTAAAAGATCATAAAACTGAAAGTAAACCACAAGTGTGGAATGGCGCCAGTGAGTAAAATAAGATCCTCGAACAAATGATTCATAAGACTTATATTACAACCTTCACCCTGCACTCTGAGCTGTGTGCAGAAATGCGAGCCTCCAGTATCAAAGAGTTATTATGAGTCAGACTTTTCGAGGTGTAAGATTATGAATTCACAGCAGCACCATTGCTCAATCTATTTGGGCAACTTCAACGTTGACAGGTATAGTTAGATATAAGGAGAATATATAGGATGAGAGTCAGGTGACTATATTTCCGGTGTGCAGCAGCTGTCAGAGACACGAGAGGAGATTAGATTTAGATGAACATCTCAGAAGCCACTTTCCCTAATGCGCCTGATCTTTAAACGGTTTTGTGACAGGAGGGAATAGAAACCAGTCAATTTTGTGAAAGAGCCACTTTACCAGTTTACCTACTCAGCACTCAGGATTTCTACATTTACAGGGAAAGTGCAGGACGCATTATGAGCTTAATACAAATATGGCCTCATTGCAAGGCAATATTCTCTACTGTTTCATTTTGAGACAGCAGCAAAGGAAGTACCTGATCTGTATCACGTGGATAAGTCTCTTGTTTACATAAAGATCCATACATCATTAAATGAGGAATCACTATGCTTTATCTGCCCCTTTATCCAAAATGTATCCAACAATGTTCAAACCCAGGGAAATCCACAATTTTAATCAAGGCAACACAATTGCGTCACATCTGCTGAACTCGTGGCTTTGCTCGTCTGCTGCTGTAACTTCCGGTGCAAACGACAAAAAAGAAATCGTGGAAACCCATGACCCCTTAAACCTGATGTTACCAGCTCAAGGTACGTACCGTTTAAGATTCATTAAACTCTTAAAGAGCGAGAGAATGTGAGTGGATGCACATTTCTGTGTGGAAAAAATAAGCTGAGTAATGAGGTTAATCACAGCTCTTGGCCCCTTGAGACCTCAACCTGTAAGTCGCAATTGACTTCCTCATATGTGGCCTGAGGCCACAAATGTCACAATGTTCGAATGTTTTCACCACTGACTAACACTTGACATGTTGTGAAAGACATGAGACAGTGTGGGTTATGATTTGCCCTGAAAAGAAAGGCTTCAGTTTCTTTGCCTTGTTTTGTTTTCCGAGGGAGAGACGGAGGACAGAGCAGGATGTTATCTGCTCCTGAGGGGGGAGTGTGGCCGAGGCCAGAGGCTACACACAGCCACTTGAGTTGGAGTAACCGCACTGAAAAGCAACACTGAGTGCAGCCTATAGGGAAGAGTGGACTTGTGTGCACAGCGCTTGTTCCCAGAGCTTTTAAACAGAAACACAAGCAGAGAGTGTCGGCCAGCTGCACACTGAGCCACAGATGGTTGGCTTTTAATCACATTTTCTGATTCACTTTAATGTAACGAGCAAATACTGAGGTGTGAACACCAGACAAGGCCTACAGTCTGGTGAAAGTAGGTTTATAATGTGGAAGTGACAAGCATATGTCTGGAATCATCACAGGCCCAAACCACCTGATGGGAGTTGAACAAAAAAAAAAAAAAGAAAAACTGACGCTGCACTAACTTTCTGAGAATAAAACCCAAATCACCCTGGGAACCGTTCTGTGCAGCAGGCAGATTAGAGTGTGGTTACATACACAAGACACCGAGATTTACGTAACTGAGGTATAAAGGAACACAGAAAATGGATTTCCCCAGCTCTGGTTTCTTGCCCATGTTTACACGTTGTCTGGTCTCAAATCAGCTTTTCTCTTGTGGACACTTTCAAACTAACTTGCTGTGACAACAGTGCAGCAGGACGAGAGGACAGCTCCCACAGTATCGTTTAAAATGAAAAGGTTACGCCTCCAAAACAAGGGCGAGCGCTGCTGACCTGCTGTGTGTGTCTATGCTGATTGGCAAGAACCAGGTAACGACAGTGCATGTAAATGTAGCAGATTTCTGTGAGTTACCCATGTTTAATATTTAAAGTGGAAAGGATTGATAAGTGTAAATATCAACAGGCGTCTATTGGAACTAGGGGATTAGTAGTTTGATTAATCGTCTCTGTGACTTTTCAGAGAATTGCCACCTTGCCACCCAGCCTGGTGTTTTAAAGGCACAGCTGCTGGAGAGTGAATGCTCGCACGAATTAAAGATTCAAATTTGGTTACATGTGTCATTATGTCTGGTTAAGAAAATCCTCTGGTGGGCAGCATGAAAACTGAACAAATGACTGACAGGGAAAATATGAAAAGCCAAGTGAGTAATGCAACGTGTAGCGCAGAAAAGGATGAGTGTGATGACACGAGCAGCCCACTCCGCCCTAAACGGCTCCAGTAAGGCTGCATGACGGCACACCCGGTGGAAGGTGGAAGGCAAGTATGTCAAGGTGGGAAACAAGGAGCGGCTGGAAAACACCAAAGCCCCATCTGTCAACTTTCCACGGTGAGCAGAGTCGAAGAAAAGGGTTCTTCAAGGACTTTAACACAAACCCACATTACATCATGTTCCTGTGCTCCACCGAGACAGGATTCCTGAACGCTAATGCAAGCGCTCTTCACCTGACTGAAGTCATGACATCATCCTCACAAGATGTGCCGACAGGACACGTTAAAAAAGGAGCGTTGCTACGGCAACGGTGCGAGTCTCGTCAGTGGGAACAGATGAATGGAACTCAAGGAGTTCACAGACGAGACTTTGGTTTCCCCTTCATGTGTCGACAGAGGAACACAGAGTCGGGAGGATGGTGACAGAGGGTAACTGAATTCCAGAGAGGTGTGGAACAAAACTGAAAACACAAGCTGAGGCCACGCAAATAAAGTGAATGAAGAAACAGATAAATCCAGTGAATCTCTTTCGCAGGGCTGAAGAACATCACAGAAAGAGAAAGCAAGACAGAGAGAGGCCAACAGGCCTTTGAATAGAACTGAATCCAGGAGAGGACACAAAGGATTTTCTGTAAATAGGTCACGTCAGGAGTGTTGATTCGAGGATGACGTTGCAAAGAGTGAAGGAGGTGAAGAATAGGGAGGGATTATCTTGCTTTTCTTCATTACATGACAAACAGTGATTGGATCAGCCCCTGCTGGCAATACCAGACTCACTAATAATCAAACACTTCTGCACTTCAAGCATGTTTTTTCTGTATACAAATGCACATTTTAGTGGTTTAAAAAAAATCTTGAACACATCACCATCTGTTCCTGAGTCAGGTAAAGGTAATTGTTTTTTCCCTCATCCATCTTTGAGAAAAACATTTTTAAAATAGAATGCATCCAAAGAATCCACTTGTGTCTGGGAAAAACGGTGCTCACAATTATAGTCTAGTCTGTGGCAGCGTTAAACGTGGGATTTATGGGTTCGTAAAAAGAGACTGTTGAGCTGATTTCAGCTGCTCAGCTTTTCCTCCCTCACATGAATTTTCTCTGCATCTCCCGGTGGCTAGATTTGCTGTGCGAAGCAAAACAGATCCATCACATGGTTTTATTGCTGTTTTCAATAATTCTGGAAATTAATCACTTTCAAATGAGTCTCCAACAGACTGACCGGCGCTTATAAATGACAGGGCAAATGTCTATATGCAGTAAATGCAATTTATTTACACACATGGGAACTAGGGGGAAATGGATTACGCCTTACATAGCAGCTGGGACAGTAAGTACGTCTGTGCCTCTCCCAGTGTCTGTTAAGTCCCTAAGATGTGTGACTATTCTCCCGCAGGAGAGCAGAGGACTCAAATTGAGGATTTTCATTGTTTTTCTGTCACCTCCTCCCACAGTGGCCACCTGTCATTTTCCCCCAATTCCCCTCTTCACCTGAAGGTAACAGAATAATCTGCTGATCACTAATGTCCTCTAAATATCTGCCTGTTAATCTCCCACTTACTGTCCATGCTCCTCCCTCCTTTGCAGTGTCTCTGTAGCGCAGTTATTATAACGAATAGTCGAAATAGAGGCTACATGAAACAAAATTAAAAATGCCAGGTAGACATACTTCAGATTTTTCCCTGCTGGTGTGATCCTGAATTTCTAATTGGAATGTAATTGAACATTTTGGGTAAAAATATTCACTCGACAGCTGGTAACTAAGCCAGCAGGCCTGGCTCTGACTGTGAGCAGAAAGCACACAGTAAGTCTGGTGTTGCACATGGAGTCCTCGGACAGTTACGGCACATTTTGAATGAAGAAAAAAGACACATATGGTGAATATAAATTAAGCGAAAAGTTAATGTAGAATGTAGAATTTAGAATGTCACAAACCTATTAAACTTGCTTAATAAAACTCCCACGACCCTTGCAGCATAACACACAAAACAAAATAACACACATTGGCAACATTTAGTTTAGCTCTCCATAAATTGACCACTGCAGCCAAAACACCTCACTCTAAACCTAAGTTGAAGACGAGCCGTCTCTGTTTCCCTACCTGGATTTTCTTGTTTAACTTTCTTTGTACATGTGAAGGTGGTGGCAGCCATGTTGCTATGGAGACAGCTATATCTGTAAATAATTATTGTGGTTTCCAGGTCAGGGTGTACATTAAATCATGAGAGGATCTAGAATAAATCATCTTGGTTCTGTGATAAATCTAAAGGCTTTTTTTCACTTCGTAATGAACATGTCCTGCAGTTTCAGAAGATTCATGTCGAATACCTGTCTCAGTGTTCATTAGTGAGAGCGGGTACACGTAGCTGTGGCCTCAGGGTGCTCATACAAGCCGGGGCGGATCAATGAAAGCACATTGGGGGAATCAGAGAGCGGAAAGCTGATAAAACAACAGAAGCCCTAAAGAACAGTGAAAACAGAAGACACTGTTGTGGGAACACCAAATGATTGGTGTCTCTGAGCTTTGTCGAGGATATTGGTTTTGCTAACTGAAGACAAGATTCAATCAAACACAATCCAAAATCTTGCCTCAGGAACATTGCATAACCAGAGTCTATAAATGCTGAAACGGTTTTGATTGCAACCCTACAAGTGACCACCAGGGAATGGTCGCAATTATAGTTCTGTATTAATTCACCCATTATTAGAATGTTGTGATTGCCAGCATGTTCAAATGCTAATGTTCATAATTTCACTTAAAGAACATCTGTGAATCATCCATGAATTCATATCCCAGCAGTCTTAGCTCCTCTAATTAGACTGAGCTTCACCCTGCAGCCCTTCGTTAGCGCCACGTGTCTGTCTCCCGATCGCATCCTCACCTGCTGTATCGGTTCATCTGCACACAAGTGACTTAACCTGCTTATTGGTTTACCCCTAATTCACTCTTTCTTTCTTTGGCCTGTGTCACCCTGTGCAGGACCTCACCGCTGTCCTCCAGTCATCATCACGTTTGGCGCTGTATAAAAAGCATCATTTTTCAGTTTCATACATTTTTCTCTGCTCATCTCGGCTGGTGAATACATGATGACTAGCACACTGACATGACACCACTGAACAGCCAATCACAGACATTTTTGTGGCAGCGTGTCAAAAGCAAGGCTGCAGAGCGCAGTTGAAAAAGACAGTGGCAATAGCCCAAAAAAGGACTTTAATTTGAGAATAAATCTTGTTGATGCAGCTTCCAATAACTGGAGGCGCTGTAAATAAGACTCGACACTATTAGTGTCTGTAATGTGCAAGGTGCAAACCATAGACTGTATAAAAAAAAAAAAAGGACATGATGGCTTCTACAGCTTAAGCCAAATAATCCATATCGCACCCTGGAGGAGGTGAGCAGAGGACAGAGACTGACTCTGAATCACCAGTGCAACTACTCCTCCCTCGACTTATGTAATCAATTTAGGTTATACCATAAATCAACTTTATAAACATGAATTTAATGTGTTCAAAGTCTTGTCTGAGACAAAACACACAGTATGTGTATATACCGTACGTGTCTTTGTGTGTCTGTAGTTTGCGTGGCCTCAAGCAAGGAGCTGCTGACGGCCCGTCTAAATGTGAAATGGGCCGGCACACAAAAAAAAAGACAAACCAGTGAGCACATGAGACAGAGGAACGCTGAGGGGGACAAACCAGGGAGGCAGAAAAATCAGAGTGCAAGCAATTACGCCTGAAGCTAACTGCGAAGTTAAGCTAAAAGACTAACCCACCAACCCACATTTCACACAGCCAGCAGATCGTGTGAAAGCCCCAGCTTGTGTCGAAAGCCGAGGCACACGGGGAGATTTATGATCCATGCTGGTGAACAAACCTGCAGTGGCCCAAACTGAAACAGCAGCACAAAACAAGCAGAGCTGAACTGGGGTCAGCCTCAAGACAGAAACTGAAGGATCAGTTTCCCCAAATCAAAACATCTTCTCACCTTCCAGAAGTGGCGTCTAAACACCCAGACACTTTCAACTGTAAGTACTTATAAAATATGAAGATAAACTGTTTTCCAGACACAACTTCCCCACAGTTGCACTGAATAATCCACAGACGTCACCGTGTTTACTTGGATCTATTTCATAAGTGAATGGAGCAACAAAGATGTTTCTGGAAGGTGGACTTTTTTTTTTTCTTTTCTGAAATAGTCAATTCATGTTTTCACTTTCTGTCATTAAGTTTCATGGGTTTCATCAAGCATGTCATTTCAACCCTGGGCTCAAATTTCTGAACTGTGTTTCCTGTCACCAGCTGCTGGTCTCTTGAGTTGACCTGAACTTGTGACAGCAGGGTACCAGAACCAAACTTCTGTTTTGTGCTCGAGAGGGACAGATAAAAATGACTCTGGCCATTTAGATTGACCCCTGCATTCTGAAGTGAGCTAACGCATGGTACCTCAGGGTGCTAGGGCCTTCATGTAAACAAGCTGGCCATGAATGGATCTCAGTGTTCTGCAGATTCAGAGAATGGGTGGCTGCGTCCAGAAGCAGCAGCTGGTTTTCGGTCAGACCTGGAGTGTGTGAGCTCATGTGATGCAGACTAAACAGTAGGGAGGGAGGTCAGAGTATCAGGGGAGGGGAAAAACAAAGTGGGTCACTTCTCGTTGACATAACTGCTGGAATGCGACGCCCGGATAAGCCTGCAGTTGTGATTTTAACTATGAAGTATGAATTAATCCCTGCCAACGAAAACCCAGTGTTAGTATTAATGTCTGCGTGCTGCGGATGCCACGGCTCTATTGAGCGCGCTCTGAAGTCCGGAGTGTCATTTTTCACACAGTTAAACGCAAAGACGTAAAATGATCGTGCAGAGGCGCGGGGTTGTTTCGATGCACATTTTGTTCCTCAGCTGCCTCCGGGTCGGTGTCATGCTGCCTCAGTTGACCTCATTCTGAACAAGACATGATTTTGATTGATTATTACGGGGGTTTCTAAAATGCTCCATTCACATTCCTGCTAAATTTCTTTATTTTCTCACCTCATCACATCCACTACTATGTCAGAAGATTTGTGGTTCTCAACCCCAACCTGAAACAGTTACTTCAGTGTCAGCATACACCATTTTGGATGTTTTTTCCCTCATTTTGCAAAAGCTGATTTTATCATGTTGACATGGCAGTGTCTTAGTCAGACCATGGTTGGCTTAACATTAGAATATTGGCGTCCATGTAAACAGAGTCGTTGTTTCACACCCTTTTGCTGCCTTTACATTCTGGCTCCATCCTGTCGACCATGCAGCTAAACTGTCTGCAGGCTTGAACTGGTTTTTTCTGGTGATTCATATCACAGCTGTTGGACAAAGGACCCTTATTGTAAATTTGTGAGCAACCAGAAGAAAAAAAGGCAGCACTGACATTAGCTTCACCACCAGAGCTTAGAAAATAGAGACTTTGTAATCCTTTCACTGAAGTTAAAACCGGTCTTTAATGGGATTTCTATGGTTTTCACATGATAGCGAACAGTGATATGTGGCCGGCAGTGAGGGCTAATTCAGAAAAGGCTTGGAATTCTGTTCAGAGCGGTTGCATACTAGCTGATAGGGAGGGCAACATTAAACAGACAGATTTTACAATTGAGTTTGGTGTGATGTGCGCTTTAGAACAAAGAGAAGGGAGAGGAAGAGAGGACGTGGCACATATCAGGGCTGAAGCTGGGGCAGCTCCTTTTGTAGGGAATCAAAGTGCAGCTAATTGGTACAAATACAGGGACAGGAGAGGAGAGAATACAGAGCTGTGTGTCTGTGTGTGTCTGAGAGAAACCTGCGCAAACACATAACACAGAAACAGACGTGCGTACGCTTCAAGGCAACAATATTAATTAGTTACAAAATATTGTTTATGTAGCTTCAAATACGTGAAATATACTTCATGTGATCGCTTCTCTGCAGGAGAGGAGAAAATGTTTGAAGTGGGAGCGCTGGGAGGATGAATAATTCACATGGAATTTACTGTATAATGCCGCTTGAACCTGGCTCAGCGTTTATTTGCATTAGTGCTTATAACACTTGCTGATCTGACCCTGACTGCTCCGTGTGATCATCCGCACACTACTGCAGGCCCAGAGTGTTGTTTTTGGTTTTATGTGTCACTGGTGGGTGTTTTTCTGTTACTGGAGGAACGGGAGAGATGATCGCAGGTGGCGCAAAGCGGAGATCAGCTTTATGTGGTGCAGCGAGGAGCCCTGAGCCGGAGTGATGAGAAAAACAAACAGTTTGTGGTGAGACGACTCCGAGCCTGTAAATCTCTTTTTTTAATACCCCGCAGTCAGCTTGTTTCCCCCCTCACAACTATAACTCACAAACCATCCAACAGTCTCCTCTCATGCTAGATAAAGTAATTACTGAGCTACCCAAAGGATTTCTCATGACCACACACAAACAAACACTCTCATAAACACAGAATAGAATTACGCATTCCACGCACTGAGACAGACGCACACACACACACACACACACATCACAAATAATACACTCAATGCTAAATACAACAACAACAAAAACCAGAATGAGACAGGTAGGCTATATGATGCAATGTCTGGCCGAGCATTTTCTGCCGGTTTGCTGTTCACATTCACTGCACACACTCACACACAGCTGGCAATTATGACTTCATTCCCACTATTGGAGTCATCTGCGGGGCAGACGGGGCGATTCAAATCAAAACTGATATTGAGCGGAGCCGCCACACAGATGGTAATCATACCAGGTTTGCCCAGTCTGCAAAAAGCAACAGAAACTAGAAATGCGTACGCTCGGGGTTATTTACCTCACCCGCTGACATAAATCTTGAGATATTGCTTTTACCGCGGTAATTGTTTCGGTTTCAGAGCAACAGCTGCTGCACTAATAACCCACAAAGACCTTTCCATTATGAATTTGGGGATTTAATGAGAGAGCAAAAGCGTTGGTTTGGTTTGGTGGTCCAAGTGGATATCCCAACCTGAGGCCTGTTTCCGAATAATTAAGTAACCTCAGTCTGCTCACAAGAGTAGACACAGGATTTGATATTTTGTTCTTAAGTGCTGGAATCTAAATATAGTAACTGGCATATATAGTCCCATACATTACAGATCCATCAGCTGAAACAAGCAAAGTGTCCACTGCTACCAGAGTTGACATCCAAATAGAAACTGCTCTTACTGTAACTACTACTCAGCCGAATATCCACAGACCCTTATTCTTATATATTTAGAGGAAGAAGAAACACATTTCTGGCAGTTTCCTCAGCAGTAACAGTAAATCACATAGGAGCACTGCAATTAGTCCCTATGCCACCAAGCCTAGAGATCCAAATATTCTTATGCAGACACAGATTAATGTCACTGTGCCACTGCATTTTGCATGATCAAATGTGCATTTTTAAACCTCTTGCTGCCTCTGTTTCCCATTCACACACGCAGATCCCTGCGTGCCTCCTTTTCTCCACCTCCTGCATCTTTTCCTTTTCCTTCAGATAGAACCACCTATCAGGATGAGCCTTTCAACCTTAACGCCCCCCCCCCAACCCCCCCCCCCCCCCCCCCGACCGCCTGCATTAAGCTTGGCACATTTTCAACAGTCAAACCTCATTTCACAGCGTGACGTCAACATGCTTGTAGAAACGGGGACTTTGAAGAGTCTCAGTATTCTCCATATTCTTCTAGGTGGCCCATCGCGCCCCGTGAAATCCAGAAGATGGTTCCATAAATGGAAAAATGGCTGAAGTGAGGTGCTTTTAACAGCTAAAGTATGTGCTTTGAAGTAAGCCTGAGTGAAGAGACAACAGTCTCGCCTCTCCTCGCCATCTTGGCAACACCACCCGGCAGCTATTTCTGGATAACTGATTCAAATGCTTTTTTATTATATTTCTCACGTAATTGATTTGATGAAAAACACAACTGGCATAGTTAGGAAAGGTAGCCAAGCAAGGCCACCCAAACCCTAAGCCACCAAAGGTTAAGAGATTCAAGTCTTAATATTGCAGCCAAGTATTTTTAGTTTTCTTTCAGACTCATATCTGAGCTGAGCAGCTGCAGTCAAAGAACCAAAACATCCCGTTTGAAACTGGGATGACGCAAATGACCTCTTTTTACGGTTACAAGAAAACTGGCTCTTAATGTCACGGAGGCTGACAAGCTTAGAGAACTTCTAAGAAAATTTTAATCGTGAATTTTGAGGTGACATCATACGCAACAGACTACAGAGAATCGGGTTGTTGTTTTTTTTTCCTCTTCTGCTTGCCAACGAGTAACAGGCAACAAAACACACCCTGTTGTGACATCAAATAACACCCATGGGGTTCTGCAAACAGAGGAGGAGGAAGATGGCCAGTTGGATCAGAAGCCGTGTTTTCAAAACACAGATTTCTCTTTCTGGCAGTAACGTGTGCATATGTGTGTAGGTGTCCATGATCTGTGTCTAAGATCTCCTCTTACAAGCTCTTCAAAGAGTCACTGTTTACCTAAGAGGGGAGGAAAAGCCCACCTCTTCTCTCATAACACACACATGCAGAGAGACAGACTGTGGGAGTATTGGAACATTACCCAGAGTCTCCTGAGAACAAGGCACACTTTATTTAAATAACTAAACCCAAAGCAGGCAGCGCATCATCCTTAAGTGCTCTTCCTAAACGTCTCCCCCTCTAACATCCACTCACACAGACACAACAACGTCTTGAGTTCCAAAACAAGGCCTCGTGTTGCTATAGTTTCAAACTATTTAGTGCAGAACGTGATAGTGAGAGTACATCAGGGGGAGTGTGAGATTCTGTAATCAGACAGGGAGGGGAGGAATCAAACCTCACCCCCTCCACACCGAGGTCCAAAGCAAGGTTTGTGCCTTTGTTTCACATCACAACACAATCCGTACAGCACAGAGAACTGCTGCTCAGCTTGAACGAACTCAACGACACAGAAATGAAAGAATATGTCGTTTCAAGAGACCGCGTAAACCAAGGTGCAAAGATTCTGAAACCAGGAAAGATTTCCTTTATCTGGTAATGCAACCCGCTGCCCCTCCAAACTGAATTCAATACTACATCTTGACTCTGCAAATAAAACTATTGCACATGAATACATAATAAAATGCAAACGCTTTTCAAAACCTGGCAGATGTGGTGATGTCCCAATAAGAGTGCACTTGGTTTTCAATAACAACAATAACTGAAGTGCTGACAAGCATTTTACAAGGACTCAGCCATGCTCGTGTGTTCTTGGTGCAGTGTATGGTACTCACGATCCAAGCCGTTGATGTACGTCATGCTTATCTCGCAATGTCCCCACACAGCGCTGACAATGGGATACAGCTTCTTGCCTTTCAGCCCCCTGAATGCCACTCCGAGATAGTGTCCGTCAAACATGAAGCTCAGCGTTCCTTCGTCCATGTCCAGGATCACTAGCAAAGAGTCCGGCAGAGTGAATGACTCCTCCGGCTCCAGGAAACAAGGGTAAGAGGGCAGCGAGCTGTGCCCCCGGTTCTTACTGTCATGGTAGAGCCGGTTACGTCCCAGATCCCAGCCCCAGGACTCACAGTCCGACCCCACCAGGGCCGTGTACCCAACAGAATGTAAAGGAGCTTCTGAGGTTGCCACGCCAACCACAGCATGGGTGCCCCGTTGCCGGGTGGGCCAGTGGATCTTCCACACGTGGAGACCCCTTGTGTATCCAACACGCCCCCGGATGCAGTCTGTGCTCTGAGCGACCGGATGGCGATGAAACGTCAGCTTATCCTCATCTTTGATGAAAATGTTGAGCGAGCGGTCATCGGGGTTCCATGCGTGACGGAGCTGAGTTTCTAGTCCAACGCAGGGCATGTCCAGGAGTAGATCCAACCTGGGCGGTTTGGAGAAGTCCGGGCCCCTCAGCTCTGGGTGCTGCCGGCGATGAGCCAATGGCCGGTAGGACGGGGATCCGCCGCTTTCCCCGCGACCGTCTACCGATTTAATTCCCCCAGAAATCTTCTGGCCCATGGCTACAATGTACGGGCTGACAGAAGGAAGGGGGAGGAAGCGCAGTGTGGAGTTTGAGCTGAGTGGCGCTCGGCGTTACCTCATCAATGCGGTGGAGCTGAGAGAGAGTTCCTAACTGAGAGTGGCGGAGGGTGATGAAGGAGGAGGTGATGAATGAAAGCTGAGCACGGTCTGTTTTCATGCCACAAATGGCAGAGAGACAGAGAGGGTGCCACGCCTGTCGAGACAAGGAACAGAGAAGAGAAGATTAGAAAACAGGCATTAACTAAGTTTCCACTAGTTTTCAAACTATATCTATAAAAGGACAAGTGATGCACAGAGAGATGAAGAGTGAAAAGGATGAGAGGGAAGACTGCTGGCAAAAGCGGCTTTTTTCACAGATTTTGTGTGGCTTTGTTGTGATGGAGGAACAAACAATGGGCAGAACGACAAGCATAAACACACACACACACAGACAGCCATAAATACACACAAATGACACACATTTCCTCTGACTCATCCTCCCAACAAGCTAATGTGCCAATACCAATAAATGCACGCTCCCCTTCAAACATTCCCGGGTTGTGCAACATTTCCCAGATTTGATGCTGGCACTCTCTCTGTTTGGTGATGTTCATTTAAAGGGGATCGCCTGAGTTTGCAGAAATATGCGAACAACAAGATGGGAGGAAAACAAAGAAGCCAGGTAAGCATTTATCTACAGTTCTGTGTCTGACTAACTTCAGCTTAGTCTAAGTTGATAGAAGACGGTAGAACTCTACTGGTCTGTTGTTTTCATTCTGTACAAACCCTGTTTGTTGAAAATACCTGATGTTGATGTTAAGGTTCAATCTCAGTTTCGGTGTAATAAGTTGGTTTCAAGTTTGGGGGCGTTTACTTTTGCTATTCATCAGTTTCATTTTGGGCCACAGGACTGTGTTACACATCAGTATGTTTAGTATGTTGATTATTTAACAAACTTTAACTTCTGTTTTTTTTTGTTTTTTTCAGGTTTGTTGGTGGCAAATTACAGTTTGAGCTACTTTAATCACACAGACCAAAATGTATTCTCAACATCAGATGAAGCCACATCGACAAGAACCTCACACAACGACAGTTTTGTGTGGCTCAGCTGACGTAAAATGATCTCTTCCTGGAACAGCAGCTTCCTGTTCACAGGACAAGAGACCGTCAAACCACAGACAGGGAAGTGGACGAGGAAACTCTCCACAAACTGATTTGTTCTTCTGTGTACGCTGAACTGAAGCTACTTCTGGTAAACCTGACTCATACCATGAAAGCAGTGATGCGTTATTTATCTATCAACACTGCATTGCCTATGAATTCAAAATAGAAGTGAAGGTTTAAAAGATATAAACGTCTCAAGCTACACATGAAGCGAATGCAATATACATCAAACTCCAATGAACATATTTCTCTGAAACATCAAGAGGAGAGAACCTATTGTAAAGAAACGTTTTTATATATATGACCAGGTGTGATGACACAAGCAAACCCATTCCCATCAAGACAGTGTGAGGTCATGGTGCAAATCGGTGTGAAGTTACTCACACGCACACGCACCACTGTTTCATTTTGACTGTGAACATTTTCCCTGTTCTCTCCATCCCTCACTGTGAATGAGGTCACTGCAGCTGGCAGACAATATGTGCCACTGCTCAGCCAGTCCTCAGCACAAGAAGGGGTCAGTGCGCGGACAGCTGCCTCACTGTGTGTCATCGCGGCTGGCAGGTGGGTTAAAGCTGGACCACGCATGGAAGTTTCCCGGAGTCATGTCTGCCAAACTTCAGCCAAGGAAAGCACAATTTACACTTGACAGACTCCCAGTGTGCGTCTGAGTGTATGTGTGTGTGTGTGTATGTGTGTGTTTCATCGGGCACTGCGTGCAGATGACAATCCGGCATCACTGGCTCTCATCAAGGCGGCACTTGACCCTGGACCCCGTGTCGTCACGGTCATCGTTGCGTAGTAACATCTCAAGAGGCCGGCGGTGGGCTGTTGCCGTGTTTGCTGCTGCGGAGGGAGCGGCAACATGCTTCCACCATCTGTTGTTTACTCTCCCTCCCTGCATCTCTCTCTTCTTCTACAGCCAACTCATTTAGAAGCAACCGCACTTGCCCGCCCTCCCCTCTTCTGTACTTTCTGCTGAGTTACAAAAGGTATGGAGGAGACATCACACACAAAACGCAAGCGTTGCTCTGGTCTTTTGGTCTTGGGATTGTAAGAAAATAGACAAGATACGGTAAAACAGAACAGAAATGACATATATGTTAAAATCCTGGTCTATAAGTGGAACTAGACTGCATGAGGAGACAGAAACATATGGACAGCAGTGGGCGCCTGGTGTGTGGGCTGGCTTCATCTGGCTTCTCCTACTGCACGACTAATAAGCTCCACTCACTAAAGAGCTTGTGCGGGTGTCTTTGTGTGTGTAACATTATACAAGTGGAAGACACAGTGTGTGTGTCTGCCTGATGACTGTCCCTCATTTAAAACTGTCCACTGGCTGGGGCAGACAGACTTTGAAGTGCCACACACACACACACGCACACTCACACACTCAGGAAGCTCAGAGAAAACTCCAGAGATGTGTGTGGGCTTATCCTGCAAAAAATCCTGTAAAGGATCTAAATCTCTGTGTCTAAATATGAACTTATAACCAACAGAAACCAGATTTTCTATGCGTGTGTGTGTGTGTCTGCTTGTCAACCAGAACCCAGTGACCTCCAAGGCCCCACAGAATCAGGAGTGTTGGTCCCACAGTCATCCCTCCTGTTTCCACAGAGCTAATACACATCATCACTGTTTCCCATTAATCACCTAAACCAGGGCTGGGGATCTTCCAGCCTCTGAGCAATAGAATCAATCCAGAATAAAAGTTTGTCAATGTGACAAAAGAAAATAATAGTAAATAAAATTGTTTGCCACGTCCCTCAGGATGGTCAGTTCTGTCTGTCAGGGTGACGACTGCCTGGAAAAGGAACAATGAATTAGGTAGTAGCTCTTTCCAAGAGAAATATAATAATCTGCAGTTGAAATAAAAGAAAAGTGCAGTTTTTTTTGCAACACTGAGACAATGATATGCAGGTGAGTTTTTGAGAAAGTCTGTAGAAGCACTCATGTTCAAACTGGGTAAGCACTAGGTGCAGGGCAGAAGTGACAAAAGGCAGAAGACAAGAGCTGTCAGAAGACTAGCTGATGCTCCCACAAATGTTTAAATTACCTCCCAGGTTACATCCCGGACCGGAGCGTGCAGGCAGGTTTTGCATAAGCAGGTCAACAGCAAAGAAGCTGAAACCTCGTTCCGAACTGAACACGTGACAGAGTCCCTCGTCGGCCATTTTTTGATATTTAAAGGGCTGCTTTATGAGGTTCGCTGTCAAGCCATACGTGCTGCGGCAAGTCTGACTGTACCACTTCTCACTTTCCTGCTCCGCAAGAACACACGGCCGCTCTGACATCTGAACATGCGAGAGAGTTCGCAAATGCCTTCAGTCGATCGACGAGAGCTTCCAGGACATGAAAAGTCAACAAAAGGCACTGAACGTATTTGCATGCCGTTTAATGTGGCAGCTGCTGATGTGCACGACATCCTGCATCACAAAATCAAACCTCCCCCCAGGCAGCCACCACCACAGACAGAAGAGATAGAGGCATACTCCCCAAAATGTCACAGTATTTATTTGACACAGTTTTATGTCTCATAAAGAAAGTCACGCAATGAAACATTTGATGGGCTGCAAGTAAAACGTAAAACATTTTATGCTTCTGCTTCTGCTTCTGATATCACATGCAGCAGTTTCCCCCTGCCATACTGAGGTGCTGAGATTTTAAAAGGTACAATACGTAACTTCTGAAGCCACAATAAATTGAAATCCCCCGTTTCTCTAAATTGTTGGAAACAGTTGTTTAATAATGCAAGTGCACACATTAAATAACAGAACTCCACAAACAAGGAAACCATTTAGTATCTGAGAAGACCAAAGCCAATTTTCTCTGCATCAATAGGGCAGATTGATTGTAGCGCTCTGCTCGTCCCTCTCCTTGTTTCGCCACAAAGACTTTTAATCACGGGCCTAAACTTAGACCATATCACTCCATCCCCACCGTTACATAACTGATTTAAAAACCACTGTGACCTTATTTGAACTTTAACTGTCACAGTCAATTGCATCCACTTTGCCTCAATTCGGATGACGTCTGAGATATGAATCACAAAGTGGTCACTTCTTCCACTTTCCAGTCCTGGCGGGGAAACGCACGCACACACACTCGCTGTATATGTCTTCATAGAAAACAGCTGTAGCCGCTAGATCTACCATCCTCTCTACATTGCTGACATTCATTCCTGGGAACAGCGGTAGACATAAAGTGTGCCGTCTGCTTCCCAACACGATGTGAAAATACAGACGGGGGACTCCAGAGTGCAACTTTAGACCCATCTCTCAGCTGATGAGAAGAAGCAGTCCACTCACTGCTCTTTTATTTTATCTGCCCCTCTATCCCACCAGTGTTGTACCCCCTGTTCTTGCTCATTTTTCTACTGCTTTCTTTGCTTCTACGTGTGTCTCTTTGCCTTACTGTAATTGTACATCCACGGAGACTACAGCCAAGCTGACATCCTATCAATTGCTCTCGGGGGCCTGCCATCAGATGCCACACCAAATACCCAAGCGTCTACCAGGCGGAGATCAATGCAAGCTCAGCATGCTGGAAAAGCAAAGTCTGCAAAACACAAGCAAATTCATTCAGAGCTGCATTTATATTATATGAATATATATATATACGGTATATAGACTCACTGACGGCCACCAACTCCCTCACACAGATATTAAATGAACTATGTATGTGCTGTGGAGGAGACAACCTTCGCACACAAGTGGATAGTTGCCCTTGCCGTGATTTCCCTGATGCATAACTTTTGTATACAGTCCCACTTGAGTCTCCCCTTTTTTTTCTTCCATCTGTCTGAACGTTAGGAAATAACTTCAGTCACCGTCTCCTGAATGAATCACGCTCCCTCCTACACATCTTTCCCCTTTCGCGGCATTAATCTGCTCTTAAATGGAACAATTCCAGTAAAAACTTCCCCCGCTTTCTGATGAATCCCGAACCATCCATCGTCGGTGATCAAGGAAGTGAAACTCATTAGTTCCCTTAAATAAAACAGAAATGTATTTTAACGCATTGGAACACACGAAGGAGCTCTCAGCTGCTGACTTTAAGTCTAATATTTCCCTCATGCCTGAAGTGACACCTTAAAATCCATGGTGCCCTAAATGGAGATCATTAGTGCTACAGTGATGAAGCACACCTTTACGAAAACCTATTATACTGTCTCACACACACACACACACACACACACACACACACACACACACACGTTTATAAGGCCTTGGTGGTGCCATCAATAAAGCTCTCTGGAATTACAGCAGATTCAGCAGGCAGATTAACAGCCCCGGCAGTAATGAAACTGAATCAAAATCTGACTGAATACGAAGGGCTGCTGCTGCATCATTCACTTCACCTGCTTTCGCAAGAGTGTGATGAAATGTCCCGCCCTCGTAAATTATGACATCTGACATTGCCGTTCAATGTGGAGAGGAGGGTTATAAAGAGAGGGAGGTTGAGTAGCTGAGAGCTAAGTTGTTGTTTTTTTTAATTTTAAGAAACAAGATTGAATAATTGAATGCCAACCTCTTCAATAACTGCCATACACACTGGTGCTGGTTTTTTGTTTTTAAAATAAGTGATCAAACAATCAAGACTCTCTTTGGCCCTGATGTTGTGAAAAGTTCATTTTACCTAATTTTCTTGACATTTTAACAAATAAGCATTTCTAAATGGTAGTTTCTCTGCAACACACACTTTACACAACACTGCTCTCTGGAAAGCTTCTGTGCAAAGTGGAACAAAGGCCATGCCTGGACATTTAACATGGAAAAGCACATCCACGCAAGCACACGCACGTGCACTCACTCACTCACTCACTCACACACAGCAGGACATCAAGACACCTCCCGACTGTTCTCAAATTACAACCAGAGGAAGAGAGAAAAGACATTACAAACAGTGTCTGAACAGAGCGATTATTTAAATGAAAGGACCAACTTAAAATAGGCAGAGGCTGCGGCGGAGGAAGGTTTTGTGGATTTGAGGGAAATAAGAGCGAGAGAGAACACAAACAATAGAAGAGATAATGAGAGAGAGAGAGAGAGAGACAGGGAGAGAAAGAGAAACCGGTCAGCAGCTGACAAAACAAAAGGATGAAGTCAGAAAGGAGAGCTGCTATCTCTCCATCCCAGGATGGACCACACAAATACACCCCCCCCCACCCCCCTCATCCATAGACTAAACACACAGCCACTGCAGCCGGTGCAGGAGAGAGCCGTCAGATTAGGGGTGTTTGTAACATATAGACAAACAGTGTGTTCAAAAATAGAAAGCAGGATCTATCCTATTATTGTGTGTGTGCAGGGGGGAAATCCTACGGTAGCTTATCCCAGAACTCTCCACACTCTCTATCGCTGCTGAACAAAAGCAGACACACACACACACACACACACACGGGGGTATCCCAGTTGGCCAGCTGGGGCCTCGAGACCATTAAGGAAATTAAAGGTGACAGAAGATGAGGGAGAGGAGGCAGGGAGGGAGGAAGAGAGGCTTGAGAGTGCATGGCAGCATCCACTGGAGAAAAAATATGCTCCAGAGCGAATCTTCACAAAGGTTAACAGCAGTAGAGAGTGGGCTGATCCGCTCTCGTGTAAACAGAATTAAAAACTCATTACACTCACAGCTACTTCAACCGAGAGGCGTGGATCAAATATCACCGGAGGAAAACGCACAGCATCACATGTGGCCGTGCAGTGAGTCCACTTCTTCCACACGTGTTCCTGAAACAGCACCAATCTCTTTCACAGGAGACACAACAACTCCAGCGGTGACACACTACACCTTGTGGACGACACAGCGGATGGGGCCGCTCACGGTGAATCCCCGGCGTCTCGTCTCATGTCTCACAGCGGGGGAGCCGTCCAGCCAGAGGTCCTGCTCAGATGCGGGCGGGCAGCCAAAGAACACGCGCTGAACTCCTCCGACCGGCCGTGGGAGTGAGAGAGAAACAGTCCGAGCAGACAGGAGGAGGAGGAGACCATCAGCCAGCGAGTGAGTCTGAGACAGAAAGAGAGAGGCTCCCTCCTTTCTCAGAGGGCTGCCCACCCTTTCTCTCCCTCCTCCCTCCCTAGTTCCCTCCCTCTTGTCCCTCCCTGGAGCTTATCTGTCCTGAGGCTATCACTTCTTCCTCACCCCCAGTCCTTCCTCCAACTCTTAAGTGTGTGTTTCCACGGCAGCGTTGTCACAGCCGCTGACAACTACAGCTGAGAGCAGATTTTCAGCCTGGGTCCTGCTTTCAGTTCCCCTCTTCAGTCTCTCAGAAAGAGAAGGGGGGAGAGAGAGCGAGAGGAGGAGAGAGAGATAGAGACATGAAGGGCGGAAAGCTGATCCCCTCTGATCTCATCAAGCAAAGTTACCAACAGCAACCAGACAGGCAGACAGGCAGGCAGGCAGGCATGGGAGAGAAACACCCGGTTCTCCTCTCCTCCATACCTCCCCCCTTCCTTCTTACAAAGAGCTCACATGGAGCCAGCCAACAAAACCAAACCAACACCACCCCCTCCCTCCGGCACACTGCCACACATGTGTGAGCGCGCACACACGCACGCTTACCTACACGTGTCGCTCCTGCTGCACGAGTGCGGCATGTGAGTCCTGAAGGTGAGCACTGGAAGTCATTGAAAGGTCAAAGTTCAAAAACACAAATGTCCCAGAAGAATAGTCCTTTGTCAAGCGAGAGAAGTTCGAGTTTTGTTGCAGGGTACAAACTGTTCCTGTTTCGCCACTTAACATTTCTGTAATTAACCTGACATCCTGTCCTGTCTGGCGAGGACCCGCACTGTTTTGTTCTGCTCTGTTCTTTCCTGTCGTCATGTTGGGTATTTGCCCGCATCTGCACATTACTGCATAACTTGGCTCTGAGGTGATGCGATGACTAAGTTCATTTATCAGCCTTTTCCCGCAGCTACATCAGTCATTCACAAAGTTGGGAAGGTGAGGACAGCGCTTGGAAAAGCACATGTTCTCTCTCTCTCTCTCTCTCTCTTTCCCTCTCTGACTCTCTCTCTCTCTTTCTCTCTCTTACTATTCCACAGCCAGAGCTTTTCTGCTCCATGTGGCATTTAAAAACAAAGCCACAGAAACGTGCACATAGGCTTGCATGCTTACACAAACACATCAACACGCTCTGTAATTTACGGCCACATGTGCACGCTTTTATTTTGCATGCAGACACCTAGAGTTCAGTGGTGAGACAGACATCAGTGTCTGCAGTCAGGCCCAGCCAGCTGACTTCCTGTGTAGACTTCCTTTTCCCAGAGCTGCGACCATCAGGGAACCAAACTCTCCGCAACGCCACCTCTCCCACTTTACCATGACATCACAAGTCTGCTGAGGCATTCGAATGTAATGCACAGCGAGGGAGAAGTGCAGGAGTCGTGGTATGTGCCGTGCTATTTCTCAGCCAGGAGCAAGGAAATCTGATCTCCACAACTGACTCATTAACTCAAAAAAAATGCTGAGTTGTCATATTTTTCCCATTTGTGAGGATAAAAACAAAAAATAGATTTACAATGTTAATTAGTGAGATTCAAAGTACAAAACAACAACATGTATAACATATGTCTAGATTTCCTAAAAGGTGTTAAAAGAAAACTAAAACAGGCATGAATATACTAGTCCTAAAACACAGACCTTCACAAATATGTTTTCATTACATATGCACAAAACACACACACACACACACACACACAGACACCAAACTGACTCATTATTCTCGGCCGCAGCTGCAGTCAGTGCCTTTGAATGCGAGCAGTCAATGTTGGATTACCATAATACACAGGTAGGGAGGAGGGGGTGATGTTTAATTCTGAGTGTTTGTTTCCATAAAAGTCCTATGCTGTGCCGCCACAGCCAGGGCAATATTTCAGTGATGATTATATCTATGAAAAGTTGTGCCCTATTGAGGATTTCAAGCATTTGCAAAGTAAATATTTAAATTCTTGCTTGTTTGCACAGGTTTAATTGGTGTAATCCTATCACTTCCATTTTTGTAGTCCTTTATAACAAATTAATGTACATTTGTAAACAATTGTACAGCCGTCTAAAGCGCTTCAACCATTCTTCTATCATCCTGAATGAGAATCTACAGAGGGTTCAAACAGAGGATGGAGTCTGTGGTTCATCCCCCATCATCTCAGCTGGACCCTGCCATAAATTGCCCCTGATTTTCTACCTCAAGGCACATTCACACTTGAGGGACCCCATGGGGTCTGGGGACATATGCATGTGTGTGTGTGTGTGTGTGCCTGCGTGAGTGTGAGTTAATCTGTAGGACAATAGGGGCCCTGTCCCCCACCCCACACACACTCAAAATTAGAGCTTGGGGCCTCACAGCTGAGCAGCTTACTGACAAAAAGAAACTAGAGGCGTGTGTGCATGTGCATTTGTGTGTGTTTGTGTGTACTTGTACACATATATTTGTGGGGACCATTCAGAGCATAGACCCAATAGAGTGAGGACATTTTTTGGAAAATGCAAACTCTGGCCATTCTCCACTTTCTCAAAGGCTTATTTGAGGGTTTAGGCTTGGTTTGGATTTAAGGGTCAGGGTTCGGACAAGGATCGTGGTTAAAGTTGGGGCAAGGGGCTGGCAGATGCATTATGCCAATGGGTGTCCTCACTGAGACATAAGTAAAAGAAAGTGTGTGTGTGTGTGTGTGTGTTTGTATGTGTGTATGTGCACGGCCTCCTGCCAACACGTGTCAAACACAAAGCCATCCAACTGTCCACATGGCCCAGGGGAGCTGGCCAGATCGACAGAGAGGGGAAGGATTTATAGATGGGCCGAGGGGAGGAACAGGAGTGCAGAAGAAAGGAAAGGGTGAGGACAGTGAGAGGGAGAGGGACAAACAGTTGATGGTAGAATTACCTTGAGCAGATGGCAGAAATAGAGGGCATCACAAACACCCCCATCAGGGTCACGGTAATAGTGAAAAAGGTGCGTTCGAGAACACACTCAGGATTTGTGTTGAAGTAGTCGGCTGTTCCTTGGACACGTGGATCTAAATACACAACAACATTTATAGTCCTGTTTTTTCCCATCATCCTTCTCTGCCAGTGAGGACATTTCTGAGGGGACAAGGACACAAGCATTGAGCTATAAGACTATGAAACATAGTCACTTCTCTCATTTCCCTCTCATGTTGACACAGACAGGACTGATCCCAGTACAGCAGGTAGGCATTAATACAGCCTGGCTACACAATCAATGATGGTAAATGGAGGCAGCAGGAGGGACAGATAGCAATCTGCTGTCCTTCGCTACCCCCCACTCCCTCCCCTTCTTCTCTCTCTCTCTCTCCATTAAAACACAACCTTTCCTTTTTCTGTCATTAAAGGGACTCTCGCTGAATGACTCACTGTGTCACTTTGTACAGCACACACTGTTTTCTCTCTCCAGTGACACCATCAATGGGCATCAGGCCTTTTTCTCTGCACAATATTCTCTGTTCCTCTCAGGCCACGTCTCCACTAATGAACATATATGTAATGTATATGACCAACGTTTTCTCTCTGCACTGGAGCAACAAGACGGTTTTACACCTGATAAAAAGTAAAGGTAAAACATTCTAACCAATCATGGGGAGCCAGACCAATGATGGTAAATGGAGGCAGCAGGAGGGACAGATAGCAATCTGCTGTCCTTCGCTACCCCCCACTCCCTCCCCTTCTTCTCTCTCTCTCTCTCTCCATTAAAACACAACCTTTCCTTTTTCTGTCATTAAAGGGACTCTCGCTGAATGACTCACTGTGTCACTTTGTACAGCACACACTGTTTTCTCTCTCCAGTGACACCATCACTGGACATCAGGCCTTTTTCTCTGCACAATATTCTCTGTTCCTCTCAGGCCACGTCTCCACTAATGAACATATATGTAATGTATATGTTCAAAGTTTTCTCTCTGCACTGGAGCAACAAGACGGTTTTACACTTGATAAAAAGTAAAGGTAAAACATTCTAACCAATCATGGGGAGCCAGACCAACTGACCAAATAATTTTCTGTCAAACAACATGTATAACATATGGTATTTATGGTATGGTATGGCATTTCCTGTTTACACAAGATGAGGATTTCCAAATTTGATTTTTCAATAAAGTTAATGTGATTGAGACTTTTCACAAATATCCGTTTCCAGTGGTTTAACACCGGCCTTCTGTGGAATTAATGTCTCCCTCACTTTTACAGCTGTGTTTCTCTTCTCTGCTTTCCTCTCCCTCCCTCCCTCCAACACTTCATCTCTCCCCTGTCCTCCCTTTCTTTTCTCCTCTCTCTCTTCTACCTCTTATTTCTGCCCATTCATCCATCAATCCAGCACCTCCCTCTGCCACTCCCATCCTCCCACCATTTTTCTTTCCACAGCTCGTGTTCTTCTCTTTTTCATACGCACCTATTCCTCCCGTCTCTGCCCTCTCTCCGCCCTTTTCTCCAACATCTGTTTGTCTGTGTCTCTCGCTGATGACTCCTTTTTTTGCCACGTGCCAAATCCTCCTCTCGGGGGTCCCAGAGAGACCCTAAATCATTAAAATGCATGAACACACACATGCACACACACTCAGACGCTGATAGGTGGCTGTCTCTCCACCAGTGAGCCAGAAACGGGCATAAATTCTACCTCTGATTGCAGACTCTTGTTAGGCGGTTGTATCATTTGTCAATTGAATGTTTAATAAAGGCCAGATCCTTTAGTTTAATGGGCCTGTGCAACATGTGCTTAGAACACCAATGGATTCAACACTGTCACTGTAAAGCAGCTGATTGCATTACAGCTGCACACGCAGACAGCGGGTTTAGGGTCAACACTGTGCTGATATACACTGAGATCCACTAATGAGAACGTTTCTGCCTCATGCTGGAAGAAATCAGCTCATCTTTCAACGCACACTGAGGTTCTGCCAAACGTGCTGTAGGAGCTGAGACCTTAGGCCTCAGTTAAACGGCCGTCAATGGAAACAATGGACGCACAGTTCTTTGCTTTATGTGCCCGGCTATGAGTTCAGCAACAAATCAAAATGGAGAACCCCATGCAAAAAGGCAAAGAGCAGCTAAATTAATGCAACCTCAATCTCCAGGTCCTGGGACTGTGGCCGGAAATTCAGAGTAACCAAAGCAAACTAATAGAAACATGGGGAGGACGTGCAATCAGCATCAATGTGTCACACACTCAGTGTTGACTTTTGTATATCGTCACATGCACGGCTGGATCTCTGATGGAGGTCACAGACGGGTGTCCATCATCGCTTCCTCCCACTGATACGCCACCGTCACATCCGCTGGTGCCGGTGGCTATGACTCACACAGTCATATCTATGCTTCAAGCCCACGTGTTCAATTATACATGTATTGTGCAAAGCATCCGCACAAGTGGCGTTTCTACTGAATCAGCCATTGTTTCAAAATCACGAGTCATGAATTAAGAAAACAAGACCGCACGTGAGATTCATGCAGACAGACGATGAGAGGGAGAGATACAGACAGGAACGGTGGTAATCATTGAGAGACAGATATTATCTCCACACACACACACACACACACAGAACAAGCTACTAGACGGCACACACAACAAAAGGCTTGCAGGCTCAAGGCCACGTATTCAACACCAAACAGATTGCTGCAGCAGCCTGTTAAAGAAAACCTGTAACGTTTCCATCCGCAGGGAGTCTCATATTAGCTATTTACTGCATGTCATGCTGCGTACTTATCGAAATGTTTGACCCACGCAGTTCTGTCAGTTGAACTGTGTCCACACACCTTTCAGTGTTGAGTGGTGATTAGAAATAACACGGCTATGAGTAAACGTGACCTCTCGGTGCAGAGCTGAGTCCAGTTACAGATAAAATAAACAACTTTGTGTAAGAATCCTGATGATGGAGGTTGTATTACGAACACTGCAATAAAAGCAGACAAGTTAAGCATGCATGCAAATCGCTGGCAGCCACACAGACAGACCTGTTTGCAGGACTCAAGTCAGGACACAGGAGATGACAGACACACGAAGAAGAGCTGAGTGGTTTCGGAGCCGCATTCTGGAAAACAGAGCAGTGCAGCCAGCACTTTCTCAGTCCACAGCAACTTAGCAGCTTATGGCAGCTCCATTTCCTCTAGACAGACTGATAGTCAGCACCAGGCCCTAACAGTAATCTACTTTGCTGTGAGATTAGCAGCTTTCTGCTAGGTGTCACTCTCCTGCCGTCATTCTGCCCATGTCAGCTCTGTTCCTCACTGCGCAATTCATTCACAGAGTTCGGCTCTCATTTATTCTACTACAACAGGAAAACAAACCTGACAAAAGCTCAGTGCACTGTAAGGTCGAACATCTTGCCAGAAACGAAGCCAAAATATCCTGGATACCAACGGTGCTATCTTGCACATTTGGCGAATGGAACTGTGTTGTCAAGGCCCATCGATACACATGATCAACCCACCAATTAGTGGTCAGTAACAAACACAGCAAAACAAACAACAACAAACGATATAATGTGATCTCAGAAACTAGCTTCATATAATCCCACCTCAATTAGTATCGAGTTTGTTTGTGTGTTTGTGTGTCTGGTTATTCTGCAAAGGTTCTGCCCTTTTCCCTCCGGTCCAGCACAAAGGGACGACTGTGTGAGGACTCCTGTTTCTCTTTTGCTCATTATTTCAATTTCAAACCGCTCAATTTAATAGTAACAAAAGGACCCAACAAGTTGATACTGACACTACAAAAAAACGATAGTCGGGAACTTCTTGTAACTATAAAAACCAATATCACGTGGACATTTTACCGCACTGGTTTTTACCACATACTTTGTCAGTGCTCTGTGATATTCATTAACCCTGGCTCGGCTCGGTTTTCCTCTCCCTGTGTGGGAGTGCAGTGTCTGCTCCTCATTGTGCTGCAACTACTAAAGAAAAATAACTACGGGGGGAAAAAAAGCATTCTACTTTATCACTATGCCAATAGCAACTAAGAAAATCAATGATGATTTGCATGCACTATGCAATTAACATAAGCTGAAGGTGAACTCTTCCCTGAGCTGGTCATCGAGTCCTGGTCTCATTATACGAGGTAACACTGTCCCTCGCCTGAGGCCGACTGCTCATCATTCTCAAGTATTCAAAAAGTATTTACATTTTTCCAACTGAACACTTATGACTCCTCCCCATCATGTGAGTAACCTCCTTTACATCTTTCAATTTGCGATGGTTTTGTTGACTTTGGAGCATTTAAACTCGTCCACCATGTTGTTGAAGCCTGTCTTCCACTGATCAAAAACTCCACTGACCCCGACTAACATCTGCGAAAGAAACGTGACACGTTGTTGATCGCAGCAATTTCTTCTCATTCTGGCACCCTCGATGCAGACACTGCAGAGTTTCCAAAAGCAATGTTTTTATGTTCATGATACATAGTGTGTGAACTTTTTTCTTGGAAAAAAAAATGTGTGCGAATGATTTCCTGAATCATATCGTGCATGTTGACCACTCGGCTTAGTGAGGTTTCCAGTGTTGGTTTCAGAAAGTGTTTGTTTCTCATTTTGGCGTAAAAGACGAGACAAGATATCCTCATTTTCCCAGACTAAGTAAACTGAGATCTGAATTTTGCTTTAAATCCAGATATTTGACAAACTTGGCAATGGATCAGAAATGGAGCCAGTTATCAGAACCAAGCCCGTGCTGAATGTCTTCTTCATGATGTGCACGTGTGAAAAAGCATCCTGGTGTTTGAAAAAGTAAGAACCCAATGAATAAAGATTGCTGTGGGCACGCAACTCAGTCTTTCTTCTTAGAACATCGATGCACACGGATGACAGCGCCAGGAAATTTTCAAACACTTCAAGCACAAAGGGAAGCATTTCACATCGGCGCCGTCAAGTGAAATGAAGCCAGACTTTTGTGTAATGAGTGGAGGACCATTACAAACTGAGGAAAACTCAATGCAGCAGATCCCCATGCATCCAAACTGCTCGGCTGCCTCTGCTGAGGGGAAAGGTCACACTGATGAATATGTCCTTCGGAAAACAAAAGCTTCAGCTCATTATAGATCAACCCCACAACCTATAGTTACGCCAGACGATGTAACGTTGCCATGACAACGACATCAGTAGTGAGGAGGCATACATATGCACACACATTGAGGGGCCGACGGGCGGTCAGGCAGATGTAGGCCTGCACCGAGGAGGGTCCCGCCCGGTGTGAGAGGAGGAGAGAACGCGAGGGGCTGAATACAGAATCCAAAATAACAAGCACCTCATCAGCCGCTTTATCGGTTTCTGTATCTGCTCTGCTTTCCTCCACGCTCCATCTTCCTGTCATTTTTCCACTTCCTCCTTACCCCTTGACTGGACCAAATATTTCCCATGGGCCCCTCTGCTGAGCAGAACCATCTATTACGGCGGGAACCTTCCATTATGGGATTGGAGGAAGCTGTTGCAAACATAGAAATAAATAAGACTGAGGGAGAATGTGACACTAACGACTGAATCAGCGTAGACGTCAAACACAAAACACTCAGACTGTATCTCACCATTGTAAATGGTCTCGCATCTAAATCATATCCATTACGCACTGATGACTGACTGACTTTGCCATTTTTGCGAAATGCTTTTGCTGTCAATAATTCCGACTCAAGGCTTGTGTGTTTATGCTTCTCTCTATTTTACTGTTTACATAGTACAGGCAGTGGTGCTGTGGTGCTCCTTTTCACACTTTTGATGTGGCTTTTGAATCGGAAATATACACAGCAACAAGTTACATTCATTCCCGTTATCGGATAATTTTCTGATTTTCCTCCACAACAAAAGGTCGACAGTCTTTGTCTGACCAATAATCCAGTTCACTATCATATTATATAAAGAAAAGCACATGAACAAGCTGGTACCGACTCCCATCTAGTATTCCTGCTCAAAGGCATCAAATGATTATTCAACTATGGAGAAGAATGCACATGAATTGCACATGAATAAATAAAGAAATAAACTGTGAAAGCACTAACCCAGAGTCTCTGTCTCTGTTTCTCACACACACAGGATTGGACATACAGATGCTCCAGTTTCACAGCCACCTCCTGTTTCATTGACGAAATCAAGGCCACGGGTCAGATCTCTTACAGACGGAGGTCAGCCAGCCAGCCTCAAGCTGATGTTTTCCTCATCCAGCTGCTTCACAACATGTTTCCACTAATTGTCTGCATCTGTTGTTTGAATACAAACATCTCATGGTTTCCTACCAAAAGGCCATGGACAGGAAGATGACTCACACGTGTCCGACTCTCTCTATCATTGACTGGTCTCGTATCCTGCATCTGCTCGCTGATTCGCAAACAGCCTCTTCTTCTTCCAGGCTCGTACAGAAACAAGTTATCCTTCCTCTCGACACTTTCCTGTGACTGACCCAGATCTCTAATGAAAAACAAAACTGAATGAATAAATAAAGCAGAAGTAGGGTATGCCCTTCATGTTGCATGAACTCAATGCCCTCTTTGTCTCTGTACCCACCTAAAGCTATCACACACACACACACACACACATTCACTCTCACACACTCTCACACACTCTCACACACTCTGAGCGTTCTCCGAGAGCTTCTACACTCATTCTGAAATCAAGGTTGATGGGGGTGTGTGTGTGTGTGTGTGTGTGTGTGTAGCTAAGTGCAAACACCACGCAGAAGGTCTTTCCCCTTCAACACAATGAAAACAAGATGTTGCTGAAAATAGTCCCAATGATGAGATCCAGAACAAAGGCGACACAAGCGCGGGCTGATGTGAACGCAGGAGGAAGAAGAGGGTAAAATGTTGTATCATTGTTCTGACGTAAGGACACAAGTAAATTGTATGTTCACCAAACCACACGCAGAGACTCCGCACTGGGTTTTGGAGGATTGTGTTTTCATAATATAAGTAATGTCCAAGAGAAACATTTAGGAGCAAAATGATGGTTGTATTAATAGAAAACATTCTATTATATAATAATAAAAATAATTGTATTATTATAGAACCTACAGAAAATGAACTAAAGAAGAAAATGAAATGCAGTAGGTGGCAACTACAGACAGGATGCCAGCGGCCAATCAAACCAACAAAAAGCATAACAACAATCACATGCACGTGAAGCAGTTTCAGCAGGAGTCGTGCAGACAACATGTTCCACTTCCTTACATTTGTACTGCCAGCTTCATGTGTTCTGTGTGAAAGGGAGAGAAGTTCTCCATCACAGCTAAAATAACAATAAGAAGTTGAGCACTGTGAGGGAGAAACACTGCAGGGGGGATGGTTTATTCATTTGAACCCTCAGTTAATATATAGAACACACACTGTAAATAAACATGGAGCTGAATAAATACATGTGAAGATGTATAAATACATATATTTAAGTCCACCATTTTCCCTGCCTTCCACTGGGAGCCACACACACACACACACACACATTCATACACACAGCTGCTTAATCACAATGTAAGCAGGTCGAGGGCAGTGTCTGTCTGAATTTGGTCCATAAACAGTGATTGATATTGTGATTAAGTGATTACTAACTGTGAACCAATTCCCTCACACACACACACACACACACACACTGTTCAGACTCACGACACACCTCATCAGACTGTGGTTTCTCCTAAGTGGCGCTGACACGTGTGTCTGTGTGTCTGATGATGTTTATAATGGTGTGTGTGTGTGTGTGTGTGTGTGAGTGAGTGTGTGTGCACGCAGCTGTGCTGTGCTTACACAGCATGCGGCGGTGGTCTGGTTTCTGCTCAGAGGGCTGTGAAGTGGCTGGATGAAAGCTCACACATGGTGGCAGTGAGATGCGCCCGATCCCGGATATATACACACACACAATCACATTTCTGATGAACGAATTACTCTCTTACAATAAAGCATTTAAAAATAACCACAAGGAAATACTCCCTGAATCCCGCCCTAATGGATTCATTCATTCCTGTAGTTTGTTTGTAGTTTTTGCTTGATCTAGCTAAATATAAACACACGAATGCCCAATACACACCTCGGCCAAAGTAAGCACAGCTGTTCTCCACACTTACAGGCTGTCTGAACATTCATTTCTCATTCGTCGCTCTCTCTCTCTCTCTCTCTCTGTATTCCACTGATCTGGAGTCTGAGGATAACCAGGTGTTACGTTTGCTCTGATCTCACTGTAATGAATGTTAATGTGAGTCGTAGCCTCAGGGATCATTTTAAACTCTTGATCCCAGTTCAGATACAATATGTGAGCATTCAGAATCCATCAAGAACCAGCACACACCAAACTGCACCACTGAATCCTTTATCGTGATGCCATTTTCTAGGCCGGGCCTAAACATGTTGTATATAAATTCAACACCATCGCTTCTCACCTTTACAACAGCATCGTGCAGAGACACACTCCACTGTCCTCCTCTCCTCCTCTATGATCCTCTTCCTATTTCTCCCACACTGCCTTGCACCTCTCTTCTCACCCGTCACCTCCCTCCCTCACCAGCCTCCCATCCTGAATTGACAGATTACAATGAAAGCCGCTTTCATAAACGCAGCAATCCTTTCTTCTCACCTCCCGGTCTCTCTTTCATTTGCCTCCATCGCACCTTTTTTTTCCCCAACCAGTCTTCTTTCGCTCGCACATCCCTCTTTCCTTCTTATATCCTCTCTCAGTCCTTTCCCTCGCGTACTCCATCCCGCCACCCACCATGTCTGTCTCATCCGCCTTTTATTCCTCGGTCTGACTTCACCTCTTTATCACCTTTATCTCCTGCTTCCATCTTTCATTTAGTTTCTGTTATTATGCAGGTCTGTTCATGTAGCCCTCCCCAGATTTCTCCAGCCAAAGAGCATGACTTCTACTTCCTGTTTCAATGGTATCATCAGCACGTAAATGAGTCACACCACCGCTCTTCCCTGCCCTGACCTCATGACTTGACCATCGACTATCGTCTGCCAGGCTTGTGTCCATCATTAGATCACTATTAACCAATTGGGAGCAGAAAGAACCAGCTGTGCTGTTATTATCTCCATGCTCGGCCCACAGATGTGCCTTATTGTGTATGCATGTGTGTGTCTGTGTGTGTGTTTATTGAATACTTACACCTTTGTTCAAGCCTATATTAACTTTTCCCAAATTGGAATCTTTTGATCATTTCCTGGCCTTCTTCCCTCCCTCCTTAAAACTGTGTGTGTGCGCGCGTGTAAGCCCATCTCCATAATTAGGGTAGAGCAGCCACACGCCGGTCTCCCCTGACACTTCCCCTCCAAGATCTAAATATTCATGAGACTCTAAACGCTTTCATGAGCTCTGTAATTATGGCCAGAAAATATAAAGGCAGAGACAAAGAGAGGAAAAAGCGAGAGAGCAGGACATACACACACACACTTTTTCATCTCGGGATTCCCCATCGCATCAGCAGATGATATCAATACCGTGAAATTCACATTTATAAGCATAACTTCAATATCACTAGTACATTAGAAAAAGCTTACAGCAGGTGTAAATCAAGCAAACAAGCTGATATTCAAGTGTTTTCCCCATTCAGGTCCCTACACTGTGGCAGCCTGTCCCACCACAGTTAATGATGCAACCAGACCTAATATTTGCACAGTTACATGAAACCGTAACATGTAGCGTATGTATATGTCTTCTACATGTATAGGGAAGCATTTTCATGCAGTGATATTGTTTTGCTGTTTCTTTTATACTGTTCTATGTCCATGATGTGTTAGACACGTCATCAACACCCCCCTTGGTCGACCATGAACTGTATATAAATATGAAAGACACATTTCTCCCCTCCACTGTATAACAATGAATCCAGTCTGATGGGACATCTTTACCAAACAGACAATTGCTGTGAATAGCTTGGACATATTATATTACAGTTTAAAAGATTAGCTTTGGTCCGGTTTCCCAACAGCACTGGGTTTATTCCCTCTGACATGAGGCCAGAGTATAATTAATATCACATCTGATAATAACCCTATTATTAGATGATAGAACATGATGTGGCATGGAGGCCTTTGAGTGCCGTCTAGTTAATTTTGGGCGTTTTGTGTAAATAGATGGAGACACCAGGCAGGATTCTTGTGACACACTGAGAAATGATGGGTTGCGTTTTCAAACAGAGTCTCTGTCAGGAGGAACTTTTTCTGCTTTCCTCTTGAAGACGAGAAAATAACGGGACATCAAACCAGACGCTTCTATTCAAAGCACACCAAAGAAGTGAGTACCTTCTTTTAGTTTGTACTCTGTCCTCACAATAAAGATTTCCAGTAAAAGTCTATGTGCTCACACACACTGCTTTACATTCCAGGAAGATTCGATTGATTTTTATCCAACTGGAAAAGTCATCACAGAGCCCAGAATGCGGCGGCAGACTGCAGCATGAGACAGCTGATTCACAGCTGATTGTCCCACACGATGATGCTGCACTGACACACGCAGTACGGGAAGGGAAACATTTTAATATGGGGGAAACGCACTGGAAACTGAATCACTGCAAAATGCCAAATGAGCACAAGAGTGGCACCTCACGCTCTTTGTTATTTATATGTAAATGAGAACACTGGTACTTGCAGCTCTCTTTACTATCTGGCGACCAAGAGAAACAGCAAACCACACATCAGATCAGGCTAGATGTCAGACAGGATGATAGCGCACGACAGGAAGTCAAACAATAGGTGGTGGGACGCGTCACAATGGGGAGACACAAGTGAAGATGACAGGATTTACGGGGCGCGGACATTAGCTGGAACCAAGGTCTGGGGTGTCCCTCAGGGCTCCAACTCTGCCGTCAGTTCATCAGGCCATATGCCCCCCCCCCCCCGGGAGATTTTGATTAACGACTCTCACCCGGAATCTGGCCCTTAACAAATTGACGCACATCAAGCAGGGTGACAACAGGCTGACAAACGGCTCCAACCCTGCCCCTGATAAATTGACACACGAGGAGAGAAGAGGCGGCACGAGTTGCAAACGGTGACTGTTTCTTGTTTTGGACGACCTGCGACATTCTGTCGCTCACTGGACCGCCAGACGCCAGGAGGAGATCTGTATGACTGCACACATTGCTTGACTTTTCCTGTCATTGCAACAGCCTCTGTGAGTCACCAGTGCATCAGCAAGAGCAAAACACTGCCTACACAAACACACAGAGTCTGTGCACACACATGGTCACATATATATACACACACACAGGTTGTATACTAGACCCTAAGCACCTGTAATGGGAAGCAGCAACACATCGCCTGCTCTGTGTTTTTCTCATTCCGCAGCTGTTGTCATTGACTTTAGAGTATAGTGCAGAGTGGAGTGCTGGTATTCCACAGAGACGTGTGTGTGTGCATTCGGCAGTCTATCGCTGACTTCACAAAAGGCTGGTGAATATAAATATATTCCCACTCCATCAGAAGATGTGTACATTTCCATGATGGTCCAAGGACATGACTGTGGCAGGGACGCAGACAGATAGATGGATTGGGTTTTATTTTCAACACTAAACTCTTGCTAAGGTTGAGTCACATATATTTGACTTGGTACGTATTGGCAGGTAATACTAATACTAAAACTGTAGTATTTAGCCAGGACAAAGCAGTTCAGATGAAAATGTTACTATCCATGAAAAAACATTCCACAACCTAGATTGTTGTTAGACAGATTTTGCTTTTCCATGCACATGCTGTATCTGCAGATTTGTTTTTATTTTCTTGAGCTAGATTTTGGGGTTGTAACAGTCAGAGAGACAGCAATGTGCACATGGTGCACTGAGGAGGACAAGTTATCGACTTTGGCTCAGAGTGCTAAAGCTAGAGTGGGTCCACCACTAACCAAAACGTCCTCATTTGACCCCCTGGCTCCTCCAGTCTGCATTCCTAAATGGTGTGTGATAGAAAAAGAGCAGAATATGGTGGTGCTGTGCGACTGTGTGCATGAATGGCTGAATGCAACTTGGACTGTGAAGCGCTCTGAGTGGTTGATAAGTGCTCTAGAAAAAGCGCTTTATAGATAGTCCATTTATCTATTCACCATTTATCGCTCTGTGTGAATGAGCACCTATTACAGCAATGACAGATCGGGAACGTGCTACTGCATTCCAGCACTAGACATCAGAGAAGAGACAGAGAGAGGGAGGCAGATATAAGACGTCCTGTCTCAGTCTCACCCAGGGTCTGCCACAGGCTTTTTCACTGAGTGGACAGGACAAATGGAGGCAGAGGAAGAATTTAAAAGAATTTAAAAAGTCAGGATGTCAGGTGACTAAGGATCCACAACTGATGACTTGAATCTTTAAATCTCTTGCAGCATCCCCATATGGAACATTAGAAAATTAATTAAATCCAAGACTCTTCCCGGAACTTGAGACCCATAAAATGTTTACCCTAGCTGAAAAGACAAAGCACCACCATATTTATAACAACTCGTTCCTGAGGGGATATGAATGCCTGTACCAGATTCCATGGAAATCCATTTAGTTGTTGAGATATTTTAGTTTTGTGAACCGCCTGCCCAGCTGATGTTTCCAACCCTGAAGCTACACAGCTCACATGGCTTAAAATAGAACGTCCCGGTGAGGATTTCATGCCTGCTGTTATCTTACATTATAATAATATTAATATCATGAATGTCAAAAGGACACCCCTGACTTCCACTGAGGAGACTGTGTTTGCCCCATCTAATTTGTTTCAGCAGGATTGAGGAAAAAAAAAACTGGTGTTGGTGAAACACCATTATGACCACTGGACACGACAGCTCATTGTAACATGCAGAATTTAACTCCACAAAAGCTGGAGACAAAGACAACAGGGTCAGCAGAGCTAGTGATCTATTATTTATGATGTATTCGATGCTGGTAGCCGAGGCTAATGCTGGGTGTTTACTTCTGTGAGGGGGGTCATGTGATAGAAGTGGTTGAGTGTCCAGGTCATTGTTTCCAAACATCTCAGTTTCAGCTTGTTGAGACGACCATGATGCCCAGGAGATTTGATACTAATTTAGCCAGCGGCGTTTCAGTGTGGAGGCTCGTTATTAAAGTTTTCTGATGTTCTCTGAGCCAGTGGACGATTCTCACGAGGACACACACACACACGCTGATCTGAATCATTTCAAAGCACCAATTCAACACTTTGCTCACGCTTACCAGAAATGTGACTCTCATCATTAAATACATTGCACTCTGATCTATTTTGCGCCCCGATCAAGCTGAACGCGAGGCTTCACAGGTCTACATCTCTGGGAGAAGCTTCCTGTGGCACAAAACAAACCCATTCGAGGGAGGTGGGGGGCAGAGAAAATAAAGTGAATAATGATGGCACATGGCACCACGTAGAATGCAGATGAGCAATCTGTCTGACAACTGAGAGAAGTGAACCTGAAACCCAATTAAAATGTATCTTTCTGCGACTGAGACGCTGATAGCTAGATGCAGAGTAACACCGGGTCAAGCCTTGTGTTTCCTCAGTCACCCATCGCTGCATTTATCTTAGCACACTGACGTCAATGGCACCTTTCTGCACAGGGATTACACCAGCACGCCTCAGACCAAAACTTGCACCATCCCGAGTGAAAGGATTTTTTTTTTTTTTTTTTTTTTTTACCAATCCACACATAATGCCAGGCAGTGTCTGTTCAATTTAAGAAGCAGTGACAGGGTGTGATAAGACACAGCTGAGTTAAAAACCCTTATCTGGCCTACCAGCTGAATCCCATCTGGCTTTCTGCTCACGCTGACTCATGACGCTGCTTATTAGTCCCACTGGAGGGATAAAGGGGAGAGAGGGGAAGATTTTTTTGAAAGAGAGAGAAAAAGCAGGAAGTAAAGGCAGAAACAAAACCGATTAGGAAGGAGAGGGCTGAGGGGAGAGAAAATGGAGAAATGTTCAGTTTATCAGAGTGCAAGCTGAAAGATGCAGGTACAAACAGGTGAGACATGTTTGTAGTGTTGTCCCCAGTGTCTCCACAGAAAGGACTTGAGTTTCCAAGGGGTCAGATAACAGCAGGAAGAGGAAATGCTTGTAGTAAAGATGGGAAAAAAATGAAGTCTCCTTTCTTTAGTACTTAGCGAAAGTGTAGCCCAAAGACTGTCAAATAGCTCAAGTGAGACAATCATAAGGCAGAGGAAAGGAAGAATCTTCGATGGTGATTGAAGAGGATTTCAACAAGATAAGATAAAAAGTGTTTCAGAAACAAATGACCTTTGAGGGTGTGAACAGGAGTCAAAAGGAGGCGGTGAAAGACAAGTGGAGAAGATGAATGAGTGGTACATAATGTGCGAGATACAAGGGGACGGAGCAGGACAGCAGCAGGGGAAAGCGGTGTGGAAACAGAAGAAGAAGAGATAGGCAACTTGAGGAGAGAGAATGAAAGAGAAGAAGGGAGGGAGACACAGGTGGTGAGGAGGGTAAGACGCTAGTGAGCCGCACGATCTCCCATGGTGCCCGGCTAGTCAGATCCATGGACAGATAAATGACCCCCTGTCAACATAATGCTCCATCCTACCGTCCTCCTCCATCTCGCAGCCGCCCACACACCCCCATCGCCCCACCGTACTACGACAGGTCATCCATCAGCCGGCTGACTCTGCCCAGACCCCCCCCACACACACACACACACTTTAGCCTGTTAATTTCTATCAAACCAAATGAAGCGGTGCTGCACCTGGCACATGTCACCTCTCCTCTTGTCACACTCGTCCCTGTCCATTTCCCAGGTCCCACTTCTCAGTCCCTCTCTTCATCCTCCCCTCCCCTCCCTTCAGCTCCATCTACTCCTCTTTCCTCTCATCCCCTCTAGCTCCCACCATCTGCTCTCTGTTTTCCCCGGCCTTGTCACCTTAACCATCTGAGCCAGATAAATGTCAAAGGGTCATCACCGAGAGAAGTGATGAGAGTGCTGAGAGGAAAGACGAACCACCTTATGTCACACCTTCAACACTTGCCGTGGACTCAAACCATCATCAGGTTCAACAAGAAAATAGTACAGCCAAATGTTTTCAACTTAGCTTAGCTTGTAACAAATCTACATGGTTAAGGGCCTACTAAAAACTTTCCTGCAACAATGAATCAATTAACAAGGGTGTATTTTTGGATTTGGTGAATAGTAGATGTCTACTGCACTGATATATTTATGTTTAAGGATTAGAACTGGGGTTAAGGTCAGGGTCAGACATTTAGTTTGGATGGCTAGGTTAGGTGCATGGGGACGTATTAAGACAACGAGTGTCTTAGGGTTAGGACAGGTGAGTGTGTGTGGGGGGGGGGGGGGGGGGGGGGGGGGGGGGGGGGGGGGGGGGGGGGGGGGGGGGCAGATATGGTGACATCAGCATCACAACATGTGCAGATTCAGGCTCTTCCTCCCTGAGTCAGCTGTGACAACTTTAACAGAAGAGGCCACGCGCTCTACAGGTGACAAGACGCGGACGAGTTTTGAAAATGAAAGCTCACACAACAACTCCACCCGGGAGAATCCTAGCAAGACACTTTTACTGAGAGAACCGCGGGATTCCGTCGCTCTCCTCCGCGCTGCAACTACACCCCAACAGAGAGAGCTCCGCTTCATCCGGAGCGACCAGGGAAACACTCACCGAACAAACTCCTCTCGACACGGTCTCGGGTTTCTGGGGAATCGATGGCCGTCCTCTCCTCCGCCGGTGACAGCCGCGTTACTCCGGCGGTGGACCATGTGGCTGAGCCGCGGAGAGACGGACCCTTTGTTTTGTTGGAACAGCAGCTCCACTCGCACAGTCACAGGTAGTCAGGAGCCCGACGATCAGTGTCCCTTTACTCCGCACAGCGGCAGCTGATTGGTCGCTCACACCACAACACAGCGTCATGCTCTCCTGCTATTGGCTGAGACTCCCATGGTGCGTTCACGATTACTCAGGAAGAAACAAACTCAATTCCCGACGAGTTCATTCCTTGTACTGTATGTGTGCTGACTTTATCTAAGTGAAGTTTCCATGGTAGTCCAGGCATCCGTAGCAGTACTACATTGATCAGTTCTACTCTGTTCCCCCATTGTGTTTTACTCTGAAAAGATAAAACCAGCTATGGTATTCACGACAGCGCTTGAAGGAGTCATCCTCCTCATGCTGTTTGTCTCTGATGTTGTGTGCATGTGACAGTATGACTTCCTGCAGCTTCTTCACCAATAAAACAATCAGTGGCCTGTGGGGAGGAAGTCAGTTCAGATTCACAGCCACAACATCAATAGACTGATGTACAATGCTTTGTTTAAGGAAAACAGAACAGGGCCGATGGATTTGCATCAGTGTGTGTGTGTCCAACAACTCGCACACAGCCGCACTACAAAATCAATACAAACTAATGTATTGTGCGATGATAGATTATTTGAATTCATCCATCATCCATCTGCCCTCATTCATTGATCAGTTCTGCTGCAGGTATTACACATCCACTTCACAGAGATAAACACAAATCCATGTTTTTATTGGCCTCTAATATGTGGGCATTATGGGCATTAAGATATGGTCAATGAGGAAACTGTGTGTGAGTGTGTGTGTGTGTGTGTGTGTGTGATACACGACTTTCTGAACAAGTTGTTTTTTAATTGTGTATTCGGAAAAACAACTTGCTTTTCTATCAGGAGCTATTTGGCTCCCCCATCTGGTCCTGGTGGGTAATTACTAATAGTCCCTTATTATATTTATACTATTTTAGTAACATTATCACGTGCATAGAGTAAACATTCTTGTCCTTTTACCTTTGCTGTGTATGTGTCTATAAATACAGTGTAATTTCAATTTGAATATAAAGACAGATTTTTCAAGATTTATAGAGTTTTTAGATTTTGAGAGGCAAGGCTGAGGTCAATTAAACTCTCCAAGGTGAAAATGTGAGTATTAAAGGTTGTTTGTGACTTGAGGTTCTGCCCTGCAGTACACTGGCAACCTGTCCCAGGTGAGCAGTGCATCACGCCCAGTGTCCACTGGGATTGGCTCCAGCTCCCCCGCCACCCTCAGGCGATAAGCTGCATAGATGATGGATGGCTTCTGAGCATCTTGGGTAAAGATATTTCCTTTGGGAATAATTCAGTTGTGCCTATTTTTTTTTTCCATCAGATTGGAAACTAGAAAAAGGTGTCCTCTCTTCTTTACCAAAATAGCCATCCAATAAATATATTTAATTCACATTATCCTGACAACACTAGCTGCTACAATCAATTAGGGACATACTTTTTAGCAAGTAAAGAAATGCAAACATAAGTGTGACACATCTATAGTTGAAAATGGATTTTATTTACTTTTGTTTTTAAAAACAAACAAAAATACATCAACAGCTGAGCTGACAAAAACAAATTTTCCAGGTTTCATTAGACCCTGAATGAGGCTGCATCCTGCCTACAGCCTGAAGAGACCAGGTTGCATACAGACACTGAAATGTGAGGTTAAAACAAAAAACAAAACCATGAAATGTTTGCACTGTTTGTTCAGTTGTCTGCTCATGTCACATCTCGGTAGTTTGGCCTCAAGTGTTAATGCGATCGAGCTAACGACATAAAAACGATTAGTGTTTTATAGCAGAGCGTGGTTAAGGTGATTCAGCATTTTTTTCCTCAAGCACCAACATCAACTTGGGAGTTGCAACTAGTCACCCGAGACAGGAAATCAATAACCATTATGAGTTACAGCACCCGGGTTTGCTCCGACATAACACTGCAAGGAGGACAAATGAGAGCGTTCAAGAACATCATGCTTTCTGTAGCCTCATAAAACAAATACAGTAACCTACCCTTTTAATTTAAAACATGAAGTGTGATTTTTCTAATTTGCATGTGATTGAGTGAGCAGTAGAACAGAGGTTTGAAAATTTAGAACAATCTGACAACGCCAAACAACCAGTCGCAATCAATTCCATGGCCACAACCCTCTTTAGTAACAGAAACTTAGCAACCTCTGGATCGCTCGGATTTAGACTTCAACAAACTACTTCTATGGTGAGATACTCTGCACACGGTCCAGTTCTTGAACTCTCCCATTAAAACACTTCCAATTAGGTTTTCCAAACATGTTGCACGTGAACCAAAAGTACTCTAGTCAGACACTATACGACTATGTAAACATGTTACGTGAACATCCAAATGGAACACTGTTAATGAATGCTGTAATAGAACTAATTGATGAACGGCAGCTCACAGCAACAAGTGCAGAAAAACAAACAAAAAAAATGTACTTTTAAAAAAAAAAAGTCACGCAAATTATATATTCATGTCAACAGTCGATGTCAAAACGAGGTTAGAGAGCATGATCACGCACGGACCTAAAAAAACAATATATAATATGAATATACAGTATCTATATTAGATCAACACATATGGACATCCTTCACAGCTACTGACAAGTCTAAACTGTAAAATATATCTGCTATAAGAACAGTTGCGCAAAATACCATTTTGATATACAGTAATACTTTTTTCCTTCTTTTACAATGTACAAGTTAAAACTGTTCACACAATAAAATGCAAAGCACAAGCCCCTAAAAGGCCACAAAAGTGCATGTTATCAGGTCAGATGGAAGCCACTGGAAGGAAGGACTGGCGACTGGGAACGAAGGCTCCCAGCGTCGCGTCACATGGGAGCTTCCCCACACTTAGAGTCTTGAGATTTATAATTAGAGGAGGGAAATCTGGAGTAGATATTTATTATACATGCAGGCACACACACACGCACGCACACACACACACACACACACGACTGCAGTTGCACAAACACATACACGCACAGTCGCACACAGCCTTGAGCGTGAAAGTGACTTATGTGTAAAACTCACAGATGAAACTCTAAATATTCTCCCACTCCCAACGGTTCCCCAACGTGTCACATTAAATTCAAGTTAGCCACACTCTAAATGTAGTTTCTTAGTATCTGTGCCTTTGGGACGCAGCGCTCGTGAACTTTCACGCAAGATTTTTTAAGTCCTGCACGGCGGTGATGGCATGCGGGGCGAAGCGGGGTCTCGCGTTTGATCTGTTTGCTTTTAAAATGTCTACACCGCAGGCCAACTTCAGCTGAGCGCGTCGCAGCCAGGTCGATGGATAGTGGGATCAAATACTGAATGAAAGTCGGCTTTTCAAGCTTTTCTTCGGAAACGCTTGCTAGACGTCACAAGGCGTGGAGGGAGGGGAGGGGAGGGGACGGTGGCGGTCTGTGAGGGGAATGCTTGAAGCCACACTTTGTGTTGTGCAAAGATGAGTGGGTTGCAGTGATGTCTTCGTTTCTCACATTCGACCATAAATGAACATTCCTCCACTGCCAGCTAGCTCATCGTACAGTAGTCTTACAGCACTGAAGCAAAGGGCCGACACTATTTGTCAGCAGAGAGAGATGACCCACAATATATTTAGGAACTTCTTTCCTGTCAAGTTCCGATTTCTGCGCAAGTGAAACTGATCCTTCACTTAAAGGAAGCAAGCTAAAACACTTTTCTGTTAAGGCCACTGAAATGTGCGTTAATTCTTCTCCTTCAGAGGTACCTGGTGCTTTTGTCTGTGTCCAACCTTATTACCTCTGCTGTAACCTATAGCGCCCCCTATCTGTTCCAGCAGTCTGATGAAGGGAACTGGGGGGGTGGGGAGGGGTGGTGATGGCTGATATGATGACTTCTTTTCTTCCCCACCCTTGGTCTTCATGTGATTTCCACGTGTCCTCTCCTCGTCCACTCGAGTATCTTCAGTTTTCCTTTGGTCTTCGTTTTTGACATTTCCCCGCCCACATGCCAAACGGCATCCTTCAAGTCATTTTGCAAAACCGTCTCCCTCTTTACACAGGAAGGACACGGGCCTGCTGGCTAACGGCCCAACAGGTACAGCACCACCTCATAGGTGCACATCATGATGGCAGTGTTGGGGATCTGTCTGACGAGATGGGTGGTCAGGCCGCGGTACAGCGCCCGGTAGCCCTCCTCCCTCGGTACGGTGAGCAGAGTTCGGAAGAAGGAGCGATACTTGCTGCCCTCTTCTCGTAGCCGCGTTCGTATCACTTCTGCAAGTTGAGAGAAGAGAGAGAAAACAGTGTGAGTTGTTGTATTTCTCACCTAGCAGGCCACGCCCCTGGACCAGCCTCATCCTTTCATTTACAGTATGCGGATGACTGGATGTTACAGAATGACTCCAGACAGGCCAAACAAAGGTATCGGAGCTGCTGCATTCAGGCGTGGTGGTGAATGAAAGGGACTGGAACATGATATTTTCCGACTAGAAAATGTGAGTCACTGCTTCAAATGCAACAAGTCATGAAGCGACAATGTCCTCTCTATTCAGCTGCAGCTGAGGACAATCGCTTAATCTCTAATCTCAATATTGTTTTGTTACTTTTCACCCACCACAAGTCTTAAATTATGCATTTAAAAGCATGAGATTTGAGACGTGTTGACAAAAATATGGAATTATCTTGTGAGTGGCGCACCATGAGGGTAGGCTATGGAGGTGGCGCAGGTCTTGGAGGTGGCCGCTGCGAGCATCATGCCCACAAAGTCCGTGGCGTCCTTGGCTGACTCTTCCTCTTCGTCCATGCTGGCGTGGGCCTTGTACTCCAGCAGCTTACGTTTGATGCTCTCGTAGATGACAAAGTGGATAACAGTCTCTGAGATGCCGGCGTACGAGGCCGACATGCCCCTGTAAAAGCCTCGCAGGCCGTCCATCTGGTACACCCGCCGCACGCACTCGAACGCGTTCATTTGCCGCTCACCCCGGTTTCTGTAACGATAAAGGATCTTTAATTCATGTCTAAAACAATGACGTCTACATTGTCATTACTGTGATTAAGAGGAGTGGAGGTCCTCACCTGGCATCCAGCTGGAGGCGCGTCTTTATGAGCCAGATGGGGTTGGTGGCTGTGATGGCGGTGAACCCTGGGGAATTCAAAGGAGGTCAGAGGTTCAGACAGAGGCAGAGACACGTGGAAAAAGACAATCTTATCAGGTGAATTCTAGATTGTGCATCAACAGGATCAACTTGCTTCAAGGTTGCACTTTTGACCAAGGTTTTTCTAGTGGGTCATTACTGTAGGAATATTATCTGCACGTGTATCTGTACATCAATCCACACGTGCGTCAGTGTCTGAAAATAAGCAAAAAAATAAATAAAAAATCTGCAATTCTGGGCTGAGTGAATGCATTCAAGAATCTGCAGATTGCATCATCAGTTCAGAAGTGTAAAAAATGTGTAAATGTGCAATGAGATTTGTAAACAAATATGTAACTGCATGGATATTTCTGTGAATATGTTGTTCAAGAGATGAACGGAGACTAGAATTGTATCGGTTTGATTTGACAGGAATCACATGACATATTGGCTCACTTCCTTTTTGGTTCTTAAGAATCATTAACAATCAAAACATGAGCTCATCCTACAGAGGAGGAGTTCACCTTCACATTTCACAACACAGTGGGTTTGGACATTGCCCTAAATTATCTTGAAGCTAAGCAATACAAACCCTAGAATGCACACACGTATTAGTCAATGAATGTGTGTGTGTTTTTTCTAAAACACTGAACAAACCAGCGGTGAACTGGTCGGATGCTACAGCCAGGCTGCTGGCCCGATTCTCACCCAACTATAAAAGCAGGGAAAAAACAAGACGGTGTCTGGAGAAGGTTCTTCAATTATTCAGCAGGACTAAAGTGGAAAGTCTCTGGTGTGGAATGCGGCGTAGCCTCTAGTTCCTAACGGTGTCAGGCAAACCTGTTCTGACTCCATCTGTCGTCACAGCCAGACTCCGTGTTTGGTTACTTTGAAACAAGCGGTCGGTCAAAAAGTAGGTTACATTTGCAAATGCATTGAGAATGCTCTGTGTGCACAGCATATACAGCATATGGAGCAGATGTGAGTGTGTTTGCTTGGACTGCATGGAGGAGCAATAGAGGCAATATAGAGTAACGTGTAGCTACATACATTACGTAATTAGTGAGCATTTTGTATCATTGAGAAATGGCACAAAATCTCAAACTTTACGATGTTTATGATCGACAGAGACACCGAACATGGCTGCTAGACAAGCGCGAGTCTCTAAAGCGGAGTACATCTAGTCTATCAGTGCGACAGATGGACCCTACGGTAAAGGCAGCTGCGTGAAGAAGAGAGGAGGACACAAGTCTGTTGGAAAGAGGTAGAGAAGAACAAAAAAAAAGAGGAAGGAGAAAAAAAGAAGGAAGTAGCGTCTATGGTGTGTACTCACGAGGGAGGGGCAAAGCTCCTCCAGCTCCTCCCCGCTGCAGCTAGTAGCCTGCAGATATGGGGGGCTCAGATGGCGGGGGTGTCCCACCCAATCACGCAGGGGTGAAAGCTTTACAGTAAAGCCCTAAAATAGACACAGGCTTTTCTGTACCACAGTCACACACAGGCAGCAGACACATCCAACCCCCAACCCCACCAAACCCCCCCCCAACCCCACTGGTACTGCACATGGAGATGGAGAAGTGATGGGAGGTGATGGACTCACCTCCCCACATCTTTCCCCACACCCTAAGATCCATGCGATCGAATTTGACCGTCATTTGTTGAATGAAGTGGTTTTTCATTTTGTTTATTTTTCAAATTATAACCAATTTACTCTTTTTATCAACTGGAATAAAGAAATAAATGTTGACTGAACAGAAGCCAACCCAGTCCAAACCTCCAGCTCCATCTCAGAGAAGCGAGGCAAAAACACAACACACAACAAATACAAAAGGCAGAAAATAAAAACTGTCCCATTATCACTTTATAGTCTACACATCAGAGAAAGAAATTAAATCAATATGAGGTAGAAAATAAAGAGAGGCAGGTTGAAATGCTAACCTTGTCGTTAAGCAGGATGATAGTGATGAGATATATATTTTTTTTTCAATATATATATCTATTTATATAGATATATATATATATATAGAGAGAGAGAGAGAGAGAGAGAGAGAGAGAGAGAAAGATTAATGGCGGTGAAGTGAGACAATGAGGTGGAACAATCAATAAACAGAGTTTGCCCCACATAGCTCTCAGGGCAAATCCTGGTTCTCTGGAGACACTGGGATTCATTTTAAAATAACATGAAGATGTCCTCGCACTCAGAGAAAATGAGTCCCCAGAGAGAAAAACTAAATCATTTCTTCAGGAGTTAACAGACTGAAGACCTTCAATATCACAGAACGTGACACCCAGAGTACATTTTTACAATTGCAGAATTTTTTGTGGGCAGAAAAACATTTATTGTTCCTGACCTGATTATACTATTATGCTCATATTGTTAAATAGTAGAGTGAGGCCTGTCTAGTTTAACTTCATAGTGACAATTGAATTCCAAATCTGACTTGGACTGCTTGAATGGAATGAAGGTGACCGTATGGACGGGACCACATGTGCTTATTAATATCTCATACGCATGCGAACAATTTACATTTTAAGATGTCGTGACCTATATTTTAGGATAAACATTTAAACGAATCACCAGTTTTCCCATGCAATATATATAAATAAGTCCCGACAAAGACCTGGTGTGCACGTATGTCTCATTTAAGAGCCAAGTTAGTCAAGAACGTCATGACTCCATGACACAGCACAAAGTACCAATTATTTCTATTACTGGAAGCAAAACTCAGTAGTAAGTAATTTCTAACAGGCATTACTGTATACGTGGAGTCTATACAATGCCCTGAGCTGAACCTCAGCAGATGTGCTGCTGCATGTCCTATAGAGCATAAGGCCTGTAATGTCTCCAGAGGAATTTGACCTACATTCAAGGCAAATATACTTTAGATTACGTGCAGGAGAGGAACATGTCAGGGTAGAGGCCGGGCGAGCGTCCGCTCTACCCCACTAAAAATACAGCCAGCTATTCAAAGCAGAGAGGCCGTAACTTCTCCAAAGTTACTAGACAAAACTAGAGTGAAGATATCCGGCATGTGGGTTAAACGTAGTGGTGTAGAAAATGCGGGTGTATGATAAGACAAAGGGGCAGTTGTGCAGCTCAATGACACAAGACACCAGAGCACAGCTGTCAGCCAATTGTGAATTATAGGCCAAGGTAAACAGTCTGCTCGCTGGTGGGAGTCACTGTCATCGAATGAGGACGTGTGTGCAACACCGAGGGAAAAAAACTCTTCTTAAAGCATAATGAATTTCAAAAATTCCTCATTTATGCTGAAGCGAAACTCATGTCTAATTCTTTTTGAAAGTTGTGACTTTTTGACTGATGCTTCTTTAACAGGAAGAGATGACTAATGGTGATGGAAAATGATGACAGGGTGATGACAACCTTCTTTAGACGTGACAAGGTTAGCATTTCTTTTAGGCTGACAACAGAAAATCGAATTATTTGTCATGTTTTACCTTGACTTTGCTGAGACAATAGGCTGAGGGAAAGGGGGGGGAGGAGTTTGCCAAGTGTATCAGAAGAACCTAAAACTATAAACCAGCAGCAGACACACTGCCACAAGCAATGGTGTTATCATTACAAATGAACAACCATCATGAACTTTCTAATATTCATTAAAAAAATGACCATGGTTTTCATCATACCAGTGTAAAGAAATGGGGTGCTACCTGACGTGTCCGCCCAAGTGCCCGGGGCCCCGGTTGACCTTTGGGGACAGTGCTCTCTCCTCTATACACACAGAGCAAAGAAGGGGGCCCAGACCACACTGTTCAAGTAACAACTGGGATGTTAAACCATTTACAGAGTTCTCTGGAGAGGCCTCAGAATGATAGAAAAAAATAGGTATATAGGAAAAAAGGGAGAGGAGGATAAGAAAATAATAATGTAAGACAGGAGGGGAGGGGCAAGGAGAGGAGGAAAGCACAACCTAAGCTTTGAGGACCATGTGGTTTTCTTCTCTTTGTCGAGCAAAAAGCGTACATGCAGCACAGAAATGGTGAATGTCATCAGGGAATTAATATCATCAGCTGTAGCTGCTGGGTTTCACCAAGTCCTGACAAAGGGTCTGTCTCCTTAAACATGTGTGACCTGTGGAGACAGGATGCTGGAGGAGAGGGGTAAGAAAAAGCTTAGGGGAGTTAAGGTTTTTGTGACTAAATGTTGACCATAGTCAATTTGATCCCAAGAGTCTTAAATTGTGCTTTCTGTTAAACCCGGTCTATATTTAATATTTCTATGCAAAAAAGAGTAACGTAATGTCTCGTTATAACAGAAAGTATAAGTTAGCTTCTGCATGCTTTCGGTATTGATGTTTAGCTTTGCAATTTGTGACGATCCCGCCATCCCACACATGTATATGGAAAGGAGGGGAAAAGGGACTGAATGGAGAGAGACTGTAGGGGTGTTTATAAACAATGAGAAAATAAAACCAAATGTATCTTGTGAAGACAAACTGAAAATTCCAGAAAAAGGTTGTTTTTTTTTTTTTAATAAAAACAAAAACAAAAATGACTACCACTACCCAGACACACTGACAGACAGATTTAACAGAGAGACGAACAGACAGGAGGGCGGGGGAGAGGGAGCCGTCATTACCTGCCAGCCCAGCGGACACCATGTGCACCTGGGTAGAGTCTGGCTCCAGCACTCCATTCAGCTTCTCCTTGGCTGTTGAGTAGGCCGCAAAGTAGATCGCCCTGTGGGAAATAACACAGCGATTAAAACAATGACAGCGGGAGAATAAGACAATTGAAATCACTGGAGAAGCTACTACGTAATGACAACAATGCTTGTCCTCATTATATCCTTCAGGGTGAATCTCACATTAACAATAATTAACTGGAAACATCAGCTGTGTAAATACAAACAATCTAACTGTGTAAGTGTGTGGTTGATAGAAAGAATCTCGTTGATTAAATTGAAAATTACTTGAAAGTAAATACTGTATAAATAGTGCATGAGGGCATGGAATAGAATGAATTAGAACATTCATCTCCCATGATTCTGTCTGTCTCTCACTAGATAAAGTCACAGGATTTAGTCAGTGCAGTCCGAGTGGATTTAAATCCGGTGCCCTCTACTCCTCTGCCTCAGTCTGAATCTAGAGCACAATGTAATCGTGCTGCTCTGCACATGAGTCATGTGATTGGCTGGGAAATGTGTGCGTGCGCACCTCCCGTACACAATGACCACGGCTGCCGGTGCAAACCATCTCGCATGTACGTGTCGCTAATGAACGCCAGCGGCATTCCCAGCGGAGCGTGCCCTTGTTAACATCAGATGTTTTTAGCGCTCTAGCGTCACAGGGCTGTTTCCAAATGATAACAGAAGAGAATAACTCTGCGGCCCAGCAACCCAGAATGTCAATTACACGTTAATAAAGTCATAAATCTGCGACTCCATTCAGATGCAATTATTGCATATAAAGTTCAGCATTTACCTAAATTACTGGGATTAAATGAGGTGGAACTGTTGCCTCTTGCTTTGCCATACGTCTCTAAAAGTGGAGTCGTGTGAAGGAAATACAGTGTAATAAAGTCAGCAGACACTGATGTCCTCGTGTTCATCAATGACCCATATTAAACTTGAAGATATCATTGAGGAATCTCTTGGATTTAATTGTCCTCAGCTGAAGCGTGAAACGAAGAATGTAGTTGCTCTGAATAACACGTTTTTTGTGTTGCTCATGACTCCTCAATTAAAAATCTTTCTCCTGTGTCTGAGACATTTGGTGTGCATACCCTTTCAATGTCTGCACTGTACAAGGCCGCACCACAGAAGGAAAATCAACTCGCTAAATGAACAAACCCGTGACAATAGTCAATCATCATCAATACAAGAGTGGTCGCACACTTTGGTGATACAGCGTCAGTGTAGTGGTGGGGAAAACCTTAAGGATTAGAGGAGCAACTTCACACTGCATGAAAAGCAGCAAGGGGACATACTGAGTTCACCCGGTTCACATATTACGTAACCATGTCTTCCTATATCACAGCTGGGTATAGATGTCGTGACCGGAAAGCAAGCCACCACTCCCTCAGGGTGACCCTGCACACACACATATATGCCCTAAGGGTATTTTTACCCCACAGAACATCTGCACAGAAGAGATGGAGAATATGAGTACGCAAAGGATGACTCAGATACAGAGGCCGCAACAAACCGACAGGAAGAGGATGACAGGGGCCCTGTGATGTAGCTAGGGAGAACTCCGCAGCTCCAGGAGTGGGGGATTTGACACCAACACAACACAATGAAGAGCCCTGCTGCGCTGATAGACAACAACAACAGTCACATGATGCGAGTGTCACAGCTGTCCGACGCTGCTGTTTCACTCCATTCCATTCAGACGCCAGGCTGTTACGTAAACAGCTAAGCTAAGAAGGGGGAGAACATGCTCACGTCCACCGGGATTTGAAACAAGGATTTTCATTTGTGTATTTGTGGTGACTGTTATTGCAGTAAACACTTGCTCCAAGTGTAGCAGAGCTTTAAAAATGATCCAGACACTAAGGCTGCACGATATTAGGAAAACGTGTAATGAATGTTGGGATGATGATATGGAGAAAGGAAGTGCACATACCTGGACGGTGCCACGCCTACAAGGGTGGGTCCAAGTCCTCTGAAGAGTGAGCGCGGCCCTTCTCTCTCTAGAATCAACCTGCAGACACAGAAATTGTCTCATTACACATTTAATCTGGGATTTTATTGGTGCAGAGCAAGAGCAAATAAACATCACTTGCACAAGCAAATAATAGTGCAACTAGATATGCATGGTTTTTTTTTTAGAATGAGAAGAAAGTCGGGCACTGAATCTGTTGATTAAAGCTTCACTGAACTTTGAATTAGCAGGAGATCGGCCCTTTGTACAGCAACTTGGTGGTGCAACTTCAGGGTTCTGAGTCCAGCAGCCAGAATTACATTTCTCTGCTGAATTACAGCAGGTCAGTGTTACAGTTTTGGAAAGAAGGCTGCTCAGAACAAATACCACAGGCCAAGCAAACAGACCGTTCCGAACCTGCAAGCTTAGAATGGGCTTCCACCAAGAAAACGAGACGCGCTACCAATCTCTCTTGCAGCAACTATGTAGCAGTATTTTGCTTGGCTTGTGGTTCGGAGAGCAGAGCATTCCAGCCATAGGGGGTTAGAGTGTCAGTGCTTTCCCCTGCTACAACTCAAAACATAGCCTAGTTTAGAACGTACCCAGCTTTAAAATGGAACTGGGCCACTCCAAGCCAGACCCCTTTCCTTGCCCTACACTATTACCTCCTCGGCCCTGGTCGCCTCTGTATCACATAATAGCGCTGTACAGTTTCTTCTTTTGGCTCAAGCGCAACCCAACAAGCCGATTTGTGTCAGCACAAGGCCGATGTTGAGCACCAAAACAAACCCAGATTATCTACAGTCTCTGGAAGGAGGACATCAGCACACTGTTTCAAAAAATGCTCAAGATAACGTTGTTAATAAAAGCTTGTCGTGACAGGAAAACTGACAAAGCAACGTCTCCACACAGTCTGAGAGCAGCTAATTTCTTCAGCCAAAAAAAAAAAAAAAAATAGCAAAAAACACCAACCACATGACAACGAAACACTTTTAACCAACTACATATCCTGGCAAAGGTGGAGTGAAGCATAAGCTTTTCAGAGATACCCAATCAGTTAATAATTTATGCAAGACCTTGGCAGCTACACTGCTTTTCAGCAGACTTATAACACACACACCTCAGCAGAGTAAGATTCCACTGTACTCCTACTGGTAACTTTCCACAGTGTTTGAAAACAAGAGTGATGACACGCGACACGGGATATTGCAGAAAGAAAAAAACAGTAGCTGTACAGAGGTCAAGGTTTGACTTTTTATCTGTCAGATGTCTGGGTGATAGATTATGTCCTTACATAAACATTGAACCAGCGGGCACAACAAAAGACTTGAAACCTACAGCTCATGTCAAATTGATCTGACCTGTGAGTTTTGGTAACCAAGACTGAACACTGAAAACTCTGGACCCGTGCTGCTCATGGCCTATGGCAACATGGAAGCATTTCCATGGTTGCCCAAAACCTGTTAATATGCAAGACTTAGTTTGAATCACATATGATTCAAACTAACTTTATTTACTTTATTACTGCGAATTCAGTTTGAGTCTTTCGGTCAGTGCCAGTACACAAGTTCACCAACATGAATGTTTGCATAGCAAACAGACACTGTGTGTGGGGGTGTGTGTGCCCATATCTGATCGCCTCAATATGTTCTTTTTTATTTTATTTTATTTTAGAGACAGCATTAGCAGTAAGTGTTATTGTCCTTACTTGAGACAGTGCAGAGGCCCCGGGGGGGCGACACGGGCCACACTCGCTCCATTGACGGTGCTGAGCTGCACTTCAGAGATGTAGAGGGTGACGGAGGAGGACTGTAGTCTGGTCTTCACCACTTCCAGAGGACAAGTCAAAATGGCACCCACAGTACCTCCACATCTACAGAGGGAAGGGGTCGAGGGGAAGAGAGGGAGCAGATACGGGGGGGGAGAAGTTAGGAAGGCATGGAGGGACAAACAAAATCAACGCAGACTCTTAGTATTTGCATTGGTCATAAGAGAGACTGGTCTCCCCAATAGTCCATCTATTGTTTCTGTTTGCCCTATAAGTATCTAGCAGAAGCCTCTCGTGCACACCGGGACTTGTTGTTGTGAAAGTGCAATGTGTAAGGTGTCAATAAGCATTCATGCCCCTGCTCACAGGAAACGTGGCGACGTGTAATTGTAACCGGTGTGCTGACCTTTGGACATTTGAGAAGGCGTGAAAAACAGGAGAGCTGCTTCGTTTGCTCGCAAACATACACAACATATGTAAAAACGTGACTGATCATAAGTGAACTGGTATTTGAATAGTCCACCTGGTACATGTAACATTTCAACAGGTCATTATTTGAGATTCAACATGTTAAACTGTTTGACTGTTGACAGTCCACAATAGGACATCCTTGACTTATATGACAAATTACAAATGAATACTAGTTTTAGTCGTTCACTGGTGAGAGCTAACTTCATGGCTGGTGCCAGTGAATTCCTGGAGCTGCTCTCTGTTTAGAGAAGCAACATTCATGCTCACGGGCTGAAATGACCTTTAGCCTACTTTCAGGGGCTACAGCGGCGGCTGCGTGTGTGTGTGTGTGTGTGTCTGACAGTGGCTGTGGTAGAGGAAGCTCTGCACTGGGGCTGCCAGGTCAGATCAGATTCTGTTTTTTAAAGATAGTGACACTGTGAGTTGTTTTCACATTTCAAATCCCTGATAAAAGAGTTACGAGCAGAGTCCTGGTGTGATGAGATTAGCATATTTGCATTTCAATGGTTTGGAGAAGAAATGACAGAAGGGTTGTTGACACATATCAACTGGAAGCAGCAGACTGAAAACATGACACATTTAATGCAGAAATCTTACTTCTTCTCCTTAATTTCCTGATTTCTTCTTCATGATTTCTTAGTTGGTCCAGTTTACTGAATTGTGAATGACAACTGTTGCTGAGCTGTAGCATTCCTTATCTAAAATACTCATCATGTGTTGTTCTCAATTTCTGGTTGGAAATTATCGAACCAAAGAATTGGTTTTGGGAACAGTAATGTTGAGACAAGGTTATATATAATGATAATCTATACAGATGGTTGAGCGTATGTTGATCTATAACTTCCATTTGGCTTCATTCACCTACTTAAATGATAAATAACAGAATCAATGTCAGACTGCTGGGGCTGCAGGACCTCTATCAAGCTACAGAGAGGGAGTAGCAATGACCCCGGAAATGGATTTCACTTGCCTTCGAAATAAAGAGGTCAAACGCTGCTACTCTTAACTAAAACCACGGTATTCGCGTTTGGATTAAAAACACGAGTCACGCTAGAAAGTGGACACTCGGGATCTAAATAGGCGTCAATCCCTCTCTTTCTTTTGGTATTTTCAAAAACAAACGAACTCATTTTGAAGGGTTGACAGGAAGTGATGTCGTTCGAATCGACATGTTTGACGCTGACGTGCACGCCGCGGTTGTAAGTGGAGCACGCGCACGCGCACTGCAGGAAAAAGCCCCCCCCCCTCCTCATTGCTAAATAATAACGAGCAAAAAGCAAAAAAACGGAACGGCTGAGTTTAAAGATGTCAGGACAACACGGGGCCGCCTGACGGACTCACCCTCCGGCGAACAAATGAACCAGCGTGTCCCTTTGGCTCATTCTTTCACATGCTCCGCCGAGCGGCGCGCACAGGAGCCGCGGCAGAGGGGCCACACACGGGCCGAGAGGATGCGACCGTCCGACGGGCCAACGGCGGCGACGGTGTCGGTGCTGGTGGTGATGGTGGTGATGGTGGTGCTGGTGGTGCTGCTGGTGGTGCTGGTGGGGCGAGTCTCCGGTGAATCACGCTGCAGTGAGGCCGACTCTCCTCCGCGTGCCCCCGCCTCTGACAGACACCTCACGGCCGCGCAGGACAGACCTCGGGACAGCGTGAGCCTCGGCGGGACAGTCACCGACAAAACGATTCCTCAGCACCGACGGTCGGTTTTATAGCATCGTCTTTTTTTTTTCACCTCCTCCTCCGCTGTGATCGCTCGCCGCAGAGCTCATGGTATTTACCGTACTGTCATAGGCTGGAGAACACGCGCTGCCATTGGTCAGCGCAGCCCCTGACGTCACCCGGCGTCCACCCCGATCATGCACTGTTCACATGGTCAGTCCTGAATGGATCCGAACTGCTCACTGTGTTTGTTCATAATACACGTTTTCCATGGTGACTCGTTGTCAAACTGTGGATACGATAACGTTTTACATTGAGATAATGAGACCAAATATTTACTAAGTGTGTTCATTCTTGAGTATCGTAGCCTTCATCATTAAGCTGTAATTTATTTATGTTTATATTGTTCAAGTCCCTCCAGGTCATACTACACATACACATATTTTCATATTATACAGATTTGAGGTTATTGTCATTGTCTCCAAAGCAAATGCATTGCATGTTGGGAAACCTACTTGGCATTAAATCATATTTAATGATACTAAACTAATGTTTCTTCTATTATTTCTACACAAGAGTATTTTTACAGGAGTGTGCTTTAAATTACATGTTGTTATTTAGGCTCATTAGATTTATGGTATCAATGTTGTGCAGTATTCAAAAGGAAATGATTTACTTACTCAAAAAACTAATTCCACAAAAATTCACCAGGGTTTAGGGTTATAAACTTTGTTGATTCAACTTGTGTTAGAGATTCTTTGTTCCCTATGAGTTTTAAGTTAATTACACGTTCATTTATTTAAGTGACTTGTATGTACACTTGAATTGAAGACTACACAAAGGTATGTGCTCACTGCTTGGCAGGATGCTATGCAAATTTTCAATAAAGCAGTCAGCTGTTTTAAATCCAGTCTCCTACAATCATTGTGATCACCCTGATCAGCTGACGCCATTCAGAATAGCAAGCCGGGTGATTTGATTATGTAGCTGAGGGAATCTGAACAGTTTTGTAATTGGGAGCACAGTATGACAAGTTGGGAGTCATGGGTTCACTTTTCACATTTGTAGTCAAAACCAATAATGTCATGTCCTGCATTAGAGACCTTAACCGGGTCTCATGACATGGTGATTTTTGAATGGAAGACTCATGAGATGAAAAGAGGATGGAGCTATTTCAACTATTAAAACATACACAGGTAAAACATACCCGACATACAAGTTTTGTTTTATTCAACTTTCTCTATTATCAGTTTCATGTTTTCTATTTTTCTTTGTCAGCAGAACTATTCATATCTTTAAATCAATACACCAAGAGCACGGTGAAAGTCCAGAACATCTAAAATAGGCGCTCTGGTAGACAGCTAAACACATGACGATACTCTGAACGGTCCTGGTTGAAAATATCTGTGGAAATTCGGTGGCGCTTTAATCAGTATTTGAGGGTATGTTGAGTCAATATCATGTTTATCAGGCACAAACTAGACACTGGAAGACAGACAGTGATAAACAGAATCAACACACTTATTTCCAGTGGTATGCATTTCCCAAAGTACTGAAGAGAATATCAAAGTTTAGGGGAATCCACTCAATCGGGTAAGTTATCAGGCGCCCCTTGTAATTTCCATGTAATCTATGGTACTTTGGGAAATGCCCACCATGAATAATCAATAATCAGTCGATACAATTTTATATATAGACAAATTTTCTTAGTCTTAGAGGGATAAGGGTGCCTCAGAGAGAGAGAGCATCATGTTAGGGTTCCCTCTCTGAGGAGAGCAGGACTGGAGAACATCTATATGAATACAAACCAAGCACATGAAATTCACAGTCTTTCATGAAAACGGCCAAAAGCTGTGTGTTGAGTTTAAGTTTGTAGCGTGTAGCGTGAGAAAGACAGCAGGGTTGAGTTAGTGTCCGTCTCACATGGACCCGACTCCATGAAAATGAATGAAACCAAATTATTGTCCCGCGCATGAGGGCTCCTGGTGACAGTTTAAAGGATCACGAGATGGAGCTGCAGCAACTGAATTACAGTGTTATTGAAAGCAAAACGCTGAGAATAAATTATGCAATCTGCCTGTCTTTATGTAATCGGTCTGTCTGTCCCATTCTCTTAGTGTCTCACTGTCCCTGTTCCTGTCTTTGGCACTTGGTCTAAATGATGCAGATAAACCAACACACACACACCTGCACGTGAAACATATATTCAAGTCAAACACAGCATGTAAATGACCTGCATGTGCATGTCTGCCCATGTTAAAGTCCACTAACACATGTCTCATGATGTCCCAAACATGCAGAGAGGTAGTGTCTCGTGACCTCGTTTGGACTTTGACCCAATAAGGCCGATGGGGAGGCTAATGGGAGACATGATCTGGTCATGGTGTGTGCATGCGTCTGCACCTGTCAAAATGTAAGATTGACAGGTCTGTTTTTATGAACTTTGCTGGCTCTGACAAATGTAATGAGCCGTTTATGTGTTAAGCACACAGACAGCGTGTGATGGGGGGGGCATTTCTCAGTAGGGTGCTGGATCACGAGTGGACTCCTTTTTATCAGTGTTTGAGTTCAGGGTGAATGAGAATACAGATAGAGGGGGAGAAGTTAACACAGGGCATTATGACCAAAATAGATATTGTTTCATTAATGATTGACAAAAACATGTGGAGGCTCCTATTTTAGGTTACATTAAAGCGCTATTGAATTTGTGATGGCTGCATTTTATAAGTCTCCAAAATATTGTGGTCTTGCATTTTATTACATTCTATATTATTTATTTTAAATATTATTTTTCTGTATGTACACCAGCCAAATATTCAGTAGGTTAGTTCGGAAGTGACAGAGCAGTGTGAAGATGGGACTGAAGCAGATGTGTCGGTCGGTCAAGATCCAGGTCGGGGGGGCCTTTTCAAAACATTTGCTTTTGTAGACTCGTGTCATTGAGTTTGTTTGTTTTCCAGGGACTATAATCAGAAACAGAAATGTTTCAGATGTCAATGACCCGACTCAGCAAAACACTATGAAAGCAGAGTCACTGATATTATTATTATTATTAAACACACAATGAGTCACTCAATCAAGTTTTTAAATAGACTAAATATAAACCAAATGATTGGAAATATTACTCGAACATGCATAATTGTGGACAAAACTACCTACAATGATGTTTATGTCAGATTTGGGTTAAATTTGCAGGGTTTAGGCAGGGTTACACAAACAAGGGATTCACTGTGGTGCATTTTTATAAGTATACAAAATAGAAAGATAAAAGTAGGACAGGAAGACAGGAATATGATAGGTAATGTAAGCACTGTCACGTATCTTATCACTCGTATAAGTCTCCTCAGTGTGTGTGTGTGTGTGTGTGTGTGTGTGTGTGTGTGTGTGTGTGCTCCTCACCTGGGGGTCAACAGCTTTAAACCTGACAGGCCACTGCAGGGGTCGTTCAATGCTGCCACCTAGCGGCTTGGATTAGACATGCGACCTGCAGCAGATGTTTCTCTGGAGGGCAATGGACGTTTCCTCCCTAAAATGGATCATCAGAGTAAAGATGGAACATGTGAGCTTTAGTTAATCCAAACAGACAGATGTGTGGTTGAGCTGCACTGTGCGCTGCGTTCATGTATCGTTGTAAACTGCTGTTGCAGGGAGTGTCATATCAAATACTTGAAGCTATCAAAGTGTTAACACAAAGCACGAAGTTGCCATGGCTGCTCTGATTTAATTTACTTTAACCTTTTTAACTCACTTATGTTAAGTAATTGGCCAAACGTAATCAATTAGGACAAGTGTAAAAAAACAATCCCAGCCCTCCACTCAGCCATACCAGCCGTGTTCGTCACAGTGATAACAAGGTAATGACTGATGTGTCCATTATTCCATGATGACTAATGTCCGTGAAAGCAGCACGTGTCACATGACCACAGCACAGCTGACGGACGCGGCTGGGGTAGGCTTGTCCGATGCTAGCCTGCTAGCTGCGTTAGCCGCGTCTGGTAAACCCAGGCAGGAGCAGCCGTCTCCTTTTCCGCCCTTTCACACAGAACCAGCCGGGGAGAGATGTTCCACGGGCCATGGGGAGGACACCGCGCATGTGGCCGCGTTTCGTATCCCCTCGTATCGGCAGCTTTTGGTTAGATGTCAATGTCACAGTCCGGAGCTAGGGCTGTCTAGTTAGCTCCGCTAGCCTGTGTCTGGCTAACATAGGGCCAAGGCCAAGGCCAAGCGAGGAAAAAGGGGGGAGGTCGTCGGGTGAGTACATGTCACCTTAACATCTGATTTACATATCACCCAGGAGGGTTTGTGTCAACCAGCGTCACGCACCTATCAGCCGGCGCTTGGATGCGGTTTGTGCTGTAGAGACAAGCGGCGTCTTTGTCCGCGGCTGCACGTTAACAACGCTACACAGATCAAATGTGTTTGGGCCGAAAGGAGCGGTGACAGTTCAGTGGTGATCATGGAACTGAAGTGTAGAGCTACGGAGATGCTGCTCTCTGACGGAGAGAGGTTTCCCTTCCCCCGGTGTCAAACATGAGGGTCTGTAGCGTTAACCTCCCCGAGTCTGGAGAAGCATTAAACACCGCTGCTACTGCTCCGCGGTTTGTTTTTGTTTGACCGCCACAGCCTTCGAGCTCAACTCATGTTTCCATTCTCGCATGTTTTGTTTATCATATATTTCCGAGGAAGTCTCAAGAGTGTGTCGATAACATCAGTCTGGACTCAGTGGTAGTAAATAGCGTGTTCCTGTCCAGGCTCCCTCTGCTCCCCACGGTCACCATCTTCGCAATAGTTGGCAATGCGATGTATTTATTTACTCAACTTTGAATCAGGGTAACCCTGACTCGCGCATGTGGACGTCAAAGGCCCTCATCAATGGGACGCAGATAAAAGGATTCATCATGGCAACAGGTGAAACAAAAGCTCAGTCGGAAGAAAAGAAGAAATTAAAGAATAACGACGGAAGAAAATAAAATAAAGTAGGTGGTGGCAGTGCTACAAACAGGATGCCAGCTGCTAATCTAACTGACAACAACAACTCCCCGTGGAGTTGGCCATATTAATGGCTGCATATGCAGAAAATTAGCACATTTAAAATAAAAAAAAGGAAGCAATACTGCAGCAGCAGCCAAATAGGGAGTGGTCTTGTAGCAGAAAATTGCTGACCAGGTTTATGCATGAGTATTAACTGGATAAAAAAAAAGCCATGTTTCGTCTTGAGTGTTCCTCATGCTAGCGAGCAGATTAACTTGACTTGAGTATCATGTTGCCTGGGTAACTAACTCGCATGAGAGGTTCACACTGTAACAACATGTTCTGAAGCAGTCCCTCCACTACACTCACACTGTGTGTCCTGTCTATCTCCACCAGGCATTTTCTCGGGAGGTGGTCAGAGGAGCAGAGGAGACAGAACTTGGTATAAAGTTGCCTTCACCATCACTGTCACGCACAGCTGAGCCATGTCCTCATCAGGGTGCTGCCACCTACCTGGCTCCCTTTGCGATTACTCTGGGAATGCCGAATCAGACGCCTCCAAAGACTCAGAGGAGTCTGATTCTACTGCCCAGGCCCAGTATATTGCCAAGGTTACAGCTAAAGATGGCCGCCCACTCTCCACTGTTGTCAAAGCGGTGAGCTTGCAGAGGTAAGAGAAGGAGTTACTCACTGGGGGCCCCACGATTCTACTCTAATTTAATTGTGCGCTGCTTAATCATTATGTCATCGCTCCCCTCTGCTTTTCTGTTTCTCTGCACAGTGATGTGGGCATGTGTCGGATTTGTCACGAGGGAGCTGGAGGAGAGACGCTGCTCTCCCCCTGCGACTGCACTGGCACGCTGGGTAAAGTGCACAAGAGCTGCTTGGAGAAGTGGCTGTCCTCCTCCAACACCAGCTACTGTGAGCTCTGTCACACAGAGTTCACTATCGAACGGCGACCGCAGCCACTCACACAGGTTAGAGGAGTTGCACTTTGTGTAGCAGTGACTGAGTAGTAGGAAAGCGAAATGGCTGATTTTTCCACTTTTCCCTCGCGCAGTGGCTTAAGGACCCCGGCCCTCGCAGCGAGAAGCGCACGCTGCTCTGCGACATGGCCTGCTTCCTTCTCATCACGCCCCTGGCAGCCATCTCTGGCTGGCTGTGTCTGAGGGGAGCCCAGGACCACCTGCAGCTGAAGAGCAGACTCGAGGCCATCGGACTCATCGCCCTCACCATCGCTCTCTTCACCATCTACATCCTCTGGACACTGGTAACCAGTCACTAGTTTATATTCCTGTACCTTCCTGGACTTTCTTCTGAAGCCGGAGGGAGCAGAAGGACACATCAGCCCCACAGATTTATGTTCTGCTCTTGAATTTTGTAGTAATTGTATTATTGTGTTCTGCTTCCACTGTGATTGAGAATCGTAAGAACTGTCTTTCCTCTTTATCTGAACTTAACTGGATCATATCCTTTAAAAGTAGGATGTGCAGTCAATCTGAAATCTTACTCCGAAAACCAGCCCTTTTAATCTTTAGCAAAATACATAAAAATGACAAAACTGTCCAAAATTAGAATTTGTGAGCACTTGTCAAGAAGCATTTGATTCCTGTGTTACTACTACTCTGTCTCAGATATCTGGGTATAAGTCAATTTATGTCTGTCTTTCTCTTCTTCACCCCCCCACCTCCCCCATTCTGTCCCAGGTGTCCTTTCGCTATCACTGTCAGTTGTACTCTGAGTGGAGGAGGACCAATCAGAAAGTGCGACTGCTCATGCCTGATATGAAGGGGGCACACACCACCCAGCGTTCGTTGCCGACCAAGTCGACCAAGAAAATGACTGATGAGACCATCGTATGAGTGCGGAGCAGCGGCGAGAGGAATATTTAAAAAAGGAAAAAAAAAGATGCCCGCAGAAGCGCTCTCTAAAAAAAAAAAAAAACAAAATTAATCATATTAATGAACTTTTGCACTTCAGTGGACCATTCTGAGAGGGAGGGAGCTACTCTCTCCTTCTGTTTTCTTTTGTTGAAGCACTTGATGTAAACTACTATGGTATTGACCGGCCACAGAAGTGGCTAAGGGAAGAACTCATTCCGGAGTCATAGTTTGATGTTGAAACACAGCGTTGTCATCGGACAGCCAGTGCTGGGAACTGAACGGATGAACACGTGGACGATGGACTAACCAGCCCGACTGTACATCCGTGACACAAACCTATGAAATACTAAGACACAAGCTAATGTAGCAGGATATAACTGAATCAGCATGCTACTACAGTATAATATGAAACATATTCACACTACCTATACTTCCCCCATGCCCCTTCACAATGTATCTAGCTGTTTTTGAACAATGGGTAGCCAGTAGCCCAGCAGAGGACAATAATCTACCAAAACATGATTGACTATCGGTGAATATTCTGTCTCCACAGGCACTCACACGTCCTTGATTATAATCTGAACCCTTTTTAAAGTTTCCAGGTAAAGCTTTATCATCGCTGCCTAAATGGCACCACTCGAATCATTTCTGTTAAACAGCAGCTGAAGCAGAGCAAGTCGACCGCACAGGGTCAGGGAAGACTGTACTATAAGGGATAACACAAACCGTGTCCGTCAAACGGCAGCGCTTTAATGTAGTATTGACATGTGGAAAAAGTGTTAACATTCCAATTGGATAGCGTTTTGACTATTGTCAGAAAAGTGCATCGGCGAACGGCCCTGCTCCACTTGTAAATGCACCATTCATGAATTGAACCACCTAGCGACGAGCAGTAGAAATGAGCTACGTCACAGAAGATGCAACTCTTAACTAGAAGATAATCAGTGTTCTGACTAGTGAGATTACAGACGTGTATCCTAATATTATAAAACGCAGACATGTATCGAGAGTAGGCTGCTACTCAGTTAAGGTGCAAAACAATTTGTTTTGAGATGTCAATCAATGTATGCAGCATATGCTAAACAAAAGTATTTTGTGTTCCTGTAGTCTTCCTGCTGCATCCCCTGGAAAGTTGGGTTATTGTGCAATAAAACAAGAGGGACTCCTGGATTCAGTCAGCGTCTTCTGTGGTTTGTTTGCTGGGTTTGGATATTTCTTTTTAGCGTGAGCTCCTTCTAATGGAATATATCTAATCATTCAATGTTGTTTAATATAACAAAGGAGTTCCTCAAATAGTACAATGGTATCAATCTAATCTTACAAAAGATACTGAAATTGTCTTGGTTAGGGCTGTGACCTCGTAGCAAGTTGATGACCGGTTTAGGTGACAACAAAATGTCTCAGAGTCTCTCATGAGAGATTTTTTTTTTGGGGGGGGTAAACTATCCCTTAAAAGTTCAAGCATAAACAATAGCAACCTCTCACCATGCGCAACAATCCAGTGATAAAGTACATAAACATGTATCTCCAGGCTTGAAAAAGCTTGTAGTGTCAATTCTCACAACAAAAGGACCACAGAAACTTAATATTGTAAAATTTAATTTCATGGCATTAATATAATGTGCGCAGACAAGCTATCAAAATCAAAACAAACAAAATAATATATTTTACACAAAATGAAATAAGCTTCAGTAGCGTCACAACCACTTTTGAGATGATGACTGGAGGAGAAGGGAGTCCAAAAACAATACTGCTGGCACCACTGAAGCAGGCAGAATTCAAATCCACGGAGACATCTGGGCTTACAAGGCTGTTCCGCTTCTATCACGTGGTAAACTGCGGTAGATGCTTAACGAGGTACCACCAGTCTTGTCTTTTGTATTAGGGTATTGCAGACTGTACCTGCGGCCGATTACTATTTGAAATCAATTCAAACGCTTCATTTTGGGATTGATGGATTATGGGGGGGTGGAGCTGACACCTCTGATCTACGAGGCGCAGATGATATCACAACCCAGGCAGATGGACGTGCACGAGCACTGTGGATTTCAATTAATAATCGACCCAGGTGAGGAGTGATGGTTGCCATGTGTTACAGGTTCTGACAGCACTGCAGTTTGCTCCCCCTCTGGCCGTCCGTGGTCGGTGGCACGCTGATGTCCACCACGTTGTTTCCCGGGGACTCGTCATGGGCGGACCGCTCGGCGATCTGTTTCTGCGAGACGATGCGGTAGATTTCTGTCGACGAGGAAAACAAACAGACCGCACACTTTGATTCCACGTTCTGATGAAGATCTTCATACGGGAATACCTGTTTAACCACATCACCTAAACTAGTTGGGGAGGCGGGGTAACTTACTGTAACTTACTGCCTCCTTGGCACAGCAGCACATCCAAACAAACATAAGTACCTACGCTAATGTTCAAAACAGTGGTGAAGACTTCTCACAGCAGAGGAAGTGAAACAACATTTGGGTATAGATCAATTCAAGAAGCAAGCAAGTCAGGAAATTCTCCCGACATTTCCCAGAGGGGCTGCTGTGAAAACGCAAATGTCTGAGTCAGTTGCCCGTGCCCATTTTTAGCTTTTCAGCCATCCCTTTAGTAAAAGCTCTGGAAAATGTCCAAATGAGTCCATGTGAGAAAACAGCAGGCAAATGTCAAACAAAAAAGATAAAATATATCCCAGTATCCCACAGAGGACACCAGCACAGATGTCAAGATTGGAGAGATTCAAGACTCAACTTTTGCCTCGTACATCCTCTACACACCATTATCTGAACGTTCTGGTTTTCAATGCGTCTGGCAATCCGCCTCCGCTTTCTTCATAAGGCAGAGACAGAATGTCTGCACCCAGTGGTCTGGACACTTTGGACAGTTCATGTCCGGTGTCTGATCCAAATTGAACTCCCACCTCTGCCTGTAAGCATACCTGTTAGGATGTTCTTGAAGGCCTCTTCAACATTTGTGGAGTCCAGCGCTGATGTTTCTATGAATGACAGATTGTTCTTCTCTGTGCGGTAAGAAAGAAAAGACAAATTCACACCAGTCAGAGAAGAGAACGCAGTGTTTTGTTGTCACCGTTAGAAAAACAAAGGAATGTTTTCTTTTATTGTCTCTACAGAGTCAGAGACAGACAGACCATGGCAAAGTGAATTCATAATGGAGGTAACAAAACACTTTGTTGACCCCTGAGGCAGATTTCAGTTGTTGCAGCTCCATGAGCAGATGCCTCTGTTACATCTGAACCTCCCTGTCTCTCCTCCTCTACGTATCTGTACCTGCGAAGGCCCGGGCCTCGTCTGTGGGCACGGCCCTGAGGTGGCGCAGGTCGCTCTTGTTGCCGACCAGCATGATGACGATGTTGTTGTCGGCGTGGTCCCTCAGCTCCTTCAGCCAGCGCTCCACGTTCTCATAGGTCAGGTGTTTGGCTATGTCGTAGACTAAGAGTGCCCCCACCGCCCCTCTGTAGTATCTGCAACCAGACCAGGGGGAACTTTAGCCACAGCAACATTTCACAGCAGAGATTTGAGCGTGGGATACCGTCATTTCATCGGATCATCGTTTGTTTGTCCGTTGCTTGTAGTTACCTAATAAATAAACCATCAATCAATCCTCAACGATCACGCTGACATACGATAAGACGGTGTTGTTGGGCGACAGGTAAACGGGATCTGCACCGAACACACTTGGACTCACGCAGAGGTGATGGCTCTGTAGCGCTCCTGCCCCGCCGTGTCCCAGATCTGAGCCTTTATCGTCTTTCCATCCACCTGAATGCTGCGCGTGGCGAACTCCACCCCAATGGTGCTCTTGCTCTCGAGGTTGAACTCGTTCCGTGTGAATCGAGAGAGCAGGTTGCTCTTCCCTACGCCCGAGTCCCCAATTAACACAACTGTGGGGACAGAGAGAAGGCAGACAGGCAGGGGTGAGATGAGATAAGTGTGTGTGTGTGTGTGTGTGTGTGTGTGAGATGGGAAGGGCCTGTATTAATAGATCCAAGAAACGCTGACACTGCATAAAGAAGTGCCCGTAAATGTCGGTTTCAACAAAACACAGGGGCTGGGTGTTTGTGCATGGCAAATGATGTGTGGCATATGAAATCCATACATTTCTAAAGCAAATGACAAAATCCAAGGCTTGAATCAATATAGAACCTCAGTGTTAAAAGTTTATTCTAATCTAGGGCCTTTTCATGGTGAATTCAGTTCAAATCAGGGACTCAATGAAACCCTGTGATGGATTCGCATCAACACAACAGTAAGGCCTGCCAATATCTCAAAAACAATGTAGGACATGGAGACACACACAGGCCTGTACTGCAGCACTCCCTTAAAAAAAACTAAATTCACATGTGCTATAACAATCTAAATGATCTGTATTTCTCCTGCCAGATTTGACTTGAGGGCCTTACCGGAAAAAAATCATCTGACTCAGCAGCTGTTCTTTGGGATGCAGTGTTTTGCATATCCACCCTATCTTGGGTGTGACTGTAGAGAGCGACTTATGCAAAAACTGCACTTGTAACCAGCTGTGCCAGAGGAACACAACACATACTCAACTTCAGCCACTGGAAGTATCTCAAACCAGAGGTAAAGCATTTTGAGGCCCAAAGGATGGTTGCGGTAGTATTACAATGATTTTTTTCCTTTTTTGTTTGATGTAAAGTATCAAGCCTCATTCCCTTTTCTTGGATGACGTTTTGATGACGCCATCTTAAGAATGACTGCCAACCTTTTTAAAATATATACCAGCTGATGTTTACAAAATCTGTGTCAGTCTTTAAAATGAATAGGCCGGACCTTTCACGACTTCACAACGCAAACTGCTCGAAAGCTTTCTGAAAACACTGTGTGTGTGCAAGGAAGAGCTGCAGGAAGTCGACGCCAACATTATAAATAAGAAAACAGCTGCAAATACTTCAAGTTGACCACAAAGTCCCAGTGGAGCAGCAGTGGGCCTGAACAGATACTTTTCAGCATCCATTGCACGACCAGGCAACAACAGTTATCCTGGCCTGGTCTGAAGCTGTGGCCAATGAGTCACGGGAGGAGAAGTGATTGATCGGGCCTCCTGGAGCCGGAGCTGCGCCGGTGTCAGGACCTCAGGAGGCTGCTGCTGATCCCAGCACAGCAGAGAGGTGACGCTTTCTTCTTTTTGTTTTTCGACACTCTCTGTCCCTCTCTCCCTCTGTCCCCTCCGTCCACAAAAGGAAATAGAGTCGAACTTTGTCCCCGTCGACATGGGGCTGTTTCGGCGCTGCAGGAAGCTGATAACAGGCTCCATCAAATCCTGAATCGACAGTTTCAGGGCCGCCTTGCCCTTCCTGTTCCAGTCGGGCACACACAGACGATGGCTCGAGCAGGGGGAGAGGTACAGAGACGCAGGGAGGAGGAAGGAGGGAGAGAGAGAGAGAGAGAGAGAGAGAGAGAGCCTCCGGCAGATGCCCTATTCATCCCACAGAGGATACTTTGTTACATCTAAATGGCCTTTTGGCTCCTGCAGGCCCAGGATGTTAATGTGCCCCAGGAGCTGATATCACGATCACAGGGAGGCTTTCTGGATCCAAACATGGACCTGAGTCTGGTGCAGGCCCGAGTCTATGATCCCCACAATAACACCATAAACTACTCTGAGTTATGAGTTGCTGCATCCCCTGTGTCAATAAAGGCTGTGTGATCTGAGGATGGAGCGTATTGATCAGAGGAGGAGGAGGAGGAGGGTAGCAGGCCTTTAATCAGCCCCATGAGGAGGAAAACACCAAATACCAGCAGTGCTGCTGTGTGAGTTGATGAAAGTTTAATAATGAAAGATGCAGACGGCTGACAGGGTGTTGCTTCATCTGCACATTTGAATTCGGCTGCGGGCGGTGTAGTGTCACCATGACACCATTATGTTGCAATAACCGATTATCAGCTCCTGGGAAAACACATTAGCTCCGTTTCCCTGAGAATCGAACACACATGTGGAGAACGACAACGACACAACGGGAGATCTACACACACACACACACAGCTCTGTCGGTATGAGACTGAGTGGAGGGGGGAATGCATTGCAGTCATCTTTTTTTTTCTTTACCTTTGAACAAGAAATCGTACTCATCGTCTCGGTTCCCCATTCTAGACGAGGCCGCTCCGACGCTGCTCTGCTCCGGGAGAGGATGTGCGGAGGAGTGCGGCCGCGGACGGTCGTTGTGCGTCAGGAGAATCAAAATAAAGGTGAATGTTTGCGCTGGGAGTCTGCGCCAGTGTCGGCTGTCAGGGGCGAGCTGCAACTCTGCAGAGGGAGGGGAGGAGTCCCTGCGCCTCGCATACCTGCCACAAGGGGCGCTCTTTACTGACCGGCCTGTTCCATTGAGCTGGTGGACCCACATCCTGACACATTGTCTTCATTATTTATTCTCCCATTGAGAATCAATGGGAGAATAAGGTCAGGGCACACACGAGGGCTGTTTGCATCACAAAGCGTTTTGTGCAATCTTAGATTCGCCAAATGCCTTTACGCGTCGCAATCAGGCAACAAATGTTTTAGTTTATCATTTATTTCCGATTAATTTTGCATTAAATCGTATTATTCGCCTCGTTAGATGAATTACTTTAAATTGTTTAGTTTTTATTCCTTCTCTTTGTAAGGCATGGCCGATTTGAAAAGGCCTACATTATACATTATAACTACGATGATGATGAAAATTATTATTAGTAGTACATGTAGTGGTAATGGTAGTAGTAGTAGTAGTAGTGTATAGTGGTACTTATTTTATTTATAATATATATATATACTGTATTTGTGTGTGTTGCTACTTTCATGGTACTTAAATACTATAATATTTCATCAATTTCATTTAGGGCTGATTTTCCCTGTAGGAGTCACGCTGACAGCTGGCCCCGCCCCTAGCCCCCTCAGCTCTGCTCCTATTGGCGGAGCGGGCGGTCAGCCGGTGCAGGGTGGAAGCACGTGGAGCTCCGTGCACTTCAGGAACAAGATGGCAGCCTCCGTGTGTCGGTGCTACGAGGTGAGTCCATTCATGTCCTTCAGTGCACAGGCAGAGGGGGGACCGGCACAGACCGAGTGGACTGTCCGTGTTCAACCGTCCAGATGTGCGGGGGCGGTGCCTACAGGGCGGGGGGAGGGGAGGGGGGTGTCGGTGCAGATGTGGAGCGAGATGTTCCGTTATTACAGGCCCGCTGTCAGAAATAAAGCGCGATAGATATAAATGTCTCAAATTAAGTTTTAATCTGCGTCATGTTTGTATTTGGTTTCCATGTCAACCGTTTACATTCGTGCATGTTGACAGCCCCAGAAACATAACCCACGTATCTAAGAACATGGTGCAGACTAAATACATCTTAACTACTGTGTACTGCTGTTACACAAATCAGCATCACAAGCTATAATATTTGGATATTTGATTTAATGTTGTTCTGTTATACCTGTTTTGTGTTATTTTACTGCTGAATGTGATCTGTTTTCTATGATCTCCTTTCTATGCACTATCATTTAATGAAATGTCACCTTGTAACTATTTAAATTTAAATAATTACAATTTATTTTTTAGTAACACACGTTAAACATTTGTTACAAACACAGCTTGGAGTGACTGGAGCTGAAGAGTTGGAAAGAAACTTGGATCTGATTAAATGTTGCCACTCATGAGTCAGTCTATTGCACATAGGGCCGCAGGCCAATCAAAAGCCACATGAACTGAGAAGCACAACAAATACAGACATGTTGACTGCGTTCATTTGCATAGAGAAGAGATTTAAAAAAAAAAAAAAACAACAACAACCACTACCTGTTTGTCAGAGCTGATATTTGTCTCAGTGACTTCTCCTCATTGCAGCTGGTTGGCAGGCGTGCTCTGGCCCTCTGCTCCCGCCCCCCGGTCTCCTCACTGTGGAGAGAAGATGTGTTCAGGCTACACAGGAGCCCAGCTGCAGCTCTGCAGGTACACACTGACATCCTCCACCTTAGCATACTTCTGTAACCATTGTATTACTATAAATACTTGAGACAACATTGATTTTACTCACCATGCTTCTTGTTCTTCTCTCTGCTTGTGTCATTAGGTGCGATATGCCTCAGGACGGAAAGGGTTCTTCGGGGACTTTGTGGATAACCTGCGTCAGGAGTTCGGTAAGAACCAGGAGATGAAGGAGAACATAAAGAAGTTCAGAGAGGAGGCCAAGAGGCTTGAAGAGTCAGACGCTCTCCAACAGGCCCGCAAGAAATTTGTGAGATTATTTCTACCATACATGTCATCTTAATATTTCTATTAAACTTTTGCAATAACCAGGATTTGTTGGAGATTTCACGCAAAATGTCACTGATTTGTGGCTGTCACTGTCTTTCCTTTTCTTCTAATAGAAAAGTATTGAAGCTGAGACAGTGAAGACTTCAGAGGTGTTCAAGAAAACATTTGGCTCCCTGTCGGAAACTGTTAAAGAGGTAAAATCACGACATGTTACATGTATTATATTTCCAATCTTACATTTCTGTCTTATTAACTACATTTTCTTCAGTATACACATCTTGAAGTGGTACATGTGTACTTTAATGGGTAGAATAACCTCACGTCTTCGCTCTCTGAAGGACTCCTGTTCTGTTCTGTCCCTGTGACTGTAGGGTATTGAGGAGGTGAGTCGCACTGACATCGGGAAGAGGATTAAGGAAAGCGTGGAGGAAGCAGCCAGGACGGCCATGCACTCTGCCGAGTCTGTGTCCAAAGGAGGAGAGAAGCTGGGCCGGACCAGTGCGTTCAGAGCCATCTCACAGGTCAGTGAGGAAACTGACAGGAACTGTAGCTCATAGCGTAGCAGACACGTATGAAGAGGAGACTTTGCACTACGCCACAGTTACAGTTTGTCCTGTGAGCAGGGTGTGGAAACTATGAAGAAGGAGATAGATGTGGGGGATGCCGGCCCGTACAGAGCCCCCCCTCAGCTGAGGAAGAGAAGCGACTTCTCCTCTAAAGGAGCAAACGATGACAACATCAGAGTGTATGAGGCCAATGAGTGAGTTGGAAAATATTTTCAACCGTGTGGTGTGATAACACTCTGCACCATGTCTTTTGATAATGACAATGATCTGTCATAATTCCAGGGAGGCCATGGGCGTGGTCCTCCACAAGGATTCAAAGTGGTCCCAGCAGTGGAAGGACTTCAAGGACAATAACGCAGTTATGAACAGTAAGAAAATCTCCTGCCTTTATCGGCGTAGATTCTGTAAACAAGTACAGGTGTGTATTTTCCTTTAAAGGCAGCAGGGGGCAGTAGATTACTTGCAGTAGATGGAATGATCTCATGTAGTTCAGGGAACAGGTGAGAGGCCTGCGTCCCCCTCAAGTGTTCAGGATTTATCTTCATCTTGTATATATGTTTGTAAATAATATGTCATGTCTTCTCTGTTTTCTTCAGGAATGTTTGCGTTCAAGATGAAATATGATGAAAGTGAAAATGCCCTCATCAGAGCATCCAGAACTGTAACTGACAAAGTCAGTGGTTTTCTAGGTAACGCTACTCTGTCCTTCAATTCACAGAAGTATTAACAAAACCTTGTGGCTGTCCGGGCAAATATACACCAATATATAATCAACATTAAAATCTCGAGACACAGTTTCCAATGCTCCAGATAGATAGTCAAAGGGTGCAGTGGAAGACGTGATCTCTCTGTTGTTGCCCCGGCTGAAGTTGTTTGTGTTTGTTTTTCCAGGTGGTCTCTTCTCCAAGACAGAAATGTCAGAGGTGCTGACAGAGATCCTGAAGGCAGACCCCAACTTTGACAAAGACTGTTTCCTCAAACAGTGTGAGAAAGACATCATCCCGAATATACTGGAGGTAAACATACTCTCTCTCTCTGTAGGAATGCTCCTCTACATAACATTCAGAAATACCGTCTTCAGTCAGAATCATAAATAGTCATAAATAGATTTCGCGTGGAAATAGAAAAACTGACTGGAATTATCAATGGCAGGAAACTCTTTGAACAGAATGGTTTGATGGTGTTTCCATGCATCAATGAAACAAGAACTAAGTGTTAATGTTAATGTCACTGCTTCCAAAAAAACAACAACCATGTTTAAGCACTGTCCCTCCTGCAGGCGATGATCCGTGGAGAGCTGGAAGTATTGAAGGACTGGTGCTACGAGGCTGTAAGTGGGTTTTCACTTCCACGTCTACTCATATGCTGCTGCATCCGTTTCAGTTCGTACACGACTCTGTCATGTGACGTCATGTTCCTGTCCTCAGACGTACAGACAGCTCGCCCACCCCATCCAACAGGCCCGAGCGCTCGGGCTGCTCCTCCACTCCAAGATCCTGGATATTGATAATATAGACGTGAGCGCCTTTACATACTCAAACTGTACTGAGGGCTCGAATAGCTAAAATGCATTTATCTAAATTTGGTTTCTCATTTCCCCTCCCTGTGCTGCAGCTAGCGATGGGGAAGATGATGGACCAGGGCCCGGTGCTGATCATCACCTTCCAGGCACAGGTCGTCATGGTGATCCGCAGCCCCAAAGGAGACATAGTGGAGGGAGATCCGGTCAGTCAGCTCACAACTGCTGCACCAGAATCATGAATCTATTATATTTACATTTCAAGGAGCACAACTAAGCTATGCAGCATCCTCGGGAGCAGCAGCCTCTGACTTGTTTCAAATGGAGCAACCGATACATTTGTGTTAATAATTTCTTACTACTACTAACTACTGCATCCACTCTTTGCAGTTGCATAATGAGTCCTCATTACAATCCAAATCAGAAAGATGCTTAATAAGTTATGGTGGAGCTACACTGTTATTCTAAAATCTGAATCAAGTCTAGAGGGGCCCTCAGCACTCCCCCACACTGTCTCCTGACCCTGTGCTCCTTTCGTCCTTCCACAGGAGAAGGTGACGAGGATGATGTATGTTTGGGCGCTGTGTCGGGACCAGGAGGAGCTGAACCCTAACGCGGCCTGGAGACTCCTGGACATCTCTGCCTCCAGCACTGAGCAAGTCCTCTAGGAGGAGCAGGCAGGCAGGCACAGAGGTCCAGCTGGGATCTGAGACCAACTGTGAGCGAGGACAGAAGATACAAGGATGTGCCTGGAATACACATGCCGACTCACATATTTATTCATCAACATCCAAGGGCAGAGAACGCTGCCGTGTTACACCAGAGACAGTATTTGCACACAGTATATCGAGGTATACTTAAAAATGTGCATGAACAAGGAGATAAGCCGACGGTGTAAGATACTCAACATGAATAGAAAACTGTGTGCACAACATGTCTGTATAGCCTCTAGCTCTGGTTAGCTCCGTGTTTGTGTCTCCGGGATGCAAACTGTATTTAAAAAGTTTACTTTTATTTTGAAAGTGCATTGCATTAAATTCTTTAAATATTACTTTAAGCCAATAATCCTTGTGCCAATATCTGAGAGGGTCTGACAACAGAAAACTGGAGAAACTACACGTCCCCAATCAACGTAACAGAATACCCAGCTCTTAAGTGAAGCTCAAAACAAAGTTAAAATCACCATAGAAACACCCAAAATAAGCCATTTAACAGACTCATCTAAAGTCATCAGATGATTTACCTGAAGATAAGATTGAACTGTTAGTAATCCTCTTAATAGTAACTGCTACCAGAAGTAACCACAGACAGTGTGTCCCTTTGTTTGTGGTTTTTTCAGTTGTGGTGCTGATGTACAACATGCGTACAAATGTACAGCCTCAGGCAGAACAAACGTGTTCTCATATTAACGAGCCCCTAACGTCATGTAAATATATGAAATGCAGGGGACTGGCTCTTCGAGGGTTTGGGACCACGTTCAGCTATTGTCGTCATGGCAGCTTTATTGTTTGTGAATCATTCACCTCCTCGTGTTGTCACATTTCAGCTGCTTGTCTCAATCAAACTGTTGTTGTGTGTGTAGCTTTGAACCTGACATGAGATATGAATGAAGGAGCCTGTATATTGACATTGTGATTAATTACAGAATAGAAAGTCGTCCATTCCTGTTAAGAGAAGTTGAGTTGATAAATATCAGATGTTATGAATGAGATCATGTTGTGGGTGTGTTTTTTATTATTTTTTTTATTTGAGATATTATAGTTATTTTTCCATTCGTCACATGTTACTTTTACTAAGTAGGTTGTTTTCATCAGCATCTGTTTGTTAGCTCATTAGCAGAACGTCTTGGCAGATTACTACTTAACTTAGATGAATGGCTCAGAAAAAAACTCAAAAAACTTTCATCCAGATCTGTATTTATATAGTAACTTCTCATTGTTATTTTCAGGATCCTGATTTTGTAATCTTACATGGTTCTGACAGTTACACCCTGTATTGTTAATTCTACATCCCACATCTAATTAACTGCAAGCATTTGTTTTACCAAACTGAATGTGTTAATATATAAGTTACGCTGTATTTCCTCTTGAATGGAATAAAGATGACAACCAATACTTCGTCAGTCTGCAATGATCTCAGAGGTCAGGTTCACTCTGAACAGGCTTTTGAAGTTTTTCTCTAAGACTCAAATTAATCCATCAAACAACCTGCACATTAGTGAATTTTTGATAAGACCAAAGAACAAATATATTCATGAGTTTTCTATTTATATATCTGCAGAGTAAAAAGAATGTATAATGACCGAGCTTCCTTAGAGTCAGCAGCTCTGTATTGTGTGTGAGCGAAAATTAAACCGAGAGTGTGTGTGTGTGTGTGTCTTTTGTTTTCTCATTTCAAAGCTGACATGCTTTGATAGATGTCCATGGATCCGGCCATAGACGCTGGTTGATAAACCTATGGATTTAGCAGTATTGGGATGATAGATCAGGCTTTAAATAACGCATGCCTGTACATTCACACACATGACCGATATATGTGGAACCTCATCCCACAGCTGTCCAATGTGATGGATGAGTGGGGACGTTCTTATACTAACTAACCTCCCTCGGTCCTCCAAAGTCCACTACGGCGTCATGACTCTGATTGAGACTGCAGGCCTGTGTGGACAAACAGACATTCAACGAAATCTGTTAATTAATGAGTATTTAGATTCCCTTAACAAACACTAAAATAATATTAAAAATATTCCTGGCAACCACATTCTAACCAACAAGCCAACGGACATAGTGGAGGTAAAAGGTTGCTGTTCTGTCCACAGACCACTGGTTGGATGAACCAGCACAATAGCCTGGGAGCAGAAAAGGCCTCGGAGGCAGTGCTGTGCTCTGCTTTGTCCTCTGCTCTACCCATAGTGGACCAAACTGTGTTTTAACCTACATAGGGCTTTCAATGCAACGTATTATCCAACATCAGTACCTTATATAAGCAGGTAGAAGAGCATCTTTGTGCCCGTGATGAAAAAAGAAGCAACATTGGAACAGCTGGTGATGTGACTCCTGATGAACTCACTGATGTGTGAAGACCTCTGTTTGATTGAGAATGGTACATGTCTCTCTCTTTAGCCATCTCTATAGAAGTCTGAGTAACTGCCCCTCACTGTCAAATGCCAAATTAAATTTAAGATTTAAATCTAAATGTGTCCATTTATAAAGTCACATCTATCAATTCACAAACACATTTCTTCTCGTCCAGACTCCACCATGGTTATAACAAAATTTAAATTAACTGCCGAGGGCCTGTTTACAAATAAAAGCTCACTCAAATACTATAACAGTTTGCAAGTAATTGAATATTCCATTGTCACTCAATTTTAAGGTTGTGAGCAGAGTCATTTCAAGTTTACATTTTTCCTAATGAGCGCTGTTAGACACCTACTGCGATGAGTGACACCCCACACTCATCCAGACAGCTCCCCCCTTGTTTACATTCCCTACGCTCAGCGGAGCAGCGACTTATTAATATGAGAATACTCCAGTGGCCCACAAACTAGTATTCATACGGCCTCAGGCGATCAACAACCCAGAACCCCCTGCTGTCACCGGCCCAGGTGACTGACAGTACTGACCCATTTCTGGGGGCCGAGCCACTGCTTGACCTCCTTGTGCGCTGTCTGTAGTGAGGACTGTGATGAGAATGTTGAATTTCACAACCCTGTCTGGAGACCTTTATCTATTATGAGCGCAGCGGGAGGGCAGCGGGAGCCCCATCAGGACCGAGTCACCGTTCACCAAGTATTAATTAAACCAACAGGGAGCTCTCACACAGCCTCGGGGGGGGGGGCATGTGACTGTGACTGTGTGTGTGTGTGTAGTCGGCAATCTGCTCCGTTTGTACAGTTTTTATTTGCGCCAATTAATTATTTCTCACAGTGAGAATCTGGAGCATAGCCATGGGTGCAGACACGTTGATCATGTAATCAAGAAAAAACGGATGCAGCCTGATTAAAGGCTGCATCCAACCCCATAACCTTGTTAGTGTGCAGGAAAACATTGACTGAGACATCCACTCCCACAGGTAAGGTCTCTTGGACCAGCACAGTGAATGAATTTGTTTAGGAAGTTAGGTTTTCATGGGTCCAGGTGGTAAACAAATACACCAGAGGTACTAAAAATACTTTTCTTCTGCATCAAGTATCAAACCTGTTTAATGAAATTACACATTGGCAAACCGATCCTTTTTCTTCTCTGTAGTGAATGTGTCTCTACACACACACACACACACACACGTATATATAACTCTCTATAAAAATGTCTTTTGAGACCTTTTCCCATAATTTAACAAGACTTCATTTCAGCCAGTAAAGTGAAAAAAATGCCTGAACGATGAAGAACTGTGAAGTTGTGCCAGTTTATGTAGGCAAAAAATGAGCAGGCTGCATCACAGAGGGCTTTTAAAATCCTAAGATATAGAGAAAGACTCTTTATTTGAACAATAAATTGTTTCATGCCCTTTTTTTCACATGTGTATGCGGCACCATGTGTTCGTCACACTCAAATCACTGTGGCACCTTGATAAAACCAGAAACACACGCAGACACTAAGCAGCACTACAACATATTGGCTGAATGGCTGGAAGGGTCCCTCACTGTCTGTGCCCCACGCAGCCCTCTTACATAATGCAAAAGCCCCCTCCCCACACACACACACACACAGCTCTGGGCGCTTCAGTCATCCAAACGAAAAAGATTATGTGTGCAGCCGGTGCACGGCCAGTCGTGAGTGGGCAGGGAGGGGTGGGCTTGAGCTGGGGCGGATCCCTGAAACTGAGAGAGACTTTAAAAGCCCCCGGCAGAGACGGAGGAGGAGGTTTCTCTGCAGGATGTGACAGAGTTCAGTCCTGAGGCAGGCTGACTGGGCCGGGGGGGAGCTGTCCGCTGTGCTGAACATCTGCTGCAGCTGCTGCCGGATCATCTCCATCACTCTGTGCTGGCGATTACAGACCCTCACCTGTGACAGCAGCCGGTGAAGTAAGTTCTCTAATCTGATCGTCCTCTGTGCTTGTCATTGGATCAGCGTGATAATGAAGCCTCTGTTTATGCCCGGTGAACCCAGATGACAGCGTGTTTCTAGGAACGCCACGTAACTCCACCAATCCGACACTCACGGCTCGCCCTGTTGTGGGATCAAACTTTCTACTCTGTTGTGTAACTTCACAATGACAATGTGATCACTGTTTGTTTGGCACTCCATGATAATCCCTCACTAAGAGAAGGACTCAATGGATTCCTTATTTATACAGGATTAGTTGAGGGAATAATTTCTTTAAATTGTCATTTCTATGCATGTTCTCCGCAGAGGCTGGTGTCATAGTGTAATTACATTAAGATAAAAATGTGTGGTTTTGGACAGGGTTATGCTCTTGGTGCGACTGTGCCATTCGAGTTCTAATTCCACTGCTGCTGTACATGATGAGTGACTCATGTCCTGGGGTTTTGTCATCTATCAGTTGGTTAAATTAGAAAGGAATTTATGAAATAAGTGGATTCTTTCTTTTTCTCCCAGACAGAGAGAAAGGTTGAAATTGAACTCTTCTAATTTCTGGGGTTTAAAAAATATAACAAAACAAAAAAAAAGGCAAAAAGGAAAGAAGAAAGAACAAAGGAAAAGCTGGGGATCTCTTCCTCTTCCTCTCGACACACACCATCTTATTGTCACCACATGGGCTCTGTCCTCAGCTTTCACAGGCACGGCTGCTTGTTGCTTTCCCAAATGTGTATTTAGAACTAAATGAAAAACTGCAATTTTATATTCAGTCTCCATCTTTTCATTCCATGCAAATCATGGATTCATCTGCTCCGTTCAGAAACCAAAGCAGGTGTCTCAATGAGGATCGACGAGCTCACGCCAATATAAGCTGTACTTGCGTTGCCTCTCGCTGCCACAACAACCCCTGGATCCACCCCTGCTAATGTAATGTAAAGGTCTTTGGCAGCATTTTACACCCTTGGACTTGTGCCTGTGTTAGCTGCTGTATAAACTTCATGTCTACTTCATGGCTCTCTATTGACTTTTAGTCTGACTTGCTCCGTGAGCTTCTTCTGCTCCACCACCATCTGTCCGGCCTGATGTAACCACAGGCCATTTGATAATTGATACTGAGGCAGGCAGTTTCTTTCATCAGGTCTTCAAGTCCCCTATTAAAGCCTCTCTTGGCCCTTTCGTCCTGTCATCTGCAGAGCAGGGGAGCGATCAACGTGTCTCTGCGAGGATAGACGGGGCGCTGAGGAGGGAGAGACAAAGCCTCCTGGAATAGAATCTGCTGACTGAGAGAGTGAACCTGCCTCCGGAAACATCTCTCCGCTCCACGGCCCATTAAAGAGGCCACGGAGAGTGTTCCCGTGCAGGAGTGCAGCAACTCTCTGAGGGGCTCCTCCGCATTTTACTCGTCCGTCATCAGTGTCTGATTTATTTATCTTAGGCTACGCTGTTCCTGAGTTCAGTCTGCCTCGTCTCTGTTATTTGCTCATGAGGGCATGGCGTGTAATAACATCTTAAAAGTGACTTCCAGAGGTCATGGAAAACCCCTAAATCCCCTCACTCTGGGCCCAGAAACACTAAAACTCTTCTATCCTTGACATGTTTAAGGACTGTCCAGCTCTGAACCCCCTGAATCAATCAGTTTCCCTTGCATTCAGCGCCTCTGCCGGCTGCAAACTCCCGCTCTCATGTTGCTTCGTCTTTGTTTCTCTCTTTCAGGCGTTCTCATGAGCTGCTCCCACCAAAAGAAGAGGTTCCTCGGGATGAAGACGTAAAGACAGAACAACTCCAGGCAGCACAAGCGAGCCATTAGACCATTTATTCCTCGCCGTCGAATGACAACGCTCCCCCTAGGGGCCACTATTTGATGACACGCACAATATTGACAAGTAAACCGAGGACCACAGGTTTGATTTGAAGTTGAGGCGACAAACTCTGCGTTCACACCGTTCACGTTGGAATGAATGAAGAGCGAGAGTAAAACCCAGAGGCTCACACAAACACCGGCCATACAGCCTCGCTGAGCGTCCTCACACTCATATTGGAACTATTTCTTTGGGGGTTTTGCAGGGAAATCATTATTTGCATTATTTCAATCACCTGCCAGATTTCACTATGTGATTCCCCCCCCTCGCGGTGTCCACACACGAGTCGGTCTAGGCAACTTCTGACTGCAAAACAAAACACAGTAAAAAAAAGTCTCTCCCGATCACAACGTCCAGAATGAGCGACACCAACTACTGGGTGGTGGACTATGAGCTCGCCTCTCCTGCCACACCCGGGCTCCCCAGGGGCCCGTCGGTGCTGCAGCCCATTGCAGGACACCCAGAGCAGGGAACAGCCCTGTGTTTCGTGGGCCTCCTCGTGCTCCTGCTGCTCTTCCTTGTCGTGCGCTGTGTCCGCATCTTGCTGGACCCCTACAGCAGCATGCCGGCTTCCTCGTGGACGGACCACAAGGAGGGGCTGGACCGAGGACAGTTTGATTATGCGCTGGTGTAAAGACGAGGGGGGTAAAGAGAAGTGAAGAGCTTCAGTTTCCAGCAATTTCCTCTCCTAAAAATTCAAGGAGTCCTTGAAATGAGTGAAACAATATGGTAAATTACTAATTACTACAAAAAACTATATATCACCACAAATATCCTGGATATAAATACTGCGATTAGAACTACCTACAGACACTCTGGCTTCACTTTTTCAGAAGCCGTCGTGTCATCTCTTTGTTACAAAAGCTTTATGATCAAAGCCATGAAACCCAAGCTGAGCCTTCAGAGTGGCAAACACTGCTGGAAGGCAGTGATCGGTATCGCAGCATTACGTTCTGACTCCTGTTGATCCTGTCATTCTGTGTTTCTGTAATGTTTTTACAAATCCCAGGGCGCATTTCTAATTACAGGGCAGAGCTGCAGCAGGAGAGGCCCTGATTGAATAAGGAAATAAATCAAATGAGTTTAGAGCAGACAAGGAAGTCGTTGGGACAGAGCTGATGTGCTCTGCCAATGGAGATACGCAGCTGAGAGCGTAAACCTAACATGTTACGTGTAAAATGTTTTTAAATTTTTAGAGGTAGAGCTCAACCGAAAAAACTGATGTCACATGAGTTTCTCGGAGACTGTAAACCTCCCCCTTGTTTGTTTCACCGCATGACATCGCGTAGCATTTGATCCACCGCTAAGGTGACCCTCAGGTAAAACCACTTCTAACCAACCAAAGCGGAACGCTCCTGAAACTGAGCTGCGGCTGCATTTTGTACGCGTCATTTCAGATTCGCAGTGTTCCAAATCAATCAATCAATCTCATGCCACACAAAACTTTAGAACACGTTACAGTTCATAGACCCCGTTTTATTTTGGGCTTTGCCGTTTCACGTCGCCGTCCCTTTAGAGGCCTACGATCCTCGGTGACGAGGGTCACCGATGCCCGACTGTCCACGTGTCGTAGGAGGCTCTGGACACAAGACGCATGTACGAACATTTCCCTCCTGCTAACCCGCGCTTGCCTTTAGGCCCCGTCCAGTGCACCAGCCAAATCTGTTCAACAGTGCCTGTTTCACACTGAGGATGTGTCCGCTCCTTTGTTTTGTTACGTGTGCTTATGAAGCCCTTTAAACATGGCTCTGACAGGCTCTTATACAAGTTGAGCATTGACACTTTGCTTATTTGTTTAAAAGTTGTTTGATTCCTCAATGAAGACCAAAAACCTGTTTAGTGTGAAGATTGTAAACTGTTCCCGGATGTACGTGTTTGCTTGTTAAGATATTTGATACTTTCCTAATGTTTCTTTAAAGTGGCATTTAGCTCTTTTTTAAGGAAATAAAAGCTTTTGTCTGGTACCGCTTTAACAAAGTCTAATTACATTAGAGGTCTGCACACGGGCACACACACACACACACACACACACACACATGCAGCACCTGCAATAATAACACACAAAGTTTAAATTGAGGATTGAGGGCTGTCCTCCCTGCTGTCTTTTGGATCAATATCAGGGAGATTTAGAGCAAATGAAATCAATCGGGGACTCGTAAAGAGACACAGAATTAATTCACGAGGTCCAGCGTTAACAGAGTAAGAGCAGCCCCCCCCCCCCAACAAGGCACGTGCACACACATATTTCCTCCTCTCTGTTTGGCAAATTTTAATTTTCCAGCTTCCTCCTTCCTGGTAGATTCCCCTGTGGGTTCATCCACTGCGAACCATCTGTATAGATGCGACCTCTTCTGGATACTTAGAGAACTGCAACCACAAGTGCCCTGGATCAGTTACGGCTCACTCATTATGTTTTGTTCTTAAAAAAAAAATCTTTTGAACACTCTCTCTTTTCCAAAACTCGGAATTATAGGTCTGAGATTTTAAAAACCTTTCTTCTCTATTCAAAAGTCATTCTATCATCTATTTACATTGTATATTAGGTGTTGTAGAGTATCATATTACCTAAAGAGGGACGTTGGGGAGGAAATGGATGAAGTTGAGTTATCCATACACACCTAGAGACAAAGACTTCACTCACAGGCATCCACAGTTTTCAGTTTTCAATAAAGCCTCAGCCTCATTAGTGCAGCAATTAACACGATTGTGCTTCAGTGGCTTCCAACAATTGCACGTCCTCGATAAACCAACAAAGGCCCTTGTTTTCCAACATACACACACACGCACACACAGAAATGCAAATAATGCCTCTTCAGAAATAACATGAGCTCAGGCCTGACATGCATGACAGCCAATGTTGTGTAGAACACTATGTCAGGACACAGAAATATATACCCTTTCATTCTTTTCTAATATTATTTGGAGAAATATCTGTGTTACTGTTAAAGCAAGAGCAGAGAGCAAAGAGCAGATTCAAATCACTTTCAGTTCTTCATGGTTGGTCTGACAGTCACAACGGGTCACTAAGCAGGTGTGTACCGTGTCCAAATGCCTCCCTGAACATGAACAAACTAATTTCCAGAAGTCAAAGAAAGAAAACTGCTGTCTCTCTCTCTCACACACACACACACAAACACAGCCGACACCAAGGCTCATGCAAATTATGTTTCTCTGCAGAGCGACTGAGCAGAGCTCCAGTGCACCTGCAGCCCTTGAAACACCCCAGTCTCCCACTGAATATAAAGGTTTGACTGCATGGAGCCATAATGCAGCTACACTCAAACCCTGAGTCTCCTGACAAAACAAAAACGACTCCCAGCTCATTTACATAGCAGTGGGGATGCTATCAGCAGATCTCCTGCTTATCTCCCTCCGTGACAATACTATCAGCTGAGAGTGCTGAAGAGGAGGAGGGGCCCGAAGAGGATCCCTGTCTCTGGAGATGTGAGTGTGCATCTGTGTGACATTAGAGTTTGTGTTGGAGCAGTCAGGCACAGATGATGATGTGTACACATGTTTGTCCAGGGCATGGTTCTGTAAGTTCAATAGGAAAGCTGTGCACACACAAACTAGGACGTCCTGGAAGTGACTCCTGCAGTCGGTGTGAGATGCATCTAAGTGGATGTTTATCAGATACATGTTTGACTGCCAGACGACCAACAGAGGCGTCCCTTAAACCTGCCTGAATTTTAAAACCATGAATTATTTGAACTATAATGAAAAGCTGACGTCCTTGTCAGAGGTGATAAAGTATAACTTCTGAATGGAATGGTTATTTCTGAGGCAAGTCTGTAAATGTTCAGCCAGTGTGGCTTAATCTTTATTTATAAAATAAACTCATTTGTGTTAGTTGCACATGTATTACATTTATGATAGCTCACAATAAGCTGCTACAGACCAGTGAGGCTGAAGACGTTCAAGGGATTCAGACTCATGCAGCGACATGGTGCTGATGGAGGTGTAGGTATCAGACTTTTAACCTGGAGCTGGTGGGGTTTGCTTTCCTGGCCACGCTGACTGAACTGTGGCTTTGCACAGGTGTCGCCCTTACATCAAGCTGGCCCATTCTGCTGCAGAGGCAAACACCGGAAGCTGTCAAAATAAAGGCTCACAGACGTCAGCTGTAGTAACTATAACTGTGGGTCGCCTGAACTGAAGAGACACATGAGATGGAGCTAATCAACGTTTTATACTAGTTTAATTTCATAAAAGTCATTTTTATTGGTTTTGCTGCCCACGAACACAAAATGTATTATTTTTGAGTAACCGCAGCTTCCGGTTATCGCGTCTAACTTGATGAATGCCTGAACGGCTCTTGTGGAGCAGTCGTCAGGACGCAGAGGGACAGAGACACATCCACAGTAAAGCCACACAGAACCCCCCCCCCCCCCCCCCGCCACACAGACCCCCCCCCCCCCCCCGCCCCCCGAACAAAGAGGAGTTCAGTTCCGTGATTCCGGGATTGGTCCGCTAACTCAGGTGGGTTCAAGCTCTGTGGCTCTTCTTCAAATTGTTTACCTTCAACTTGAATTTGACTTTCTGCTCCACACTTCATTGTGGTCAAACTAAAAAACTAAAGACTTGTACAATCTGCTTGGGTTCCTTCAGTTTGATGATTCATTCATTGTTTAATTGTGCTGTTATAACGAGGTTGAAATCGCGAGTCTCTTTTCTCTGTAAACTGGGTATGGTTGTTCTAAGGGTTACACGGCAGAGCTGCGGGGCTCTGTTCAGTGTATGGTCTGGTGAATGTTACAGTTTGCCCATGCAGCTTTAGGGTAATAGCTTCGCTTTAGTGTTCTCATAGTTGAGGCTGAGAAAGTTTGCTGAGAAATTTTTTTTACACTGTTATTCTTAATCCTGAATCCGATGAACTCCAAGTAGATAGCGGATGGGTCATATCTGATCGGTCTGACGTCTCACGTCTGATCTTTCCTCCTCTACAGCAGCATGGACCTGCTGCCCGACCTGTGGAGGCAGGAATACTGGCTCCCTCCAGGTGTGACCTGGGAGGACATGGATAAGCTGGCGGACGCCCATCGCCCCCGACCCCTCGACCTTCTCTTGGGTCTGCCTCTAGCCCTGGGCTTTGTCGCCCTGCGCTACATGTTCGAGAGGTAGCGACACACTTAGTCCGTCCCTGTGCAGATCTGGTTATGTTGCAGGCATACAAAGCTGAGGGTTTTCTTTAAATCACACAGGGAAAAGCCAGTGTGACTTGAACTGGCACCAAAATGTCGACATGGCAACAAATCCTCACACACGAACAAGGCGTCAATAGAATCAAATGGTTGGTTCAATCTAGTTCAACTATCACAACGCTCTAAACTGCATTAATGCGTACATTATATACTACTAGACTTTACTTTGTCATTACACACCAGGCCACACACACACACACACACACACACAGAGTCTTCAGTGTTTACCTGTGGCTTAAATGTGTTTATACGGTTAGTAATTGGCACCGCGGCAGCTTGTGTTGTATCATCCTTTGCGTGAGCTCGTCTTTTGTTCCCCTCACCCCAAGGTTTGTTGCCCCGCCCATGGGCAGATGTTTGGGGGTGAAGAATAGAATGCAGGTGACTGCAGCCCCCGCCCCGAGGCTGGAGTCGTTTTACACCCAGAGGAGCAGAGAGCCGACGCAGGTTAGTCTGAAAAGACCTCACGCTCCCACCCAAACGTGCTCAGGCTCTTTTAGGGGGATTTTTAGGATGTTATCCCTGATCTCTGTGAGGATTTTTTTTCTCTCAATAGAGAGAAGAGTTATAAAGGGCAGCGCCTAGCTGCAGCCCTCTGTCACATATCAGCTTTCAGAGACACCTGGTAAATCCTAGAACTATTTGAGGTCACTGCACCAAGGATAAGCAGTTTACATGAAATATTAATAATACTCATTATTTCTCAAAGCTTAGAATAAACTTGGTTGTGGACGATGAAGCTGGAGGAGGAGAGAACCTTTCCCTCTGCATACTTCTCGTTTCAGAGCGATATCGTGAGTTTGACGAAGCTCTGTGGCAAAACCCAGCGACAGATCGAGACCTGGTTCCGCCGTCGCAGGAACCAAGACCGCCCGAGCCAAACCAAGAAGTTTGGCGAAGCCGCGTAAGTGCAGCCTCTCCGCAAATCATTCACAGAGCCCTCGAGAGCAACGGCTGCCAAACCCTGACAGAACAAGTCGATCCTTCAGAACCCAGTGGAGTATGAAAGTCAGAGGACGATAAGACGCGGTTCATTTGTACACTCGTTTACATTACTGAAGTGTTTTTCATTCCAGCGTCGAGAGTTTCTGATCTAATGTGTTATTTGGCAGCTGGAGATTCTTCTTCTACCTCACTGCCTCTACGGCCGCATTCACCAGCTTGATTGATGTGAGTAGAGAGAAGTGCAACAAGGACGACGTAGAACGCCGGCATTAGTCCCTCTGATGAAGGTTTTGTGTTGAATTTCCACAGAAACCCTGGCTGTGGGACCTCAGGGAATGTTGGAGACAGTATCCGTTACAGGTAACCGACAGAATTGATCCTGTTCATATATATATATATAAGTTATCAACTATGTTCTCTACGGAGATAATAATGATCTTTGTTGTTGAGAGGTAACTCATCTTCTATTTATTAGACTGAATAAGGTTGACATTTTATTGGCCTGTTGGCAGAATTTGAATATGGAAACTTGCTTTACCTGTGTGACTTGAACACTGCGTCCTGCACAGCCCATGGAGAGAGCGCAGTACTGGTACTACATGATGGAGCTGGGCTTTTATGGCTCTCTGCTGCTCCGGATCTCTGTTGACGTGAAGAGGAAGGTGAGGACCTCTCTGGCATTCTGTCAGTCATTGACCAGAGAGCAAATTCAAACGACTGCTGCTGACGAATGAGGGTCAACATATTAACATCCGTCCCAGGGGTCCGATCGTGGTCACTGGAGTCAGATTCTGACTTGAAGTGACAAAGCGTTGCTGGGATCTCTGAGGACGGATGTTAACAGCAGATGTGACTGAGCCTTTCTGTTGATTAAGTGTTTGCATTTTTGATTTCACAGGACTTTAAGGAGCAGGTGATTCACCATTTGGCCACCATGGTCCTGCTCACCTTCTCCTACTGTGCCAATTACATCCGCATCGGCACCTTGGTCATCATGCTTCACGATCTCTCTGACATCCTGCTGGAGGTAACTCGCATACCGGCCTCAATGTAAACTGTCCTGTGAGTGACGTCAGAAATAATAATTAGTCTCTTCGGAGCACGTCACCGTGGATTCAGCCCCTCGTCGGCCGCCCCTGTGCCCCGGCAGAGAGAGAAGAGCTGACTGTGCTCTCAGAGAGTCACGCTGAGCCCCAGGCTCTTCTTAGAAACCGAGTATCAGGCCTGAGATCTGTGTGCTCCCCTGCAGGGGGGCGAACTTACTTCAGCAGGCAGGTCCTGTGACTGAGTCCTGATCGCTTCGAGCACTTCAGGTGACATTTGTTTACCTGCACAGAACAGAAAACAGTGCAAACATTAGTTAGACTTATTTAAACTACAATGTACACGTGGAAGGAATCGACCCAGAGGCTAAACGAGCGTGTTCCTTATTTGGTTTCACACATGCTCCTGTTTATTTAATTGTTAAAGTTTTCCTGTTTCTCCATTATCTGAATGGCCGGTCGTCACCTTTCGTGAACAGGTTACCTCACCTGGGTTGTATTGTTTATTATAATCGCCTGTATCTTTGCAGTCCGCTAAGATGTTCAACTACGGCACCGGCTGGAGGAGAACGTGTGACGCTCTGTTCGTTGTGTTTGCTGTGGTCTTCCTCGTGACTCGACTGGTGATCTTCCCCAGCAAGTACGTTTCTCTATCCCGCGGTGTTGTTGTATTTTTCCTCATCAATCTCATCCAATCTATGATTTTAATCCTTTTTTATTATTATTATTTTGCTAGTCTGTAAAATTGCTCCTAACCTCTCTAGGCTGCCCATGCTGACACACACCAACAGTCACACTCATACATTTGGTCTTTGTGAACACAAATGATAGGTGTGTTTGTTGGCGTAGAGTCAGAAACACTTTGTCCAGTTGAGTGTAATCCTCTGATCGCTCACAGACTCATCCACGCCACCCTGGTGCTGTCCATGGAGACCTTCGAGCCCTTTGTCGGCTACTACTTTTTCAACATCCTGCTGATGGTGCTGCAGGCGCTCCACGTCTTCTGGGCCGGCTTAATCCTGCGCATGGTCTACAAGTTCCTGAATGGCAAGGTGAGAATCCGTTTCTGATCTGGATCAGCCCTTTCAAGAAGAGCTCTGCCGCACACGTTAAACCTCGTGTCTTGCCCTCAGATGGACAAAGACGAACGCAGTGACGATGAGAGCGAGGTGGAGGACGAAGAGGACGAGGATAAGGGAGGCGAGGGCGCTGCTGATCAAGGGGGAGATTATTGCTGGGAGAGGAGTAAAGACGCCCTGAACTCGAAGCTGTCCATGCTCACCAACAGCTGCGTCCTGAACAACTTGGCCAACCACAGAGCGTCTGCAGTGGACAGGATGCGCAAAGCTCAGTAGAGACCTGAGGTCTTTTACTTTTCACACTGTTCTGTCCATCTCAAGGTTAAAGCAACCTCGTGGTTTCTATATCAAACGACATGAATATGAATCATCACACTGGACAGCACAAGTCTGACGTGCTGATGGGTCCGTGTTTCACTTTTAATTAAGAGCATCGTTAGATGTGGGCGCGGGTGAGAGTTTAACTGTTCATCTTTGCAAAAGTGCCGACTAAGCAGAGGGCGGGTTTGATTCAGTAGCGACTGGATGATGGGCCCCGGAGGTTTCTGCTGCACCGCGCCTGATGGGACTCGAGTCCACGATCCCACTGCGGCAGCAGCAGCTGCTGGGACGACTGTGTGCACAGGTCAGTGTTGGACACTGACAACGTTAGGAAAGCTGTTCAGTGCTGTTCAGACACTGCAGGATGGTTTACACAAGAGCAGATTTTATTTTAGCTGAAAATATCGAAATTGCATATTTAGTAGATGTTTAAAAGTTAATAAAATAAAACAGTTCTAACATGTGATTTAGTGGTTTAGTGGTTTCCTGTTTGGGGGTTGGGTTCATTCACAACTAGAAACTGTAGGTTAACACTTAATAGCAGGATCTCTTTATGAAGACTGATGATTCTATGACCCAGTAGTCCTCATGATGGAAGTGTGTGGTCAGTCACTGCTGGACCACAGTGCCATCTGGTGGACTGCTGTTATTTAAATAGCATGAGGTGATAGCTGTGGTGATTCCTGAAGGTCGGTTCCATTTTTTATCATGTTAAAAATGCATTTTTAATTTTTTTTTTTTTTTTATTAATTAAAAAAATAAATGGCGATGTTTTCCATTTCAAACACGAGATCAGTTTTCTTCATCCAACAATTGTCCCGTCAGGGGACCCGTCAACAGAAATGCTGGATCTGAGGAGTTCTTTTTCATCAACGGCGAGTTATTGTTTAAATCAATTCTAGTCTTTCCCCGATCTTCTTTTTAATAGATATGTTTTTAATGATTTATTTAGTAAGTGTGGTAACAACTGTTCAGATCGTGTCAACTTCAACCGAACAGGAGATAAACAAGAACTATTCAGTCTTTGTTTACATGTAAACATAAATACCTGGTGTTGACTTGTTGAAAATGTTTGAATTAGACTGTTCACGTTGGCGCTTTGAAACACTTGTGAGTCGTCAGTGCCACAAGGGGGCGCTACTACACTGGCGAGACACATGACTTGCCGGCAAAATACTGTCAGGTATTATTTCCTCTTGAGAGGATCTATGATCGATGAGAAAAGGACGCTGCCTCAATCCCTATGACGATGATAAAGTCAAAAGAAACAAAAAATAAAAAATAAAAGCGACCGTCCCTGGGTGGGCTCGAACCACCAACCTTTCGGTTAACAGCCGAACGCGCTAACCGATTGCGCCACAGAGACAGATATAAACCACTTTAGAGCCCCATCACTTATAAACGATATAAGGACGATAAGTGCCATGTGCTTTTGATTTATTTATGGTCAATTGTTTCACACCACTCACACGAAAACTGAATTATGGCGAATCACATTTCAAAAACAGTTCAACAAATATCAGTGCCAGTCTTTAGTCTTTAGAGTTTCTCTCTCCCCCAACACAATTACCAGTGAACAGCTGTGACCATTTTTGTGGAGGTATATATACAGCAACAGCAACTAACAGCTGCTGGCCTGAGACCTCTGGCTCAAAGGCACAGCTGCGACAAGATGGTCCGCACAAAGGTGTCATTCTGTTTCATTAGTGTGACACGCTCCTTCTCTGAGAAAAGCTGGCTTCTGTGGCAACAAAATATTTCGATTACAAAGGAAGTGGCCCTCCCACCAATGAGAGGGCCACTTCTATTCATGGTATTTACAGGCTAAAACAAGTGATGCTCAATAAGGAGACTAATCATGGAACTATCTGAGTATTTAGAATCTCATCTCATCTCTCCTGGTGAATATTGACCATCTGCTATTCAAAGAGGATTCAGAAGAATCAATGCTTCATTGCATTCTAGGAGCAGGAATGACCTGTTCACACACACATTTGTTGCGTCCACAGGGGTCGACCCGACAACCGACCAATCACAATCTGACCGTATATATCTGATTCAAATATAATAAAAAGGCAACAATATGAACGTTCATATACATGAACGCTCTGAGGAGTCACAAAAACCAACCAAGCACATTACTGAATGAAAAGACATGGAGATAATCAAGCAACTGTGTTCTTGGTTTTTATTTCCGAACTGTCGCTCAAGGCTCAGAGAGCTGGCGTCGCTGTCCACAATCATCCTAAATAGAACAGTAAGGCCGGAAAAAATAATTCAATACAAACACAGCTTTATAGACAAAGTTATACAATCCAAACAGTGTCATTTTCCACACAGTACAGCCACACTCTCAAGGCCTATGGCAAATGGTGTTATAAAGGTAACGTGCTGAAGAACGGTATTGTCTCCTAAATGTCCTTGGATGCGTCACAGCATTGAGAGCGACTTGTTTATTCAGAGCTGCAGCGATCATAAATAAGTGGAGACGCAATGGAAGTTAAACTTATCTGCCGCACTAAGTGATGTGTATATTTCTTATGTTTATTCCTTTATCACTGGGTATTATTCTGGAAACACTTATCCTTATTTTAATTGATCATTAACTTACATTTACCTACGAGTTTCTGTACCTTACTTCATATTTAAAGGTTTAAACAAAGACGTGATGAGAGACGAGCTGCTGTCGACGACCGCTTTTAACATTTGATCTTTGGTGTCAACATTCAGATCCAAGTTCAAGTTGCGTGTCCGAGTATTAGCACAACTTTCTCACTGATTTTAAAATGTACGCTCCAACCTAGAAAACCACTCTGTCGTTCGCCTACACAGCTACTACACACAATACGCACAGGCCACGACAAGACAGCATGCTAGTTCATCTCTGCACAAATCAGTTAAATGTTAATTCACTATGTTGTATGCAGGTTGTTAAACAGGCAAATCTCTTTATTTAATGCTCCTGTTTAGTCTGTCAGTGACAGGAAATAGCAAGGCCTCTGAGCGTTTTATATTCACACTGCATCGCTGTTTGTTTTCTTTAAATACAAAAGTCATCACTGAACAAAAAGCAAAGATGAAAAACTACAAGCACCAGTTGTAAATGTCCAGCAGTGTTAAGCACTTACCTTAAAGTTGGTTTATTGCACTCAGTGTTAACCTTGATAGCAACATGACGCGTTACATTGGGTCGGGCAAGCAATACTGTGCATGTGTGGCTGCTTATAGGCCGACACATGCAGTGTATCGCTGAGCACGCAGACGTGGAGTCGCCTCCCTGCGGCCGAGGTGGTTCTTGTGCTTAAAGAGGACAGGGACCAGCTCCATCTTGTTTTCGTTTACTAGCTGATGTGATTTTTTTTTTTTTTTTTTTTTTTTTTAAATCTTTCTTATTTGTCAATGAGTTTAACCAGACTCTGGCGGAGGTCATTAAGGTCAAAGATCTTGATGTCCAGAATCTCTATTGCTCTCTGGATCTCAGTGTCCATGCGATCCCGGTCCTCCAGAGAGTTACTCAGGTTCTGCTCTGTGTTCTGGATGCGCCGCTCCAGGTCGGAATTACGCATCTCCATCTCCTGCGGAGACACACGGGGAAATGTTTCCACTTTATTCATCTGCTCAACAGGCGTGCGCATAATGTCTGAACGCAATGCTGCTGTGATACCCGCAATCTGTGCATGGCCTCGTTTCTGTTGTGCTCCATCTCGTGGTAATCAGCTTTCTTGCTCTGTAAGATGTGGATCTCCTGCAACAGAGTGCACGTTTCAGAGGAGCTTGAGCAGCTGCATCATCCATTGACACCTGAGACAAACGCAACATCTTTCCACCACTGACTGAGGGGGAAAAATGGAACCGACCTCATCCTTGGCCTTCAGCAGCGCCTCCAGCTCCTCGAGAGACTGGGTCAGCTCGTCCTTCAGCATGTCACTGGGGCCATGGCCTCCATGAGCCTCCAGTTCAGACACCTTAACACATACACACACAAGGGTTGAATTCATAGCAGCTATAACAGCAGATTTTGTGTGAACTGTTTCGTATTCCTTCCTTTGAGATTATAACACAGAAAAATTAATTCCAGTCTCTCATCTGTTTTGATTACATTAAAGTAATTAAACCTGGTAAAAAAATAAACCCAACTCTTCATCTTATGTTGAATCTCATGAAGCCTTTATTTGATTTAGAGTGTGGAAATCTGTGCTGAAGGTAAGACAGGTTCTTAATAGCATTAGAGTCATATAATAAATAATCAGATTCAGTCATATTTAAAGTAGTCTGCACAACACTGCATTTATGTAATAACACAAAAAACCCATGACTCAGTCAGTGGTGAGAATCTTCAGCGCGATGTGCTCTCTGCTCGTCATGATTCATACTTTCACAACGAGGATTAATCAACAGGCTGCCTGGAGACCATTATCATCATAAGAGACGTCCTCACTGCAGGGAAAAAGACAGGAACAGCAGCACCCCCCCCAAAGACAGGAACAGCAGCCCCCCCCCCTCCCCCCCCCCCCCAACAGAGGCAGGTCATTTTAAACCTTGTATGGTTGAGAGCAGAAAGAAGAAAAGGAAGAAGAAAAAAAAAGAAAAGCAAGTGGATGCCAGCTCCCTCTGGTAATTTTTCATTTTTCCCTAACTGGGGCATTGAAAGTAGGATATTGCTGTCCTACAAACCCCCCTCTTCCTCTCACACCTCCCCAGAGACGCGAACCATTTTCAGCCACCTGGTCCCCTTCATCAGACACAGGGAACGACTTATAGCCTAAAAGGATACGTGGTTCTGACTTGTGTGAATTCAGTCAGAAATACAAATGAGCGCTGGAGAATGAAACAGCAGTGATCAATACTGTGAAGCCAGGCCGTAATGGAAATGGATCAAGGTCTAAAAGCATTGAATCAGAGAGGTTTGTAATTGTCAGCCTGAGGCAGAATAGTTCCTGGAGGAATGGCACGAATTAAAAGGGGGGGATTCTGCAGCCAGCAGAACCTGAAAGGTAACTCAAGTGTAAAATCCTCCTGAGGCTCTGTGTATTTACACCGAACTCCCCCGTGGTGATATTTGACATTGGTGTATGTGCATTCTATAGTGGAACGCTCCAACCAGCAAAGAACACCTCGATTAAAGCTTGGCAGGGGAAACGCCTGCAGCACAAGCCTGAGTAGCTTGTCCTTTCTTTCTTGAAAGGAAGAGAACCAAGGAAATGAAGTGTCTGAAAGCAACGAGCCAAAGTAAAAGCAGGGGAACTGTCATTACTGAGAGCAACTGAGTGACAGGCCCAGTCCTGTCCACCTCACCTTGCTCCTGTTTGAGAACAAAAACTTTCCTTCACAGACAAACTGAGCGTCCAGCACTCATTACAAGTTCTGACCTAAACCTTCAGCTCCAGCTCTGCAACTTTTCAGTGTTAAGTTCATGTCTCACCACCAAACTTTGCCTCAGCAAAGTTATACAGCCACACTGTCCTACTTACCTTCAAATATCATCTTCAGCATAGTTTGTAGGTTCACTGACTGGTCTGGTGTTTGATACATGGGTAATATCCACTGTTTTGTTGTACATTTTCCACCATATGAAAACCACATAATCTCTCGGACACAGCACAACAGGTGGCTTGTGTGTATTATGGCTTGTGGCTGCTGCTCAGCCAAGGTACACAGTGATGCTTCAAAAGGTCTCTGCAGTACACGGAACACAGCTCTGAGGGCAAAGAAGAATCCACAATGGCTGATTCACTGAAACAGAGCATCGTCAAAGTGTCTGGCAGAGGCTGACCTGCTCTCGCAGCCGCTCCGTCTCCTCCTGATAGGCCGCCAGCTGCTTCTTCCACTGCTCCACGTTGGCGTTAGCCTCGTGCAGAGCCGCCACCAGCTTTGAGTTGCTGTCCTGCAGAGTGAAGAGCTCAGCCTCCAGGTTCATCTCACAAATAGACCTGGGGTAAAAAAACATGTGAACTGTTGAACGAGTGAAGCATTTACATGATAAATATAATACTGTATAATAAGCCCCATGTGTTATGGAATTATAGATTTAAAAAAAAATAAGTAAAATTTGCCTATAGGTTCAAGAGATGAAAGTCAGCTCAAACTGCTAACATTGACAGTGTTTTGATCGATGAGCACTGCTCCAATCAAAACAAATGCTCATGCATTCAGTCACATCAAGAGGATTTGGAGGTGCACCTGAGCACCACTGATTCTGACATGCACATCAGAGACTGTTAACTGTCAACTTCAATTTACTTTTGTCTAATCTGCAGACAAGATCAGGTGCTTTTTATCATGCTTCGTCTTCACCGTGCTCCTCTACATCTTGAAAAGCTTGAGGTTGTTGCATAGCAACAGTTTTCCATGGCAACCATTCGGAAGCAGCTTTCAGTTGCAGTAATTGAACTGTAAGATGTAAACGCATTGTGGGAGGCTCAAAGGACTCAAAAGCCTCACGTGAAGTCACCTCTGCCTCAACAATGGCCGCGTTTGCTTCCAGAGACCCGGACCACTGAACACGTGTAAAGTCTAATTAACAACATGTCAATTAAACCCTTTAAATTGTTGGAATACTGCTGGGAGGGCCAGAGCTAAAGGCGACAGATTACCTGCTCATGTGTAATCAATAGTATCGATCATGTAAAACCTACGTGTAGTTTATCCAATTTTCAATTAACTGAGTTCAAATATTCTTACTAAACTCCAGTTTGTCCAGTTTTTTCTAAATCAGTGCAGCATAGCGATCCAAATCGATTTAAGCTTCATCCACACGTCATATATATAGAGGTTCCACTCCTCGGTCATGTGACAGCAACTGAACCGTCCGCATGACAACTGCTTCAACCCACGGACGCGGGATGATGGCGAAGAAGAGAACAGAAAGAAAAAGGTGTGTGTTACCCTTCGGAGAGCATCTTTTTGATACGCTCCTTTTCAGAGGACAGGGTGATGTCTGCACTCTGGCTGCGGAACAGCTTGTCCTCAGGTCCGTTCACACACATCACCGGTGGAGACTGGAGTTCATCCGCGAGGTCCTGAGGGACACATCAGTAAATGTCCACTCCCCAAAAGACATCAGTACATGTCCACATCAGTGTAGTTCAATGCCAACTGTATTATTTCGACTAGGATTACTAGACCTGAGAATCAGTGGGTTCAAATAAAAATACACCAAGTGAAACTGAGCTAGTTTAAAAATACTTCCTATTCTTTATGAATTTCCCCATAACGTTCTTAAAAAGGACTTGACAGCATTCACAACAATGAACAACTCACCTGTGAGAACTACAGAGCGAGTGCATCAGAAAAGAAGAGCAGACAAAGAAACACGTCAACACTGAGCCCAACATACATCATGACCATGAAACAGGTTTGTGTGATAAGATAACACAGCTCACTGAGGCTTAGCCAGGGTCACGTACAAAGGAAATGACGCTGTTAGCAAAGTTCTGCAGCTCTGGCTCCTCTGACGCGTTCGTCTGATCAATATGAGACACTTGGAATCTACTCGGCTGTAGAATTAGAAGGAAACGGGCATGTTCCTCATGACCAGGCGGATGTGACTGATGGGAAATTATCCTGTATCGATCAGAGGAGCCCCTTGCTGACTACATTATTATTATTAGTGTGCTGGAGGCTTCTCGGCGGCAGAAGGGTGGAGAGTGTGCGGTTGAGGTGCGCTGCTGAGAGGCGAGGGATAATTTTACCATCGGCCTAGTTTCCCCGCACTTTCCCTCTGAGATGAGTGACCCAGCTCATCTCTCTTTTGCCTTTCTTTCCCTTGCTTTCTCTGCGTCCCTGCCTTGATTCAATCACTGAGAACTGAGCCGCTGCAGAATCACACAGGTGCCTGCATCCAAACTTGGCGTCTCCTCCTCTTAAAACCTCCCACTCTCTACATTCACGTTTCCACTGCCTCTTCTAAAGGGTGTCGTTGCCTCACCTGGGGAGCAGCGATGGTCAGTGCCGTGTTGGCCAGTTCTTTGTCCTGCGACTTTTCTCGAGCCAGACGAGCTGCATCTTTCACCTCCTTAAACTTATCGGAGAACTTTTCAAAAACGGGACAGGTGACGTTACAGGTCGAGGAATATTAATGATACAGCAGTTCATCAGAGGAGCATGCATGGCGTGAAGTTGTATATAATTTACCTGGTGCAGCTGTTGCTCTGTAGCGAAACCCAGCCCGTACACAGTGTTGGCCCGGCTGTCAGCCCACTGCCCAAACTTCTGGGACGTCTTGGTGAACGTCATGCTGGGTGTAATGGTGCAGTTGATAATTGCCTGCAGACGCACAGGTCACACAAGTTTGACCACACTCATTAAGTAGGTTCACAACCCAAGAAAATAGACTCAACATGAAGTTGAAGAATGAATAAGGATGAATATATTTTCTACCATTGCTTTGAATTGAATCAGTACAATTAATTAATGTCACTCCAAAATAAAAGATTATACTGCATTATTTGCTTGATATCAATCCTGTCTACACAAGTGAAGAACACAGGAAAACACCTTACTGAAACATGTGTGAAATATTATTGTTCTTTAAAGACAGTTTGGAAAATGATCAGAAGCCAGAGCTTAGCGAGACCACACGCTCCTGTTGTTCAGTCTCAGATCAAAGGGCAACTTGAAATGGCGTTTGTGCTCAGGGCAGGTTCATCGCATCATTCTCAGGAGAGTGGATGAAGCCACCTCTCTCCCCTGAGCACATGAGGAAAAATATTAGAACAGACCTATTTATAAACCTTTTTACGTCATCTCCAGCGTTACAATAATGGGACTGATTTAAAACCCCCAGAATTGCAGGGCAGTGGCAGCTTAGGAGGAGATTTTTTTTTTTTCCTCCGTCTCTCCCGTCCAACGACTGATTACATGAACCCTGCGGTCTGCATTTCTATGCTTTGACATAACATGTTTGGACGGTGGCGGCAGCAGCAAAGATTATAGTCGGGGCAGACACCAGTCCTGGCAGGATTGGGCTGCTGAGTGACTAACTGCCCCCCCGCACGGCCTGCTGGGAGGCAGAAATGTGGGTCAGACCAGAGGTGCTAAGAAGAGATCAGATAGACCAACACCCCCTCCCCACTGCTTGATGTGGCCTGCTCCTCCTAATCTATATCCACAGGCCTGGCCAGTTGGTGGCATGTTTTTCATCCTCAGAGGTTTTATGATTTCTTTGATACCTTTGGCTTTTGTCACAAATACTGAGACATTTGTTTTGGAGCCAAGGCCGTCAGCTTCGCTGGAATCAAAGCATTTGGCTTTGAGAAAATCCCTCAGATGTAAGTGTTTGATAATGAAAGATCCATCGTTTACACGTCACATCCGTGCGACCGCGCTCTGGATCTATTCACAAACTCTGTCTCTTCCCTCTCACCTTGGTCCCGCCCACGCTGATGATGCGGTACACGTTACGGTTGGCGTCGTAGAAGAAGGACACGCTGACGGCATGCTTGCTTGCGGGGATCCAGTTCCTCTTGGTGGTGGGGTCGATTTGGAAAACATGGGCCCGGGCGCTGAAGATGGGCTGCTCCCTGGAGGAGGGGAAACAGGAGAAATGACAAGATGGATGTGAGGAAAAGAACATTTTGTGCAAGGGGAAATATCAACATGCGAAATGCCTCCACGGACTCCAGGTCTACAAACTTGGATTTAAAAGCAGCTGACTATGATCTTGTAAACATTGGGGTAGGAGAGAGAAGTTTTGATTATTTTGAAATTTAAACGTTGAAATGTGAACCGTTAATTTAGAACCCTTCATCCTCATTATGTGTCCTGCTTTTGCTTAAACGTTAAATCCGTGATGGTTTTCATAATGAGACCTCGCTGTCATCCAAGAACATAACAATGGAAATCCGCCGTTGGCTCGTTGACCCTCCCCGTTTCCTGCGTCATCCACCAGCCATATACAGGCTTGAGGACTAAAAGCTCTGAACCCTCTCCCCAGTTGTTCACCCTCTGCTCTTCTCCTGGCAGTGTTTTGCAGCGGGGAGTCTCCTGGATACAAGGTAAATATATCAAAGCAACAACGTCGCTGGGGTAGAGAGGTGGTGAGAGCAGCAAGACTGCTCAAGGTTACCTCCGTTTTTAACTCTGCTCTTCCTCTCCAGATGGAGTCCAGAGGGCCCACACTCTGCTGAGATGTTATGTCAACAAAAAAAATACCATCAAATCTCACTGCTGAAGCACCCACTCTAAAACAGGTTTGTTCAGGAAAACAAATACTGAACCATTAATAGATCAGGGGCCCTCAGGTGCCTCTTAGGGGCCATCGAGCCTCACAGGAACATAGGTCCTGTTTAGAATCCCAGATTGGCCAGTGTCCTGCACTTTAGAATTTGCTCTGGTTTTCTCCAGGTCCACTGACGTTCCCGCCACAGTCCAAACACATACGGACTACAAGGACTGTCTGTTCCTCCATAATACCCTGCTGACCTGTCAGCAGGGGTTGGCTCCATCGCTCTCCCCTGATCTTCTAAAGCTTCAGCTGTATACTGTAGATAATGAATGAATGGATGAGTGATGAAGCAAAACAAAACAAATAATGTTATAATGACCTTTATTTCACTAAAAATCCATTTTTGTCGCCTACAAGACTCCTTCAAGTGCAAAACTATTAAAACCAGGACACTTCCTCTCATTCTTCTTCTATGGTGGATTGTGAATTGCTGTGGCTGCTCCCAGTAGAACTGCAAGATTTTGGCCAGTGCCTGTACATTTATATCTGACCCCATTAGTGACACACAAATCCAGCACCAGTCTCTCCGTTTCCTGTCTGAAGACGGTGACTCGTGCACACAGTGAAACCGTGAAGACTTTGATATGAACAGTTGCACCGCACCAGCTCTCCCGTCTGATAATAAGCTGTGCTGCAAGTTCCGTCATCTCAGAGTAATCCCGTTGTTGTCAGCGGATTTGCAGATCTTTGACGAGGGGGAGATTTGATCTCTCACCTCCCAGTGACATAATTCCACTGGCATCATGGAAGAATCTGACACTGTGTTTGTGTTATGTCGACTTTTTTTACTTTTCTGCCTGATTGCGGATTTGACTTTTAGTGATTACTTTTAGAAAGTGAACTTGTCTCCAGTTTATACTGCAGGAACCTCCATAATCCAGGGGCTATAAAAGGACACTATCCCTCAGCCTCACTAGGCTTCACATTGATATTACACCTCACCTGGAGCCACAGCCAGTTCATCAAAACATTTGATAACCACGTTTACTTTGCGCTGTTCAACCCACATGCAGCATCATTGCCTGAAGCAGCCCACAGCCGTGTTCGGTTTGACACTCATGATCTGAATCAAGCCTGCAAGCCCCCCTGAGGTGGAGTTTCACACAGACAGGACCACATGTTGGAACAGGCTGTAAGTGTTAGTGTATCTGTCAGCACATGTTCCTCGCTGTGTGTGAGAATAGTTGTTGAGACACTTGTGTTGTCTCCCTGTGTGTGTGTGTAATATTGCTCGACCTTCATCCTCAGCAGATGGATGTGGCCTCAAGGGCTTAATGGGGGTGTCTAAGTCTAACAAAGCCTGAGAGGGATTGGACGGCACCTCAAGATGAATAACCGCACTAATTCCGACCACAATCTACAATATCCACAGTCTGCTTCAGCCGGCTCCTCCTGTTGTCCCCTGATGTGATGTGTGTGTGTGTCGTTTCTTTCACTTGGTGCAGATGCTCCACTTCTGCTGCTAAGATAAAAACAAGTAGCTGCTTGTAACCAGTGATGTGTTCGACTCAGTTTGAGGCCTTGATCTAATTTGCTATTGTGTAATATTCTAATTCTCATATATTTATGTTTAATTGCATGTATGTATTCTGTTTTATATATGATAATATTCATCTATTTTCCTTTTTAAAACCTGGTCAGTTCTTTGGTCAAACTTGCTGTACAAATGAAGCTCTGACAGCTTCACAGAATAACATTTTTTCATTTGCCAGATTAAAATCTATCAATCAACATTAGTTCAAGTCTGCAACGATTCAGAAGAATCAGACAATGGTGAAGAAGAAACCAGATGTGCACAGAGGACAGATTCTATCCTGCCTTTTTGAGTTTTCCTTGAAACTGTTTTGAAAATGCCATAGAGATAAGCTTTATTGTTCATATACAAATAAAGCATATATTAATAAGTTTAATTATATATCATGAGGACAATGTTTGAAATGACCTTACCTTTCTCTGTGGTGAGGAAACATCTTACAAGGTGACTGAGACTTCTCTTCTGCAAAACAGAAAAAGTTGAATTACTGCTACGAAAAGACTTTTTCCCTTTAAAAGACCACCTAACTGAATGCAGTGACCCAGACACACTCACCCCATGTCGGTGTTTAAAACCCTGTTAACTCCACTGAAGCTGCTGTTTCACCCTCACGCTGCAGACGCTTCGCTCCGGAGGATTTTAAAGCCCACAGCCGCACACAGGCTCCTGCAGGCGGCCGAGTGTCGGCGCCGTCCCGCCGGTCACCGGGGTCCACCGGAGAGTCACAGCCCGGCGGAGCGGCTGACCTGGATGACCGCGATCCCGGCTCCGTCCATCCCGGAGGGAAGAGACGCAACAGCTGCTCCTTTCTGCCTCTTCTCTTTCCTCCTGGTACAGCTCCGTCTCTGACCCTCCTCAGCTCCTCATCCAGCCGCCTGATCGCGTTCAACAGCGGGACACAGCCGACGGTAGAGTACCACCTGCTGGCTCCAGAGGCTCCGAGCAGCCGCTACAGCTGCAGGAGGCGGAGGAGGAGCAGGGGAAACTGTGTCAGTCTGTCCGCAGCCAACCAGCCTCCGACTGCATGTGTGCATATACCGCAGGACTGGATCTTATAGGTCTGCGAGGAGCTGCCAGCTCCGGGGCTTAATGAAAACATCGTCCCGAAGGAGAAGTCATGACCTAAAAAGACTCATCCAGAGTCATCCTACAGCAGAGCCGGGGCCTATAGCTGCAACACACACAGCACCACACATCTGACAACTGCAGGTAAGACTCTATTCTTCTTACAGATAAATTGAGTTAAAGACAAGTTGTAATATTATTTCAAACATAAGCACATTTTAGAGGAGTAAAAATACTTCAATGTATTACAACTTTTCTTCTGTCCTACAATATAAATCATAAAAAAAAAAAAAGTACCATAGTTTAAGAAGTCAAAGAAGGAAAACGCAGCAAACTTTAATTTACCAATATTACTGACAGGAGAATTGTGAATATTACAAACCAGTAGGCCGGTTCAGCCATGTGGCCAACACAAAAGATCTTCATTTACAGTTCAGGTGGAGAATAAATAAGACAACTTAAATTATCAGGGGAAAAATAAATATGTATAGCAAAGAAAAAAACAACTCAAAAAGCTCTCAATCTAATCCACAAATCAGAGTAGAAAGAGGATTGGGGGGGTGTCAGTACAGGAAGGGGATGTTTTAATTAACACTTCATAGCAACTTGTTTGCAGAAACATACTCAGATGTGTGTTTGTTATGTGTCTATTGTGCATTCAAGAGGAGAAGGCTTAGGTTCCAAGCACAGATGAAACAACCACGTTAGCACATGGTGGGGTTGGAGGGGTGGGTCTCATGCATTTTCATGACATGCAAATAAAAGTCCTTCCAATCATCAGAAAAAGGCTGTACATAAAATGTAGAGCTACTGTTTAAATACAAGCCACATGCACAATTAATGCCTATCTAAAGCAAGTGAAACACATGGGGCTGAAACCAAAGAGACTAAAAACACTAATGTTTACTGAAGCTGAACAAACTACCTGTTCTGTTCTTCAGGTGAACTACTCCGTCTCCCTTCTATGAGCTCAAAACTTTACGACAACTAACGAAAACATAAGTCACTCAGGTCCAACCTACATATACATTACACATTATCATTGCTTGCTTGAAAGAGATCTTCAAGTTGGATTCTACAGTGTGTGGACAAGATTCAAGCTATGATTATGTAATCAGCTGACCTTCAATAAAGCCTCTGAAAATATCCTTCATCAGATTCCAACCTGGTGAAATCTAAGACTTTGACACTTAGGGTAGGGTCTTAAAAGTTTTCAGAACTTTTAGAAGCAAGAAGTCATGACGAGACTCCACTGTAGGGTTGAAAATAGGTAATTTTATATAACAGTCACCTTGTTTCTCTTATCACTGCAATAATCAGCCTCTTTAGCTGCACATATATTGTAAGCATGTTTCGGGGAAAAGGTGTTTGGGGTGTAACTCCCACTTGATTTGGCTTTTTTGATGCTTTTAGCTGCCGTGAATATGCTCGAGATGATCACTACCTGCTAGCTTCATGGACAGCAGAGAAGAATGACTGCTTCCTTCAGGTATAAGCTGGTTATGGTGCTTCACTCTTTTACACAATAAAGAAACATTAAGAAGAACAAAAACAAAATTGTCTCTCTGCAGATCTTTGAAGTCATCGACATCCTCAGATCTGGAGACAAAGATGTTTTTTTTGCGTTGATATTTTTTAAGAGCTTATTTCACCACATGTTCTTTAGAGACCACCTCGAGAAAGACCTGCCTAGAAAGACGGCCCACGACAATAGCTTACGTCGCTGAAAACAGCTTCAATTTAGAAAACTTTCCAACTCAAAGCTGAGAAAGTAAAGCGAACGATCCACGGCTGCTGTTGAATCCTCAAATAATCACTTCAGCTCCTTGAGGCACGACACCATGAGCGCTTTAGAGTTCACTCAAACAGTGTTTGGACACTCGTCTCTCCGGGATGCTTAGATGTGATCAAACGCAGAGCCTCATATCAAACTTTGAGTTTAAAAAAGTTGCCATGTCAACTGATTCAAGAGTTGTGTCCCCTTCTTTCTTTTCTCTCTCTCTTTCTCTCCAAGTCACAGAGGACATCCTGTTTGGTGAGCTTGGAGGACATCTGTGCGAGACACTTCTCCAACTTTCTCAGCTTCTGGAGCAAGGATCCGCACTGCCCCAGAGATGCCAGAGGGTTCAAGAGGGACAAGATGACACTGTTGTCCTGCTCCCCTCTCCAGCACTGATTGGACCTTCTGTCCCTCCTTGACCTGTCCAAGGCCTCGACTCTCCAGCTGTGCTGCTCCAACGATGACAAGCTTTTCTCCCTCGCCCTGTCTTCGTATGTGAGCAGCAGTGCCTTCTCTACTCCACCTGCCTCTCGCTCTGGTCTCTTGCTCTCTTCCTGTCCAGCTCTACTCCCATGTTTTTTGCTCTCACTCTTGTGATTGGTTGGTTTCTCACGGTCTCTCTCCTGTTACTTTCACACAGTGGTGCTTCGGTTGTAGCAGTGGAAAACGGGTATCCATGTTTGTTCTTTTTTGTTATTACCCAGATTAAAATACCAATGAACTAAGCTTCACATAGGCCTAGCTCCTTTCCAGCAATCTGGAAGAAAACGACAAACACATGAATTAACAAAAATCAATTTGTTTGGTCATTTATAAAATTCTTTCAGACAGCGATGTGCTTTCATTCTGAAACTGAAAAAGTGGCCTGCAGCGATCGAGCTGTGACAACTAGAGACAGACGGGATGGAAACCTGAGGTCTCGTGTAATTTCATGTAATTTTCAGCAGGAAAACAAATTGGCATAATATTCCTTTACTTTCTCTGAGTCAGCAGTGGAATTTCTTACTGTCTAGTACTGGGACAGTCCAGTCACACCACCGTGTTGGTAGGCCCGCTCCCCCTGGTAGGTGGAGTCCTGGGACAGAGCCACATCAATCTGGGACTTGAACTCGTCTCCTAGGTAACTGTCCTATAATGGGACAAACAGAGGAAGACCAGTCAACAGTTATTCTCTCACTTATTTCCAGGCAGAAAAAGGAGCGACTGGCTGAGGACAAGATGAAGCGTTTACTTGAGGAGGGAAACTGGACAAGACGATGGAATATATGTGCAGACCGCTATGGCATAACAAAGTAAATACTGTGACTAAATAGTTAGCTTCTGTGAGTGCAACTAGTTATTAGATCATAAAACCTCTTGAATGCTGAATTTGTACTAAAAACATTTTTCTAATAAAGTTAAACAAACCTGGGAGAGTTCAGGCTGCGAGAGCCCGGGCTGACTCATCTGTGACGGCTGGCTCATGTTGATATAGCCCTGCGTCAGAGGACCCTGGGAGAAGGACTGGGAGCCCAGGTCCTGACTGGCCTGGCTGCCGCTCATATGTCCTCCATGCCCACCGCCATGGTTGCCACGGTTTCTTTGACGGCCACCTCGAGTCCCGCCTCCACCTCCACTGCCTGATTTCCCCTTCATACCTCCACCACGACCTGGACGACAATGAACTTATGTTTAATCAGGTGTAAGAACAATGCATTTGGCTCAAACAGTTGTGAGTCTCACCTCCTGTGGGCCCATTGACCTGCCCCATGTATCCAGAGGGAGGTATAGGGGGCATCACCAGGTTAAAGGGGATAGGGATGTTCATGGAGGTCATGGGATTGGAGCCTGTGCCAATCATACCGATCTGGTCATGGGTCTGAAAATACATGTTGGACATGCGACCTGCAGGAGAGAGGTACATGTTCACTTTACCTCTTTAATTATTTGACTGTGTGCTGAACTTTGCTTCGTTTAGATTCTTTAGGAAGAACATTAAATAAAAAAACAGTCATAACATAATTCATAAGAAACTTTTCTCACCATTGCTGCTGCGGTCATAAACAGATCCAGGAATGAGGGCCTCTCTGGCATCATACATGGCTGTGCTCATAAATCGACCCCCCTGAAAAACAAACTCTATTCAGTTTTCTTAGGCTGCACCTTATTACTTTCCTTCAATTGCTCATTCTGGGAGCAGAGGTAAGTTTTGACCCAGCAAAAAAGACCCTCTTAATAAACCCTGAATAAACATGAATTAACTCACAGGGTTGATGGTGTTGACCAGCTTTCGGGGCTTGCTGAACTGCATGAGGCTCTCCCTCAGGTTGTTGAGGGGGCCTTCCACCAGAACCTTCTGCTCCTTGTAGTAGTTCAGCAGGTGGTTCCACAGGGGCTGCTTGGACAGAGCCTTGGGGTTTCCCACAATGATCACACCATACCTACATGACAGAAGCAGATGATGAACTATAACAAAAACCTCATGATTAAGAGGAAAGTTAGTATGAGTATTACACTTCATGTTGTGTTACCTGGCTCTGGTGAGTGCCACATTCAGGCGCCTGGGATCATTAAGGAAGCCGATGCCTTGGTGCTCATTGGCCCTCACACAGGACAGGATAATGAAGTCTTTCTCTCTGCCTTGGAAAGCGTCCACACTGGCTATCTCCACCTCCTACATAGAGACAGGAGAGAAATGTGTAGGATTTAAGGTTCAGGAATCATTTTTGCCTCCTCTTAGTCAAAGCTTGGATAAAAATTTTCCCGTGTTCACAAAAACAGGAAAATGTGCAAAACATTCAGAAGGGATGGCTCCTTTGTAGAGGATGGAGGAAAGACATAACACATCTACTCAGCTTTGTTTACAGCACATCTACAATGGTGTCAGCTCTAATCATCAAAAACTGTGGAATCTAGTTTTCCGTCCAAGTCAACATTCAACACCTTGTACCTGCACTCAATTTCTCAACCCAGTATTCAAACTGTACCTGATAGAGCTTGGTATGGAGGGAGCCACTGAACTGCATGTATTGGACCAGGTATGACCTCTGTCCCTCATATGGAGTAATGATGCCGATCTGATCAGGTTTTGCTCCGGCCTTCAGCAACCGTGTGGTTATTTTCTCCACATTGGCTGCCTCTGTCCTGCATGAATGAGAACCATCATTTTATATGTTTTGGACATGTTTAATTTGCAGATAACAGGATTATATACAATATGTCTTAATATACTAAACATAACATACTAAGGAACATTAATGGCTCTATGTATGGCAGAAATTTAAACGTGGTTCTCAAACTCACACCTGACTCAAACAGAATAAGAACAAGAAACTTTCAGATAAAATTCTTTGAGACTGAAGGACAAACATATGGGATCAATACTAGGACAAAGAAATGTATACCTGTTCAGATATGATGTTCCAGAGCTCGCAATTTCCTCTTGGCCTTGTGTAACATAAAAGAACATCGGCTTGTCAGGCTGCGGCCACTGAAAGTCAAAGCCTTTCTTCACACGGTCCGCTGGAAGAAAAACACCAAAGTACAGTAAATAACATGTTTCTCGAATGAAGAAGTCTAACAGCAGGCGTATTCTGAAGCTTTGATTGTGATTTTACCGGCAGTGACTCCGTTCTGCAGAGAGCCTTCATAGAAGATGTTGGAGGGGAAGGCGCTGAGGGCTGGGTGCATGCGGTATTGCACCTGCAGACGAATTGGTCGGATCCCCAGAACAACCAGACGCTCAAACAGAGACTGGGACAGGCCTGCTTTAGCTGCCTTCTTACACATCACCACAGGACCCAGCTGGCAGTGATCACCCACCAAAATCAACTACAGAAAAAAAAAACCCAGTTGATTAAGTTTAGAGGAAAAGTCACAGTAAAACCATAGAGCTCACAACTGTGGAATGAATGCCATAGAATGAATCATGTCTCCTACCTGCTTGGCCCCCAGGACAACAGGCACCATGCACTCTGGTTCAGTGGCCTGGGTGCTCTCATCGATCAGGATGGAGCGGAACTGCATCTTAGCCAGACGAGGGTCCCCCGCACCAACGCAGGTACAACAAATCACATCAGCATTCTGGGAGAGGGAATAAAGCAGACTTTTTAATGTGCAATTGTTTCAGCTGTAAAATAATCATTGGGCACTTGATTGTAACTGTTAAATCTAAGCTGTTGTAAATGGTTCTGTCAAAAACAAAAATTATATTTGATGGTTTCAGCAAGAGCAGTTTCCCTACCATGAGCAGCTCCCTCTCAGCAGTACGTCTCAGAGCTCGGTAGCGCTTTTCGTCTGAGGACGACAGCTCACCAGTTTCGTCCTTCAGCTGTTGGAGCTTCTGAAGCTCTGGCATACTGCAGGTGTGTAAGAAGAGATTTTAGAGTTTTGTGTTTGAGGGCACTGACTAGTATTTGTATTAAAAGTATTACTTAAAGGTAAGCAAAAAATGTAGGCCAAGCGTAAGAAGAGGAGTGCTACCTGTCCATGTTGCGGGTCTGGTTGTGCAAAGCCAGGAAAGAGACAGGCGAGTCAATGGCTTCTCTGCTCTTGGCACAGAGCCTCACCACCTTGAGTCCTGTCTGGTGAATCTTCTCAGTCAGCTGGTCAACAGCGATGTTACTGGGAGCACATACCAGCACTGGCCTAGAGAGAGATGACCAGAATCTTTGTATGCATTTACAGCAGTAAAATTATATCATATGTGATCACTGAGGGCATGAGACACACAAGGACATTCTAATGCCAGGTATAAACTGATGATCATAAAAAAGTCTGATGTTAACATCAGATCTGAACAATGCCAATACTAAAACATAGTATAAAAATGCTATAATGGATCGAAACCATTCACACAGTGTGCGTCTTACCCATTACCCTGCCGAGCCAGGTGGTAGACAATAGTGGCAGAGGTTACTGTCTTCCCTGTGCCGGGAGGTCCTTGGATCAGACTGAGGGGGCGCTGCAGCACTGTCTTCACAGCATACACCTGAATTACAACAACGCACAATTATGTGACTGAAGGACAAAGTTTAATTGACAAAAAATATAATATATAACTATAAAAAGGTCACTTTATATTGGCAGGGTTAGCCCTAAGAAATATGTGTGAGCTTAAAAATCTCCTTAATCTTTGTGTTTTCTGTAATGCTGCTGTGGGCATGGGCAAGGTGTTTCTGATGATACTTAGACTGACGTATATCACGAGAAACTAAGGGGCTGTCGTTCTAACTGACCTGGGAGTGGTTGAGATCAGGCAGGCCTTGAGCAGTGAAACGCTTGGGCAGCTGACACTTGATGACCACATCTTCTACCTCGTGTCCCAGCAGTTTGTGGTAAATGTAACCAGACACTGAAGTCTCATCCACAGCAAATGTCTTCAGGGCACTCTGCATCCTGGATGAAGGAATGGTGGGAATATAAGGCTGAAACATCTGACTCTGGTTGGTATCTTAATAAGTGCAGTAGACCTTCAAACATACTAGAGATCTTCTTCACATTGTCGTTATTCTGAAATACTTTCAAGGGACCGTGTGCATTCAAGGGATCAATGCGTGTATTTTACACAAATACCTGTCAAAGGAAGTGGACTTCCACACAAAGTCGACCTGGAAGTTGTGTGGGATCTCCACTGGAGCACCAGCACTGCTCCTCAACTCTATAGCAATCTCATCTCCATAGTCTGAAGTCGTCACTTAAGGAAGAGTAATGGTCTTTGAATGCATGTACTCATTATATTTGTGGCAACCACTTTGACAGTATCTAAACTATTTGTCTTTGTTCATGATTTGAAGTCAGATAAACATAATATTGTATGCTCTCCAATCCCTCTGTTACCTGCCACAGACATTTCAAGTTTAATGAGAACCCTACAGATAAGATGTCATTAAAATAAAAAAGATGGTACCAATATTTTTGTAGTTTTCTACAGCTGCCACTAGATGCTACCAAAGACCCATGTTGAATAATATTTATGTATGATAAATGTAAAGTTAATCAAAAGGCAAACAGGTGTGAATGTATGAATAACATAAAATGACAGATGATTTGTAATATTAACAGTCATAAGGATACTATCAGGCACTTTGATGACGTGTCCAATGCCTTTCCATGGAGGCGCCAGGTCTCCTTTATACCTCAGGCAAATTTCATCTCCCTGCATCAGTCGCATATCTAGAGGACAGAATACATGAAGACAATCACTTTGTTAAATATGCATCTCAACGTAAAGCAAAGGAACCTGTAAGGCTAGTTTTACTTGTACTCATGGCTCAGAATGTGTTGACAGCCATTGAATCAGATGTGATCTATCACAAGATGGTGTCTATTTAATGGTGGATCACTGTATAGGAATAAGATGGAAAATTTCACTTAGACAAGGTGCAAGAAAGATTCATTACCTGAGTCTGTCTTGGGAAGAGTGAAATATGCAATTCTCTTTTTATTCAGTCCCAAGTCCCACCTGACTGTAATGTTGTCTTGAGTCTGTCAAAAACATTAAAAAAACATTTATAACCTACACAGAAACCAAATTAAGTTTACATGAAAATAAAAAGGTTGAATAATTGCTGAAACAATGGTACAATAAAGAAACCAAATTACACCACAACTGAAACAAGTTGATTAAATTATAATTAAGTCAACAAATAATTCACTAACTGATCAGACTATTTGAAAGGTTTGTTTACCTGGGACTCCTTGAGTTTCTTGTCATAGTCAGCTTCCAGCTTCACCAGAGGACCAAAGATGTTCTGGTACTGATAAGCGTCTTCGTAGCGGAGCAGGACGTGCTGCGGCTCCTCATCCACACCTGGCTTCTCCAGGTCCTCCAGGGTCGCAGTGGGATTTTCCTGTCAGAAGTAAATTGAGAAACAACCTGCATCACTCTCTGCTGTATGAGTATATCTGGTGAACTGCATCAATAAGACCAACCCATGATGAGATGCAAGTTATGTGGGTTTAGAGTGTGTACATAGTAAAATGATAGGTCGGTGTGTGGACAGAGTTGTATAGACTGTACCTTCCAGAGTTCCTCCAGCTTGTTGATCTGCTGGGCGGTGATCTGACGTGCCCTGAGCTGCTCCTGCTCTGAGGGGATTTTGACCAGCCAGGACAGGAAGCAGCGGTCCTGGATGAGAGGCTGCCACTGTGAGCTGTCCCAGTTGATGTCTTTCAGGCTGCTCTGGCTGGCACATGGCTGCCTGTGTCACAACCAGAGCAAAAATGGCAAATGTAAACGTTAAACTCTTCGGCTGACAGGATAAGCAAGGAAATCAGAGTGGAGCACAGTCTGCCGCATAAACGAGCCCTCACCTGCACAGTAACACCACAACCGAGTCAGCCTTGGCGGGGATGAAGCCCAGCAGGAACACATTGCGACAGCCACAGTTGTAACACTCCAGTACCGTTTCCCCCAGGGGTCCATCTTTATGCAGGGTCACCTCCTTGGACTTTGCTCTCACCAGGTGGTTTACAATGTGGCTAAAAGTGAAGAGGATGATAATTTATGTCTGCTGGTGGAAACAGTAGGTATTATTGCATGCACCTACAGCAGGATCAATGAAGAAACACTTGTATAACTTCCTTTTGATGCATAATTAAATATCAGAAACAAATGCTACCACAGTAAATGTGCACTGTCCTCTTTGCTGTATCTTACCTGCCAGAAGTGTTTCCACGGCCATTACAAAACCACTTCTTGCTGGTGTTGCAGTAAACCACACAGGCTGGATCATGAATCCCACAGTAACTACAACAGATAAAAAATAAAAACGAGGCATGTGAGAACATAAAGGTCTTAAATCCTGATCATGATCATCCTTTGCATGACAACACAAATATTGATTATTGACAGCTGGATTTAATTTCTTCTGATAAATAGGTTAATCTATAGGAGCAGAAAAGAAATGCTCTTCTTGAAGTCAATAAGCTGACAGACACTACGTGCAACAGAAGAATCAAATAATCACAAGTGCCTGTTTTTACCTGCAGGCATGGATAGGAAGGTCCTTGGTGTAGTAGGTGTCCTCTTCATCTTCCTCAAAGTTGAGCTCTGCTAGCAGCTGACTGGCTTTCAATACAGGGTCGTCTCCATTCTGCAGCACCCCGTCAGGACCATTAACCTGAGGAGAGGCGGTGAGGGGCATCACATCACATGAAACTGTGTCAGCTTCAGGTGGGATAAACTCACACAAGATACAATCAAATGAATGCACTGGTGATTATATTGTTCATGACAGGTCTGAACGGTTAGGTGTGACATGTGTCCACAGTGTGCTGACACATGTCACACTGACCTCAGACCAGCTGTGTGCACTGACATGCGTGACTGCAGTTGTCACTACACACTGAAGGCAGTTAGCATGTCAATGTGGATTGGACGGGTTGTCCTTCACTACCTTTTCATTTCACACTTGTTTTGTTTCGCAGTGAAGTCCTGGACCATCACATGCTAGCTGTGTCAATATGCTAACTGTGTGGCTGGCTGCGAGCTAGTTAGCGAGTTAGCATGCTAGCCAATTAGCGGGGATAAAAGCATGGTAACAGATGGAAGGCGTCGCCGCGCTAGCCGCTGGGAGCCTGACAGCTAAGTTGGGAGCTAACGTTTCGCTTGTTCAATGGAGGACTCTGTTTTTGAAACGCACCTGGCCGTCGAGCTGACTCTGGGTCTGGCCTTGGGTCTGGCTCGGCAGGGTGAAATCTGTGAAGTCGTACTCGGAGCCCTGGGTGTCCGCTCCCAGCAGCTCCGCGTCCTCCGTGTCCAGGAACGTCAGAGTCTGGGAGCTCGGCCCGTACGCCTCCACGCTCATGGTGCCGCTCTTCTATTCCCCGTAAACCCGCCGGACACTCCACAGGCTGCTGCTCCGGTGGAGGGAGCGAATAACGGAGGCGGCGTTGATGGAAGCGACAAACACTGGCGGGGACTGTGGCTGCGTTCCGTTAGTCTCTCCCTCCCGCTCCTCTCCTTCACTCCCGCTTTCCCCCTACCGGAAGTCACCTGCAGAGTGGCGAGGAAAGGAGACAAGGAGACATGTGTGAACAGTTTGTTATATAACAAGGTCACATCTTTCATACTTACACCATTCATATATAATACAAGAGTAGTGAAAGTATGAAAGATGGGAATATATAAACATAGCATATTTATATATTCATGCAGTAATCACCAAGAGTCAAACATTGTGGTTATTTTTAGAGCTCTTCACGTTCATAGTATCAGTTGATTTCACACAAACAATATGAATGAAAATAAAACAGCCATCGATGCTGTATGGCAACACATCACAACAAGTCAAGGTCACATCAGATTTATAAGTCAAGACATCTTTTAAAAAAGCAGCATTGGACACAGTATGACAACACCACAACATTTCAAAAACTTCAAGTCAGAACTGACTTTGTAAAGATGGCACCATTCGAGTAAAAACACAGACTGCAATAATTACACATGCACTTTAAAAGGGAGAAACAGCACTTTATTGAAGATTTGTAAAATACATTCATGCATTTGTATGGCTACACTTTACTGGAATATTTGTCTCATATTTATTGTCTTGGCAGGTGCTGTGTAGGCCTCACAGCTCCATCTGGAAGAGAGGGACCTGTGAGTAAATACGCAGCCACGTTTTAATGAATAAAACATTGATCTTAGAGAAGTGGTTCTTAATTTAGGGTTTCGATTAAACCCCAGGGTTTCGGCAGATCCAACAAAGTTATGAACCACTGGCTTCAAGTTAAGTTCTTAAAAGTATGCAGGTAGAACGAGGGAAAACAAAGCATGTTAGCTACTCACCAGTGTCATTGTCTTCAGGGTGTTCAGGCTAAAGGATTCCCCAGACAACAGACCCCAGGTTTTATAGTTCCGGGGCTAACCAAGTGGAAATTGGTATGGGGTGGTTTAGATATGTGTATTTTATTGTCGTAATGGTAATGTGGTTTACTGGGAGGTTTTTTCTCTATTAGTAGCAGAAGAAATGACTATTTATGTAGGGTTGTGAAGATGTGTGTATGATTATAGAAAAAGCGTGTGTGTGTTCATATGTGAGCAGGCAGTGGATCCCTGTCTTTGAACTCTCCCAAAGTCATGAGCCAAGACACAGTAGAAAAAGGAACCATGGTCTGATGCTGGGAGATTTTTTATTCAGTTGGTCTGGTAGTGCTGTATTAGTAATGTGTCGATGTATATTCCCTGTCCTATCGTTCAGTTATTTAAAATTTAAGTCATTTAATACAATGTGATTTTCTTTTTAAAAGATTTATGGAGAATTGTTATTTTTATGAGATGTTAATCTGGCACTGATAGATTAAGAGAGGTTATAAAATTAATTTACTCCTGTGTCCAAAGAGTAGTATTGTATTTCAGTTAGAGATAAACTCAAACTCAGGTAGAACCCATGCCTTGGATAAATACAGTTGCAGATCTTCATGTTCTAAGCCCTTAATGTCTCGTTTGTCTGTCCTGATCTGACGTCCGACAGGTCTGAACGAGTTAGGCAGGTCGTCTAACCACGATGTACACACCCACTGTAATACACCCTACAACAGTATGAAAACTAAAACAACAATACAGTGGATACATACCAGAGCTGAAAAAATAATAATGTGTTCTTGCCAGTGAATAACTACAGACTTAGAATGTACGGGCCAATGAAATCTCAAACAAACACATGGGGAAATCACACATCAAATGTACCTTTCTAACAATCATTTCTACTCAGGAAAAGAGAAACAGGTTAACTGAATTACGGACTGACATCATTGTTCTGTGTGATTAAATAAAATTAAAAAAACAAAGTATGAGTGAAGAGTTTTAATTATATACAGATTTAAAGTGGCTTTACTCAGTAAAGCTCCACTGCACACACAGGACAGACACATCCAGTTATTTAAACAGCGAGCACATTTGTAAGTACAAATATTCCCCTGAGATTGTATGTGTGAACCTTTACATTTCTTCAAGTTACCTCCATTTCATAGTCATCTCACTTCTCTGGTGGAAAACATGACCTGATAACTCTAAGTTCATACTGGGAGGATTTCGAAAAGTGGAGAAATTTTAGAGTACTGAGAATTCCCACAGTGTGACATCATATAACATGCCATATCATTGGCTGCTATGGCTGATTAAATGTTATCATATTAAAGTAAACAGGAAATTCCCCTTTTCATGAACAATGTTAAATGTTGTTTCACAGTCAGGAAGGTAAAACTCACTGATGCAATGAACTGTCGACATAACCCAGTCTCAAACAGAAACAACAACAACAGAGGGATGACATCATTGTGTGCAAAATTCACAGCTTTTAAAATTTCTAAGCAACACATCCAAATTAAAAGGTGCCTTTCCTTTTGTATTAATGAAAACTTCACTGCAAGCCAGTGGCCCATCATGATCCTCTGAACCTGAGCCTGTCCAGGTCGTGAATCGGTCATTGGTGCTCATGCTGGTGTTGATGCTTGTGATTGCAGTGATCACTGAGTTTGTGTGTCCCGTCTTCTGCGCCGTCCCTCTCCAGCAGGTCCAGCATCTCCTGCACGATGACCTGCAGGGCTCGGCCCAGGTCCTGGCTGCTGTAGGGTTTCCCCAGCGGAGGCACGTGGATGAAGGCCGAGTGGCCCTGCCCCAGGTACAGAGACGTGTAGTAGGTGTAGTCGCACAGATACCTGCCAGGAGCAGAGTCATTAGAAGTCTCTCATAGAGAGACAAACAATTTGATTCCTATTTGTTCTGTATATATTATCTACTGTAGTTTATCTATGTATGTGATAAGGTGAAAATTGTCTGCCTTTTCATTCCACAAAAGATATCTTGACATGAATAATCAATAAACAAATCAATGATGGCTGCATTCCATTTCGCTGTTTTCACTCCAGGGCCCTGATTCTGTAGCTGTAGGAATCATTGATGCTATTACAGCAGTGCTTATTCTGTCAATATGCAGGATCAACTCGATAGTTCCTCTACACGTGAACTTTCCTCACTGACCTTCCTGCATCTTTGGACACGGACACAGCCACCCCGATGTCGGAGCTGTTGACCCTTTTGCAGACCGTCTCCATGTCCAGCACCGAGCTGATGCAGTCAGGGCCGTCCTCCATGCAGCACTGCGAGGCCGGGCAGAAGCTGCAGTTGTCCAGACGCTTGTAGCCCCTGTTGTGGCCACACTGCTCTAGGGTGACCGCGGTCGCCAATCCAGAAACACCAACATGGACGACTAACTGCTCAGAGGAACGGGGATCAGAATCTGTGTCAGGGTCGAAACCTTGTATCAGAGCGTCTCCTGTGTTAATGTGCAGTGTTGTGCATCCCCTCGAATACCTGTGGTTGGCGCTCTCTCCACAGTGACGGCAGCAGACTCTGAACGGCCTGGTATTCGACGGGCACCTCACACACGTGCAGCTCTACAGCGTCGCCCAGCCCTAATCGCTCCAGCACCTGTAGGCAAACACACAGTTCATATGAGGTTAGGTTTTTTCCATACAAGCAATTAGAAAAAGTACAAACAATATGGCTTCGATCAAAAAGCCATAAACTGTGCCAACTTCAACCTTAATGTGTTTGGCTGCTTTCTTTGGCCAATAAATGTTTGGTCGTTCGATTTTTGTATACTTAATAAAGCAATTTATGTTTTATAACTCACTTTATGCAATAGAAATAAAGTTTTATTGAGGCTTTATAGGCATAAGACAGGCAAGACATTTATCATAAATCAATAGTGAAGTTAGTAGTTTTCTCAACTACAATAAGTCCCTTGCATTTAAATCTTTAAATCTAAAGGCTTTGAAGTAACAGAGATATTTGCTTTCACGTTCAGATGAAGCCACAGATTAGGAAATCTCTGAGGTGGCACCTTGGTTAAACACGGAGATCCCTGATAACTGATTACCTGCACTGCCACCCAGCTGGAGTTGACTGCATGCTCTCCAAAAGGTTCAAAACCTGCAGGGGACACGCGAGGAAAAGCAAGCATCAGCTCTGTTCTGTGCTGCAGAGATGGTGCATGGAGATTACAAAGGCACAGAGGAGCGTTATCAGTCATGGACAAAAGTGATAAGATCCACAATATAAAAAAAAAGGAACTCAGTCATTCAAAGTCTAAAGGTTGGTTCAGGTTAAACATTAATTGCGAGCGAGTGGTGCAGAGAAAGGACAGAAGATTAGTGTTAAGAGAAAGAGATGATGCATTTCTTCATGTTTCATTCTTCCCCTCTGACGGCAGCATTGCTCTCTGCAGAACATCTGGACCATGGACACACATATCTGTGCAGCTCTCTCACACACACAGAAGTCTGACATGTCACAGCTGTGCGGTAAACATGAAGAAAGCATAGCCTGTCTGCCTCCTCTCCTCCGGCCACCGAGCAAAACCTCTCACCTGTCACTATTACCTTCTTCTTATTGGCCATGTCTCAGAGCGGACCCCGTCATAGGTTAATAACGTGAAGGGTCAGATGTGTTCGGCTGCTGCCAGCTGCCTCTTCTTCTGCTGCTTCACAACACACACACAGGAAACGACACATCAGATGACCTAATGGATCACACTGCCCCCTACTGTGCAGGCGCGTATCTGTATCTGGCGGAAAGGAAGGGTGTTTGGGGGTTCTGAGGAGCCGGATCTCTGGAAAGGGACGAAGCCCAAGTGTTAAATTGTACTTACACTGTGCTTTTAATTTGAAGACACACTGGTAAAGAGGAAGTGATTCTATGAACGCCATGCCGGTGTCAGTTTGATCCAAATGAACGGGTGATAGGCCTCTGGTGAAACTTAGAATGTAGGTAGGTAAACAGCCCCGCCCACACTGTACTTAGTACTTTACTCAGTTATTATAAGGATGGAACATACCACAGGTTGACATTACACCAAACTCAACAATGCACTTCCCTGGGCCACTAGCAACACATGCTAAGTGTGAGGCCCATGAAATTAATTTATGTGACATATGTGAGTCTCACACACACACACACACACACACACACACACAGCGGTATGTGTGGCTTTGTGCAAAGCTACAGAGCCAAAAGTAAACAAGGAAAAGTTGGGCCCTGAAAAATCCTTGATCCTCCACTGCAGCTTTTAATGGAAGTATTTTGACTGAACCAAATAAAGAAGCTATCCATCTTGGGAGCGTGCAGCTAAAGCCGATTAAATACACAGCCTCCTTTCTCTCTGTAAGACCAGTTCAGAATCCCTCGAATGAAAGAACATTTAACGCCCACTCCAGTGGACCCAGTGGAGCTGCTGGTTTAGCTGGGCAGGTGTGAATGTATGCACTGTTGTGGTGTGAGCGCAACACATGGGCGTTCCTGAACACATTAGTTTCTCCCAAGAGAGTAAAAGTCAAGAGGACACTTCTCTGGCCTAGGGAGCACAAACATCCGGCTCACTAATTACCTGAGTGTGTCGAGGACACGGCTGCCTCTCAGTTTGCGGTCATGAAGGCAGAGCTAATCTAATATCATCTCGGAGGAACACTCTTTTTGTTTTTTCACTCGTGCTGTGCTCGGAGCACACACCCACTGGGTTGCGAAATGACTCACACATTCTGGACTGGGATTCCAACGAGGTTCCAAAGCTGGCATATGGGGGAGAGGTTTTTTTTTCTTTCATGGGAGAATATTAGGTGGCGGTGAACGTTTCAAACAAATGAAACCTTTGTCTTGACAGGAGAGTTTCTGAGGTTACAGCTCCAACAAAGATCCGCGCCTCTGGACCACACCGCACACAATATTACACCTCCTCAAGCCACCCACACAACCTGCACTGCAGTCGCTCGCAGGCCCCCGCCTCGACTCCCTCAACCCATTCACCTCTCTGCCGCTGCCTCGCCTGCGTCACTGGCTATGTTGGTGTTGCCATGGAAACTAATGATGCCCTCGCTGCTCGGTGGTGCTGATGCAGACACTCTTGCTGACGTCTTCGCTGTGTATGGGCGGAATAATAATAATGTTCTACTGTAGTTTCCACCACAGGGCCAGAGCGTTACATACTGGTGCTGCACGTGTAATGGGAATAATAATAATTATTACACATAACTACATTTTTAAAAAATAACTTTATTTATGTAACACAAACTTACAGACTGCTTTACAAAGAAAATTAAGCATCAACACCATTACAGTGATATAAACCACACACATTATATACACATTAAAAAAGGGAAATATAACTCTACTCTATTTCATATTCCATTTAATTCTAGTGCTAATTCAATCATAGGTCATCTTTTAGGTATATTATTTAATATATTTAAATGTGTTGTGGTCATACAGTGTTCATGCTGGAAAGAAATGGATAATGCTATTTCTATCATCTATTTTATTTTCCTGTTGATTCTACTCATACTTTAACAGTAGGTAGCTTTTTATGTGTGTAGGGTTTGTTGTTCTCACGCACCTGCCTGATTACTGATTACTTATAACCTACCATTGTCTCTTTTTCGTGATTATTAACTACAAATCTACACAGTAATTTGGCAGACGCTTTTATCCAAAGTGACGCACAAGTGATAGGTACAATTATTATCTCTTTTGTGCCTTGCGTTCCACGGCTGCATCCATTGTCATCTTCGGGAACAAAATGTACATCGACCTCTCCCAGCTGACAGCCTTTACTTTCAATCACATCGAACGCACGTTTCCTCATTCCACTGTCAGGGCCTCCTTCTCCTGTGCTCGTTCAATTTCCCCGCCTTGCCTTTCAGCTCGAGGCACTGGTTGTTGAAACACACCTCATTTCAACTCTCCTTCTCTCTCTCTCTCTCTCTGGTTCGTCTGAAGATAGGTTGTTAGACTACTGATCCTAGAAGAGCTCAAACCAGAGTTGTAAAGTCTGGAGAGTCACTGGACTTTGCACTAAGATCCATAAAATAAGCACAGAATCCAATCATAAATCAATCTAGAGGCCTGACCTCCATTCCATTCTAGCTTTTTCTTTTCCCTTCTTTTCCGCTCTCCGTTCGGTTCTATTCTTCTTTAAGAGCTAAGCTGGAGGGATAGTTTCTATAGGGCCTTCTCCTCTGTTCTTCCTCTCCCTGCCTCTCGCCTCTTACACCTTCCCCGCCCAGTCTCTGCTCTCTTTTGGCGACCCCGAGCTTTTTTATGCTATGACATCAAACCACAATGCATTGCACTGTTTGTAGTTTACCTAGAGTCTCCATGGCAATAAAGACCGGCTCGGCCCCTTATTCAAATTAAACCGGAAACCAACGTCATTTTGGGCCAATCTGCGCGCTCTGGAGTGACATAATGGAATTTTTAGGGCTAGAAAGCGAGCGAGGTCTGGCGCTGCGCATAGCAGTCGTGCCATCGGGAAAAGACAATATCAGCAGCGCGCAGGAGAGACCCGTCAGAGCCCCGGAGCCACAACAACACACGAAGCGACCGAGTGTGCGGGCTCACTCAGAATACAGAGGATCTAAAGGAGCGGGGTCATTTCAAATAGGGATCAGCTGATTTCCTCATGTTTGGATGCGCCTGGTCAACGCTCGTTAATGCGTAACGCTCCGCACTCCCTCAAGTGAGGGTGTAGAATGGAAACGACCCTCTACCCAGGCACCGATCACACTCCCAGGGTCTCCGGCAACTACTCCCAGAGCACCATGATGAAGAAGGAAATCAACCTGAACCTGGACCAGAACCCCGAGCACAAAGCCAACCCGCTCCGAGACGCAGACGGACTCCTCAACTCGCCGGACCTGGGACTCTTGAAGCTGACCTCCCCGGACCTGGAGCGCTTGATCATCCAGTCCAACGGTCTGGTCGCGGCCACTGCCAACCCCGCGTCCCAGTTCCTGTACCCGAAGTCCGCCAGCGACGAGCAGGAGTTCGCGGAGGGCTTCGTCAAGGCGCTGGAGGACCTGCACAAGCAGAACCAGCTGAGCGAGGCGGGCTGCGTGTCCGTGGACAGACTGGAGCTGCTCGCCTCCTCCAACGCGGTGGGCGCCGCCGGGCTCCAGACCTCGGACCTCCCCGTGTACACCACGCTGAACGGCTACGCTGCCAGTCCGCTCGGGGCCACCACCATCAACTACTCCACGGACACCATCCCCTTCCCGCCGCCGCCGTCTCATCTGGCGAGCGCGGCGGCGGCGGCGGCGCAGCAGCAGCAGCAGGCGGCGGCCGCGGCGGCTCTGTCGCGGCTCCAGTCCGCCGGCGCCGTGAAGGACGAGCCCCAGACGGTGCCGGACATGCAGAGCTTCGGGGACAGTCCGCCGCTGTCCCCCATCGACATGGACAACCAGGAGCGCATCAAGGCGGAGAGGAAGAAGCTGCGGAACAGGATAGCCGCCTCCAAGTGCCGCAAGAGGAAGCTGGAGCGGATCTCCCGGCTGGAGGACAAGGTCAAGTCCCTGAAAACGCAGAACACCGAGCTGGCGTCCACGGCCAGTGTCCTCAGGGAGCAAGTGGCCCAGCTGAAGCAGAAGGTGATGAACCATGTCAGCAGTGGGTGCCAGCTCTTACCAAACCAGGTCCAGGCTTACTAGAGCCCAGCTGTGGCGCTGCTTTGTAACCAGCTCTGATGATGAACATCTGCCTTTTGTAACTTAAAGTCCTCTTTAAAGACTCCGCGTGGGGGGGGGGACATGTCCCCCGCAGAGAGGAGGCAGTTAAACTGAGAGAACATTTGCATTGTACAGAGATGAACGGGCCTTGATGGGAGCTGAGCTGCTGGCCACCTGGACCAGGTCAGGTAGAGCAGCAGCAGCAGGTATGAGCTGCAAGTGTTGACAGTGTTATGCAGCAAACTGACTTCTATTGTTGCCCTAATCCTTTATTTTTGGGGGGGAAGCCATGTAGCAAAGTGCTATCCAGTGGACTGACGTGCTGTGTAAGGATAGCATCAAAGGTATATGTGTGTTTAAGCTGGACAATCTCAACGAAGAGTGCAACCAAACACCAGGGTGTCACCAAGTGCTGTCACCCACTGTGTAATATAATGCCTTACTTGTTTACAAGCACTTAGCAATGACAAATATATATATATAAATATATTTTATTTACTGAAACATTTCTTATTTTGCATATGGTCTTATCTCCTGTTGTTGCTCATGTATTATTGTTTTTGCAAAAAAAAAGAAAAACACTGCATGTCTCGTCGCTTCTTCGTGTACAGTAACTGTTGTATTTGTATCATTATGGTGGCCGATGTGTAGTTCTTCAGTCACCAGACTTCCATGAATGTATGTGTACGTGCTGAACAACCATTATGTATCCATGTGTAATGGACTTTAAGTCTCTGACATTTATTAAATTCACTACATTACTACAGTTAACGTGTTGTGTTTCCATCACAGAGAGAGGGAATCAACGCATCACTTTAAACCAAGCTGAACAAAACCATAGATGGTCAAACTACTCTAGAAGGCATAAAACGTGATATTATTGTAGCATCGTGCCCTCTGGTGGGCACAAAAGAATCTACTCTGAACCGTTTCTCAGACATCACGTGTTCTTCTTGTAAAACCCACTGACCTTTGTGAAGAATCGTTGAACCAACACCAAACTCCAGCATTTAGAATTGGTTTATTGATTCCTCCATTTATAGCAAATCTGGCATTACAGAATTACAGCACAATTCACACAACTAATACCCGACGGTCAGAAAAAAGTTCTATTTACAGAGGTTACTGATGACAGAGGAGGACAGGCTTGATGTACGCCATTGCCAAGTGTACAGCTGTAACAAAACATAACAATTAAAGTAGCCAAAAAAGTCAAAAGTGAACCAATGTAGTAAGAACTGTCACTTTTTTAATAAAATGTTCAGCGTATTCAGTTTACTTCCTAAAACATTTGCTCTCCTTGAAGGTACTGCCGAGTAGGAAAGTCCAAGTTTATCAGTACAAGTCCAACAATGTGTAACAACAAACACTCTTTTTGGCTCTAACTGTATTTGTCGAGACCTCTTTGGAGAGAACAAATATTACCACCGCCTTTCTACAAACTGTACATACACACCCACGTACAGTGCAGGACAGTAAACCTTCTGCAGGGTTGTACGCCGCTAACATTTGGGCGTGGAGAGGACAACTGCTATTGCTCTGAGAGAAACAGTTCGGCTCCTATACTAACAAGTCCTAAACGTTATGTAACTGATATCAAAAGACAAACAAACCTCCCTCCAATGCCTGGACATGATGAAATGCTTTTACAGTGGAATGTTAAATTTTCCTCTTGAGGAAGCATGTCAAGCTTTGTACTCTCTGTAAACACGAATATGCTCCTTCTTATATCAAAGCTGGGACAGTGTAAGCGATCGAGTACTACTGAACATCTCATTAAGAAGTCCTGTGCAGATAGCAATGCATAATCTAGGAAGAACAAAATCTTGAAAATAAATTACGTTATAAATAATACAAAATAAATAAGTTATATTTTGGAATAACTTGAATGCTTCCACGTGCCTCAGCACATCTGTGAACACATGATTTACTGAAGGTACTTGTACACGAGCAGACAAATCCCTAACCTTCATATCAGCGAGAAATTAAACTGACAATTTGACATCAAGCGTGCTCTAAAAAAAACATGTTCCTTCCAAAGTAAAGATGAAACTGTCTGTAAGAGATTATCCGAGAGGCGGCAGCTCTGTGATGTGCCTGGTGCACACTTGGATGTGGTGAATGAGAGTTAATAGGATAAGAAGGGCCTTGGGCTTAACATGAGAAACCCTTCACCCCCATTTGGTCGTGAAAGTGTCAGACAGATATGTTTTTAAATTCAGCCAGAGACTCACACAAGCATCCAAACAACCATCACAGTTAAAAACAAACATGCACCTCTCACTAAAGAGCAGGTAGGAATTCTTAATCATTCAGATTTGTATAATATGTTAATTATATATGTATTTATATTATATATGCATTTACAAATGCACATCTTTTCACTTTTAAACATTTATACACTCATCCCCGTGTGATGACGGTCCCTTATCCTCTTGTCTTAAAAATAGTAAGAAAAGTTTAAAAAAAAAAAAAAAACACTCGGGGCATCTAGCAGCCCCAGAGACTATGCAGCTTTTAACATCGGTCCTCAACTGGTTTTAAAAAGGTTTTAAAAATCTAAGAAGGGGCCCACAATGGATTCAATAACTGTGTAACACAACTAACAAACTGATATGCGCAACTTTTTTTGCAATCAGCCCTAACATTAAAGAGTAAACTTTCAAAATGTCCCCATTTGGGGGTCAGACTTGGACCATGAATCTCCCGAGAATCACAACACTAGGGAGGACAAGAGATTTCATATGCTCAAAAAAGCAAACCCAACCAACACAAAATATGTTTAACAGAAACATCAACTCTATTCACAGCAACAAACATATATTCTCAATGAGACTTAAAAGTCATATGACAGCAAATTATCTTTTTTAATCCATTCAGGTTTGAGGCGTTTGGTGCTAACTGGGACCTGGAGGAGAATACCTTTCCCTTCATGACCTTTTAAAGTTAAATCCCCATTTCAGACACGTCAACAAGGAATGATGGAGTTTCAACGTGTATGTGTGTGTGTAGAATTGTTGAAACCTTTCTCCACCCCTTAATTAGCACATTTAATGAACAGAAACCTTCAGACAGCATCTCTCCGAAAACGCAAGTGGACGGTGCTCTTTATGTAGTGAGGGGTGGAGAATTACAGCAGCCATGTTGTGTGATTTTGTACGGCAGTGTTTGTGTGTGCTCAGAGGAGAGAAAGCGAAATAGAAACTAAAAAAAGAAGGTGCGTGGTTAACAGGACAGCAGTGTGTGTGTGTGTGTGTGTGAGTGTCGTGTTTAACAAGCACAATCCTGACTGGACCTCTGGGGCTGCTCGTTGAGCTGCGGCCCCTGCTTAGCACCAGTTACAGATGGGTCGTTGTTGTCCAGACTCTCTGCCATCCTCTCACAGATGATGTCCACCAGCCGCTCGAAGGTCTGCTTCACGTTAATGTTGTCTTTGGCACTCACTTCAAAGTGCTCAAAACCTGCCGGGAGGGACAGGCGCAGAGGGAGGGAGGTTGTGATTACTCTCATTGTTCCAGCGTGAAGCTTTTCAGTGAATTTACTCATCTCATAAAGTCAGGGCACATTGCCCATATCCGACTCATGGAAGTTTGTATCAACGAATCACAAGTGCTGAAAATGAAGGGGTCCTCAATTTGTGTCCAAATTAAAAAAAAAAACACAGTCTCAAAATTCTCCCGGATTAGCCTGTTTATACAGAGTTTATGGATATAAGTTCAGTTTTAGTTTGTAGTCTTCTGAACAAACCAACCTAAGAGTTGTAATGAGGAGTTGACTTACCCAGCTGTTCTGACAGCTGCCGGCCTCGCTCTGTAGCCACAACTCGTTCATCCTCCATGTCACACTTGTTCCCCACCAAGAGCACCTGAGCATTGTCCCAGGAGTATGTCTTGATCTGAGTCGACCTGTTGGCAGATAAAGAACAGGGTGTTCTGCTGTATGGAGCCACTGAAATGGTTATCAGTCAGGTTTCAGACAAACAGACAACAGATGTAATACAACTATTTAAATCCCTAACATTACAATCAAAATAATTCAAACACTATTTGAATGAACACAAGATGATAGATCAGTGGATTAAATTAAGTGGTGTGTCTACCTCACCGCACCTGTGTTTCCACTATGTCCCAAAGGTGTTTTTCCAGCACTAACAACATGGAAGCTGAACTAAATTGAATAACTTAGATCGTAGGCCATTCATTTGCTGCCCTCACACTCATGAGACATGCAGACTCAGTTGTCCCTCACCAGTCTTGCACAGCGTTGAAGGATTCATCGTTGGTGATGTCATACATGAGGATGAAGCCCATGGCTCCCCTGTAATACGCTGTGGTGATCGTCCTGTATCGCTCCTGTCCAGCAGTGTCCTATAAAAATGAACATAAACACATTTCTTTAACTCAGCTGTTGCTTTTGAGTATACACAAGTTTGTGAGTATTGTGAGTCTGTCGTCGCAGGCAACACGGAAGCCATGGTTTAGATGACAGATGCTCTTTGTCTGTCCTGTTTGTGTGGAATTTAAGAAGCCCCGGTGACAACTAAGCAGTGTGCAGCAGTTTTGTCATCTTTTTGTGTGAATAATCATCACCTGCACACAATTAACAACTGCACATGTTCCACGCTATGGTTTGTCCGGGTTTATCATTCAGTCAGCTCCCGTGAGCATTAGGTATTCCTCTGGTGTTGCATGTAATAAGCGATTGGTCCCAGGGTCATGCTTTATGGCTCATGCTAAGTATACTTCAAGGGTATTGCCATTACACACAGATGAAGAGATCCTGGACACTTTAACAGCTGGGAATTATTACACATTAGGAAAACATGCCATATAATATTGTGATGAGGATGAATAATCAAATGCTTAATAATACAGTGTTAAGGTCTTTCTGCTTTTTAACACTCCATATAGTAAGTGTTCAATTTAAACACTTTCATATTCAGCTGTCAGACACAGCAAATTAAGCCTCCTGAGGGTGTGTCATATTATTGTGTTTGGAAGGAAAATCAAAATATCAGATAAGACTTAACAACTGCAAATAAAAGTGAAGTAGTAGTTTTCCCATGCATTGCAGGTCACCCTCCTCAACCTGCTCTTGGAACCACCGAACCAAAGTGTACGTGTCGACCTCAGCACATCTGTAAATGTATTAAGCATGTGTCCACTTCCTCACCCAGATCTGCAGCTTTATCCTCTTATCGTTCCTGTAGATGGTCTTGACCTTGAAGTCAATGCCCACCGTGCTCACGAAGGCCGGTGTGAATGAGTCATCTGCGTAGCGGAAAAGGAAGGACGTCTTTCCAACACTGCTGTTGCCAATGATGAGGATTTTAAACATATAATCAAAGTTCTGGTCCGAGGACTCCTTCTGTCCATATGTGGAATTTGCTGACGCCATCTATGCAGGGATGGAAAACACAAAATGATCAGTTACTAACAAGATTCAAGAAATGGGATGTTCTCTTTCACAGAGGCTGGGCCAAATCACACATGATGCAATACCTGATACAACACAAAAACACTGCAGTTACAAAAACAAAACATTGAACCCAATACTACATTAGTATCAACATTATATTACTGGGGAAAATGACTGCTACTGTTCTGCTTTAGTATACTATGTGACAAGTTATGAGCCCTTTTTTAGATGGAAACAGTTACTGGATGGTGGAATAGATTAAAAGATCGCTGTGTCACCACATTCAACAGATATAAATGATGGAAAGCACTGACAGAGAGAAAATAGAAGATCAACATCAAATCAACATCACCATGTTTTCACCGACACAGCAGAATTTACATTCTCTGCCTGAGCTACACAGCGATGTGAAAGCGTCTTAACTCCACAGACCTAAAACATCTGAGGACAGAATTACCAAAGTTTGAGTCAACATACTGGGAAACTATTGGCTCCCAGGCAGATGGTGATAAGCAAAAGAAAGGTCTGAGGAAAATAAACACAAACTTACATATTTCCATCTCGAATCCAAATGCCATATCGTATGTAGTATATGGCATTTGGATTCGAGATGGAAATATTTTCCTCTCTTTTAAAATACAGAAAACGTAATTGTTACTCAGTGTTTCAGGTTGGTCACCACACTCCTAACTACACCATGGGAGAGGCCATTCACAGGTAGTCCATATATAGACCATGCAAATTATCAATGCAGATTATAGAAATAAAATCTTTATTCATGAAAGAGTGACCCATCGTTGTGTTTCACCCTTTAGCCAGTTCTAGGCTTCAACAGCGTCACTATCTGCTGCCTGAGGTCGGGCCACGCTCCATATGGTTCCCACACGCTCTGGTTCTCATCTTTATCGGGAATAAAAAAGGATGAAGACGTTTTGCTGAGAGGCTGTGTCAACACGACCAGCCAATACCACCTCACAGCCTTGAGTGTTTCTGCTCCATGTCAATAATACTGGTCGGACAGGGAATGAAACACCTCCGCACCGACGCGAGATAAGAGGACGGAAGCATCGGGGCTTAGCTCGCTAAGCGTCGGCTAAACGGACTATCCCTTCCCGACCAGGGAGGGCAGGGAGTCTCCGTGGAGCTAGCCGGAGCTATCGCCACTGACCATATGGTTTGATAGAATTTACCCCGTAGGCCACAGGGGACGAGACAAAACCCGCAAAAAGGCGTAGCGCACCGAACACCACACGGCCCCGCTTCAGACGGCCTCAACCTGCATTTTACATCCACAGCGGGACCGAGCTGTCTGCGGGAGAAACGGGAAAACGCGGGGTGCCATGGTGCCGTTATCCAGCTCTGCTCCCATCAAATTCAGACCAAGCGACGGAAGCGACACAAATGGGGGGAAAAAAGCAACGTTAACCATTTGAGACGGGTGTTATCAAGCTAGCACCGCTACCTCTGATGCTAGCGCGGAGCACCGTTACCAGTATTTAAAAACCTAGCTAGCTAAGCATCGCAGCTATGTCAAATGAAGGTTACTCTTCCTTATTTACGGCTAAACTCTCAGTCAAGATACCGGAACTCCGGAGCGACACATCGCGGGCAGGTCATCTGTTGCCCCTGCTGCAGATAACTCGGCCCCGCGAGGAGAAAAAAGGCGCAGTTTTACCTTGAAATGTGCTTTAGCGCTGCTCCTCTTTCCTACTGCGGCTCCACTCAGCTCTGCACCTGCACCCGCTCCTGAGTGACAGCCCCGGGGCGCGAGGTTGACTGACAGGGCCGCCGACCAATCGCAGAAGAGAGGCCGCTCATTGGTGCCGCACAGCCCCCCCCCCGGCCCCGCCCATTGAAGGCTCCGATGTTTAAATGGAATATTCAGGAACATTGACATAATATTAATACTCCTAATACATGTAGTAATTGCAAGAATCATAAAAATAATGCTTACTTTTTAAATACAAATTTGTTTGTGTTGGGCTGGCCACAAAATGACATTTTAATACAGGTAGCAAAATACAGATTTTGCCTTCAAGCAGTTACTTATAATTATATTATATTATTTATTATTATTATCACTGAAGAGCTAGTTTTTAACACTTCAGGATTAACACAGTTCTATCCTGTCAGGATGATTCCACTTACACTGTAGGTTTAATTGTCGTGAATACACCTTGTTAAAACAGAGACGAGGACAGCAAAGAGTGAAAACCTTTTCCTTTATTGGCAAGGCATACAGTTCTAGTTGGAGAGAGGGCTAACACACCCGCAGTTAAACAGCAGAGTTTGGATTGTCAAAGCTGCAGTCTTGGTTCACAACCCATATTCATAACATCTCTGGGAAAAGAAATACTGAACTAAGATGACTGTTGAGGCTGTATGACTAAATTATCTTCACTATGAATCAAAGAAGTTTTCGATCAGCACATTTACTGTGCGATCTTTTATGAATACGTGATCTGAGCAGATCAGTGGAAAGAGAGAACGAGGAGGAAAAGATATTTCTTCTGAAATGCTTCAGAAAAACCAAGACGGAAATCTATCACTCAACTATTTTTATAACAAGAAAAATATGAAAGAGATCATTTTTGCTTATGAATAATGTTAGTCGCAAAGATAGAGAAATTAAACGAGGAGGAAAAAAGCTGAGTAGTAGTTGAAATCTGTCCTGCTTGACTTCCTCACACGTCGAGCTACAACTGCGCACTAAACCTCAGACTAACAAAGAGTCTACTGCTGCTTGTTTCTGACAGATAATAAAGAAATAATAAATAAACTGTACATGAAGCACTGTGAGGAAAATGTACAAAATCAAAACGATTAGTGACACACAGAGAGACAGACTGAATCTTTGCATGTTGTGCTGGTTACACTTCTGTTAAATAGTCCTTAATGTTGAAGGCATCCTTGAGTTCCTACAGAAGGGATTGCACGTGTTTTATCCTCCAGCATGTCAGTGAACACATCTATAACCAAAACCCCAAAATAAGGCGACTAAAGAAAAAAAAAAAAATTCAGCTCATACACACATGAGTTTTTCTGTTTCACGGTCATAAAATAAAACAAAGTTTCTCCACAGGCAAGTGCTGCGTGTATACTCTTCACGTTCTTTGAATCCTGCAGCCGATGTCATGCATTTCAACAGAAAAGCACGTTTTTGTACAGTCAATTATAAAAAGAGCAATAAATCTACCTCAGTCCCTCCAGCATCCAACCTTTAAGAGCTGTAGTTGTCCAGCCCGTGCAATTCAACTCGATCACCAGGCCTTTTGCTGACAGAAAAAAACAGTGAAACAGTCACAATATACATGTTCAACTGTACTGGAAGTGCAGAACTGTAAAAGTACCATACAAAGTGCTTTGGTTTCTCTCTCTCTCTCTCTCTCTCTTGGCAAATACATCAAAAATGCAAACCAGTCATACATGCACACACACACACAAACAGACATCACTGTTTAAGACAACATCAGTTTCAGTGTTCTGTTTGAACAGGAGTTTAAAAAGGGACCGGAGACAGTAGGGTCAGATTGGCACATGGGGTGCTACAATCAACCAACTTTATCAGTCACTGATGGAAAGTAGCCAGTGGCAAAATGGAAATTACAGTACGGGTTGTATCATGCTTGCTTGGCACTTGTTTTGTCATTGACTATGTCCTTGTGAAGAGTGAATTATTGATCAATGAGAGGGGGGAAAAAAAGATTAGAAAAAAAGGTTCTGGCACAGGAACCTGTCTCTTGGTAACCTCCTGGGCTTTTTACAGTTACAGTGATGTGAGTGAGCATCATTCTTTGTAACGCCCGCACCTTTAAAACACTGCCCTTATTAGTCTGGTACAATATGAAAGTTACTAAAATCTGCATTTCAGTAGCCGTGTTTGACACATTGAGTAGTAACATTAATGGATTTGAACAGATAATGTTCTTTGTAAGAAGTTTGTGCTGGTTTGCTTTACAGTCAATAACAAACTGTTCCTCAGCTGACAGTCTCAGACGTGTTTCGGCTCTAGCCCTGAAAACCATAATGAGGGCTGGCAGTGAACAAAACTGTAAAGTGCTACACTTGAAGGCAAAATGATAAAATGGGAGACAAATATTAAGAAAGCAACAAAACTGACTTCAAATAAAAAAAACATTAAAAAGCACAACTGAAACATGACTGATATTTTGGGTTGACCTATAGCTAAGTACATTTTGAATGGATTATTCTTGTAAGTCTTTGCAAAACAATGATTAACAAATTGTTATCCATCAAAAGCCTGTTCAGTTCCACTCTTTGACACTGGGAGGCGCCGTACGCACAGTCCACGTTGCTTCAGCTGTTCTCCTGTGACTGTGATTCTAACTCTGGCTCAGTTTAGTGGCTGTCTATATCAGAGTTTAGGATTACAAAAAAAAATCTAAAGAATTAACCTGAAACAACTGAAAATCTTCAAATAATATGTACTGCCAGCCCAGTCGCCATAAACATACGCATGTTCTATAACCACTTGCTGCTAAACATGACTAAATGGGCTTTTAGCTTATAGGAGTGCTATGTGTACAACAATAATGTCTGCTGCATCTAAAGTGTACGGTATAAACCACGGAGGGCTCCTTTCCTCGCTGCTTCGGAGTGACATGTACCGAAGTGTGCTTTACTGCAGTTCATGGTGTATGGACCTAAATAACAAAATAAACCAACAGACACACCAAAAAGGCAGGTAAAACAGCATTGTCCTTGTAAATTGCAAGTTTGGCAAGAGTCTTCCAAGACATTGTTTGAGTGTTTTCACGCTCATTCATCATTTCCTCACTTTCTTCACAAGTACTCCAAAAGAGGAAGACAGGTCAGCCGTTGGTCGCAGAAGACCTTAGATTGGCTGGTAGAAAGGGAAGTTTGTTTTTTTTAAAATAAACTTCTCGTACTTTCTGTAAGTCTGACAAAAGGACATTGAACGCGAAGGACCTGTCAGACGCTTGGCTTCCTGTCCTCTCTGAGTCTCTGTCTCTCTCCAGTGCAAGTGACTGCTGTGAAAAACTGCAGACTTTCTCTCAGCGCTTGACTTCCATACTCCACACCCCCCGAGGCTGTCACCCTTTGTCCATGGAAAAATCGGAGGTGGTGATGTTTGGTCGGAGTGGGAGAAGGGGGAGTGACAAAGGATGAGGCACCGAAATCAAGAAAAACAAACAAAAAAAAGGCCAGAAGAAAAACAAACGGGTTGTGCTATGTGCCGAGTCTGGCGGGCGGCTCCGCAGAGACGCCTTCCTGGTCTGTTTCTCTTTCTTCTGCCATATCTTTATCAGATTCTAAAGAAAACGTCCTGTCTGAATCAGTGGTGATTTTGGGGAACCGGCGAGACATTGCTTCAAATCTGTTGCCAGAACCAGTTCTGGAAAGTTCAGGCGCCCTCCTGCGATCCTCCTTAGGTGCACTCTCCGTGTCGGACTCCCCTTCTTCTTCCAAGGTTAACTCAAACTGGAACTTATCGATGGATGTGGACCCACCGCCTCCGCTCAGTGCCGAAGCTTCTCCAGTGAGGGTCACCTCCTCCTGGACCTCTGAGTTGGGTGAAGGGCTGCTGGGAATCATGCTCTGGTACCACTCTCTGTTGTCCTCTAGAGCGTCCAGGATCTCCTGAGCATCTGGGTGGACAAGGTCAGCCCACGTCTCCCACAGTGGATGAACGATGTAGTCTATGAAACCCACCTGGAGCAAACAGGGGAAACGGATTAATCCTCATCATCTTCTTTAACTCTACAATGATTTAGTAAGGTGCTATCAGTGAATACTGTGTCCACTGTACCTGGTTCTTCTCGATGGACGCATTGTGTTTGTCACACATGGGGCTGATCTCCATGCCCTTGTCCCTCTCCCTGTCCCCCTGGGTGAAGAACTCCACCATGATGCGGTCCGTCCACTGTCGGTACAACTCCAGAGGCTTGGTGGGGTTACTCAGGTCTGCACAGTGCACCATGTTCTGGAGAACCTGCGAGGACAAATGAACAGTGTGTGACTAAAAGACTGTTAAAGTCTAAGAGAGGATTATTCCTGTTCACTGATTTTGCTGGTTTTTGTATGAGGAGAAACACGGTTCTGACCTGAATGCGATCTGAATAATTGTCCAGCAGCAGGACTCCGGAACTAGTGACTTTCTTTGTCTCCACCATAGTTTTCAGGTCTGCTAGAAGGTTCATGTGTTTGGACATGTCTGTGGCCAGCACCATGTCGATGACCATTTTGCGCAGCGACTGTCTCTGTTTCTTGCTGAGGTTCTGGAAGATGTCACAGTTGTCCTCTTGCAGAAGCTTGAAGCCGACGGCCAGATGGTGATTCTCCAGCACTGACGAGTCGTTGTACATCAGGGCCAGCTCCGAGTCTGTGAAAAAAAAAAAATGCAAAAACAAAGTTATATTCCTCACAGAGAAGTATTTATAGACACCTCATCCACAATGTTAAATACTCCTGACACCCACACATAATCCCTGTAGAGCTCTGTTAACTTACTGGTGTTGATGAGAAACTGATTAGAAACTCCTGGGTGATCCACGTCATGGATGGCACTGGCGAACAGGGCGGCGAGGATCTCCAGATCAGTAAATACAGCCTTTGGCAGCACACAAGAGAAGGGAGAGACAGTCAGTATATTTGTCTCTGTGTCTCCACCTGTGTCTTTGTTTTGGACAAACAAGATTGAGTGTCTACCTCCAGGGCAGGTGTGGACAGCAAGACGTGCGTGGACTGGACCACGTCAGCGGCGTGGATGTTGTTGTGGTACGCCACATCAGAGTGATAGTGATCTTCCAAAGTCATCATGAAAGTAATGAAAGTGTCGGTCGGAATCTTAAAGGACTTAAGCAGCTCGCGCTCCTACGAACCCAGAGGAGACAAAGAACCCACTCTGGGTCAGTTGCAGTAGAGATGAATAATTCATTAACATTTGTTGAGTGCCATTCATTCATTCATTTACTCTCATTCATTCATTTACTATTCCGAGTTTGTGAGGGCATGCGGTACGACATTATGTTAACATGCGTTACCTGGAAGATGGTGTACATGCAGACGGTCAGTGGGCGATTCCCTGAATACTCAGAGACCTTAAATATGTCGATGCCCCATCTTTCCACATCCTCCATCTCCTGCCGATGAACGATATGGATCATTAGAAAGGAGAACATGGAGAACAGGCGCCAGTGAAATGATAAATGAAGCATTAAAATGATCGTACCTTGATGAGCAGTCCCTCCTGGCTGGTGTTGACCCCAAAGCGTGGGATGGTGGAGGGGGCGACGCTGGGGCTGTGGGTGGCCTTCTTCACGCCGCTGATCTGGGACATAGGCCACTTCTTCTTGTCCTTCTCCTTGGTTGGGGGGGACATGATGTCCATGTCATGTTGCTTCTCTGTGAGATGGAAACAGGTAAAACAGTATTACAGATGAAAGCTGCGTGTTTCTGTGCAGATTTTGTTTTGTATTAAAATAAATCGGATTTACCAAGGAAGGTGCTTGAGATGAACTCAGACACCTGGTTCCCTGACCGGCTGGTTTCTGACAGCTGGGTTAGCTCCCGGTTCAGCATCCTCTTGAACTGGAGACGCAAACATGCACATGAAGCATCCATGAGTTTGATCAAGCAACATGTGCACTGAAAGTGAAAGTGAGCTTCTCTACTTTGGACGAAGCTCTTATTGTACCTGCACAAACTCCTGACTCTTCAGTGCTTAAAGTGTAAAGAGGAAACCCATCTACAGTGTAATCCACCCTGAATCATTGAATCAACAAGGTCTCTGCAGCACACACGGCTTGCATGTCACACACAGTGCAGAGGCTAATGATTGGACACAGGAAAAACACATGGCTGACTTTACGCACATGCAGCCTGCCCCTACACCATCCACACATCCACACCAGAGAGAGAGTCTCAGAGCATCTCAACCACTAGTTGGTTCACACTCATTCACAAAACGAGCAACAGTGAGCCTGGGGCTGCCCCGGTCCCCTCCCCTCCTCCCTCACCTTCCCTTACCTGAAAGAACATCCACGACATGGAGACTGAGTAGCTCACTTCTGGCATTTCAGCGCAAAATCAAGCATGGGAGCGAATATAAAACTGTCAGCTGAGCTTTCTGGTCGTTCCTGTGACACTGCCTGTTTCGACGGAGGATGAGACTGAGAGCAATATCCACTGCAAAGCGAGCAGAGCAGTCCACTGGCGAGTGCCGTGAGAGGTCTGATCAGTCAGAGCTGAGCAGATGCATGAAAAGAACAGTTCAGCGGTCCAGAGCTGAACAAAAGAGGGGTTGCACAGCTGTGGGAACGCTGTGGGATGCGAGGATGCAGAGGCTGGGAAGCCACACTCCCTCTCTCCCCTTCACCCTCTCTCATTCACTCAGTTACTGGCTGCCTGTGTGTGTGTAAACAGAGGGAGAACGAGGTACTCTAATCCCCGCCTCCTTCCAAAAAAAATGCCTAAGAATAGCAGCCAATCGGGGGCTCGCTGCAGCAGCGGCTGGGAGAGGCATTGGTCCCTTATTGGCCGGGGGATGCACAGAGTGGGCAGGGCTGGGCGTGCCAGAGGACGTGGTTGTGGATGCCATGTGCACCAAGTTTGAAGACGATATGAAGGAAAGGCTTTGAATGGATGGGGGCTGGGGGGTGATTTCATTCATGTGGCCAAAAATAAACACAGAACACCCATATCTGTTACTTAGAATGAAATTGCTCAAATATTTCCTGTAAAGAAGGAAACATCTATTTCATTACACCATGACTGTTGAATTTGGCGGCTACTGTCTCACCCGAAGCAGCAGCTGTGGTTTGGGGAGACGACGAAGGAATTGTGAGATATTTATAGATATTTCTGTCATTTGGAGCTGCATCTGAACTTTTCCCATGTGATGTGCACAATCACATTGTTGTATTACATTTGAAATATATTCCTCAGGTTGCAATTAGACTTCGATGAATTCAGGGTCACCTGGAGTTTGAGTGTGACTGCACCAAGATCCACACGACAAAAAAAAAAAAAAAAAAAATCCTTCAGGGAGTGAATCACAGTGCAGATTTGAGGCAGTGCAATGAAACCTTGCAGTTTGTTAACCTGCACAGTGTTGTTGTGAGTGTAATAAGTGGCCAGATTTACTGAGTTAGGGTTGTGTACCTTGTTTGAAGCCATCTCGCTGACAGAGTGCCGGGTTTTCAGCGTCTCCAGCTGCTCCAGACACCAGTCCAGCTCATCCAGAGTCTCTATGGCCAGCTGCTGGTGAGGCTCCTCTGCACCACAGAAACACAGGGAGGTGTGGATGGATTCAGCAGCTACCGACCATTCATGATGTTTAAACTAAAGATTAAAATGATCAAATTTAAAGTATACGTCAGTATGTATTTTCATACTATCACCAACCTGCAAGGCTGGTCTTGCACATGGATGGTGGGTTGCTGCCTGAGGATCGCGTCCTGCAGACAGAGACCATAAACAGTCAGCCAGTGAAAAGACAAACTTCAAATCCAGCATGGATATATTTGTCAGCCCTGCACATGGCTGGCTAATATCTTACTTGCTTGCCGGGCGATCTTGCTGGTCAGTTATAATGGCAAAGTTACCTCGGACTGTCCTCAGGCTGGCGAGGACCTGCAGGACAGGAACAAGAGACTGAATGGACGAGTTCATGGAGTGTGGCACACCAAGCACTGGTCATATAACAGACCCAAAGGTGTCTCAGTGATATACTTAAATACTTGAACACATCTTCACGTAATTGATCTGGAGCTACATCACATGACTCTCAATAGGAATTGCGGACAGCTCCTAGAAACCGAATACTGTTGCTTTTTGTCCTCTATGCTGGACAGAGGCATTCCCCTATCTGTGTCTGATGTTCTGGTGACATCACTGCCGCTCCCCCATGTCAGGTCTGTCACTCCATTTGCAGCCAAACACTGACTCAGCGCAGAGCGGGAGCTCACAGGAGTATCCAGTGTGCGACCCCATGTGTGCGAGCCCGTTCAGCCAGCATGTAAATTTAAACAGCGTGATCCAGCAGATTCATTGCTACTTCGACTGTGTAAAGTGAGCACAAGTGTGACGCACGGCCCACGCAAGAGCCAGGCAACAGCAGCAGGATGCCTGGTCCTGTCGCGGGGCCAACACAACGCTAAGGGCTGTTCCGGTGCAGTAGAGTAGCCCGGTCTGGAACCATCTGGAGTTTTTAAAAGACCTGCTTCTGTTAGCCAACAAGTGAACATTCATTTCTTTTTATTTGATCACCTGGCATTTTTTTTCCAGATTGGTTTATAGCTTCAAAAGACTGAATGGAAAGATATCAGAGGACTCACCTGTGCGAAGGGTGTAACGATCATGTCTTCTGTGTGTCTGAAATAGAGAACAGAATACAAAGAAGGACAAAGACACGTTACGCTGGGTAGATGACAAATCTACAAGATCCTTCATGTTTCATGGCTGAAAAAAAAAACATACTACGCTTTGTAATGACAAAATAAAGAGATGTATGGAGATACTGATCAAAACCAGAGATTATCTGCACAACCAGGCAGCTGGAGGACATTACCAGCTATGGTAACTATGTTTACAAAAACACAAGTGGCATGCACTGCTTGGACAGGAAAAGGACCATGTGGGTAGAAAGGCTTGTGATACAGGTTTGCAATGGGAAATAACCAGAAATAAAGAAAACCACAGGGTGTGTTATTACACTCGGTCGGTTTGAAGTGTTACATGCAAAAACAAACCAAACAGAACTGTTTTCCAGGTGCCTAAGAAAGGTCACGGATGAGGTGCTCAATATTTAGTCAGGTTTGTCAGAAGGGTGGAGGGGAAATGACCACAGAACCATCTGCAGGGAATGAAGGTGGGGACTTGAGGGGGACACAGTCAGTGTTTTTAACTCATTCTTTTGTTTTGACACGTTCTTCTCACCGAGATGACAACCAGTTGACCTCCCAGTGCTTCAAGCTTTCCTCCCTTCAAAGACAGATAGGTAAGAGTGGATGAGGACACCTGTGACTGCTTGCATTCCAAATGTAAAGGTGTTTAGAGAATGAGAATTTGAGGTGGGGGGGGTTCGGCTTGGGGACATGATGGGAAATAAAATGCAACACACAAATTAGTGGCCTCCTTCTTTCCAATGTATTCCTGTCACACCGCTGTGCTCTTTCTGACACTGGAGATCTGACTCTAAACATATCACACAAATGCATGAAGCACGTAATAATGCTAGATGCCAAATGCTGGTTTCACCATAGGCCGTGTTTTAAATGAGGTCTCTGAGATTGAGGAACTGAAATGAGTAGGAAAACTGTCTTACAGGTCGCTGGCAGTGGAGGAGTTTCTGGAGGGACCTTTGGGTGAAAGGTCAAAGTCCGAGTCGGAGCGGTAGAGGAAGGATTCCCGCCGCTGGCTGTGGGGAAAGTTGGCCTGTTTAACCAGACCGGAGCCAGGGCTGGCCTGGGGGTCCAGGGGGCTACGACCCACCGATAATCCATTTTCCACATCAAAACTGTGGATACAGAGAATGAGAGACAGGAAAAAAACTAATTGAGGTTAGATGACAAAGTCTATCAGACAGCAAAGTTAAAAGTGTTAATAGAAAAACAGTTTGAGATGTTGACCAAAGGTGTTGTCAGCAATTTCTCTAGTAAATGAAGAAGGCAAATAAATGGATCGATGATCACAGATTCTTAAAGCTGAGTTGTCAATTAATGTTGCAAATGTAAATCGAGACTATTCCAATGACCTTTCTTGCTGACTTGTAATCCTCCACATATAAGCATGACTGCTTCAGTAACAATTAAACAAAGAAAAGAAATATCACATACAATACTCTAATTTAAAAATATCACAAGCTTTCATCGGCGGGTAAGTTTAGCAGTCATTATCTCTCGAACAGGAAGTGGTGTATGTGGAAGGAAGGAGAAGCATTATAAAGCAGTAAAGTCCACAATAAGAGCTAAAAATGACACATTGAAAAGAACAGCCAAAAGACATGACTTGCGTGAAATATGATCTGAGGTATCACACAAAAAGACGCTGCATTCAAATGCGTCCGACAATGGGTGATAGGAAAAGGAAACAGTGGAGTGAGTCTGAAACCACAATGGAAGGTGTTGAAAGCCTGAGACAGACATGGATTCTGATGACTTGATGTGGGCCTCAGAATAACCGCCTGAAAAAAAAACAACACATTTCATGGACCACACAATGTGCACTTCATTAGAGGTGAAAGGTGTGTAAGTGTGTGTGCTGGACTGTGACTGAGCAGCGCGTACAAAATTAGTATCAGCGTATTGACGCGGGGTCGTGTGAGTGTGAGAGTCTAAAAATAGCCGCGTGCACAGGTGAGAGGGGGTTCCTCCTGATCAAACATGATCCGACGAGGGAGAAAAACACCAAATAAAGGCAGGGAGAGAGAGAGAGGGTGGGAGAGAAGCTCCTCTTCACAGTCTCGGCACGTGCCTTCCTTGATCTACATCTCAATTTTCCCACAGCCCCTCCGCTGACATGAGAGCCCGGAGACACTCTGTCAGCCTCCGGCTGCGTTAGGCAACACCTCTGCTTTTCTAAACAGTCCGAGGTATTCCAGTGGAGAACTCCTTTGTTGGGACACAACAACCATGAGCAGAACGTGGAGGACATTAGATGGGCAGACGCTAACACGCACTCACACAGTATTGTTTTAAATAAATAAAACACTGCTATTGAGTATTAAAAATAGAAATATCTGAAGGGCAGTAGTGAAAGCTAGAGATGTCTTTAAATGACAAGAGTGAGAAGTGAGTGTCTCTGCTGGTCTCCTGTATCTATGAGCAGGAACTCTGCGAATTACTGACACGATGATTGGATAAGATCAAAAAAAAAAAAAAACATTTGCACAGAGAAGTTTGCACAAGCGCTTATGTGAAGAATGTTTACTTAAAGGGTTTAAATTCAACAACACTGTTTGAATATTGAAGCAATGGTTTGACAAAACAAACAACTCTGATGTAATCCCCAGGCTTCATCAAGGTTTACTCAGCATGATAAACGATCGATAATAAAACATTTGCATCAGCCCGCTAAAAGGCTCTCAATGACAATGCTAACATGCTAATGATTGTGAAAAATACAACTCTGTACAAGGCTTTGAGAAGAGGAGTGCACCAACTGCAGCACGACCCCCCCCCATTCATTCTTCCTTCGTGCTTGGGATGCTGCATGCGAGCAAGACATTGGTGTGTTACAGGCTGTTACATAACCACCAACCAGCTGAACAGAAGTCCCCATCCCTCCATTCATGTGACTGATTCAGACATACTGACTGCGCTATACATAGCCAAGGAGAGGAGTCAGAGGGAAGGAGACTGGAGACAGTGGGTTGAGCCGGAGCACGTCCGAGGTAAAATAGGGCAAAGGAGAGAGACAGCGTAAACAAAAATTTCAGGAAGTGAGCGGGAAAAGTACAGAGTGTTCTGAGACGTGTACATCGGGGGTTTTTTGGGGTCCTGGCTGCAGACTGTGCAGCTGTGTGCTGTCAGTTTACAGCATGCATACCTGCAAGCGTGTATCTCCATAAACACAACCGTGATGCATTGACTCTCGTGCCACTAGACACACCTGCAACATGTGCATTTTGATCCCTGCACACACATGCTCCCTGCCCGTCTACTTCAAGGACACAGGCAGCTCAGAGCCATCACCCACTCCTCACACTTTACCTCTGTCTACCCTAATGATGCTGCACCTCTGGCTGTTCCTGCGTGCTCTGACCACAAACTTGTTTCTATTTTTGGTCCCGCACGACGCTTCTGTCTCTGTGCAGCTAATTTTAGCCTCCTCACGCATGGGGGAATAGACCGAAAGAGGCAGCGATGCAGCTAAAAATAGACCTGCAGGTAGAATACTGAGCACCCCCCCCCCCCTCCCTTTGCCTTCTCCCTCTGCATCACAGAGCAGCAGATTCTTCCCCCCATTCATGAATATGTATGGGGACATTTCTATTTGAAGGCGAAGCTGAGCTAAAATTAGACCACAGATCAAAATATCGCCCACGTCTTTCCCTCGCTGCTATTTCATTTCCAGTCTTCTCCACACTCTCCCTCCCTCCCTCCCTCCCTCCCTCTCTTTCTCTTGCTCAGCTGAGTTCAGCGGAGGGTAGCGGACATTGAGTTCTGACTTCCTCTTGACATTGGACTAATTATCTTTCACTTGCACACACTCAGGCACGACGATATTGTATTTTTAGATCAATATATCTGGCTCACATGATCCTCGCTCTCCCTTTGAGTTTTCATGAATCAGACTCTAATGGATAATAAACACAGTTGCATGAAACCGAGCAGTAGTTGTTGCCAAGGTAACAACGGCTGGGGATACAAATAAGAATTATAACAATGATTCAAGAACAAATAGTGAAAATGTCAGAGAGCTACCTGAACCAGCTTCCCTGTTACTGATGTAATGGTCAATGTATACTGAAGTATTTAAATGTGTTCTATCATATTTATACTATATTGTGCACCAAATGCATCTGGTCACAAGGTGATTAAAAAGTGATAGGATACAATTCACTTCTAATTAATGATTGTGTAATAACTTCTATTTCTCTCTAGTAGACTGTAGATGCATATAGCAGTGGCAGTATGTTTTCAATGCTGTGGAATAATGACATGCTTCCAATGCTTTTTCACACCTCCATTGTGCACAGGCTTTAAGCACACAATTTACAGAACGCACACTAAATGTGTCAACAGAGGCATTTTGTGATTCCAGGGGGTCAAAGGTCAGTGTTCAGGCTTAGCGTGCATGTCACCCGGACAGGAAACTCCCACAGTAGTTGTGGGGCTGTTTGGACGGCCAGTCTTCAAAAACCGCCGCCATTGTCATTGTGTCTTTCACATGGAAGCCACTCACACCCACCCACCTATTCTCTCCTTTCCCAACACCCTCCCTCCCGCGCTCTTTTTCTCAGCCACAAATCACACAAACAAAAAAGAACAAAACAGAATTCTTTAAAAATAACCCTGTTGAGTGGGAGGGTGTTGTTTGAGAATACACCAGATACACTTGATGGCTGATTGTCTGTGTGGGTGTGTGTGTGTGTGTGTGTGTGTGTGTGTGTGCAGTTGCTGACCGGAAAAGTGAATGAAACCTGTTCATTCGGTCTGAGGAGAGAGACCCTCTACTGGGCTACAGCGGGATTGCAAGAGCTGGGCAGCCTTGATAGTGTGGACAATGGAAGAATGTTGCATGGATCACATAGATACGAAAGAGGGAAAACAATCATGATAGTCAACTACACAATTTAAATAATTTAATTTTTTATCAATCATTATTTGCTTCCAATTTGTAAACATTTATTTCTCTTATAGTATTGTGAATTTGTTGTATTATCCAGTGTTCACTGAATTCAACTGTGCTTTTTATTTTCATTGGTCCTTTCTATTTCAAGCAGCTGTTTCTGGAAATCAGCCTTTTCTTTTCAATATTTTTCTGATTCATTTATTTATCTTCTGTCCAAATATCATATAAAAGTAAAAAAAAAAAGAAAAAGAAGAAGAAATTGCAAAAAACAAAGTGATATGTGTATTTATCCACTGAAAACACTTAACAACTAACATCTAACACTTTATCCAACCATCCATTATAGGGGATAGTATTTTGATTTTTATTCAAACTAAACTTGACGTACAAAACTTTGTGAAAAGCTGAACAAACATGTCATAAAATATGCAAGCAGAAACCAAGGCCACCTCTTTAGCATTGGATGTGGTTCAATTGCAATCACAACCTGCGGTTCTTTGAAATCCACCTCATGCACACACACTGTATACATACACGCCTAATGATTTTCTCCCTTGTTTAAAGACCAAACTGGGGCCAACATGCCTCGGCATCGTAAAAAAACTTTTTCAAAGAAATGAAAATAAAATCAAGAGAGAGGCGTGTTATTTAAGTGGCTGCTATTAAGAGGCGTGATTGATGGTAAACCTGTCAGTGGCCGTGATACTCGACACCCCGCCTGCGTCACCGCCTGTCACGGCGACGTCAATCCCATCTGGGGAGCATTAAAATACAGGAGCAACGGGGCAGCGCGAGGGCGAGCGAGGCAGCGAGCGAGCGAGGAGGTAGGCCTGTAAACCAGGGCAAGCTGTCATCTGAACCTTCATTCATCATCCCCCAGCCTCTGCTGTGACACAACCAGGGGTAGAAGCGGTTACACCGGAGCCGGCTCGCAGGACCGGCTCAGCCATTTATTCAGGAGATATGCAGAACATTTGTGACATGTCACACAGATCTCATGTCGTGACGCCGGAGAGTATTGTGTTCCCTTTGATAATGAGTCTATTGTCACAGGCGGAAGCTGCGAGGCACAAGTGTTAATACAAAATAAAAATGTTTTTTCCGGCTGTGGTTGAAGCTGCCATAATCTAGACTGCATGAAAGATGCTGCTCTGGAGCGAACAGGGATTAGCTCTGACAGGATGAGACCGCAGAGGTCACACCTACAGCTCAACACAGAACAAAATGGACAATGACTGATCTAGAGAGGCGGTCAGGTTTAAAAGCACACACTCTGGAGTATTTCCAGCGTGTGAGTTACTTCCACAACTCGACAGTCGTGACAGTGTGTTTGGCAACGAGGGTTGTTTTCGCTGCGGCCCCTCACACACAGAGGGAGAACCACCCTGCTTGTTTGTTTTGTCCTTCCTCGCCCTTTCCTGTGACAGCTATTTGGCTGCGTGTGGCAAACTTGATGGAGATGGTGTGTTTTACTTGCTTTTTCTTCAGCTCCAATCTTTGTTCAACTGCATTCATGCGCTACGAGGTCCGCATTTCTGAATCATTAAGATGTTCTTCTAACTTTTGGTGTGTTTCAAAAATGTGAACAAACATGATGCTGTGAGCCTTACAACAACACAGACAAAGCCGGGAACTCATTTTTCCAATGCACCTGTCACTGCACGTATGCTAAATAATTTCCCAGCTGGGTTTCATGTTTCTAAAAGATGTCAGACCTCCTCTGACAGGTTTCAGGGTTATAACTCTTCATGACTCTTGTATGAGTAGCAGAGTGCTGAATACACATGCTCTGGCTCCCGGCCCTCTGTTTGTGCCCTCATCTCTGTTACTGTCTAATCCCCCTCGTTACAAAACACGAAGCAGACGACTGCACGCTGCATTTATTCTGCAGATCAGACTCAAAGCATCCCACAAGCCCGGCCGGACAGAATCTAAAGGTCGACTGTGGTTGCTGTTGTTTTAGAAAGAAGTCATGAAAAGCAACAAACAATAACCTCTCATACTCTGCCTCATTTCACATCGCACAAAAATTCAAACTAAGTATGGACGTTACGCAACTGTGACATAAATGTAAGCCCATTGTTCACAATCAAGCAATGAAAATGTTTTTTCAAAGAGAGCGAGGCAACAGAGCTGATACGACAGAAAGGCAGGAACACGGCATCGCTTCAACGACCTTTATATAAACCACGTAAATCAGAGAGTGTTTGCTGGGGACGTGACAAAGACGTCACTGTTTCTCTGTTTCTCTGTTGACAGTTTGGGGACAGGACGTGTTTGACAGAAGAACAGAGAGAATTTTAATTTTTAAAGAAGTCAGAGAAGGTTATCACATATTTCAAAAAGCATTTATTCCTGAAGAAGTCTGTTTGATGTGTCAAATTAAAGGGATCCAATTCGACTAGGAAATGACATCATTTACTACTTTTAAATAGTTTCAAGTCTCATGTGGATGTGAGACTGGACGTGGACATGCTCTCCGTCTGGCTTTCTCCCCCACCCACACACCCACACACACACACACACACGCGCACCCATACAGACCTTGGCAGCTGTCGCCTCACTAATTTCTGTACCAGAAGCTGTAAATTAAACAGACCTGTGTGTGTGTGTGTGTGTGTGTCTACTTTACTGAACTTAAGTTTATGCCCTGTGATTAAGTCAGAGGAGTTTATTTTTGCTTTTAGCCCAAAGCAGGAAAATACGATACAAATACACGCAAAACTATTGAGCATATCTGTGTGAGTTTAATAATAATTATTATAAATGATTATTATATATAGTGTGTATTCTCAGTGTTTCCTCTGTAATCTGGTGTCTGTAATCAGTGCCCTGCCCTCTTCCTAAGAATCTTTCCTTTGGAAAAGAAACCACACCAGGATTATGAGGCCGGCCCTGGTGGACGCTGACCTCTGAGGAACTGTACACTGTGAGGTGGTTTGTGAGGACTAGCTGCAGGAAAGTATGATGTCATAATCAAGGAGACGAGAGTAGCTTCAGGAGTTTAAATGCAAGTGAAGCAAACTCTTGCTTCAATGAAGGGTTAAAGCATCTTGACGCTAAAGAACACTCTGGATGTAAAATGAAAAAAGTTGTAACTTGTGCGTGAGCACACACACACACACACACACACACACACACACACACACATATATAATTGCACAATTACTCTGTCATTCTATGAAAAATATTCCTCTGTGTATATCTGGAAAGCTCATCACCGGACAGTAAATTTATGGGCTTTAGAGGAACATTAAGTCCATAACGCCTGTCACACTGTGAAAACTCAGCCATGACTGAACTCTGAGTGAGTGAGGGTTACAAATGACCAAGCAACAGACACAGACTTTGAGCGTTCATGCACGAATCTCATCCCACATGAGTAACCGTGTGTGCGTCGGTGCTCGTGACGCCTGAAACCCAACACCAGGGGATCTGATCCCCCCTGTCTGTGAGGCAGACAAATGGACGTCCCTGCAGCCCAGACCACCATTAGAAGGCACTGATGATTTAAGGAAATACCTTGGAAACACTTTTAGACACAATTATTACCAAAAAACGTCTTTTGGCTGCAGCGCCTCCTCTCCTCTCCAGGACCGGAGAGAGTTATCCCACAGGGCATTTGGATGATTTAACAAATTTTGCAAATGAGGAGATTCATGTCGTGTGACTGAAAGCTCAGATGAATTTGTCAGGGCCACGCTGACCTGGCAAATTTGGATAGATATCGCGACAACTGACCTCTAGTACACTTCATTTATCTCAAACATGATATTTTACGAACATAATTATGTCTGTAATCAGACTCAAAATCAAAAAGAAAGAATTGTTGCATCCAAAACATCATGAATAAATCCAGCTTTCACACTCAGTCATTTTGATGAATTGGGAAGATAAAGCGTTCATTTTCCCTCTCCTCTCCTCCCAGGTTAAACTGACAGGCGAGAGTATTGGATTTCTAAGAATACACTTAATAAAGCTGAAGCTCAGTCACTCACATGCGTCCTGCCAAAACGAGACTTGTAATTCATATTAAATTACTCTGCGCATGAATCATATCCCTCACCCCTGAACACGCAGCAAAGCTCATACTTGTATTTGCTGTCAGGGTTTCATTTTGAAATAATCTTTTAGCATCCCTTTCCTGGCCGTAGCAACACGTGAAATGCGCCGTTTCATTGCCACCTCATTTCAAACTCGGCTCACTGTAGACAGCACAGAGGAAAATTAGATCAGCGGCCATATGGGCACACAGGAGGCTGAGGGGAGGAGCAACGTCACTCAAATCAATAGAGGTAATTAATCTGCATTTCATTTTCGTCACAACGTCAGGAAGCTGCTCTGTTACAAAGAAAATTTGTCTACAATATCATGATGGTGGTGCAAGAGAAAAAGTTGGACAATTACCATTCATTAGGATCTGATACATACATACATACATACATTCAAATTTTGTCTAAACAAAATTGGTGAACTGATGGCTGGTACCATCCACTGGGGGCACTGAGGTAAAACAGTTTTATTATATGTTCTTGGCTCGTAAAGTTACAGTCAATGTGCCAGATGGGTATTATAGCCGAAAGCCAATGTTAGGTTTAATAAAATCGAAATCAAAGGATAAATGAATGCAGCATGACACATCATAGCCAATAAGCTGCAGCCGGCCAAGGATTTTGAACAGAACCCCCTTAAATGTCCTCTTTGTTTTAGGAAAAGCAGGTGTTACCTTTACAGCTGAAAGCAGAAAAGAATAACCCCCGGGCAAAGCTGACCATCACTGCTGAGCCAGGGAGGTTTTCAGAGGGGTAGTATGGGATGCATCAAGAGCAGAGGTATTAAACACTACTTTAATTTATACGGAATGTGTGGGGCACACATAAAAGTTTTATACTCTTGCTACATACCCATCTAAGGAGCGAGGGCCTGTGTTGTCCAGCTGTTGTCTTTAGTGATTAACTGAGCGGCACGCAAGACGGTTTGGTGTCTGATGTCAACAGATTCAGGCCCACAGCTTTATCTTGTCGGCTTTTCACATGTGAGAATGCACTCAAGCATAAACATATTCCATATATACAGAGCTCCCTCAGACATATGCCTAGATGAGCTCGCTGGATAACGCTTTGACTATAGCGGCACGGAGGAACGCTTTATATGGGTAAGTGAAGAGCAAGTAAGAAAAGGATACAGACACCTATTATTAGTTTGCCCAAATGTAAACGGGCAAGGTCAAAGACACGCTGTCTTTTTGGACTTCAACTGATTCCACCGCTCTTAAAAACTAACTTCAGCAGGCTTCTGGACTGAGTGCAGGTGGCTGTCATGGAATCAGTTGTGCAAGAAGTCACTGTCAAACATTTGTGTCCATAGCCCTGAAGGTTTCGGCTCCAGAGGAGATATTTGCTTGTTCAAGAGCAGAAGTCAATTACATTTCTTGGCAAGGGCCTTGAGGAGAATTAAATTGAAAGGACAACTGCCCTTTAACCCCCCCCCCATGCTCGCAAATGTTTTCCGCATTACATCTGATAAACAAGGATCCTGCCTGAGAAAGAGTTCATATTGTAAACAGTATTTTATCTCAGAGTCCTCCCTCGCCGCCTCCCCGCTGGCATTGAGGATTATGTGTGAAGCTACTTATGTTGGACCGTTCCTGTGAGAACATTTGTATAAGGAACAGCAGCGGAGTGGAGAAACATGTGGCGAGCAGGATGTGGTAACGATCTGCAGTCACACGCATTCAAGATTTCACTTGTGCATGACAAGTCAATCAAAACACGATGCGAGATCAGTGTCTCTTACTTTGTCCAACTTACTACCATGAGACATGCATACAATTCTATGATTGCCTGTTGTTTGTCCGATATGTGAAGCGACTGTGTTGCTTTATCAGTAGAAGTAAGAATGTAAGAATAATATTGCAGTTTGATCATGTAATTCTGCAAGGTGTTGTATAAACTTTACAACATTTATTTTCTTTCTCCCACACATATTTCAAATGAAACTTGTGGATAGTTTGTTTCCTCACTGTCAAGCCTTGGATGAGTATTGTTCTATATTGCAGTATTTATTCAGAGATTAATGAAATGCAACCTTTTCTCCCCCGGATACAATAAGGATCGAAATGTCTTTGCTTTAACACAGCTTCCTCATGTTGACTCTTTCAAACAGCTTTGATATTGGTCATCAAATTTGTTTAGTTAATCGCTGGTTTAATTTCTTTCTGTAACCCGGAACAGTGCCTAGTCTAACAAAAAAAAAGGGGGGGAGACAAGTGTTCAAGAGGAAACATGATAAAGAATATTTTGGGAGTTGGAGATATGAACAAAAGCTGATAAGGGCCCAAAGAATGTTTTTGTAAATATCGCAGCTGATAAAACACATTGTGCAGTCCAAAGATTTCAGATTCTAAAGAGTTCCTGATTCTCTAAGAGAATAAAAAAACACATGGGAAGCCTGATAAGCTGTTCCATATTGATAAAGTTTGCACTGATTCAAGAAGTGACCACTGATGCTGCACAAATCATTTCAGTAAAAAGTGAAAAGAGTTTGATCTTTGACGTGTGTGTGTGTGTGTGTGTGAGAGAGAGAGAGAGATGAAAGGAGACAGTGAGACAGTACAACAGGAGTGAGTTAGAGTAAATGAGGGAGCGCTTAATTACCGCCTGCGTCTCTGTATGATGTCAATGGGCCTGTTGACAGCACACGGCGATCCCCATATGTTCCCACTCCGCACCGTGACACTCCGCTCCACGGAGTAACAGAACCCACAGTTCGTCGGCACACTCATGTTTTCCTTAGCTCTACTCTCTTTAGCGCCTCCTCACCCTCCTCCTCGGGGCTGCTCCGCCGCTCTCCCTCTCTTGGTTCCTCTCAGCTTGTGGCCCCTCTCATCCCTGTGAGACCCGGCCCGTTTCCTCGTCTGTCTCGCTCTGTCGGGCTGCCCGGCTCTCCACGGCTTCCCGGGACTTCTCATTACCTCTGGCTGGGGGTGGTCGCCGGGTCTAGGACCGGCGGCTGCAGTGAGACATGCCGCTGACAGCTGCCGGTGGTCGGCGTCCTCTCGCTGGATGTGTGGGAGCCCTCCGGAGCCCTCCGGGCGTGCGGTCTGTGGCCTCACTCCTCCACCTCCACCTGCCTCCCGTCTGTCGGTCCGTCTTGTCAGAGGAGCTTCTTCATCAGAGCTCCATTACTCGGCCCGTCTTGTACGGCTCGTCTTTGCGGCGGGTCTAAATGTGGCGCAACACTGCTGCCCTCTCCATTTCTGTCTCTGTCTCCCCCTCTGTCTCCCTCCTCCTCCTCTCCCCCTCTGGCTCCTGCACCTTTAGTCACAGAACCCTCTCTCCTCTCCTCTCCTTCACTAAACTTGTTCTCCTGCTCCAGTGTGCGCGCGTGCGTGCGTGTTCTTTCTGTTGTTGTGTGTCCGAGTGTCCCACAGAACTGTAAGTGATGTGTGTGTGTGTGTGGGGGGGGGCGTGTACGTCAGTGAAGACGCCTGTGTGTAGGCATGTGACTGATGTCTCTGTGTGTGCGTGTGCGTGCGTGTGCGCGTCACACATGAGGGGGGGAACAAGTTTCAGTGTGAGGTCAGAGCTGAGAAAGGGGGCGGGGTCAGAGGCAGCTTGTGTCCCTGCCTTCACGAAACGTTTTAACCATTTCAACCCCCTATCACACACACACACACACACACACACACAGTCCTGATACCATGGCAGGACTGCACTCCCTCTTTGTACACAGTGCCTTTATCCTTTCCAGATGGAGTGTGTGTGTGTGTGTGTGTGTGTGTGTGGAGTATGTCTTGTCTATGTTAGGTAAAGAGATTGATGACAGGATGAGTATGATACGGTATTATAGTAAGTAGCTCTTGGGACAGCTTGCACAGAACGGAGCAGACGTACACACGCAGGCTCGTAAACACTCACAAATGCAAATACACGGACACACATATTCATCTACAGTATGTTCTTACACACAAGCCGAGGCCCCAGTGAGCCCGGGGGGAGTGTACTTTTAAAGGCCAGAAATGAGAAAAGTAAATAGGACAGCTTCTGTAACCGTCAAGGGAAACTTGAAACAGCAGATCGAGTCAGGAGCCATGGATCTACAGAATATACAGACAGAAGAAGTCCCACTATTGGTCTGTGGACAACAGAGAACAAGATTGTATGTATTTATATTTCAAATTAGTGAGAAAAAAAAACTGGGGGGGAAACACGTTTGTTTAATTTTTTTGGGTTGCACATAACAGTCTGTACAGCACGTTAGCCAGCAGTATGTACACTGTGTAGTATTTCCCCAGCAGAAGATGGCCTTTAGTGCTAAAAGCTAACTTTAGCAGCTCTGTCTGGCTCCTCTTTGTATTTCGGGGGTTTTACGCTTCTGCAACTGCAGCCAACATTACACAAGATAGCGTTATATTACACATCAGTTGGCCCTCATCCCAAATGACTTGAAAACTCAAGAAAAGACTGTTTAAAAAAAATTGGAACTTGTACGTAGGCGAAATGGAAAAACAAAGTTATGAAAGAATTTTCTTCTCATACAATAAAAGGAGGGCTGACGAGCCACACACTGCAAAACAAGAACAATGTTGTCTTTCATGTCCTACACACGGATTGTCCTGAGGATGTACTCTGGGACATCAAGCTTTAGTCGGTCTCGTGTTTTTCTCTTATCTTATATCATCAAGGTCATATTCAAGATCATTTTTAAAGGAGCTGTCATTAGTAAAAAGGCAGCAGGAAACATGAGACATCCTTTTTAACCAACTCATGGAGCTAAAATTAGCTTAATATAGCGTGCTAGGTACAGCTGATATGTACTGTACGTGCCTCGCCAGCACAGGGAGATTGACAGGCGTGGCGTGGCCGGACAGGCGATCAATCGCTGCGTGGCGAGCTCTTACGCACAGAAAACATCTCCATAAATGGACTTGAACACAACCTACATGCAGCACGACACGGTTCAATTAAACTGGCAAATCAATCAATGGCATCACTTCATCACCGTGGAATTCACCGAGGGCAGGCAGAGAGACAACAACAGGCAAAGAACGCGAAAGAAAAAGCGATCCCGAGTACAGCCGAAGCTCAACAGGTTGCTTTAAAAAACGAGATTGCGTGGAACCGCAGAGCCATCACTTCAACATGGGTTGAAGTCGCCTGTTTCCCATTTTTATTTTTATGCTGTGGTGCTTTTTGAAAATCTGTTTGATAGAATCCTTTTCTAGATTCTATCTCTGCAGTCGTAAAGGAAAATAAAACTCCAAGAAGGGTGAATCAAAACGAACGGGCCTACAACACTATGTGTGTTTTCTGGAGCCCCGGTTAAGCAGCCACAGGGTATCGGTCCAATCACATGACTACATGACTCGAGTGGTAGCTCAAGGTTTGGGTTCAGCAGGATTGACTGTGCAGGATCACAATCAAGGTCCGGCCTCTCTCTGGTTGCCGCGCGCGAAAACCTAATATTTATTTAATTAATATTTTCTTTTTTTGTTTCGTTTGCAAGCTTTCGTTCACACTTACCTTTTGTGAATACACACCGTACAGACACTAGCACACAATCTGACTTTGGATTTGTTTAAATGGGGAGTTTATCCCCAGAGGGAATCACAGCGACCTGCACTCATGACATGGCAGGACAATTGTTTGCACGTGCAGTTAGAGGAATGAGATGTTTCAAGTCAAGTATTCCCTGTTATCTAGAGTGAACACACACACACACACATGCTGGCAGGAATACAGAGGCGCCCAGAGTATGTCACGTATCTGCGTCAGTGTGGTGGAAGAGAGCGGTGGTCTGAGGAAAGGCAGACGCGAAGCGGTTGCCTCTGCTCAGCATCTTCACCTCTCACTTTGAGACAGACGTGCTCTGAGGTGCTGGACGCGGAGGGGATGTGGCGATCCCTCAAGACTTATAAAATAAGGAGGCATCATAAATTCTGGCTGAGCCACAAGCTGTGGGTCTAATAGTCCATTATTTGCAAAGGGGCCTCATGACATCATGCGTCGGCTACACCGAGGCATGGGAAGCATTCCTGTATAACGAGCTGTTTTGAAGTCCGCGGACGCACCGTCTGTTTGCGGTTTGTTTGGTAAAGCGAGCTGACACTGATTAATCTCCACTGTCATATTGCCCACTGCCAACTGGTGAGGTTAGAATCAAAACATAAGAACATTTACATTGGAATAGAACACCGCAGCAGCAGCAGCTGAACGAGGACGGAGCGCGTTCCAAAACGCGTTGGTTTGATCCGTGATAAAATGCTGGAGAAATTGACTTTAACTGGGAAGGGACTGGATAAATCTTTTCATGTGGGTTAATGAAGATAGAACAGAGGCTGTCACTTGCGTGATAATGATGACACTGCAGTATATTTTTTCTAAAGTACCAGAGCTGCTTAGAAACATCCTCAACGTGAATAATAGCGATGCTTCAACAAAGTGCACGCGGTCATTATCGTAGGAGTGCTCAGAGATTGCATTAATCCACACATGCAGTTGTTAACGCCACATGATAAATTCAAACTAACACTCTTCCGTTGCTCTAGTTTCGAACATCTGTAACCGAATCTCCAGGAAAGAGTAATTCCCAGAAACAACTTTTTTTCCCTCAGAAAAACACACACAGTTTAAAGTTCAGCAATGTTCAACACACCAATGCAAACTAGGCTTTCAGCAATTTGACAAATATTATTTCAAATTTAAGCCGATTACCAAGTGCAGAAGAGAAGCAAACAGACTAAAACAAATATCTCGGAGGGACAAACATCGTCTTAAAGGTAAACGTCACAAAGCCGCCGCGCCAGGTGTCAGCATGGGGCAGCCTATATTTAACCGAGCCAGTGATGTCAAACATCATGTTACAGCACGCGCTGTAGTAAAGGCTATCAGCGTGTCGCCTCATGATTCATTAGGCCGCCATCTGCTCGCACAACGGCACGGTTTTGGGTGTCCTCTGATTTGGGGATTGTACGGATGACGGACTGGTGGGCACGCTGTCAAAACGCAGCCATGTACACACAAACGCTCACAACCACAAACAGGACGCAGACACACACACAGCTGTGAAACAAGTTAGTTAGCTTGCTGCAAATTTGTGGGTGTGTGGACCTATTTCACCTTATTTTCTGTAATTTCACCCATTCAATCATGTCAAATAATCATCAAATAATCAAATAAACGTCAATTAGCAGTAAGTACTTCATGTATCTGTGTCAGAAAGACGTTCCATGTTGTACTTCTGCTCACTATCTTCACATCTCATCATGAGACACTCGTTCTGTGAGGAGCTGGACCTCGAGGCTGAGACGATGGGGAGAGTGTCCAATTTATTTATTGTTATCTAAAAAAAAAATCAACATGTTATTTATTTATTTATTTCCCCCCCTCATGTCCAACTAGTGCTTAGTCAACAGGAGGTGTCAGCCCCCCCCCCCATCAGCTTGTCTCTGAGCATAAGCTTAGTCAGGTTCTCCCTCTAGTGGTGACAGAGAGCAGTGCTCCTGACACAGCTGCAGGGCAGAGCTAACAACACACGTCATAAACAGGGCTTTTCTCCATGTTCAGTATATATTATATATATTATATGCAACATATTTTTAAAGACCTCTCCAGCTACAGCAGCAGCAGCATGTTTCCACAATAATCATACACATTTAATTTCATTTAAACCTTCGCTTCCTCTCCGTTCACTCACATCTTTCTGCCTCTTGCCCCTGTCTCTGTGAACTCTGGCTAAAAGCGAGGCACTTTTACTGCCCCCTCACGCAGTGGGGGCCGTTCATGTTCCTGAGCCTCAGCAGCGTTAGTGCTGTGCTGCGCCGCTGTGGCTGCCAGCCTCAGGAATCGATGAGGCTCTGGAGGCGATTGGGGAAATCAGTCATGCTGAAAATATGGAGTACAGCAGTGACGCACACAGCAGCCAGGCCGCCGCAGCCACACAGGCCCTATTGACTAATGTGGGTGTGTTTGAGGGGGGGGGGCGGTGGCAGCTATATTAGGACCTCTGACATTGACACTGTTGCCCTTTGGTGGGATGGCCTCACTTGACACTTTTTTTTTTTGGTTAAAGATTGGTTAAAGATGTTAACTGCTCTTCTTATTTAGCACACCCTGAAACCTTCTCGAGGTTGTTTTGATCTTGGAGAAATGTAAGTTTCAAGTATTTGTGATTTTCACACTGTGTATCATTTTCCTTTTAAATACTTATAAAACATAGGACTTGGTTATTTTACTTCATCTACTGCATTCAAATCTGCATGGACTTTTCTGTAAACACCCCCACCTCCCATGTCTTCAAGTGACCCTCTCTTTCCACTCATCCTTTATCTCTGCACTAAAAGCAGCGCTATCGCGACCACGGTGACTGTCACTCCTTCACCGCCCTCTTTGTCTCAATTATCTCTTTTTTCCAGCCAGTGGACAGTTGCGTCTGTCCCCTCAACGTCTCTCCCTATCGTCCCCTACTTCAGATAAATAAATGGCATCTTCTCAAAGTGTCAGAGCAACATCAGCTATCTTCTCCCGATACTAAGTGCTCCTGTCTCCGGCCGTGTCCGATTAAACGCACTGACGCAGTGCTGTTTAAATGGACGCCACACATAGTCTTCTAAATCACCGTGGACTTTGGAGACAAAAACATTGAGAAGGTTACTAGGTGGCTGTGTGTATATGTACGTACGTGTACGCGTGTCATAAGTCATAAGGTAGGATGAATAGCGCCCTGGTACTGTTAGTACAAGTCAAGATGAGAGCTTTCTATTGTGATGGACACATCTGGATTACAAGAGACGGCTTTGTGTCAATGTGTGTATCTGTGTGCGAGTGTGTGTGTATGTGTGTTGTATGATTACAGAGCAGAATGAATTCAATGACTCTATTGACTCTATTTCAGTATGGGATTCTCGCCAGATTCATAAATAAATACTGTAGATTGCTATTTTCCTTGGCGCTGAAAATGAAAAACACTTTTCTGAACTTTTGCTTTCCAGCCAGAAAGCGTGATGCAGAAATCAGGTAACAGGAGAATAGAGATTTGTTCTGTTCTTCGCTTCTGTATTTCGGGCTGTGGTCTAAAATCTCCGGCTTTGATCTCCTCATATGATCCAAACAGGCTCACGGCTGGAGGAGTACAGATGACACTCGCGAGGCACATGCCTTATGCCCAGAGTTCATAGAAGTTTGCCACACCGCACACAGCACAGAGAAATATCCCAGGAGAGATCTGACTATGGAGATACTTATGAATCTGCAGTCATGTTGGCCTGCAGATGTATGTGCGTGTACATTCCCATCTCTGTGCTCCTTTGTCTCGTGTATCAATGCTTTTGTGTTGCTGGGATCTCATGACACCTGTAGTAGATTTGATGTTTTCCCAATAACCGGTCGGCTGATTAAACAGTCAGCTGCACCAGTCTGTCAACATGGAGCCTGTCGCTATGAGTTATGTTACTTTACTTTAGTTTCCGAGAGGACAAAATGAACTGTGGACCATGGCTCATTTCCACAGTGTGCCAGCGTTTCTCCAGCCCTGCTTATGAAACCCAAAAGTCCTGGACCACATGACAGTCATACCGTGCCTAACACGGACGCCTCGGCTTGGCTCAGGTCCACGGACCCCAAGGAGGGACATTGGTGGACACGACCATTGATCCACACCCCCCCCCCCCTCCTGAAACAAGGGATTCATCTGAGAATTCATGATCAATAACTATTCTTTTCCATCTTGTACGAATGAATACACTTTTGTAAGTTTTTCAAATGGTTCATTCCGACAGGGGCCGAAAATATCCTGACTGCATAATCAAACACAAAACTAGTCAAACATAACTCAGCAACACAACACAACAGCAGAGTCAACACAGAAACAGAACAGCACTGTCAGATAACAACCATCAGCTGATCATGTTTGGTGTGCTGTGAAAGCCAAAAACATCTTTCCAGTACCCCACCAAATGTCTGCGGACACACGTCTGATGTTGCCTTCACTTGACATCCACAAATGTATTGACAGTCACGCAACCAGATACGTACCCAATGCACGAGTGTCTGCGGGTGGAGAAGTTGCCCTGCATCTTCCTCGAGAAGCGAGAGTCTTTGTTCATCATCCTAGTCGTTCTTTTTTTTTCTTTTTTCTTTTTTTTTTCTTTTTTTAAGTGCGTTCAAGTTCAAGAAAGCATCAAAACTTTGGGAGGTGAGAGATGCACAAAGTTGACACGTGTGGCGCAATAAAAATCCCCATGCTATCATAAACCGGTAAGGAAAACAGTCCGCACTCCTTTACGCTATCTATGGTCACAAGTTGAGGCACTGGGGGGGGGCGAAAGGTCCCTTTGAGAGGATAGTGCAGGAAAAAAAGAAAACAGGTCCAAGAGTGACAGGGGCCGACACAGCAAAAGTCAGTTCAGAGTCTGTGCAGCTGCACCTGGTGGGGCCGAGGCTGAAAGTGAAGCCAACAGTAAGTAAAGCCTGCTGGGTCCCCCTTCTGCATTTATTAGATAACACTTATTAGCAAGTAGCAACTCACTTCCAGCTCAGTGCGGAATCAACAGATCAAAGTGCATCAAGCGGGAAATATAATTTGCAGTTCAGATTTTGGTCCAGGCGATAAGGATATGTCCGTTTGTTGTTTTGTGGGAGGAAAAAATAAAAAGAATCCAAAAGGTTTAGAGCATGTGAGTGTGAGAGTGTGCGTGTTTGTGCGCGTGCGTGCGTGTGTGTGCGTGCGTGCGTGTATGTGTTTGTGTGTGGACAGCCTAAAAAGGCAAAGAGTCCTGGCTGTTAGAGACCTATCACAGAGCGAGTTAGCATATCATCGCACTGACAGTGGAAGTATGGTGCCAAATCAAATCAAGTGGAATTGAGGATGGTGTCAGCTGTCAGTGCTCATCTGGGACCAGTTCCTCTCTCATTCTCCTTTCACTTCACCATCACAGACAAGCCAAGATAAACAGCTCTCTTGTGTGTATGTGTGTGTGTGTTTTTTCTTGGTCCTCCTCTTCTACTCCTGAATAGGAAAGTGCCGGCTTGAATTCTTCCGAATGAGATGCAAAGTCACAAAACCGAATTCCTCAACAGTAGGCCCCAGATATCTCTCTGCGTCCAAAAAAAAAAAAAAAAAGTCAGGTCCAATAATTTTGACACAGAGCTTTCCGTCTGAGCACAGAGTCGCCTCTGTGATGCTAAACCACCAACACACTGAGTTATTCTTAGCGGAGGGGAAAGGGGGGAAAAAGTGAGCTGGAAAAGATTGTTATAATCCCATCAGATGCTCCCCGGAGTGGGACGTCCCATGCAGTCCCTCGTCAGCGGGCCATAACAGACTTGTGCTCTGTCTCTCTTTCCTCGTCTCTCCTGAGAGTGGTGGGACCAAGCTCAGGCTTAAAACAACAAACAACAACACTATCTCCCCTGAGAGTGGGGGGGGGAGACTGACAGAGAGCGAGAGAGAAAGGGATATTGTGGAGGGGGAGAGAGAGAGAGAAGGGGTGGGGTAAGAGAATGAGAGAGAGAGAGAGAGAGAAGCAGGGATGAGAGAGTGGAGTGGTGGTGTTGAAGTGGGACAAAACTTTTTTTTACACTGGGCTACTTTTAAATATTAAAAGTACAAGGTTTTAAACTATTTCGGTGTTGACTGTGACACTGCCCCCACGCCAGCTGCAGCAATCGCATTCTGGTCAATCAATACTTCAATACTGTGTGTGTGTATGTGTGTGTGTGATTCAATTTTCCCTCCTCGTATCAAGTCCTCCTCGCGTGCTGTGCTCTAATCCAGCAGATTTGCACAATATCCTCCACAATATTAAACAAATACTTGGTGTCACCAAACCCGTGACTGTCAAAATACTGCTGGGAACAGGTGATCAGCAAAGAGATGGGAACTTCACATTTTTCATAATGTCATGGAGGAGCAAAGAGGAAGTGTGGTTATTACTGTCCATAGTACGGATGAACTGGATGAATGGATGAGCTGAGGTGTTCGTAAAACTTGCCTTGCATGGTTTCCCTTTTTGAAACTGACCAAACACATAAAGACACTGTGGCCCATGCTCCTGACAGACTGCTTCACAACACAGCAGCCTCTAGTGGACAACAACAGCAAATGCAATGTCTAATTTTGGCATCCTGAAAAAAATGTACACATGAAAACATATGGCTGGGTCAGACTGGGAGGCTCCAAACTCATTTCCTACAGGCCCAGTATGACACCAGTGTAGTTTGATTCAATTAAAAGTGAAATCACCTTAAGGCTAGTTATAGGCATGCTACTGAATTATACTTATATACGATATTTAGTATCTTCTCTTAAGTGAGCAATATTTAATCACTCACAAAATCAAACATTTGAATACAAATGCTGCATTATAGTATGCATACAGAAGTTGTTGTTCAGGTCTGTGTGGGGTCAGAGGTCATTCAAATATCCTCTTTGTGAACCAGTGATAAAAAGTGCTGTGAGATATTTTCTCAGTGTAAATGAATGCATGCCAAGCTTGGCTGTGGGGGAGAGGGGGGGGGGGCATGGGATGGGAATCACGTGAGAGTGGGTGGGAGATATGTTTAGCTCAGTTATGGAATCGGTTCCTTGAAAGCAGGATGACCAGACAGATGCGTTCGTATTGTTCGATGATAAAGGAGTTGCAATGAAAAGGTTAATAGACGTGTTGATAATTGTTACAAATGCAAGAATTTCTGTCCAGTCCAGAGAGTGTTCTGCAATCCATCAGTGGAAGATATCACGGAAATAAAGCTGGCCGTCACCCCAGACTTGGCTCACAAAAACAATTTTCGCAAAATGTTCGTCATCAAAAAAATCCACTTGACACGAGGAGTCTGTTGAGTGGAAAAAGAGGTTTAATCAACTTAGACACTAAGTGAAAATAACTTCATGGCTACGCTCTATATTTGACCATGCCTGAAACTTTTATTTTCCGCCTGACCCCCAGTTTGTTTAATTCCTCCTCCTTGCCAGCCATCCTGCAGTAACTCACCCCCCTCACTTTATCTCAGCACTGACATGACAGGACTCCACGTACCCCGCAGAGGGAAACTTCCAATGGCCTGACCTTAGGGCTTCTTAATGTTGAATATCTTCATTATCCTGCGTTGATAGTTAGATTTTCAACAGGCACGCTGAGATGAATGAAGGATCCTGGCTGCTGAGTTAAACTAAACTCAAGAAAAAGACACCATGTCTACCAACTTCAAGTCCAAGACCATTAAACCCCTGGGGGAAAATGATCCACCCCATGACGTGTTTAGAAAGGGTGATTGAACTTGTAACCACGTCACGTTTTCAAGTAGGCTTATTTAGGAATGTTTAATATTATTTTCTTGCCAATAAAAGTAAAGTTGGGTTTTAAAGCTCAGGCTGGAGCTTTTCCCAGGCTTTTAATTTGATTTCACGGAGGTGCATGTGATCTGACCTCACTCCAACAAGTTGGAATACCTTGTAACAGCCAAGAGTGGCTTGTACCTTCATGTGAATGTGTATATGTGATGGATTTTACAGGACTTAACAATTTCCCACAGCAGGCTCATAATTAAAAGGAACCAATGAAGTATTTGAAATGAAAGATATACATATTGTGCTCGAAGCAAAAGAGAACACATGCACTATCTGTTTCCATATCCATCCACGCACAAGGCCTTGTTTATTGTTCCTTTCAAGGAATCAAGGAATAATTCGCATTGAAGATATGTTCAGAGCGTGATCGTCATTTTGAAGCTATCAACAGGTAGCAGAGTGCAGCGAGCAAGACAGCGGCGCTCTTCTGAAACGCACAATGAAGCGTGAACGGCTCAAGTTGAATGGAAAAAGTAGTTACGCGCCCCCAGGGGTGTGTGGTTATTTACAAATGGTCGTTTAGTTGCTAAGTATTTGTGTGACAAAGGTGGAACAGCAAACTGCCGGTCCAGCAGCCACGTCATTACGCTGTTTGCTGACAAAAGGTAAGAAAACACTGTCGGAAATGAGGCTCTAAACCCGGCCGCGCACATACGCATTCATTTCTTTTACGATTTACTGCGAGTGCTTTGTTATACCGCCTTTTCAATTTACAGAGGATGAAAGAGCATCTTAAAAATCCTGACGTTAACAGGATTTCATTTGGCTGTCTACGCCTGAGGTGGAGTGATTTTATTCTGGTGGAAGACAGTGGGCTCATCTGAAATGTAACAGTACATGAACATCTTGTGGTCAGGATCAATTTCATAACGTGAGCTTCAGGGCAACCACTTCTCCAGTGTGAAAGGTTGCTGCCTGCCTGCACAAAAATAAACTGAAAACAAATGCAACATCTAGACGCTGAGTGGAGGGACTGTTGGCCATGACACAAGGGGCCATCGCCTCCTCCGACAGCACAAACACGTCCAGTGATATGTTAACCAGAGCTTTTGAAAAAGTATAACTGAAGAGTGAGAGAGAGAGAGAGAGAGAGAGAGGGAGACTGTGGGAGAAAAGAGATAACGCCTCAGGTCAAAGTATAAATCTGTCAACAGCCTTGCACTTGGTGTGTTAGGGCAATAAAATGAGTCCTCTGTGTTAACACGAAACAAAAAGTGTATATTACGTGTCCGCCACATACTTTAGATTTGAGCATCGTAAATAACAGGCTTGCATTCTACTGAGAGAAATCCTTGTTCTCTATATTCACTCATGTGGTCCCGTGCAGGAGCAGAGGCGAGTGAGTACTGCTGAATATACAAAAGGGTTGAGCGAAAAGAAACGTTTTCCTGCCCTCTGTGCCATCAGACTCTACCTGGGCGTGTGGGCGAGGGTGAAGCGGCGCCTCTGGAGGTTGATGCTGCGGTTCATCAGCAGCTTCCTGAAAAGGATCGGGGAGTGCCGGGGTGACCCACGTGGGGACCCGCGGGGGGAATCCTTCGGCGAGCTCTTCGGGGATCCTCCCGGTGAGGCTGCTTTGGACCTGGGCATGAGCTGAATGATCGGAAGCCTGGTCATCCGTTTTTCCTGCCACCTCTCCTCGACCTCGGACTGCTCTTCCTCAGAGCTCTCAGAGCACGGGTCGTGCATGGTGGGCCAGGTGGTTAGATCCTTTACACGTCTTTGGTGTCTTTTTGTTCCAAGGATCACTTTCTCAAAAAAAAATCTTTGCGTGAAGCTTTTTGATACATGGCCTACGGCTGCGACCCGTCCTGATTTTCCCAAAATCCCGGTGAAGTTCTGGCCCGGCGCTTACTCCCTCACGTAAAACCTGTGCCTGCTCATGTCCACTCTCAAATAAGCTGCTCTAAAAGTCCAAAAAGGGAAGCAGCGCCACTGCAAAAAGTCTACGCAATCACGTTTCTATATGAGGCATCTTGTATCATCTTTATTTGAAACCTAATCAGCCCTTTCCTGGTCTCTTCCTCGAGATCATGCTAGCGGTCGGACTGGGCAATATACACAAACATTGGTGTTGATGTACTTTCCCTGTCCCCTCCCTCTCCCCTGCGCTGTTTACATTGCTGCTAGGCCTTCCCTCTCTCCAACTAAATATGGACGTCTGATTTACAGGGAGGAGGAACATGACGGGTCACCTCCTTTCCAATACTCTGCCTCCCCCTTTCCTTCACTCCCAATCTGAAGGGGGGAATATTCTTTATGAACTTCCTCCAGTTTATAAACATTAAGCCGTCGCCGGGCCGAGCAGCCCTGCAGCTCGCCTCTCTCACTCTCACTTCTAGTGACTTTGCATACTCAGGCTTCTGCTCCGGTCCCTGAGGTGCTATTTGTTGTTAAGTTGCCTATTTCCTGAGAGACGGCTTCTTTGCCTTTCACATGCTCCGAGTTTACCAGGAAGAGTCACATGAAGGGCCTCTGACTATAAAAAGCAGAGGTAGATAAAAGCTATAGAGAGCATGGGTGCTGTCACGATGGCGCTCTTTATCTCTGACCGGAGGCAACATCATCTTCTGCCACACCCAATCGCTTTGTTTATCGCTTAAGAGTGAGAAAAGGTCCTCCTGTGATGAGGGACTCACAGCTAAACACTGGTGCCGTCTAGAGAAACTGAAATAACCTAGGGAGCTGGAGCATCTGACACAGGACTGAACCTATGACCAACAGCTGGTAGGAAGAGCGGGGAAGAAAGATTCTTTTTATGGACGTACACTCCGAGCTGCTGTATGTATTCTAGAGCAGCAGCACTGTGCGAGCAGAACTGTGCTCTCGAATCAATCTGAAATTCTGGATTCAGACTAGTCAAGGTCAATGCGTGTCAACATTGTTGACATCAGCCATAATTAGTGCACAACACCGGATGTGACTCCTGCTCCGTCGTTCCCAAGTGATAACTTCTCTGACACCAGATTCACAGGACGACGTTATCGTCATAGTTTCACTGGAGCACTATTATCTATTATTGTTCAGGATTTCCCTACAAAGAATAAAGCAAATGAGGCAGAGTTAAGATTGAAACCAGAAAAACAAAGGCTTGAACATGCATCAATGTGATGACAACTACCAACAATAAAATCAGAAATCATCTTTTAAAAAGGTAAACAGACGTGTACTGTGACTATTTGTGACCCATCCACAGAGGCCCTAACCAAAAATTCCCAGGGGGGCCCATGCGACCTGTGTTCATCACCATTATGTTATAAATAATCTGACACCAACGGGGCCTCAAGCAGTTGCCCGCCTTGCCTGTTCACAGTCTGCCCGTCCGCTAACATGGAGGAGGCAGGATTTATGACATGTGAAGCTTTTGCCTGGTCTTCTGAAGAGCAGTCACATTGTCCGTCATAACAAACAAACTATGCAACAGACATTCATGCAGTCTCCATTGCCCCTGCTCAGGCTCCTAACGAGCAAGATGGCGGAGCAAGAGACGTGTCATCCATCTTTGTTCGCAGTCTACAGTTTGTTGTCAACTTTCAGAAAGAAGCTTTATATGTCCTCACATCCTGTCAGTTTAATACGTTCTGTTTGTATTCGATTTCTCCAACACGTACGGCATCGTCAGGCTTGAACTCATTTAACTTTAAATTTATGTTGCTCCATAAACAATCTCCCTGGCACCGCATCAGAACTGCACTATCAACTTGTAAACAGACAAGCACATGGCCCCCTTCCCAGACGAGGAGCACAATGAGCGGCTGTTAGGTCCATCAACACTGCTGCTTTCTACCTGCTGGTGCATAAACATTTATGGACTAAACATAGACTCATCATTTTTCTTTCATTTTAGACACAGAGAACCGTGCTTTAATAAGAGTATGGGTAGCTAGAATGTAAGTAGCCTGTAAACTTTCAGCAGTGTAGGCTAGTACACACAGTACATCCCCTCTGACACCCACCACAACTACCTACGAATTCAACCAGGTCTGACTGCACGCCCTCTACATGTGGAAAAAGTACGGTAGACAGACACACACACACAGTGCAGACAGGCAAAACATCAGCATGACTGTTGTGGAAACAATGATAAGAGCCCCGTTCGTCAGATCTTTTCTAGTGATAAATGTTAAGCAGCGTGACAGACGAGTGTCGAAGCTTATGCTCGAGAGGAAATTCACAATATGTTTATACTTTTGATCATCAGCATTGACAATGTTCCCACCTGTTTGGGAACTAGAAAAAGGTTGACGAGCCTCAGGAGGTGACATAATGTGAATTTAGAAACTCTGAAGGAACCTGACAAAAAACAAACAAACAAACAAACAAACAAAAACATCCAGTGTATGTACAGCAGGACATTGACAGCCAACAGCATCATTTACTCACAAGGCTGTGGAGAAGCAGCTGGTCAGAGTCCCCAGGCTCCTGGAGGGTTTGATCTTGCAGGCCGAGCGGCTGGGCTGGGGGCCGTCGTGGTGTCTGTCCAGTGCAGCGTGTCTACAGGAGAGCCTGGGCAGCTGCAGCGTGCCAGAGAAGAGCCTCTTCACAGCACATCGGACATCAGGGTCCTGACCAGCCTCAGCGCAGAGGGTCTGCTCCGAAGAGTCCCACTGTCTCTGAGGGGCAAAATAAATACAAAGAGTAGGATGAGACAGTGTGAGATGTGAATAAAAGGAAACACAGGCCATTATATTAGAGTATGAGACTGATATGAAGAGAGGAGAACTCTAGATGCCCCTACACACAGGTGACGGATGATAGAAAAACAAGCTGAGAAAACCTTTTCACCGATTTATTCATTGACAGTGAAGCAACAGTGATTTGTGCTTCAACCGTAGATCAACAGTCAGCAGTGTCTTTTCATTGCAATGATGAAAAGCAGATATGATGGAACCTCCAGCTGGTGTGTTACAGCTCAGGGACGAATACAAACTCATTTTTAGTTCAGAAATAACAGCAGAAAAAGAGTTGGACTTTGTTGACATTCAGTATTGACAGGATATAGACAAACATTCACACAGTCTGTAAACTTAAATCTGGGAAGTTTGGCCTTTGTTGAACTTCTTGAGGAGAGATTTTAAGGTAAATCGCATACAAGGGTGTGATTGTGCTCCTGCTGAAAATGTGACGAGCCCTCACAAAAGCCCACCCAGGCATTATTTTTGAAAGCGTTTATCTGATTTCAGCTCCTGAGACACACACACACACACCTTGGACACGAAAAGCAGTTCTCACAGTGAGACGGTGTTTGGGATTTAGCTCTTAGGGCATCTCTCTCTCTCAGCGTCAGCACTGGGGGGGGGGGGCAGATAACAGCCCTTGTTGTTCCATCCCGTGACCCTATATCTCCATCTGCCTGGGATGTTCCACCTTTCCATAAACAATTGTCAACACCCTCTCCGGTTTTATTGTTGCCCATTTATGAGCAAGGTGACCGGGACATGGGGAGCACTGTTGGTTTTTCTGTATCACATAATCTGTCAGGACAAAACACAGGCAGTCTCTTGTCATAAATAAAACACAACAGAGAAATTGTGTTTGTAAATTGTTATTTCCACACCAGCCAAAACGCAATTGTTTAAACTAACAAACATAACAGACAATTTATCTGAGGTGCTAATTGGAGTTATAAAACAAAAAACAAAAAACAAACAAGCCTCTAGCATTCACCATGCTCACTGTTTATCCAAAGCCATGAACACAACTGTTCTGATTTGTTTTCTTCTTTGTGTTTTTAAGAGACAGAAAATGGCACTTACCTCTGTGAAGTTGAATATTTTTGATGAGTTATTTCTCCTCATGCTTTCAGCTACTACAGTAACTCAGGGGAACACGAGGAAGACACAGGAACGACATCCAACTTCGGCTACGAGGCCGTTTATAGAACCAACAGCTCGTTGGCTCGTCACTCACTGAAGGACTATTTCCCCGCCTCTTCAGAAACTGTCAGCTGTCGATACATCAGAGATCAGCAGCCACCTTTTATCTTGTCACTGAAACTACAACTGTGGCCTCTTCACTGTGCTAATTACACCAAAAAAACAAGGAATACCTTTTGAGTCATTAGTATGTTGAGTGTTAATGACTGAACATACAGAGATTTTTAGCTGGTGGTGAGACTGAGGTGGAGGAGCTGCTCGCGTGACGGACCATTATTCACGTGTGTCTATCTGACAGCAGAATCAGGGAATCCAGACCTGCTCGGACCAGACAGACCTGCCTGCAGCCCTAACATCTAACGTCAAACCTCCGAAGGACGCGTGGTTTGTAAGAGGACGATCGGTAGCATTCTAAGGAGACTGAACTTTAATGACCCGGCTGCTTCTGCTGCACACCCACATGAAGCCGGGTTTGAAAACCAAACACAAAACAAAGTATCACGTCAGTTGAGACTCACGGATCCCTCAGACTTTTTCACTGCCTTCAGCTATGAGCTCTGTTCTGCCCAGTATCACGTGCTAAGAGTAGAAAGTATAATTAACTGTACTTTGTATAAATACGTTGTGTAAGACTTGTCTCTCATTATTGAGAGTATAATGCCTGATGTAAGACATTATCTAAGACTGTAGCATGAAACATTTCTTTACATACAGTGTAAGTGCCATGTTCATGTAGCTTGCTGTTTGTTTCTCTTAACATGTCTGGTATGAACGGACTGACTGCAAGATATGGCGCCCTCAAAGGGACAGCAAGAACACTGACAGTTAAACCGGTCCAACGTTTTCCACTGTGTTGATGTAAACGCCTATGAGATCGAGGAAAGTTATGAGGGAAGATTCATGAGGACGTTTTTATAGCAGTGTATTGTGGAATGACCCAGCTGCTTTTCTTATATTCTATTATTATTAATTATTGCTACCACAAAGAATTGCGGGATGGCATCACTCGTTCGCTTTTTGTGTGCTACGCTAAAAGCTGTAAAAAGGGAAGCCGTGACACACCTTTGCATTTTAAATATTCAAACAGCTGTTGTCATGGCAGCCACGAGGATTGATCCACTTCATTACACTCACTTAAGAGTTTTACTTTAACACATGGTCCATATGCTACAAAAAGGAATTTATACTTTCATGGTTTCAGATAATAGTTTTAATGGTGGCACATTTTTTAAAAAGGATTGTGTATTTATATTCTGTGAACAATAAAGTGCGGTGATCAATTCCTCCCTTTATACAAACACTGTAAAATCACAGATTAAAAAACATCCGTCTGAATTGCTTATTTGGATGCCACACCTGGAACAGAGCGAGCCCAGCAGCTGGTGAAGCTCCGTCACTCTTTGTGGCAGTAGCTCTTGTAGTGTCTCTACCCCCCCACACACATCGGAGGCTTGGGGCCCTGAAAAAAAAAAGAATGGAGTGTTTGAGGGGGTCAAAGTTGTCCAAGGAAATGGGGGAAAAAAGTAAAAAAAACAAAAACAAAAAAAAACAGTAAAACTGTGCTCAAGGGCAGAGGGCTCAACACAAAGAGCTAATACACAAGCTGGACAAGACATGAGTTGTACCTTGTACATGCTGCAGACCAGAGTGATGAGAGATTTCATGGCTTTGTCCTGGAGGTCCTCTGTGTGCTCCTGGAAACAATACAAATTAAGAGGTTTTTATTGATATAACCAAGACAGAGACACGTCTGCACCTCCAGTAAGGCAATATTAGAATAAATGCTACACAGCTCATTCTAAGTTTAGTGCAGATCAAAATTAAACTGAATCTGAAAACTGGAAGTGCAAAATGCTAATGAAGGCTGTGTCTCCTGTATGACTTACAGCCCACAGTGGTGGGAGGATTGTCCAGATTCAGACATACAAATGTAGTTGACATCTGCCCAAAAAGTTGCATATTTATTATGGGATGACAGTTACGCTGAGGTACTACAAATTGCAAAACAGTTAACATTTACCTACAGGGTCATGTGAGCGTAACGTGATCGCAGTGACTGAAGATTTCTCATTAATTCTGCAAAGATGAGGAGTTTGACTAAAGTTTGACTAAAACGGTGCTGGTGTCACTGAGGCCGATTCTCACACACACACGGCTCTCCACAGTTGTCCGTGAAGGGGTCATGGCTTGTCAAGTAATGCTTTTTGTATGACAGTGTCTTATTTTATCTGGTTAACATCGGATTATTGGTGTCCATGGAATCTTGCAAATTGATGAAATATATATCCTGTACAATTCTTGTTTCTTCAGGCTTAATTTGATTCAGTAAAGTTGTGTAAATCTTTAGCTCCCCCACACAGGGGAGTGATGAGGACCAATAGTTCTTTCCCTTCCACTTTTCTTGCGCAACAGTTTTTGAGTGAGCTCCAGTTTCAAGTCACTGTGTGTTTGGCCCTGGGTTTCGTGGCTAAGATACAGTGTTGAGCCTGAGTCACATGAAGCTGCAGCTTCACACACATCAGTCACAGATCAGAGCTTTGGGGCCAAATTCTAAATCATCACAATCAATGTTGAAGGCACTGAAATGAGCGGCCTGAGCTTCGTGGCCATCGTGACCCCTCAGAGGATGAGGAGTAGAGGTCAGTCATTTCTAGCTGCTACCTGCTTGACATGGTTTTCCTGCAGGATGTAATCAGGACTCGGGGGCCTTACCCCGTTGATGGTAATCCAAGGCACATAGCCGAGCGGAGGCTTCAGAGCATTGGTCTTCACGGCATTCTGATGCATGAGCTGGTTCCCCAGGTCTCCATTCACACAGCTCATGACATCGCTCCACTTCAAGTCTGGGTCGTAGAATTTAGTGCACTACAAATGTCAAGAGAAGCACATCGACACAGAGCAGTGAAATAATTTGTTGGGGGGGGGACACTGACGCACAAACACACACTTCCTTACGATTTTGGCTGACTGGTAAGCATGAAATGAGGGCACCATGCAGTAGATGATCATCGGGTAAGCAGTGGTCATGTTCATCAAACAAGTCTGAAAGGAGTGGGGCAGAAACACACGTGACTCACAATCGTGCCATCATTGTAGCTTGGATAAAACTAGCATAATAAAAAGGCAATATGGCCATTTCCCCTCATCCAGATTTAAAATGAGAACTTCTCTCACTGTGTTCAAAACTTTACCTCAATCATGTTACGCAGACACTCTTCTCCGTGCTGGCACTGGAAAATATACTTCTGTCCATCATGTTTCTCCTGAGGTCAGGTCAACACACATTCCAAAAGTTAGTAATAAACAAACAACTACATGTTTATACCTTTTCCACCAGCAGCTAAATCAATCAATTTTTTTGGGGGGGGTGAGATAAACATCACATTTCTTTATGATTTCTAATTTATGAGATACAATCGAACCATATAACCATGGTTCCCTGCTTACCACAGCATTTCCAAAGGGAACAAGAGTAACGTCCATGATGTCGTCCAGCAAGTTCCAGGTTGGGTAGAGCACTGCTCCATAAAACTTTCTGCAGGCGGGACACAGACTCTCATAGTACAGCTCCACCCGGACCAGGTCTGCTGTCTGTCGGGACCTGGTGAAGTTAGACTCAAGGCAGTGCTTCAACACCTGCACATGAGGGCAAAAGTGGAGTGATAAATATCAGTTAGACCATGCCCTCTGCTGTTTTAAAGAGAAAGTGTGTGTGTGTGTGTGTGTGAAAACTGCAGAGCGGATTTCCAAGAAACGATGTAAGCAAAGGATGTGAGTCAAGTCATGGCTTGTGTCTTGGGCGAGTGAGTGTTTAAATCAGTGCCAGCTTGACATCACCGGGAAAAATACACAAAGCAGATGACCCAGATGTTGACATCACCAGGGTTCATGTACTGTGCTCACCATCTGTGTTTCCTCCAGTGTACTATCCCTGCAGTAAGGGCTTGAGGATAGACAGACACATACTGTTTTACTTCCTGTTTCTTCGAGTTCCCTGAAATCCTACTATGACTACTTTGTCCACTTCTTCAAGGCCACCGGAAGACAAGCGGAGGCTAACACAGCCCACTGCAAACCAAGGGAACCGCCTAGCAGAGAGTAGCTAGCCCCAGAGGCGTAACGCCACAGTCCAGGGTCCCCTGTGAGCGGACACTAACGATGTGCTCGAAGACAAGCGCTGTGATGGAGTATCTGAACTTTCACACGCGAGCTAAATAACTTATTTCACGTGTTGCCATGGTTTCCTCCTCTCTCTCTCCCCGCGCAGGGATTTCAAACGCTGTTGACCGGAACTACGTCTGCACGTGTCCTGTGACGGTGAAGTATTCCGCTGAGGTTGTTTGTTAATAAATAAATACTAAACTTTAATCATTTTAAATAACTTACGCCGCACTTGGCAGCTGAGTCCAGAGAGGAGCACAAGCGAGAAGGAGGAGAGGAGCAGGAGAAGGAGGAGGAGGAGGAGGAGGGAGCGCAGCCTCCGCTGTGTAACCACACAGTCAGAACCAGCAGCAGCACGGGAGCCTTCGTCATCATCGTCTTCTTCAGTTTGACACAAGCAAACAAAACCCGAGGCAACACAACACAACACAACACAAGACAACACGGAGCTTCAGACTACACTACCCAGCCCATTTAAATACTGGACTGTCTTTTCCCCATAGAGCGGTTCTTCTCTGTGATTGGTTCTCAGTCACGTGATCAATGCCGCTTTACCTGTTACCATCACGGGCCTGGGCCGCTGCTCTCTGTCAAACACATTTTCACAGAAGTTGATTTACTTCTCTTCTCTGGAAGCACGACCAGCATGACGAGCATTTTGATTATTTTGAGTGCAAATTTGAAAAAAAAAATGACCCAGCTGCTTTTCTTATATTCTATTATTAATTATTGCTACCACAAAGAATTGTGGGATGGCATCACTTGTTTGCTTTTTGTGTGCTACGCTAAAAGCTGTAAAAAGGGAAGCCGTGACACACCTTTGCATTTTAAATATTCAAACAGCTGTTGTCATGGCAGCCACGAGGATTGATCCACTTCATTACACTCACTTAAGAGTTTTACTTTAACACATGGTCCATATGCTACAAAAAGGAATTTATACTTTCATGGTTTCAGATAATAGTTTTAATGGTGGCACATTTTTAAAAAAGGATTGCGTATTTATATTCTGTGAACAATAAAGTGCGGTGATCAATTCCTCCCTTTATACAAAGACTGTAAAATCACATATTAAAAAAAAAAAATTGTTTTGATGACGTCTGTCTGAATTGCTTATTAGGAGGCCACACCTGGAACAGAGCGAGCCCAGCAGCTGGTGAAGCTCCGTCACTCTTTGTGGCAGTAGCTCTTGTAGTGTCTCTGCCCCCCCCCACACATCGGAGGCTTGGGGCCCTGAAAAAAAAAAAGAATGGAGTGTTTGAGGGGGTCAAAGTTGTCCAAGCAAATGGGGGGAAAAAAAAGTTAAAAAAAAAAAAACACAGTAAAACTGTGCTCAAGGGCAGAGGGCTCAACACAAAGAGCTAATACACAAGCTGGACAAGACATGAGTTGTACCTTGTACATGCTGCAGACCAGAGTGAAGAGAGATTTCATGGCTTTGTCCTGGAGGTCCTCTGTGTGCTCCTGGAAACAATACAAATTAAGAGGTTTTTATTGATATAACCAAGGAAGAGACACGTCTGCACCTCCAGTAGGCAATGTTAGAATAAATGCTACACAGCTCATTCTAAGTTTAGTGCAGATCAAAATTAAACTGAATCTGAAAACTGGAAGTGCAAAATGCTAATGAAGGCTGTGTCTCCTGTATGACTTACAGCCCACAGTGGTGGGAGGATTGTCCAGATTCAGACATACAAATGTAGTTGACATTTGCCCAAAAAGGTGCATATTTATTATGGGATGTTACGCTGTTACGCAGTTATGCTGAGGTACTACAAATTGCAAAACAGAGTGAAAGGTTACAGTTAATGTTTACATACAGGGTCATGTGAGCGTAATGTGATTGCTGTGATTGAAGATTTCTCATTAATTCTGCAAAGATGAGGAGTTTGACTAAAGTTTGACTAAAAAGGTGCTGGTGTCACTGAGGCCGATTCTCACACACACGGCTCTCCACAGTTGTCCGTGAAGGGGTCATGGCTTGTCAAGTAATGTTTTTTGTATGACAGTGTCTTATTTTATCTGGTGAACATCGGATTATTGGTGTCCATGGAATCTTGTAAATTGATGAAATATATATCCTGTACAATTCTTGTTTCTTCAGGCTTAATTTGATTCAGTAAAGTTGTGTAAATCTTTAGCTCCCCCACACAGGGGAGTGATGAGGACCAATAGTTCTTTCCCTTCCTCTTTTCTTGCGCAACAGTTTTTGAGTGAGCTCTAGTTTCAAGTCACTGTGTGTTTGGTCCTGGGTTTCGTGGCATAGATACAGTGTTGAGCCTGAGTCACATCAAGCTGCAGCTTCACACACATCAGTCACAGATCAGAGCTTTGGGGCCAAATTCTAAATCATCACAATCAATGTTGAAGGCACTGAAATGAGCGGCCTGAGCTTTGTGGCCATCGTGACCCCTCAGAGGTAGAGGTCAGTCATTTCTAGCTGCTACATGCTTGACATGGTTTTCCTGCAGGATGTAATCAGGACTCGGGGGCCTTACCCCGTTGATGGTAATCCAAGGCACATAGTCGTGTGGAGGCTTCAGAGCATTGGTCTTCACGGCATTCTGATGCATGAGCTGGTTCCCCAGGTCTCCATTCACACAGCTCATGACATCGCTCCACTTCAAGTCTGGGTCGTAGATTTCAGTGCACTACAAATGTCAAGAGAAGCACATCGACACAGAGCAGAGAAATAATTTGTTGTGGGGGGACACAGAGCAGTGAAAGGGGGGGGGGGGGGGGGGACACTGACGCACAAACACACACTTCCTTACGCTTTTGGCTGACTGGACGACATCAGATGAGGACTCCATGCAGTAGATGATCATCGGGGAAGCAATGGTCTTGTTCATCAAACAAGTCTGAAAGGAGTGGGGCAGAAACACACACGTGACTCACAATCGTGCCATCATCGTAGCTTGGATAAAACTAGCATAATAAAAAGGCAATATGGCCATTTCCCCTCATCCAGATTTAAAATGAGCACTTCTCTCACTGTGTTCAAAACTTTACCTCAATCATGTTACCCAGACACTCCTGTTCTCCGTGCTGGCACTGGAAAATATACTTCTGTCCATCATGTTTCTCCTGTGGTCAGTGACCGGGTAAACACACATTCCAAAAGTTAGTAATGAACAAACAACTACATGTTTATACCTTTTCCACCAGCAGCTAAATCAATCAATTTTTGGGGGGGTGAGATAAACATCACATTTCTTTATGATGCAAAAACCCTCTTTCTAATTTATGAGATACAATCGAACCATATAACCATGGTTCCCTGCTTACCACAGCATTTCCAAAAGGGACAAGAGTAACGTCCATGATGTCGTCCAGCAAGTTCCAGGTTGGGTAGAGCACTGTTGCATAAAACAGTCTGCAGCCGGGACACAGACTCTCATAGTACAGCTCCACCCGGACCAGGTCTGCTGTCTGTCGGGACCTGGTGAAGTTAGACTCAAGGCAGTGCTTCAACACCTGCACATGAGGGCAAAAGTGGAGTGATAAATATCAGTTAGACCATGCCCTCTGCTGTTTTAAAGAGAAAGTGTGTGTGTGTGTGTGTGTGTGTGTGTGTGTGAAAACTGCAGAGCGGATTTCCAAGAAACGATGTAAGCAAATGATGTGAGTCAAGTCATGGCTTGTGTCTTGGGCGAGTGAGTGTTTAAATCAGTGCCAGCTTGACATCACCGGGAAAAATACACAAAGCAGATGACCCAGATGTTGACATCACCAGGGTTCATGTACTGTGATCACCATCTGTGTTTCCTCCAGTGTACTATCCCTGCAGTAAGGGCTTGAGGATAGACAGACACATACTGTTTTACTTCCTGTTTCTTCGAGTTCCCTGAAATCCTACTATGACTACTTTGTCCACTTCTTCAAGGCCACCGGAAGACAAGCGGAGGCTAACACAGCCCACTGCAAACCAAGGGAACCGCCTAGCAGAGAGTAGCTAGCCCCAGAGGCGTAACGCCACATTCCAGGGTCCCCTGTGAGCGGACACTAACGATGTGCTCGAAGACAAGCGCTGTGATGGAGTATCTGAACTTTCACACGCGAGCTAAATAACTTATTTCACGTGTTGCCATGGTTTCCTCCTCTCTCTCTCTCCCCGCGCAGGGATTTCAAACGCTGTTGACCGGAACTACGTCTGCACGTGTCCTGTGACGGTGAAGTATTCCGCTGAGGTTGTTTGTTAATAAATAAATACTAAACTTTAATAATTTTAAATAACTTACGCCGCACTTGGCAGCTGAGTCCAGAGAGGAGCACCAGCGAGAAGGAGGAGAGGAGCAGGAGGAGAAGGAGGAGGAGGAGGAGGAGGAGGAGGGAGCGCAGCCTCCGCTGTGTAACCACACAGTCAGAACCAGCAGCAGCACGGGAGCCTTCGTCATCATCGTCTTCTTCAGTTTGACACAAGCAAACAAAACGCAACACAACGCAACACAACACAAGACAACACGGAGCTTCAGACTACACTACCCAGCCCATTTAAATACTGGACTGTCGTTTCCTCATAGAGCGGTTCTTCTCTGTGATTGGTTCTCAGTCACGTGATCAATGCCGCGTCACCTGTTACCAGGGCCGCTGCTCTCTGTCAAACACATTTTCACAGAAGTTGATTTACTTCTCTTCTCTGGAAGCACGACCAGCATGATGAGTATTTCTAAAAAAAAAAACAAAAAACATTTTTTCAATATATTCCCATTATTAATGAAAGAAAAAAATGCCTTTATTAAATTGTCATGCAAAATTAATTACATTACAGCTGTTTTATACATCAATTGATTATTATTATTATTTTTATTTGAAGGTGAATGCATTACAGTCTTCAGTTTTCCACACACACAACCAGTGTCGGTATGGTCTGGTGATCTGCTGCTCACGGATTATGTAGACATTGGAAAAAAAAATCACTAGGAGGAACTGCAGTCTTATGATCTGTTCAACTGACGTGTTCTGTGGGAGCTGCTTCCCGGCAATGACTCTGGTGTCGTCTGGCTGATAATGATACAACAGGGATGTGTCAGTTAGGTTTGCCATTTCATAGGTGTTTCTCAAGAACTCCCAGGACTGCCAGTACAGAAAACAGGAACAGACCGTTGATCATTGTCAAGTGTTTCACCTGGTGACTCTCACATGATGCCTCCCAGCTTCTCCTCCACACACCAGGACAGATGTAGGACACATCATGACTGTGCATGACTCACACAGCTCCTTCTCAGCTTCACTCTGCCTTAGGTGTGGGACTGTTTTTTTGTGGGGTGCTTTTATTCTGTGTTTCCCTTCAGTGTGCAGGGGCACTGGGGTGCAGTTCCTATCTAGAAAGGCCTCAGGCTCTCAGTTTCATTCAAACTCTGATGTTCCTATGAAATCACAAGTGTTTGCAGATGTGTGTGAATACATGTAATGCATTATATGTTTCGGTGAAGTCAAGCAGACGTGCTGTATGCATTCACTTCCTCCTCTGAAAGTATGCAAAGATTATACTGCATTTTAAAATAGTTAAGATTTTGATGTTGCTTGCTTGATGGTCATGTGCATTTCTGTACATATTTCCTGTTATTATAAATGTACATGCACATGCATGATACAGACACAGCTAGAGGTTTAATAATTACAATGTTTGACCTCTGGAAGTTACAAGATTTTTTTAAACTTCACCTGTTGCACTTCATTTCTGCAAAGGATAAATGTCAAAAAAAGTGTGTATACAGAAGCAGCAAAACGAGCACACCCTCCATTTGATGTCTTTTATTGTCTTTTTAAATCATTGCATCGGCATAAAGAAAGAACAGTACAGATGAAAGAGTACCTGTCTGAGGACATCTCTGAAGCAAGCTGCACACAAGAGAGAGAGAAATGTTGAATCTGACTAAAGACAGACCAACGTAGGAAGGATAAAGCAAGAGAAGAAGCAGAAGAGAAACCATGTTTTTCGTGCATAGGAAATTGAGCACACAGCAACTAATAGACCTCTATTAACAGTGCTCCCTCTGAATTCAATTGCACTTTGGTGTAGAGTAATTGTATTTGTCATACTGCCCCCTTCATCTCTAGTCACACGTTTGAAAGAAAGAGCAGATCATTACTGAATCGGAGACAGACGCTGACTCTACCCAGGCAGCGACACACAGTTTGATGGGAAACGATACAGAGCGGCAGGTTTTGTTGAAAATGTTTTCGATTGTTGCTGCTCTGTGCGACTGCAGGGCTTCTAACCTACACTGGTGAAACAACATTCACATGAGATTTAGTTGCAACGTTACATGGATACGATGACAAATATGATGTATATTAAATGGAAACTGGATTCTATTCTGGATGTCTAATGACTCAGATGATAAACCAACAGGGGAATTGATCAGCCTTTCCATTTGGGTACCATTTGCTGTGTAGTGCAAAATCAAGAACAGGATGCATCTTGATCATTCTTCCTGAATTTACAGCGTCAATGTTCAAAAATTGTGCACAAGCATGTTCACCATATTGACAACAACCCAGAGAGACAGAGCCAGAACACACAGTTCAGAATATAAAGAGCAGAAGCTGCAGTACGAGGCTCAGTTTGAGGTGAAGCAGTCCGCAGGTAAGAAATGACAGACTGATGAATGTGTGCATGTTGTGGTGTTCAATGAATCTTTTTTAACAATGTTCTGTTGCGTTATTATTTTGAAATTGAGGGAGCACTGTTCTCACAAGTAAAAAAAAAAAAAAGAGGAAACGGAACAAGCATTCGTAACATTTTCAAGTTTAAAATGACAGAGGAAATAAAGAAATATCAAATCAATCCATCTCAGCCACTTTGAGGGACGGACAGATTGATTCTCAAACGCGTATTTACCATTTGGTTAATTACATACTGTAAACATTTGTATTTTTTTCTGCATGGAGGAAAATATTCAAGCTAGCTTATTTTTTCTTTATAGGCTCTGTAAGGTTATCATTAACATATATAAACAAACAAACCAAAAAAAAAAAAAAAAACAACCTTGGACACACAAATCTACCAGCTTTTTTAAAAAGCCAAATAAAAATATTTATACTCAGGCACCATAAAAGAACACTTTCTAATGCCATCATTGCTCCGAGTACAAAGATCTGCTCAGAGGAGTGATTGTGAACTGTCGAATTGTGCACCTTATTTCTCTTGTCAGATCTGCAGGTTTTACTTTTTGACTTCCACTTCAGCATCTGCAGGGATACACCAGGGGGAGCCCAGATCTCTGTGGCAGCGTCCAAGTATCTCTTTTGTGGTGCAACTTTTAACACTGCCTCTACTCACAAATAACCAAAAAAAAAAAAAAAAAGAAGAAGCTTCCATTTGACATTAACAGATTCTCATGATCAATAAAAGGAAAAAAAATTCTCTACTATTCAATAAAAGCAAAGCAGCCAGGACTGCATTTAACATATAGACATAGCTCTGTAAATATTAACACATGTACACAAGCTTGCTTCTTCCTCTGAATGCACCTGATATTCATGCTCAATCGATTACGTGTACGCCGATCAGCCGTGACCGCGAAGCGTGGAGCCGATCGTGATGAAGCTCACTGTAGCCAATTTGTTAAAATGCTTGCGTTTCAATAACCGCTCGAATACAAAGCACCCGTGGAGCAAGCCTAAGAATCATGTTCACATCAAAGCCTCATTCTGATTTGTTTCAAGCACGATCCAAAATCAGAGTTACATAATCCAAAAATATAGATATCTAAGAATATATTTCAAAATATTTATTCTCTAGTACGTATTTCATTCTTCAAACTGTAATAGACACCAAATGTGTGTTTCCTTGTAGTCAGGGAAAGATGTGCTTTGCGTACGAGACCATTTCAAGAAATATAATTTACAGTGTACCAAAGCGGATGAAAAAATATTTGAATTCCTTGAACGGTGTTGTATAGAAAAGTGTTCACCGAGAAGCCTGGACACAAATGCATACGTAGGAGATAAGCAGGATGAACGCTTTGAGCGACGGGAGTCACCTCCGAGTCGCAGCACAAAAAAAAAAAAAGTTTCATCTCCTGCCTGTTTCATGCCCATCACACCACGCCGCCGGGTTCCATTGCTACTGAAGTTGCATTGCTTCTAGCTATTAAACATCTGTGGGGGGCACATGGCAGGTGACAGTGTGAGAGGTACTCACCGGGGGATGGAGTTCAGTTCTACTGAGCTCTTTTAAAAACAAAAATAGCTTGAACAGAAGCAGAACTGCCCCGTTAATAGACTTCTCTGAAACAAGTTGACCTGATGCGGAATTAATGAAAAGTACCGTGCTGCATTGGCAGGAATTTCCAAGAGATGTTTTAATTGGTTGATTTATCCAAAGACCTTTTTTCGAGTGGTTTCTATCCATGGATTTAGTTTCACCTCCATGCATTGTAGATTTTTTTTGGGTACAGAACCCACACTGCCACCTCAGGGCCGTGGTGGTGAACAGATGTTTGTTTGTGCTGGTAAAAGAATTAAAACATCACAAACATCGCATCAGGATGAATGTTTTGGTTTCTCTGACCTCCTCAGATTTCTTAAAACCTCAATAATATTGATATTTCAGAAACTACTTGCATGGCTATATAATATATATATTTATATCATGTTTTGGATGAACTGACCATTTTTTTTAATTCACGTTTTTTGTCTTGTTAAGTCAACAACGTTTGCTAAGCAGACACAAAATTGCATAAGAGTTTCCACAGTCCATTCAGTGAAAGTAAAGAAACATGACAGCTGTTGACAACAAAAGCATATATAGTACACTGTAAAGAAAAACACTCCTGATATATTTTGTGGAAAGACAGAGAACTACCAAATAACACAACTGAGCTTTGCCACCGTCTGTGAGCTTACGGTTGTTGGGCTTTAGACAAACTGCTCTGGAGGGGTGGGGGTCAGGAAAGAAGAAGTGCAGTTGCAAAATGTTGGTCCAACAATATGGATGAAGGAGGCGTCAGCAGTGGCGGCTGACTCAACCAGAACGGCCGCTCCCAAAGGAAGTGACTGAATACAAAACACTGAGAAATGCTGCATGCATCAACCCGAGAGCTTATTAAGTGAGCTTCAAACAACTGGGCTGGGACGTGGATATGTACGGTTCACATTTCGCATGAGTGTTATTCAAAAACATAACAGAAATAATAAAAAAAAAAACACCAAAGAAATGTAGCTTGATGAGAGAGAGTGCACCAAGCCAATGTCCCCCCCCCCACCAGAGAGAGAAGGAATATGTAACAATAATAGATTTAACGACAAACACGCACAAGTCACTCTCTTTCTATGACACACTCAAACACATACAGACACACAAAGATGCGATCACACACACACACTACTACTACTACTACTACTACTATGCTCAATTGCCAGTTCTAGACAAAAGACAAAAGTGTTAACCATGGGGCAGAGCATGTGTGGCGGTGCCGCCATCTTGTGGAGAAGCACTCCAATGACAACAAGCTCATTACGATGACGAAAGGCACTTCTAAGTATCTCTCTAATCTTCCTCACTTTTTATAGCCCTCTAACCACAAGCATCAGAATCAAATTCTTGGGATTTTCTACTTGTGCAAAGTACAGTACAACTGATTCATCCTGACTGATACAACAATGGCGTCTTGATTTAACCTCTACAGGTGGGTGCGATCTGAAAATGGGTTTGGTACCTGAAATCAGACGAAACCTAATTATTCACCAATAATCAAGTTTCACGACATGTACAGTGGGTGAGAATCATTCAGGAACACAACCACAATGTCCATCCCCCTCCTCAATAAAAACTAAATCTATCCATCCAAAAATCGGTGTAACTTTTAAATGTGTAGCTTTTAAAAGCAGTGCATTGTTTTTCTAAAACGTTCTACGACCTTCGACTCAAACCTTTCTACAAAAATACTTCTGTTTTTGGCAATAACGGTCGACAGAGTGTAATAAATTTGAGAGGTTATTCATATTCATTCATCTCAAGAAATCGACTCGGATCAATTTCACAGGCGACATCATGTGACACCTCTTTATCGACCACAAAATAATGACTGGATAATCCTGCCTTTACACAAATGACCTGTGCTTTGAACAGAGGAGGTACAATCTCCACCTCGAGCCAAATGAACATGAGGAAAACAGGAGAAACTTGCTGCCACGGCACAGAATAACCAGTGAGAGCCGATCCGAGTGCTGGAAATCTAAAGCTTGTTATACACGTACAGCGTGCATAGTACTACGGTATCGTAGTACTACTGCATTCACCACACACCATACTGTATATACACCCTACAAAAAGCACAATTATCAGCCACCGTGTAAAGAAAAACCAATCCCCAAACGAAGGACTACTCCATGCATACCGTGCCAGATAATCTCTCAGACCACAAAGGCCACGCTGGATGGCAGAACGACTGGTTCTGCTTTCTCGTCCCTGCTACATGAAAGGATCCCTCATTTGGCTCACGTTAGCTGGAAACTGTGCATCCTCAAACAGAATCTAAGAGCAATAGCAAATATTCAGAAAAACGATTCAAGAGACACGGCGGTTAATCTGTAGAAAATCACATACACCGTCTGCATGTGTGTCTGAAATATATTTATATATATATATTTATATATTTGTTATATTACCGCTTTCTCTTTGTACATCTATGTTCTACAGCTCTGTGAGTCAAGCTTGTGATTAAACCAACAGTCACAAGGGGGAAGTACTGAGAGTGAAATCTGCTTAAAAAAAAAAATAAACAAAACAACAAGAAACATCTGCGAGGACATTGTACCGCTAAACAACAGTCTAATCTAACAGAGGCTAAGCAAATACAGTACCGAAGATACAATAATCACAAAGGTTTATGCTCTGCAAGTGTCTTTAGCATATAGAGACGTGACACTCAGAGCAGCACTAACAGTTATGCCTTAAGTCGATGGCTACAGGTGCTACAGTATCAAACAGGATGAAAGAAGAAGTCAGAAACAAAGAGACGTTCAATGCAGGACTCTTTCCACCATTTCCTTCAAGAAGGAAACCTGAATCATGTGGAACTGCATTTATCAATGTACCTGTGCATCTAGTGTATTGTGATTAAAAAGTACTTCTATATTCACAATATACCAAATACGTAGCATGCACTTCTAACATGAAATACACTATTTGCTGTCCGTTGTACCTCATCAGATCAGAGGGGGGCGCCGCTGAGAGAGAGTGAGAGAACAACAGACGAGAGCGGTTGGAACATTTTTAAAGCTGTAGCTTAGTCAATGTCGACAGGCGTTCATTCTCTCCTTCCTTCTTCCGACCGCGACGTGCCCCCTCGTTCTAGTGACACAGGCTTGTGGTCATCCAAAGCTATTACTATGGCACTTGAGCAAGCTTTTGAATTGAATACCCCACCCCCCAAAAAAATAACAACTCCACCCCCTCCCCTCCCCTCCTCCCCCCGGCTCCAGTGACTACACCCCTCCTGGTCCACGGTTCCGTAGCCGCCTTCAGGTGTGATGCGAGCAGCCTGGTTTAGCCAAGCCAGTCCTTTTAGTGGATGACAGCTCAGGCTTTTGTCTACGGAGAGTTTGCAGGCAGTCTGGGGATGACAGATCAGGCCTTTGTCTATAGACACTCATCGCGTTCAAAGCAAATGAAAAAAGAAAAAAAAAAAAAAAAAAAAAAGGTGCCCCCTGTATATTTTCCCCATCATCCCAGCTGGCCTCCCTCTTCACCATCTTGAAAAACAACAATTGCATGTGCTCATTCTTTCCTTCAACACATTGATTCTTGTTTTTCTTCGGTCGAAGGTGTCTTTAAAGTTCACACTGTACAGCCCTGGCTGGCTAACGCGACGTTCACTTCAAAGTAAACGTCGCTGCGTCAGCCAGGCTAACTGTACAGTGCTAACTTGCTGCTCGCAGTGTGCTTATAATGAAGCCATGCTGTTAGCAAGGAGTGCTCTTTGCTGCTGGACTGGGGTCAGTGTGGGAAATAAGCACCAGCCCCCAGCCAAAAAATTGGGATTTTTGTTTTCATTGTGGCTGCGGAGTCGATTTGTTACCCACTGCTTCAACCACATGAACACTTGCATTGTTCAGGTCTTTGTTTCGTCCCCCCGATGCATCTGAGTAAAAATTTAGTTTCCCCACCCTGGCTGGCGTCCGACACTGCCGGTCAATCGTTCATCTGGGGTGCTGGTTCTGGTTCTGGGAGCAGGCCAGGACCGGGTAGGCTAGATTTACATTCAGCTGGTCGTTGTGTTGGACCAAGGAGACGTTTTTGTAGTGGAGCACCAGATCTTTGAGGGACGAGTAGAGATTGTAGGGCTCAGCGAATCCATAACCGGTGGCTGTCTTGTAGATGACACAGTGCTTGGCATCACCCTCCACACTGAAAACAAGGATAGCATATTAATTATTGTACTGAAAGGGAAATGATGTCAACTCTGAGGACGTGGCTTAACTTTCTACATTTTCCAGAATTACTGTTAATGGAAGAACATTTTCATTTGTGTCACTTCACAGAGGAGCGTGAGCAAGACATGGAAGGGAAATGTAAAATAATTATATCACAAACCAACTAAGCAGTGCTGATTTTAAACTCTGGTATTTTGGTCAAATTTGTTCAATGTAATTGTTATGAAACTGCTGCTGTTTGCCAGTTCCCTGATGGATTTCTGAGTAAATGTAACTGAACAATGGAAAGTTACATAAGCATCATAAGAACAGAGATCCCACACTGTTGATAAATCCTTGTTGTGCTGCACTAAAACAAACAAGCAATCATCCTGCAGCTGTGAATGCTGTGTAAGCATTCTGACTTACAGAACCAGAACTGCAGGTATGACATGTTATCAGACTGGCTGATAAATACTGTTATAACTGTCAATATTAAAATGTAACTCTAAGGACTGCTCTAACTGCTCCTGATCGACCAATTATTGACCCTAGAAGCTTTGTTCACCCTCTTTCACAAGAAAGTGCACCATCACATTAAAGTGTAAAACTTTGTTAAGAAGTTAGTAAATTAATTTAAAAAACAGTTTACGTCCTATTGAGGTGGGTTTCTGTCCTTTGAATAAGATTAAACACAAACTCACACGACGGAACAGGCGTAAGAGCCCTTCTGTGATTGGCTCTCACGGATGAGGAAGGTTCCATTGCATTTGCCTCTCAGCATGTCCTCGGCCTGGGTGCGTTTGATGTCTCCCACGTACCAGGCACACTCATCATGGTGGGGCGAGCCCTCGTCTTCCTCGAGCGAGTAGGAACTGGAAAGGCAGAAATAATGCAGCGAACGCTGAAGTACATCTCATACCATGAATATTGCAGTGAGCTCCAACCCGTCTCTAAATTACAGGCGCAGATACGGAGGCACCCTGTCATCACAAGCACAAGTTGCCGAGCCGCTCCTTCATTTCAAACACTTACTCATCAGCTTCATTCTTTATGCCCAGCCATTCGTTGATCTTCTTCTGCCGTGTCCCCTTCTGTGTCAGCCATCTGCAAAAAAAACCCAGAGACGTGAAGTTGACAGCCGGTTCTGATACTTGTGTTTGGAGTTTGTGTGAATGTTTTGTATCCTGGGACTAAAATGATTGACTAATTCCTCTTACATCAAATACTGGTCCCTGATCTTGCGGAGCTGCATGAGATCTGGCTTGAGGCTGTTCATCTTCTTGTCGATCTCTCTGTTGTCGGAGACCTGCTGTCTCAGGTCCTGCTCCAGTTTACACTTGCTGTCGTGGATCTCCTTCACACGAGACTTTAGACGCTCCGAGTTGCTCTGGATCCTGATTTGAGGGAAATAATAAAACAACATAGATGAATGTGTCCTTTAATAGCTAAATGCTTCACATATTTAACAGTGTGATATTATGGCCTTGTAAACAAACAAAAAAAGTGTACTTCTGAATCTCCTTGTCATTGCCCTCACGCTGAAACCGCTCCAAAGACTCTCTGCTGTAGCGCTCCTGAGTCTCACACTGCTCCTCAAAGATCTTGATGGTTTCATTAAAGGCCTCAATGGCAGTGCGCTTCATCTGCAGCTCCTGCGGAATAAAAGGAGAAGGAGAAAAACTGTGACTGTGCCTTTGAATTAATATTTAATGAAGCCTGAAGCTGCTGAATCCCAGATTCACCACGCTTCTGAAGAATGTGAACACTAAAAACTAAGCATATTCTAATTGTGTGCAGTCTTATCTTACATAATTTCACATTGTTGTTTTCCTAGACTGGTGATGTCATACACACATATCATCAATTCTTCATGAAATTGTTGCTGTGGGCAGTTTAAATTCATTTTTGTCTAAAACCAGGTTTCATCTTATCTCTAGGACATATGCATTTCATGCATCTTTATGTTTGTATAGCTCAAAAAGTACTATTCATTACCTGTGAGGTGCGGGTGTACTCCTCATACAAAGAGTCGTACTCGCGGCTCTTATCCTGGAACTGCTCATGATAAACTTTCAGCTGCTCTCCCACCTCCTCGATGCTGTTCTCCTTCACCAGCTGCAAAAAGCAGATGAAAGCAACGTCACCAATTTGACGCTGGAAACAACAAAACCAGTGACCACAAACTGCTGTGAAACCTGAGGCATCAACAAACCTGCTGGTATTTGGAGACCGGGTACAGAAGCTTGGTGTCCAGCTTGGCATTGTACTGAGCCAGAGACTCGTGGCGGTAGTGGTTGATGAGCTCCACTACAGACAGAAAGGTGAGAGGCTCCGAGAAGCCGTACCTCCCCTCTCTGTGGTAAATCTTGATGAGCTTGTTGTTCCCCCCTTTCCTGCAGGGGGAGACAGAAGCCACATGAGAATGAAAATGAGTTTGACTTGAACATGAGATGGAGATTGCATGTCAGTTTGCTGAAATACTTTTTCAAAGAAGAAGTGCTGTTTTACCTGAGGGTGAGGGTGTACTCGCCCTCTAGTTTACTCGAGGCGTCCCGGACAACAAAGGTGCCGTCTGGAGTGTCTCGCAGCTTCTCATTCACTTCCTCTCTGCAAACAAAGCGACATATTCATTTCATTAACCCTAACTCAGCTGATACTAAACCACAAAGTTCCTACATGTATGAGGTAGTGGTATTGCAAACAATAACCCTATTTACGAAACACATCAAATGGTTCCACCTATAGTCCTGATGAAATAACATCAGGGTATTCAGAAAGGTCTCTCTGAACAGTTCCAGTTAACCTTAGGGTTTTACCTGGAGATTTCCCCCCAGTACCACTCAGCATCATTCAGCAGGCTGCTTGTTTCCGTCATGGCTGTTGGGGCCATTTTTGACTTGACTGGCTTCGCTGGAAGAACTACATAGATACAGAAAATAAAACCAGTCAACACACAACTCACCGGCAAATAAGAATAAAGATGTCTGTGATTATATTGTTTTTGTGCAATGGGAAAGAAAGTGAGAACTCCACTCACCTGGAGGAGTAAGCTCCTGCTCCATGGTTCTTTCTATCAACAGCCTCTCCACCACAAGGGCAGGGAACTTGTCATCAAGTGATAACCTATGGATCAATCAACCACAACAGTTTGACATTTAATGGTTGATATATTCAGTAGACTCACACAGAAAAACTGCAAAGATGCACAGATCCCTCATTGTCATCATTTCAACTTCACACACATTTGTTTCTGTATATCAGAAAGAAATACGTACCATGGGGTAGAGGGGCCTGTCCGTATAAGCAGTGGTCCAAAGATCATTCCCAGTGTGTGTGTGTCCAGGCCATTGCTGGCCTGCACCTGGGTGACCTTGGCCAGGTGCGTGAGGAGGTATTGCAGGGTGAGACGGTTGTGGAGGGGGACGGCGCCGGAGCTCTCGAGGACCAGGCTTACCTCTCTGTCATGGCTGCCAGCGACCGCACCATCTGCAGCAGTGATTCAAATAAACACGACGTCTATGTATACACAGGACTATTATGACAAACTGAACAATTGTGTATACACTCACAATTATACAATTACATCAAATCTCGGGAACGTCAGTAGAGCCATTTAAAAGCATACTTGTATCTTTAACCTGATCTGCAGTTTGGTATTTTAACAATGACAATTATGGTCAGTGAGGTCAGCACATGTTTCTGTAAATAGATCTAGTATGCATCTGTAATGAAATCATGTCCTCCTCTCTACAAAGGAGAATCAGCAGAAGCATTTCTCACATGCCACAGTGTGCTCATCCTCTCTCGACACTTAACTCTATTCTCTCAACGCTGACATGCCACTGACCTCGATCACCAGCAAACAGCACTCAGCTTGTACAACTCTTTGACTTCAATTACAGCTACTGAAGCAATGAAAGTTGTCTTTCTGTCCGCACCAACACAGATCAACTTTATTTAAGCAGATTAGATTTAGAGTCGTCAAAAGTATCGTACACAGCAGGTTCTTGTACTGATTCATGTACAGCTGCTGATTTGACACGAGTGCTCCCCAAAAGAAAAGCTAAAGTACCCCACCGACCACCTGGTGGCTGAAACAACGGTTTAAATGTATTAGTGTCAGCTTGAAGTGTTTCCTCATGAGGTGAGACCGACCTGCAGACTGTTGGAGGACCTGCTGCTGCAGCGTGACAACAGTCTGAAGGTGAGGGTAGATACAGGCCGGGATGACAGGTGATGGAAGGTCTCTCAGGTACTGCAGGACACACTCAGAGAGGTAACCCACGTCTTTCTGAATCGCGTCGCTCTCTGAACCACAAGACACACGAAACACAGAGTCATGAAGAGGAAACTTCAACCTTAATCAATCAAATCACTTTATATAACCCTGCAAGACACTTCATTTGTTGACAGCACTGTTTGATCTTTAAAGAGGCAGAGCAATGACCTGAAGGATGTACAGTCATTTGCCAATCATGAACAGGGAGGGTATACATAGTACTGAGCTACTGACTGGCTGATAGAAGGAGACTATCACTGTTTGCTTAATATACAGACTCTTGTAACTTTATATATGGAGGCACAGGTACAAAGCAGCATGCATGCTCTGGAAACAATCAAAATCGACCGAATCGACCGAATGCTCGGATGAGGCATCAAGTAAACTCACCAGAGCTCAGGCAGTACACCTGACTGTCTGAACTCGAGGGGGAGTCAACTGTCCTGTACAATGTCTTGAATTCCAGACCTGAGAAATACAAAATGCATGTGAGCTCAGAGTCAGAGACACAGACTGTGTTGTTTGCATTGCAAAGAAAAACAAAATTAAAATATGTTAGTAGATACACAACACAAATGTTATGACCAGTTGGTCTGTGACACTGTATGAATGTGTCCGCTGCTTTCATTCTGGTCTCAAATCCAATAACAGAGTGAAGGTAAATAATCAAATAGAGGGGGAGTTGCTCCAGAAGATTTTCTCTACAACCAATATTTACTAGAGAGGAGCCAACAAAGGTTCCCCTGTTAAGTAGTGTTTTATTTTCTTTTAGTTCTTTTATTTTGTAAAATGTGGTTTAAATTCAGACACAGCCCAGAAAAGGGGAAGAGAAACAGTTCACATATCCTATGAAACACTCACTCAAGAAAACCAAATGATGGGATATATTGAAGAAAATGAATATCATAGAATTGCCATCCAAAAGGAACATTTTAGAAACACCTGGTCTAGACAGCTTGCATCTAGGAGACAATTCCTCGAGACAAGGCCGTCTCTCAGGTAGCTGTGAAAATCAAACTATGCCGTCAGAGCGTGTCCATCCAATACTGGGAAATAAGTCTCACTGCAACATTTTAGTGTCAGAGGCAGGCTTCCTGTGGCCCATTTAATAAAGACATTTTGAAATCTTTAAGAAATAATTTTGGTGGATTTGTCTTGACCAGAAAGACAACAGGATCTGATTATCTGCAAGTAACTTGTTTCAGTTTGTATATATTTAGTAGCATCAGTAAGAACAGAGAGTAAATCTGTGACCTGATTTCACACCACAAAATCAAAGTACAGGAAGGGTGAGACAGTCAAGAAAAAAATATTAAAAACAGACATACTGCTTTCTCTTCGTTAGGTATTGCAGTATTTCCTGGATAAAATGTTGGTTTGTTGTATCTTGAATGTCGCTGCCTTTAAAAATTGCATGTTTTTCAGCAACTATTTAGAAATCTATTAATCCTTTAAGTAATTGTCATGCAAAAATGCCAAATATTTTTTGGGTTTACATTGTTGTAACTGATTATATTTGGGTTTTTGACTGTTGGTCGGGAGCAGTTTGAAGATTTAATAATGACATAATCATATAATAAAAAGTGAATATAATCTTTGGTTAAAGCCCTGAATGCAGAGAGAAAGAAAAGAAGGCAGGCAGAAAAAAAAGAGGAAAACTGTGAATGGAGTCCGACTGAGCTCTATTTGTTAATAACATAGTGTGAACCAAACCTACTGTGCAGGAAACTCGGTGAGGCCAATGAAAACTGCCCCGACTTAAAACCGCATTATTCATCAATGTTGAAAAACTTTTTCAAGTCTCCAAACATCTGAGAAGGTCCTGAGAGCACGCACGGTCCTGTGTGTGCACGTTTTCCCCTACATCTGTTCGACTGTCTGACTTCACTCGCATGTCTGTGCGTCTACACTTGTGCAAATGCTGGCATGAGAGAGCAAGAGCCAGATGGCGGGAGGGAGACAGTCGCACGTAGACGAAAGGCGGGGAGGCGGACAGGGTGTCAGTGAGACAGACGGATACGATGGCGGGCTGACATGGATATACCTCTCTTCTCTATGGCTTGGATCAGGCTGGCGAGAGCTGGGGGAGCCGTCTCTGGCGGTGTGAACTGCTCGCTCAGGTCCAGCACAGAAACAGCTGAAACAACAACACAAATCACTGTTACACTTCTGGCACAAAGCCTCTGAGAGATCGCGGGGGTGCTGCGGCACCGACAAGGGGACAGTTAACTAGCAGCCGTTGGAGAAACAGAGCGAGTTAAACGCTGACACACAACCCAAGATCTGTGAAGAACACAAATAATACGATGAGGTGGAGTCACTTTTGCAATAAGCACACCTGTTTGACAAAAACCAGAGAGTATGAGAATTAGTTTGCAGTTTTATGATACAAAATGCTGAAAGAGAATAAAAGCAGCGTGTGAAGCAGCGTCACTGAGCTGGTTTGTAGTCTGGAAGTCTAGCTGATGAGATAAACGATAATAAACCCACAGCAATTTAGTTAAGGTACAAAAGAATGAAAATAGGCTTCATTCAAAGAAGTGAAAATAAAAAGGCCACAAAAAAACTGCTGATGGTCAGAAAGAAAAACTTTATCTACTTCACAACTCCCCATAGACTAAATCAAACATCTTTTCAGTGCAAAAGAGAAAGGGAGAAAGCAAGATAGAAAAGGGAGAGATCCCATTTCCCTCCCTCCCTTTTTTTAGCCCTTTTCTTTTCCCCCCCTCTCGCTTTCTCTCCTCCCCACCGCTCCGTCCTGCTCGGTGTTTCGCCTTAGCTCTTTGCGTGAGTGGAGCACAATAAAGGATTTAATCAAAACTCCTGAACAAGCAAAAGCCCTGTGGCAGTGTGCCAGACCCGGCCCGACCAGGACAGGCTGCGCCTCCTATTCGGCCCCAGAGCAGCGTGCTGCGAGCTGGGGTTTGAGGCTGGGCGAGATTGGGGTGGGGGGTTGGGGGTAATGCTGGGAGCAGGGAGGGCCCGGCCTGGCCGGGGCTTGGCAGTAGGCTCCTGTTCCTGGCACAGCTCGGCTAAACCGCTGCTGATTATTAATTTGAGGAGTTCAAACAAGAAACGCCGCGTCAGCACATTCCGTCCCCGGCACCCCGCCACCCCCACCTCCCTCGCTCTCTCTGGTTCTTGTTCTCGGTCTCCATGGATGTCTCTCTAACCCCCACTCCCTCTCTACTGTGAACTCTCTCTCTTTCTCTCTGTTGCATTCTTACTCTTTGCAGGACTTTCTCTCCTGCTCCACACTTCTTTTTTTCCCCTTTCACTTTTTCATGGATTCTTTTTCTTACTCTCTCGCTGTGCTGCATCTTTATCTCTGGTGGCCATTTTGACTGGCAGACCCCTCCCCCCTTATCACATCCCACTGGGTGTGTAGTACAGCTTTGACAAATATTGTAATGACAATCCAAAACCAAGGTTTAAAATAAAACACTTGGTATGACATAGACACAAAATAGCTCACAAGCATTTTCTCTGCTATGTCACAATATGGTCATTACTGAAATATTCACATGCCTGTTTTCTAATCTGCAATTGTCACAGGTCGAGAAATTAAAATGATGAAAATGCCCTGCCTCAGAGTCACACCACAATCGCATTGGTTCTTCCCTGACCCACTCCTCATGTTCGAGAAGCAGAATCTTAATTAAAGTACAGCTGTCAGAGAAAATAAAACTGAAGACTGGACTGTCATAAACACACATGCAGCACAATGTAAATGATATTGCTTTAGAAAGCCGAATGTATTAATTATTCAGTCCAAGAGAGCAAAATCCAATCCTCATGAAACTCATATTGTGCTGCAGGCTATAAAACACTGAAATCCAATGAAACGGAGAATTAAGAAAATACATAGGCAAAAAAAAAAACCTCCAGAGAAATGAACGCCTTCCAACAGACTGCAAAAAAAGTAGGAAAAGAACATGGATTTCCATATTTTATTCTAAGTAGCAAACTTTGTTACTCATACATTTAACAATTTATTACACTTTATACTTTTCTTCTTGTGTTAAAAATGGACATTAGTCCAACTTTGACTTTCGTGCAAAGAGGGAGTTGTTTCTTGACTTTGGCAAGGCAGCTGGAGCTCTGGAGACTTCCAGGGTTTTGGAAAGATAGGGGAAAGAGAGAGAGGGAGATAAAGCAACAGCAACTTGTTAGTCAATTAAAACCACTTCCTTGGCAGACAGCTCAGAGACAGGCATATGACTTGACATGTCCTGAAATTTAGCCAATAGGAGCAACAGAAAGAGAGACAAGATGGAGAGATAGAAAGAAGCATGAGAGTGAGACAAGTTTTGCTCTCACACTTGAAGTGAATTCTGCAACTTTTGGCCTTATAATATGGATTCATCAAAAAATCTTATGACCCCATTTTCAATTTCTCTAAAGTGATGCTTGGGTAGTGTCTTCACTGAAATTCCATTCGGACCAAACTGAGTCCTTCCACAACGACAAAGTCACGTGTAGCGTGGGTCGTCCACACACGCGCAACGCTGTAAGTGCGAAGGTCGGTTGGAAGTTGCAGATCCTGTCTTAGAGTATTTACACTGAATCGCTGGCTCAGTCCAAAGCAAGGAGCAGATTAAAGGCAACGCTAGATTGGATGAGGAAAAGCTATGCAAAGCAAATGATCTGCTCTGTATCTACACTGCATCAGTGTTCTTATGTAACATGCTGGCTCTGCTGCAGTCTCCCTCTTGGAGCTCTGTGTCAGAAAAATGAAGTTCCGCACACTGTGCAGAGAAACGACATGAATTTATTCAAAGAATTTCACTGGTGGTATTTCTTCCTAGGAATTTATTCACTAACTCCAACAACATTAACTCCAACACTTTGTACTGATTGTGTCAATTACTATTATTATAACAGTGCTTATGGTAGCACAAATAATCAGATCAATAATTCAGATCAGCATTGGGTCAAAGAAATATGTCAGAATTAACTCAGTAGAATGTACTCCTCCACCAAGAGCCAACAGCCACATAAGAAATCACATTTACATTAAATTACTATGAATTGTCTGACAGATCAATGGCAATATTGAAAAAATGCATATACAAGCGAGAGCAAAATCTGCTGGGACATTTTTTTACTCATGCCGTTTACTCCAAGCATGTGTTCCTTGTGTGCAGTGGTGACAGGCCCAGTTGGTGTCTGGCTCACGGATGGTGTGTAACAGTGTGTATGCTGCCGGTCAGGTTTCACTGCTACATGTCTTCACTGCATCCCAACTATGCAGACAGGCAATGCATCATGACCGGGCTCACCATCCACTCCTCTGTCACAACATGCTTCAAAGCTACACGTGTAGAGTGAGCCCCTCCAACCCCGTCAAACACAGGTGATCCCCGCACACGCCAACTAAAAGATATATTGTCTGCATATTTGTACATTTCAGTTTTCTGACGGTACAAACCCATCTAAGAGAGATGGGTCTGTATGCTTGTCGAGTGGCTGAACTCTGTCTCAAAGCCTTTCCAACATCAGAGTCAGGGCGTTAATTTTTGTCACATTCCACATTCGACAGTCGGAAATTCACGCCCACTTCGCACAGCAACTGGTCGGTGCACGATTTCTCACAAAATCATTTTTCTTATTCTTCATGAGACTGAATTCCCTATTCATGTGTAGATAATAAGAAAAAAATTAGAAATAATTTTCAGGCGTTAGGGAACTCAAGTGTGTGTTGGGATCCCCTGTAAACATCTCTCTATGCCAGCCTTTAAATGCAGACATTTTGTACAGCTACATGGAGGAGGTTGGTCAAGGCAGTGTAAACGCAGACTTGGTCTTAAAAACACATTTCAAATGAAGCTGAGTTGGAGATTGGGCCTTCAGAACAATCAGATCCGGCTTCTAAGGACTAATCTGGCTCATCGTCTTTTATGCACATTATTTTCAGTAAGTAATATTGAAAAATGCACGTTTCCTATGACTGTTGCTGTCCTTTTGCTAAAACAATAAGTGACTCCATTTCACTCCTGCCTACAGTAAACAACCATACAAAACATACTTTATTCTATTTCTGGTCTGCTAAAGCCATCAATCTTTCTTTGAGAAAACATCATGCCTGAAGGAGTTCTTGTTTCCTTTTCTGGCGGTAAAGAAAATAAACAGAACCATAAACAAAACTAAATTCTATAGTTCATCAAACTGCAACATGCTAAATTTACCAAAGTCCCGGAGAATAATGCAACTGTCAGAAGAGAAATTAAATACAGCTGGTTCCTATATTTGCAGTTGGATAGGGTGGCCTTGGCCGACACTGTAGCCCTCGTCTCCCTCCCTTTCCAGCCTCCTCATATCTTTCCCATTCTCTTTCTCCCCTCTCCCACCCTCTCACAGCCCCTCCATGGGTTCTTTGAAAGTGTTTTCCTGGTAAGGCACAGGGAGTGGAGGGTGAGCGGAGGCCTCTCTTTCTGAGAACTGGCCCTGCTAACATGGTTTATAGCTGCCCAGAGACAGTATCAGACGTGTATGTGAATCAGGGAGCGAGGCTGCAAAAAGAGAAGGAGGGGGAGTACAGAGGGAGGAGTTTGCAAAAATGCCAAGCCATGGTTCACTTCAGCAGGCAGTTAAAGTGAGGCCAAAGAGAGGAAAGAGCAGGAGGAGGAAAAGAGAAAAAAAAATCTCTCTGGGTTTGCAGAATAATTTCTGCAGCAAGTTTAGAAATGTTTTGCATTTGAATCTGGGGAGTGAAAAGGATTTTCAGATAATTTGTCTCATGGTTGTGCTAAAGCAAGATGCACCTAATGGGATGAATTAAAATCCAACTACATCAATTCTGACATTTACTTTAACACAGAATGTTATATTTTTAATTATGTAAATCAAAAAATAAAATGTGCAAAATCTGGATATAGATGTAGGTATATTCACGGAAAAAAATATGTATTTTGTATATTGATTGCTACTGCTAAAAAAGACATTTTTTTTCATATACATGCACTATAATAGTCATTGTCGTCTTGGTGACATACTGCAGTAACCTGATTTCTAAAATGCAAATGAGAAACCTGGTTTCCTGAAACTGGATAGGGGATTAGGAAAAACCTGGTTAAGAATAACATTTCTGGAAAATAGGCCAAATTTTTTGGCAATGTTGTTCCTACTTTCTGATGAGTTTTACTTGTGCATTTACAGAACAAAGACTGCAGACTGAACCACACAGTAGCAGTAGTGAAGGGGGTTGTGTTTTCAGCAGCATTTGGCAAATTACACAAAAACTACTGTTGGATCACGCTGAAATTTATTGAAAGGATGTGGTATATGTCAGGGAAGAACTACTTCAGTTTCTGTTCATTACCATATTATCCTTGAATTCCCAGAGCATAATTCATGGAACTTTATGAAAAAATAATTTCAATGGGGCTGATTGTCTGCACTTTGGAGCTGATCAAAATCAAAATCTGGATCTAGGGGATTTAAATGTGGTTTCATAAGCAGAGTGTTGGGCCTTGGCAGATGTACGCGCTCGACTGCGTGCCATTCTCGTTGTAGCTGTGCCAAAAACAATAAAATCCAACTGCCTAAAATTTAAAACTAAATTTGTCTAAATATAATTTCACATGTATACATTTACCACAGTAAGGGAGAACAACTGTTCTACCACAACAGGGCCAGTCTTCACAACACACATTAATATCTGCATTTCAAATGTTCAGTCTTGGCTGTGATGTATTACTGGGGGCTGAGCTGAAATCTGATAAGCAGCCAGCTGCATGTGAATGTGGGTTTTACAGTAACCAGGTTTCTGCATAAAAAGACAGGCTTCTTTACTTTACTGTAATTTATCTATGATCCTGCTATCCATCCTGGTATTTCAAAGTGCAAGCAGATGAGAGCCACTAACTGACTGCTAAGAAAGTTGTATGCTCTAATAACCGCGGTTTAGATTGGAAATGAATGTTGCAGTCAGCTGTACATTGAAGGATGGGAACCAGGATCAAACCTGTAACTTGGTCAACTTGTCCTGACTATAAGGCGCTGGCTCTTCCAGTTGACGACAAATGGGCCACACTAACAATAGCTCTTTTCACAATGATCAGGGCTTATGATATTTGTAAAATTACCTTCCACCAGCCCCCCGCACCTCTCACCTCACTTCCCACTCCTCACTTTCAGTTCTTCTGCCCCTTTCTTTCCAAATCAGTACACAAATGCCTGCTGCCCAACTGGTTTGTCTCACTGTCTGTCAAAGAGCGAGGATACTGTTCCGCTCACCTTCCTCCACCAGAGAAAGAGGAGGCCTGTTTTATTCACAGACACATTCCCTTCAACCTCCATTTTTATTCTTCTGTTGGCAAATAGAAATCCCATTTGATAAGAATTCTTGATTCATTTGTGCTGCAGCCTGTGCTTTTTAGGAGTTTTCGTAGAAATACTCAGAAATGAATTCCAGCTAATGAATTTGAATGAGGCTCAGTGTACTTTGTTGTACTCGATGAATAGCCAATTGGCTCAACCAGAGGTAATTCAGAGTTCACAGCCTACGTGCTCACAGTGGTACTTGGCCCATCTGTCATAAAAAAGCATGGGGGAATTGGGGGAGAGAGAGAGAGAGAACAGCCTTTGACAGAAGAGGACTGTATGGTTTCATATGTAGAATAATATGAAAAGTTTTATTTTTCTGTCTTGGCTCTACATATCTTTTCTTCTGGCATCCCATACAAGGAAGCAATAAATCAAGCAGCCCAAGCCAAAAAGCAAATGAGCAAAAAATGATGGAAATCTGGGGAGACTGTGGTAACAAATCAAAAGTTTTTACTTGAAGTTGAGCTCGCTAAAGTCGACAAATCCACGCCATGTCAATGTTTGACTTGGATGCTGTCGTAGCTGAAAGCAGGCTCTTACCACCATGAATAAATATCAGACGAGTCTATTTTCCCCAAGTCACAGTCGAGTGAAGGAAGGTGTGAAAGAACAACACTTATCTCTCAGGGGAAAAAAAACTTAATTTGCACAAAATACAAACACACCTATTAAAACATTTCTTTCTTGAGATGTAAGTAAACAAGTGCAACTCTTGTGTTCCATGCCATTAATATCTGTATCTTTGGTCTTAACACAATAGAAGACAGCCCCACCTGCCCACACAATCATTTAACCCATAGGGTGTGTGAAGTCTTGACAAAGGAGCGGCAGGTACTTTTGTACACATAAGCCCAGATGCAGTTTGAATGCCTCTTAACATCCACACGCTGAATTTATATGGACACAGACAGAGTGAAAGGCTGTCCTGTACAGGACCTTCCAGTAGGTAGATGGATTAGCTCTTTATTATTAGGAAGTCAATTTGGTTAACTGTGCGTCTGATTACATGAGGCTTATGACTCATTTCATGGGACATGGCTAAGCTACTTCAAATTAATGTGGTTTATGTTCTCTACAGGTAATTCTTCCAACCTGACCCCCTGACCGGTGTCAACTACTATACTATGATTTGGCTGAACTAGCTGATGGATATTATTTACTGAGGTATATCTCTCTACATCGTCCCCAGATTGTCAATATCTTGATTCCAATATTTAATCAATGGTCAATAGTCGGTGCATGAATCTAAATCTTGACTGAGACAAGAAAATAGTTGTCCTGTTATATAATTGTGCCTATTCTGGTTTCTTGCATGCAAATATTTTTCCTCAATAAAAAAGCTCCATGACTCCTCGAGTCCTTCAGATCATCCATCTTTACTTCCTCCAGAAAAATCCAGACTCTTCAAAATGCAAAAAGGCACATTCAAAATTTAATCAGCAGCTGGTGTCTCTCACGTTAATGTTCTGGTTTGAAGAAAAGCCTAAAATTTATGATTAGCTCAAGGAAATCTCCCTCTTCATGAAGATAAGGTCAAGATGCATTTATATGGGGAAAAAAAACACTACTTCTAAAATTCCACACGCACTTAGATGAATAAAGGCAAACATATAAAATCCATATTGACAAAAGGCACAATTGGCTGAATGAATAGAAAAATAAACGTGAAAAATAGAGAAAATCAGGAGAGAGAAGCTAAGCTCTGTGAAAATGCGCAGCAAGTGTTTTGGAATCAATAACTCACTGTTATTATCTGGTGATATCACAGTTTGCAAAGGTTTTTGTGCTGAGTGTTTGTCTTCTGTCACGGTGGCAATATATTAAAGAAAAAGTGATCTACAGCGCATCATCACAGGTAAGCCAGGTGAGGAACGTTATTTATACAAAGACTTACCTTGAGGCGATTCTGGTCTGGGTGCAGCAGGTAGTGGTCGCTGGGACCTGGGTTGACTGGATGGGACGGCCATCTTAACAGGGCCAATGTACTCCACGTAAGTCCCCGGAAAGTCGCCTCTCTGCTTGGTGCGCTCGTTGTACCCGAGGAGCCAGCCCAGGCACTCAGGCTGTTCCTCGCAGCCCTCCTGGTATTTCTCCAAGGACGACAGTGATGCCTTGCTGACAGTCAGGACGTCTCCGGGCTGCAGGTCCAAGTCCTCTTCCTGATCCTTGGTAAATGCGTAGAGAGCGCGGTACTGAAAACCCTCCACGGCCATTTTGTTGGTGAGACAAAAATTAAAATGGCCACCAAATGCAGAATTAGATGAGCAACTGAAACCGCAGGGGTGACAGAGATCCTCCTCAGAAACCAAAAAGGTTGTCGAGTCACTAAATACTAGTGTTGGATGTTAGTTTGGCTTGAGGGGTGCGGGGGGAGGGGGATGATGGTAGGAAGGGGAGGGGGGTCACCCAAAGCTTAGAAGCATTTTTAAAAAGTCATTAAGATGGTGCTCGTCTGCTGTGTCTGGCTGCAGCGGTTTCAGACTTGACCGGTGTTGGTGGACTGGTGCGATTTCCTCAGCTTGATCCCCCGGTTGAGCCAGATGATGGAGCAGAGCGAGAACGTTGGCAACATGCTCTTTCAAGCAGCGGAAACCTGCTAGCTGGACGCTACTGAAGCAGCCGGGAAGAGAAAAAAAAAAGTCTTTGCCAGTTGAGGGCCCCGCGTTGCTGGCTCTCTGCGGCCAAATGAAGTGGTCTGATTGGAAGACGGGTGGCGGAGTGGGATGGTCTTTAATCCTACTGGGATCTCTCAGGCTCCAGCATGTTCTAGACAGGGATTAGGACCAACCTGCACATAATAAAAAAAAAAAGGGCAAGAAATGTTTTCAAATGACTGTGGCATAACAAAATTAGAATAATAAAAATTTTTAAAATTGTGAAAAATAAGAAAAAATTGATTTGTAAGGTCAATTCTATTCAAATAAGTCGCCAGAAGTAAAGCGCGCCATATCTATGTGTAACGAAGCTGAAAGCGGTGCATAAAAATGGCGAACTGCAGCAGCCCGGTGCATTCGTGCCGTCTTCGGTTTGGACAGAGAGATCGGATGATGTTGCTGCGTCATAACCAACAGCAGACTGGGTCCCTGGACAGGAGCCTCCATTCCCTCCATTCTACATTGACACACTCATAGCTTTTACTGGCGCATCACAGTTTCCACAGGAACAAGTTTTCACAATAAATGAAACGTCCGATCAACAATTAACAGGATTTGAAGAAATCCAGGCAAAATGGCGAAGACAGGGTTTTTGCAGTATGACCGTGCAGAGGAAACTAAGACCTGGACCGTGGCTGTAGGGCAACCAGAATTTTCTGAAACACGCGGAACCTTTTGCAACAGTTCCCTCTCTCCTAGGAGAGAGAAAAAAGGCACCTCTGTGTTGCCTTAAATATATTTCTGCATGAGAATACCAAACGGGCAGTCAACAAACACCGAAAAAAGGCCCTTACACAAATAATGGATTTCTTTCTTTGGTCGATCATTCCATATCTTGCATGCAGCAAAAGGTCAATCCATGGAACCGTAACAAATATTCTCTGATCGAGATGATTGCAAGGCCCAATAAAAGGCCAATCAGAACACCGCACATATCACTGTGTAGCTGCAACATCGCAGTTTTAGAAGGAAGGATCGGTTTAAGGGGTTCTAATAAACCAAATTCATCAGTCATTCAATTTCAAAATAATCTAAATAACTGGATTATAATGTCCACAGCAAAATATACAAACTGTATACTGTAAGCAAAAAAGAATAAAAATGCTGCAAGAGACAGGGAGCGAGGGCGAGAGAGATTAGGGTTTCCAGATTAAGTACGACATCTGTGGTTTGTGGACCATCCGAGGACAATGGTCACGTTAACCTCTCTGGACGGGATGAAAAGACGTACGTGAGGACATGGAGCAGGTAGAAGGAGAGGACGAGGGCGACAGGAAGGTGGATGGAAGTTTGGTCGTCAGGAGTGAGAATCTATCTGGGGCAATTTACCAAAACGCCCAAATACAAATAACCACAGGCCTGGTTTTGCGAGGCCTGACGTGCAATCACTTCGAAAAAATGCCGTGAACGGACAATGTTTTGAATGATGCATTGCAGACGCTCAAGAAAAAATTAGGCGATTGCATAAATAACAAACCTACACCTCCGGTTTCCATCTGTGAATGCCAAAGTGCATGCTTGCGAATCTTAGTCTCGATTATCCTCTCTGCCCCCACTATATTCAGAAAGCAAACGCACGTTCCCTGCAGACGGTCGTGTGCAAGACTATGACCCGTTTTTTTAAAAAAAAGGTTGGAGAGTTATCGTGATAACAGGATGCAGCACAGTGCAACACTCACCCCACTTTTGGTTCAGAGAGAAGCCCGACAGGCTCAGCCACACTCTCAGTCCAACATCCTTCGAGTCGAGAAGCAAGAGGTGCCAGGCGAGACACGTGGCACTGGCATACCCAACCACAGCCCGCAATCCTCACACCACCATACCCCCCCCCCCAACCCTAAACCGTCCTCCCTCCTCTCTCCACCTGCTCTTCACCCCCTCCGAAAAAAAAAAATAAAACAGAGAGCGAGGGAGAGTCCTGCCTCCAACTGACACCCCCCCCTCCCAATCCTCAGCCAGGGAGAAAGTCCAGTTGTTTTTCCAGTTGCCGTGTTTTATTTGTTTATAGTCAGAGCACCGGTGCAGAAAAGCAGCCAAAACAAGCTGAAGACGGTGCAGGAGAAAAAGCAGAGAGCAAGGAGCGCTCTGAATCAGTAATCCTTTTTTATTATTTAGTTCCGAAGGAGAAAAAGTCGTGCGAGGTGAGAGACGAGTCATCTCTGTTACAGTCCTGGTCTGATGTAGTAGCTCACAGTTCTGGGCAGCAGCAGCAGCAGCAGCTGTCAGGCTCAGCCTCACTGGATCCATCCCCCTTTTTTAAAAAGACTTTTTATTCTGTCAGAGCACAGAGAGCAGTGGAAAAAAGCAGTGAGAGACGGAGCACTTTGCTATCAGCATAGTCCAAACGGCTGAGGGAGACCACAGGAAAATAATTAATGAATAGGCAGCAAGTAACTCACTGTTGCTAGAGAGAGGGAAAGCTAATCCCGCGCTCTGATTGGCTGCTGCTCTGGCCATGTGTTCCCCAGTCACCAGAGAAGCCGGGCAAATCAAGGAAACGTTCTAATATTAGAAAATGTATCTAGGCAGCGATCAAACATCTGACCCAAACAACTCAACCTTTTCCCACACACTTGACTTTTCTCATGCGTGTAACCTTGATGATTGTTTAATCATCTCTCATGAAATGCTGGTTTGCATTCAGTGAAACACGTTGATGACGCAGATGATGAAAAACACAAACATGGAGAATCTGAAGGCTGAGCGTGACTGGTGCAAATTCCATGAGTCATGTTAAAGTCAAAGGGATGAGGGGAGATATTTGTTTTGAAAGAGCAGGATGATAAATGTGGTGATAATTTGCATGAAAAGGAGGCAAAAAATAGCTATGTTTTATAAAATGACAATGTTGCGTGCAAATGGGTGATGGGTTTATAATATATAAAAGATAATATGAGCTACTATTATGTAGATTCGTTTTTTGGGACAATACCACAGTTAATATTATTGTTCTTAGCATCTGATATTACTGACTTAGACAAGGGGAAAGTGAGACCTACAGTGAACCTAAAATTGCATTTAGATTAGACTGCTGTCTGCAGACATCAGATGACTCTTGATGTGTTTAATCACCCAGTGTTGCTCTGACCTGTTCATTATACACCAGCATGCATAATGTAAAATGGCAAACAAGCCATTCAGAGCATCACTAACACAGTGATACAGTAAGGATTTATCATTTTATTTTACCATGTCTTCTCTAAACCAAATTTTCCAAGCAATAATATGAATCATTTCATGGTCCTGAATTGAGAGAGATGTACTGCTCTCCTCAGTTTGATGTATAAAAATATCATGAAGATCAACACCACCTCTGACCAGATTTTTTGAGTCTAACATTAACCCAAAAATGATCATTAAATATATTATACGTCAAACAAATACATTGATGAGCCCCAGACTACCTTTAATTCAACTGTGTAACAATCAGGGTCAATGTAGATACAATCTACTGGTAATTTTAATCTTTATATAATCAATTGAGTACATTACAGTCATATATTAGGGAAAAATAAACAGGTGAAATCCATAGACATCTAATTTGTATATAAGGTTATTGCTTGTAAAAGTCGTCTATTAAATCCTTCCATACATTATAATAAATCACAGCTGGAGTCAGACCTTGCTCATCGGTGTCACAGAATGTTGAGTCAGACTTCTCTTTGTCTCACTGGTGTCGGTGGCAGCATTCTCACGCTGACAAGTTGTGCCAGAAGAGAAGTGAGTGGAGCAACCATAGTGATGAAGATGATGTAGGCTACAGCAGCTACTAGCACAGCCTGAGGCCTCGGATGCAACTGAGGACATTTTACCGCATTCAGGAGGGTTTACAGTCAAAAAAGGAGGGAGGCCACATGAAGGACATTTTTGACAACGTTTATGTAATGGCCATACTCCAGTGGTAGCAATCACCACTCTTATAGAAGCATACAGCAACAATACTACATAACATTTTAAATGCTCTGACTGATAATGAATTAGTACACTGTAAAGTCCAGGTGAGGAAAATCAGAAAGGAAAACATAGTTTCTCCTCTTGGCATTTTTGCAAAATCTGCCAGGAAACAATTGTAGGCCTTATCAGTCGTGATATAAACATCTCACCAGTTATATAACTGTATTTGAACTTCCACTGTCCCTCAGATCAACTGTCAGTTGTGTTTCCCTCTGCTCCACTGGTTCGTGCCACAGAGGGTTCCAGAGAGATAATGTCCGATAATAAGAAAATCCATTCCAGTTACACCCCCCGATCGTACATGTGCAACACTACACCAAAAGTACTTCACAGCTGGACGGGCCCGTGTCACAGGTAAATACTTTCCACTTCATCCTCCTTACATAATGTGCGCATGGATGTGTAGCAGAATAGTTGGAAGCAATTTCCTGGCAGTGAAATGATCTAATCTTAAATCAATAATTTGATTCTCCTAAAGTTCTAGGCCATGATCACACACATGGATGGACAGAATGATTCTTGCTGGATCTCTGAAGCCAATATTGCACGTTTAGCACCAGCTCTCTATATTTTTAACAACACCCATGAAAACATACCCAAACACAAGCATGCAGCTAATTTCCTCTGTCAATCAATCACCCAGCCTGCTGCTGCTAATGCAGATTAACAAGTTTCTCTTTGACCTGAGGCTGCGTCTCTTACTTTTCACACCACCACATCATCAATTTTTGGAATACGTTTCCACTTCAGTCACATCTATGGAAGTCTGTTTAAAACGGTGTGAACCCATAATTTCTACCACATCTGTTTATAAAAGGATATGAAGGCTAGGCTACGTGTCAGCTGACGCTTCTGAGACACAGTTCATGGATTTCATGTAAATCACAGTCACATGCCTTTCACACTGTATAGAATTTACTTCATGGTAACAGTTGCTTCTTTTAAGTTTTGCACGCGTGTTGGCCGTTGACGGCTGCGCCGACGAGGAGCTGACTACAGAGCCACCACGCATACAGCCTGGCTTCGGGCCATGTGTCCACATGGAGGCGAAAAATCTACTGCGCCACAGACAGGGAGGACAGGCCAACAACGCAGCAACTTGTTTTTTCAGCCTCAAATGGTGGCTGAGGCTTGTTCTAATTTTCACCTGGGCCCACCTGAATTCTATCTTTGCTAAATGAAGCTAAAAAAGCTAAAGAGAAACATCTGCTGCGGAGATTAAGCCTCAACAGGACTCTCGGTATCAGATATGATACGAGACACAGGCGATGCCTTGAGTCAACGTGGACAGACTGCTGAACTCTAACAGTTTGACCGGAAAGTCACCACCACAAGACTATTTTCTTTGCCATAAACAGTTTGTTTCTATCACAGTTTTAAAAGGTTAGCAATGCAAAAAAATTAAATTGAAATAGCACCGTCAGCAAAACTATTTAACTTCTAGCCATGATGCACATTATTCCTGGATTGAAATGTCACAAATGTGTTCTTGTGAAAATGGTTCTTGTTACAAATGAGATCATCATCGTTTTGTTCAGCAGCAACCTCAGTTCAGACTCTGCATCCATTCCAGTGTGTGAGTCACATTCTGTGTCTATTTTGATCAAATAACACAAATTTCAGTTCCAGAGGCGTACAAGTACAATACCCCCAGCTGTACTGTGTCTGGGCCGAATAATGTCTCATTCAGCCCCGCCGATAAGTGACACTTGGCATTCTGCAAAGCTCCACTTCTTGGAAGTTCAAACAACCAGCCCCGGAGCGTTTTTTTTTTTTTTTTTTTTTTTTTAAACATGCCGAGGGAAGAATGAAGGCTTTGCCACAAGCAGAGCTTCACGCTGATAAAGCAGCAACAGCATTATTATTGTGGAGAATTGAATTTGTGTTGCATAACTCTGGATTCAGTAATTAATAGACAGGGTGGGTGGATGGATGATGATGAGGAGGAGGAGGAGGTGAGGAGGAGGTGGGGGGGGGGGGGGGAGAGGCCTGTCTTATTATGCAAGGGCCAGGGGGGGGGGGGGGGGGGGGGGGGGGGGGGGGGGGGGGGGGTAGAGGCCTGTCTTATTATGCAAGGGCCACATTAAACTGCTGGGTGCATGGCATGGAGAGTCAGAGCAGGGACACAACACACCCCTATCATGTCAGGCCTGCAGCAGCGGGGCCTCGGCGCTGCCTGGCCGCCCGGACCGTGCAGCCAGTGTTGTGGTGTCACACACGCAGCCCCGGTGCTGCACACAGGCGCTCCGGCAGGAAACTTTACCCAAGTTTAAAAGACACACACACACACACAACTGTTGACTCTGTGCGCTAACACCAACAACTCTGAGGTTCGACCATTTCGTTTTTAAAAGTCGGTTCTGTGCTGCTATCGGGGTGAGAGACGATGGAGAATGAAGGGGGAAAAAAGTGAGCAGAGGCGAGTTAAAGTTCGAAAGTACCGCGGAGCGTTACAGTAAGTTAACGGGCTCGCCACACGGCAGATGTCGACGAGCCCCTCGAATGAATTCTGATTTTTTTTTTTTCACCGCAATAATAAGGAGAAGGTGCAAATAAAGAGGGAGCGGGGCTCAAGGTTTAAACTGCGGGGCAGTGGCGAACATGACGGGGCTGCTGCCCGAGTGAAAGCCTCGCTGGCTGGCGGCGGCGCCTCCACCATTTTCCAGTACAGTGTCCGCCGCCGCGCTGGAAATGTGCTGCAAGTTGGAAAAACTCACCCGCGGATCTTTTCTCGACTCCTCTCACTTTGAGCGTGCGGCGCTTCGAAGCTCCAAGAGCGGGCACAGCACATCCAGAGACCACGCGGCGGCTGTAGCTCCTCGGCGTGAGAGCGTGAGTGTGCGTGCACCGAGCCTCCAGGAGAAACCCTCTCTGTCCTCTTCTTCTCGCTCCCCTGTCCTCCAGCGGCTCCTCTACTCAGCCATTTTCCAGCTCCGGCAGGGAGCAGTGCGTGGGAACTCACATGAGGAGGAGCGGAAAGAGCCGAAGCTCGGCGGAAAGGTCCGAACCGTCACAGAGGGGTCACCGGATGGCCTCGGAAATTTGAAACGTGCAGATTTTAAGCTGTAAAGATGATTCAGTTTCCCACTAAGACATTGATAATAATAATACATTTAATTTCATATAGTTGAATGAAAGATGCCATTATTATAAAACAGACACAACTCACTTTGGTGTTTGTCTTTATCTTTATTAATTTAATTTTCATCGATATCAATTTGAAATGTAATTATCTTGCTGTCCTTGTTTGAATAGCTTCATTATTTCATTTGTTTGTTTGCACAACACCCAAATAGAGATAAAGGAAAGAAGACAACAGAATCATTAATCACACTCCACAACACTAAACATGAAGACAACACATTTTGTTTGTTTCTTTCTATTCCAAAGGACAGACAGGGTTTCTGTCCAGTCAGTGACCTGTCAGTAGAAGGTACCTACCTGGTCTATTACAACTTGACTGTGTTTGTCTCTGGGTCCTCTTATATGCTGCTGCTGCTGCTGAACGTACCAGAGTTTTGTCTGTTGAGATTGTGATGCTGGAGAATTGAGATCAGAGGTCTGGTGTGGAAAGAGCTCTTATTTTGTCAGCAGTGTGGGTTCTGTATATGAGTTTGAATCCTTAGATTTGTCTGTGTATGAATCAGTAATGTTTAAGCGACACATGAAGATCTATGAGAAGAAGAAGAAAGATCATATAGTTGCCATAATTTCACAAATATAGTTGTATGAGGGAGAGACGACAGGTACACGCAAGTTGTTGTAGTCCTGGACTTTGTCCTCTGCAATTCGTTTATTTCAAGCACTGTTAAGACAATAGAAAAAAAAAACAGACAATGTCACACCAGTCTGCACCAGATATCCACATGGAAAGAATTTCACAAAGGCTAGTTTGTCATTCTGGGACGTGGTGGGGTTGAGGGGGGGGCAACATCTTCAAACACACGACTACGCTATAAGGAGTGTGGCAAACGTGGAGAGTCACAGTTGTGCACCCGTGTGAGGACATGGATTTCATCACACACATACAGACACACACACACAGAGGCAAATAGAGAGATGAGGTGCTTCTTGTGATGATGTGCGGTGAACAGCTACTGCTGAGATCCCCACAAACTGAACTCTGGATTTAAAAAAACGTGACTTGATGACAGAATTTACAGGTCAAGAGACAATATCCTGGCTGTGGTGCAAAATGAAAATGTGAACTCAAGTACAACCGAGGGTGTACAGGTATATTGCATCAGAAATTCAGAGAAAAATCCCACAGTTGTTTGTTTTTTTGTTTTTTTTACAATGAAAAAATATCATTAGGTTTCATTTGAACCCCCACAATTCATAACCATTATTTAAGAGTTGTAAATTCCACTGTAAGTTCCTTCAACAAGACGCATGTGTCTTCTGTATAACAAATGTAAATGGAACAAGACTGGAAGCACTGTTGGCCGCTGGTCCAGTCATTTTCAGGATAAAAATAATAAAACAAAAACAGCGTCAACAATACAAAGGAGGAACCTATAGCAGAAAACAAACACTTTTACGCTCAAATCATTCTCTTGTTAAAAAAATTCCAGGGAACTGGGATGTGTATCGTGCACGTTCAGGTCCATCAAAACAGAAGGTCAAGATCCTCATCTCAGAGTCCATCTGCCCTTACAAGGTCACTTTCAAAGAAATGCCACCTACAGCTGCTATAAGGTCCACCATTGGCTCTACAACATACATCAACAGCATAGGTTATTAGTACTGCAACAAGACGGTTCCCATATCAAAATATACAAAAGGAGCGATCGCCTCCACTTCATTCCATCATCTGGATGAATTCTGCCATTCATTTGTTATTGTCGTTTTTTTTTTCCTCTACAATAATTTAACAAAAATCTGGACATGTGCACACACGTATTTGCACTAAATTGTAAACATTCATTCATAATACACATTAAAAAACAGCCAAGGGAGCCATTTTGTTCGTTGCATCCACTGTACAATATTTGAATCCCACAGAGAAAAAGAGATCGTCCGGAAATGGAAATGCATTCAGACTGTTTTACCACGACAACGACGACTTGTGCGAACACTTCAGCGAGACAAGGTTTCATGAGCAGCTGGATGGAGGCTTGATTCAACAAGGTATTTAGAAGACGGAGGAACCAGCCTGGTCTCCAAAGGTATTTGCGAAAGCTTTATCGACACACCTGCGGGGTGGTCAGGCTGTGGTTAATAGTTAACAGGACAAACGGCAAGTAAGCATTGCCGGCCATACATGCATGAGGGATCTTATGTACAACTACGGTTCCTCTTAAACCATGCTTTTGGCACACTTCCCATATTGTTTCATGTTCAGTTTGTGTTCTCTAAAATATTTATATTAAAAAAATGTGATCATTATGGATGATTTTAAATGTGTACCACCAGCACCGACTCTCACTGATTCTACTACAGTACAGTTCATGCTACAGAACAAACACCGCAGGTTTCTTTCAGAACATGAAACACCCCTGACCCCCGGTGGTATCTAAAAATGACATGGGTTATGATACTGACTGATTTCTACTCCTCTTTCCTTCACCTAATGCAAGGAATCACATACAGAGAGTGTTGCGTGGCTTTTTCTATTTGTGCAATTCCTGAAAAAAGAACAGCTGAAACATCCAAGGCATCTTCAACAACCATCCCCCCCTTCCAAAAAAAACAGGGTGAGTGTAAAAAGTCATAAATAGGTTTTTTCATTGTAAAACAAAAAATATTTACAAATTAGACGAGCTGTTGGTGCCACAGTGATTTAAGAACTGAGAGAGAAAACGAGCGTTGAGCACAGTTTTGCAGTCATTTTTCGATTAACAGTGTTGCAGGGTGCATATATTACTTAGGGACTTCAGCTGAAATTTTGTTCTTCCATCCGCAGACAGTCGCTCATGATGATTACGGGGCTTAGTCACAGTTTTTGGACAAGCAAGGTCAGAAGAGTTACAGTTCAGACCTCCCCTCACTTTGTCGACCTATTGTCTCGGCCAAACTCCTCCTTGTTTTTTGGATTGGCTTTCTGCTGTATATTTGTACCCTGTGCTCCTCTTCCGCCCAGCTTCATGCTGGACTCTGCCGCGGCCGAGTTGACCCAGGACGCCTTGAATGGCTTTGGCTGCGTGACGGGAAGCATCGAGCTCGCCGCTGCCTCTCTCTCCTCCAGGTCGTCGAAATTCACTTCCTGCACGGCTTCCTGTTTCTTGAAGGAGTCCCTGCGCTCCGACAGGGCCAGCTTCCTCATCACTACCACATCATTGGAGTGGTGGTTGCCGCTACGGTGTGGCGAGATGGTAGAACGATGGTGCTCGCCAACCCCGCCGGCTGCTTCTTGGTGACCTCTCTGCCCCCCGATATACAGCCCCTGACGGCCATGCTCACCAACGCAAACAAACCCGGTGGCCGTGTCCCCTTCCATGTCCTCCAGCCCCTCCCCCTCGGACAGAGGCACCTCCATGGTGTGGCGGCGGGTGCTGTAGGCCTTCCTGTCACCGTGGTACCCTCCTGTCATCTTGTCTCCGGTCAGCTTCTCTGCCGACTGGACCCTCTTGAGGAGAGGCGAACGGGGTGGCTCTGCGCTGCGGGGCCGCACGGAATGGCGAGCAATAGTGGGAGGGGACAATGTTTTGCCGTGGAAACCTTGCAGGGACTTGGGGTGACTGGGCAGGCAGGATGGAGAGCACTGGGGGGAGAGAGGCTGAGGAGGTGGGATGCAGGCCAGCGGCGAAGGAGGGATGCTGCTGGTGGACTTGCAGCGGCCGGCTTTGGTGTAACGACCCAAAACATGCAGGGAACTGGGGCGGGCCTGAGGAACGGGTGAGTTCGGGGAGCTGGAACAAGGTGAAGAACTGGAATCTAACAGAATTGGAGAGAAATCACATTTTGTTTTCCTACAGAACCAGAATACCATAAGGCAATAAGACTAAGATAATGCATTTTGCAAATGACACAAACATCCTCACTCACCTCCTGAATGGTCTGGAGCAGGGGAGCGGCAGGGTGTGGAAGGCCCAGAGGAGAGACTCTGCGTGGGGGAACCAGAGAGGCTGTCACTCGATGACTGGTGGAATCCTGAGGAGAAGCTACGACTGCTCTGCATGGGCGGAGGGGGCGTGTGCTTCGACAGCCTCTTCAAGATGCTACGTCGTTTACTGCAAAAGAAAAGAGGTGACATCAGATCTATATTTAGCTCATTGCAGACCTATGACTATTTCCCCTTCAGGTACCTGTCCTGTCCATCCCTCTTCTTGCTCTTCTTGCTGCGTCGGGCCATCTTGGCCTTATAGCTGGACTTCCTGGCCGGGCCCACCTTAATGGAGGTGTTCTCCAGTGCAGTCGTCTGCAAGGTCACTCTGTTGCCACTCTGTTAAAAACAGATTCATATATTTCAATTACATTTAGATGTGTATACACTAAAAAGACGCTGGAAGGCATATCAAGCCCTTTTTACCTTGAGCAGGAGCTCCACCACCTCAGTGTGAACCAGTCCCTGGACCGACTCTCCGTTGACATGAGTAATGAGGTCACCTGCCCTCAGTCCTGCCTCATGTGCTGGACTGCCCTCCTCAACACACTGTGTACACACACACACACAGACACACGGATCAAAATGACTGGCCACTAATCAGCTGTTATTACTCCAGTCAATGTTTCACCTGATCACTATGATTAGTGTTTACAGTTTACTTACTCTGTGAAAAAACACACTAGGGAAATCCATCATGTTTATTTAGTGCATTGGAAATACATAAAACAGAAAAACTGAAAAACAGATTTAGCCAAAACAGCGATACAGTTGTTTTGTAATTTCAAGACTGAACTTGTTGAATATACTCAACGTTATATGAGGACACATACCCAGACCATGTGGTGGACAGTGTAGACATCACTGTCTCCCATGTAGACCCTGATTGCTCGCAGAGCAAAGCCGAACCTCTTCCCAGAGCTGTGGATGACCACAGGAGGCCTGAGGCAACTGACGCTGACGCACAGGTCCCGGCTCGGAGACGAGTCTCTGGACGAGGGGTTGGACGACAGGGACAAGGAGGATTTGGGGCTTGTAGGAGGAGCTGCTGAGTCATCTGGATCAGGAGAGGAAGATGAATTGAAGATTTAATACTTATGTCATTTTCCTCTGCTGCTTTAGTTTATTCTATACACTACACTACTTTATAAAAGTAATTCTACCAAAACTAATAATAATCCTACCAACTGAAGTTATTTCACTGTACATGATTCTTAGTCAAAAAGTAGTTGTGGACATAAAACTAGTATTTAAGGTTTATGGGTCCACCTGTAGGGGGCACTGTAATAAAAAAAAAAATTGTTTTGGCAGATAAAGTTAAGTCCCATTGGAGCTTGTTAAAACCCTTGTTTCGATACAAACTAAAGTAATGGACAAAAATAAATGTATTTCCTGAATGAATATTAACCAGTCTACCTGGGGTGATGATGAGCGAGAGGCCGGAGACAGACGCAGACTTGGGGACTTTGCCAGCTGGGGATCTGGGTTTCTCTGGGGTTTCCAGCTGGTGAGCAATCCGTCGAGACGCTCCTCTCCTGAATGACGGCCTGGTCCCCGTGCTGTTGCTCCGGAGACGAATGCGCCGCAGGTTGGAAACCATCCCATCTAAAATGATGAAGCAAAGCGTTCCGCCACTGAAGACACAACATCGTAGCAAATGACAACGCGTAGGTCTGCTTTTGTTAGCTAACCTTCCTCTTCTGCCGAGATGGCGAGCCGAGGCATGATGTCAAGGCTCTGAGTGCTGTTCATCACCAGTGGGCTGGCACTGCGCTCTGACTGGGAGGAACTGGATGAAGCACGAGGACGAAGACTGCAAAGGAGAAAAAGATCAGACAATAAAATACACAGGGTTCAGTGAGAAACTGGGCTTCCTCTGTCAAAACTGAATGAACGGACCAAAAGTACCAAAAACAACTGGCATCAAAATTCAAAGAGTTAACCAAACTTCCATCAGTTTATATACAGCTGATCATCTTTTAAACCTACTGATCTAATCTGCCAAACAAACACAATTTATTCAGGCGAGATCACGTCACTAATTTATGTTTTGGCATCAGTGGGGGAAGCGGATCATATTACCAAAAAATTTCCATTACTTTCTCTCAAAAAGGGAAAGTAGAAAATTTCCATCACACATTTCTTCTTGGTTCATTCTGCTCTCAAAATGAGGACGTCAGCTTCTCTGGTGTCTCATGCTCTCACCTCCCCCTGTGTCCATCTGCCCTCTTCTCTCCACAAGGCGAATGTTTGTGCCCGTCGCCAGGAGAGAGGACTCCCCTGCCCTCCCATCGCTCCTCCTTCTCCTCGCTGTGACTTCGCTCCGATGACGACAGGCTCTGGTTGGACGGCGTTGAGGTGGACAGATGCTCTGTGCTGCTGTACACCTGGAGTTCAAAGCGGAGGGGTGGGTGAAGCGTTGCGCTCCCTTTCTCGTGCGGTACTGTTTCTGAGATATCTGTATTCTGTCAATGACAACATTATTTATAGGCTCAGTGAGCAGAGCCAGAGCGAATACCTTGCTGAAGCGATGGGCCACAGAGGAGAACTGACGGAGCTCCAGAGACGATTCATCATCATTTGTTTCATCGTCATCATCTGAGCCCAGGTGACAGTAGCGCTCCGATCGAGCTGTAGAATTTTAATGACATTACATTTTATTATTTAAAAAAAAAAAAAAATCTAATTAACATTAAAATTCAGACATCTGATTATCATGGTAGTTTATCCCTCTTCACAAAAAGCCCGTGTGGATATTTGTGGAGGAATCCACTTACTGTCAAAGTAACTGGTGTCCTCTTCAGTCTCTAGTTGAGGTATAAATTCAGCTTTCTGCCTCAGGAGCCCGTTCCAGTCAAGACCCAGGAAGAAAATGTGCATCTTCACTTCAGTTGTTCCACCTGGGAAAGGTATTTACCACAGTTTACAGCTTATCCTCTGTCAAAATGTGAGGAGATGTGAGTTTATTTCGAGAACATGCAGTTCATTCTAGAAATCATTCGATTTCTTTTTCGCCCCAGTACAATGTAAATCATCAGTCTAACTACCACCAACCTGTTCCCAGGCGCTCCAGAGGACTCTGTCGCAGTAGTCTAGTGATTAAGTCCTGGGCATCAGCAGGCAGAGCGTCCTCCCCGTCAGGCCAGATGATGTCATCTGGACAAAGAAGCACAATCCAGTTCCATCTCTAACATGAAGTCAAAGAAGCAAACTTGCTAGGAGCCACAACACATTCACCTCTTACCATTAACCACCTGACCAAAGAGCTGCTCTGGTGTGTCTCCGAAGAAAGGCACACAGCCCACTAGGAACTCATAGAGGATGATGCCCATGGCCCACCAGTCCACAGGTTTTCCATAGCCCTGCCTCAGGATGACCTCGGGAGCGATGTACTCTGGAGTCCCACAGACCTGCAGGAGGCAACCACAGCAGAATAGAAGGGACGCCGGTGTGAGGTGCGGCCAAAAACACAACTGAGAGAACGAGGGGAGGACAACAAACCTGTTTATCAATGAACTCTCTGGTGTCTTTCTCAATGTGTCCTTCATACAAGTTGGTCGTCATGTTCATAAGACCAATCTTGGACAGTCCAAAGTCTGTCAGCTTAATGTGGCCCATGGAGGTGATTAACAAACTAGGAGGGAAGGAAACAGAGAGATGTGTCTGAGAGTCAGTAAAAAAAATAATTTAAGGCAGAATATTCTGAATTCTGCTCCAACTTCAGAAAGACCTGGTGTAAAAAAATGATCTAAAAATGATGAAAGCTTAAAAAGGAATGAGCTGCTGCATGAGACCAAAGAGCAAAGAAATGAAAAATGTGTGAGGCCGTTTCATCTTTTGAGAGGGGCTGGAGACGTACTTGTCAGGTTTGAGGTCTCTGTGTACGATGCCGTAGTTGTGAAGGTACTCCAGCGCCAGGACGGTCTCTGCAAAATACATCCGTGCCATGTCCACAGGCAGAGGACCAATGTTCTTCAATAGGTTTGCACAATCCCCACCTTAAAAGGACAAAGATGAGCTCTGTCAGAACAGTGGGGGGGAAAAAAACCTTTAGAAATGTTAAGAGTCCGATCCAAAGCAAGCCTACCTTCTACATACTCCATGACCATGCAGAGGTGCCTCCGTGTCTCAAAAGAGCAGAACATAGAAACCACGAATGGGTTTTCAGCAAACGTTAGGATGTCCCGCTCCACAAACACCTGCTGGATCTGGTTCCTTAGCATCAGGTTCTGCCTGTTTATCTTCTTCATGGCGAAACGTTGACGGGTTTCCTTGTGGCGAACCAGAAACACAGCCCTGCGTGGAGGGAGGAACCCGAATAGACGGATGTTTTTATGTTGTGCCTTTATCCATTTAAACTCCTTTATTTACAGACCACACAGAGTCGTGAGTCGGCAAAACGCAAACAAAGCAACTGCCTTACTCACCCGTAGGCGCCGTTGCTAATGAGTTTGATGGTCTCAAAGTCACTCTCCAGAGGTTTCCTACGAGGAGGGGTGCACGCCGCTCGGCTCTGAATCACACACGTCAGGAAAACGAGGTGGAAAATAACAGGAGCTTAGTCACTGAATCATTTCTACAAAAGCACAAATCCATTTACTCCATGTCTCCGCTCAGAGAAAATGCTTTGATGAGAAGATTGTTGTGCTCCGTTCACCACTTAAACTGTTAAATCAAACCCTTCAGTGTTGTTTATTCTATTATACTATTGAGAAACACTTCCACTGCCTTTCAGATTCCTTTGCCCACCACTGCTGACGTAAGTAAATGAACTACACCTCTGGGCTGTACCTGTGTGAGTGTCGTATCTCCAGTGTCATCAGAATCTTTGCCTGTCGACCGGTGACTCGGGCTCGTCTGCTCCAGATGAACCATCTCTGTAACAGCATCAGACAAACAGATCAAACCCCATTCGCCTGTAATCAGCTGCCATGTTTAATCAACTGTCAGCAATTACACTAATGATGCTCAGTAAAACTGTGTATATGCATATTTGAGGATGTTGGCGCTGCACCTTCCAGAGGATCTCTGTGGAGGCCGAGCTGGCTGATGATGTATTTGGGAATATCCGTCTTGATGCCCTGGCCGACCTTAGCTTGACCCTCTGCAACTTCCAAACGTTGGTAGAACTCCTCTGGATCAAACTCCTGGGGAAGAGAGAACAAAAGACTTGTTGTGATTCCGTTGCTCTTTTACCCAGCGAGCCAGCCTTGCTCTTGGCTTAGTCCAATAACACCAAAACACTGTAATTATGGCTTCAGAAGCTACCGTCATTGGAGTCGCCTGTCACACCTGCATTTGAGGGAGCAGTTTACTTGAGGCCCTGCGTTGCTGAACGTGACTCAAATGTCGTGTCACCTACATGCAATCGGTGCTTTGTCTGTCATTACTCTTACCAGACACTCCAGGAGCCTGGCAGGCCTGGAGATGATGATGAGAATCTTCTTGACCAGTTTGGTGATGATGGTCACCTCCTCGCTCTCTGAACGCTCGTACGCCTGATCAGGGAAAAAGAAGATGGATTAAACAGAGACGCTTCATCCTGCCTTGCATTATTTTTAGCTACCCAATTCATCTTCTTACTTTATTTGTTGTTGGTTCAAGTGACTGTGAGCGATATTTCGACACGTTTCATCAATGCTCGTTTCTGCTTGCTGCCTTTGCCAGATGAATAAATAATAGCTGCCAACCCTCTGTTATTGAATCCCATTGTCTGCCTATCTTAGTCTAACACTGCCTTGCCTTGTTCAAACAGCAGGTTCAGAGTCTGTGTTGCAGAGAAGAGTGATGACATTCAGCGTTTTGAGGTTTTGCTAAAGGTCATTTCCAAACAGAAACAGAGCATCATCAAATATAAAACCATCAACAAGCACAGGGACAAACTAAACCATAATAATTTGACCACAGGATTATTTGTTAAAAATAAACTTTTTCTGGCATGAAACCTATTTTCTATGCCAAGATAGGAAACATTTTTTAGAAATGTGGTTTTCTAGGACCTCAAAAAGTGTCAGTGCTGTCCTTGTTTGACCGTTGCGTAAACAAAGCTGCTAGGAAACTAGAAGAACACAAAAAGGCACCGCGGTGAGCAGAGTGTGCAAACCATGGCCGCATTAGAAATGAAGTCATTGTAAGCTTTTCCAACTTTCTGAATAAAAAGAGAAATTCATTCTGCAGCAGAGGCTGTGATTTATTTAGCAGCAGCAGCAGCGGGAAAGCTGCTGGTGGAAAGGTCACATGATCAATCATTACATAAGCAAATACTTATCCAGGACACACATCGATGCGTTAATAGAGACAGACAACGCCGCTGCTCGCCAAAGAACTGGAGTCAGCTTCAGATGACAGCCAATCAAACAGGCAATTTAAATTCAATAATCCCAGTGCAGCTACAGTGTCGTATGCAGTAATGTCCCAGAGGGAAATCTGAGCCTCCAACCGTCAAAACCCCACTGGCGGTAAAGTAAAAGGAAATAGACTGGGCTTAGTGGATGAATAATTGACAGTGCACACAGTGAGCAGCAAAGTAAGTGTTTCCTTAAACATTTACTGGGGAAGGAGAACACCCACCTCATGCAGCAGCTTCTCCAGCTTCTCCTGTAGCTCCACAAAGTACCTGGAGGTGACCAGGCCCTTCTGGGACTTGTCCAGACAGTCTCTGGCAAGCTCCAGCAGCTGGTGCTGAATGAATCCCAGCACGCCGTCAGCCAGGGGCAGAGCGGTGCCCGGGGAACACTCTGCAATGATGTCGAGCAGCCGACCCTCCATCTGTGCCGTCGCCTGGAAAACAACCAAGATGGAAGAAGTCATTTAGAGCAGTGACGGTGGCACTTTATTAACTGTTACTTTAAATCCCAGCGGTGAGTGACTCAAGATTTTGACTTTGCCAGGAGCATAAAATCTACTGTCCTGGTTTCCGCGTGCACCGAGCCTCATCCACACTGTTGCAGATCGTCATTTTACATAACGATGCGTGAAGACGAGAACAGATTCTACCTTTGGGAAGCGTTCTTTGTAAACATGATTCATCATGACGATCTCATTGTCAAATGTTCCACAGGTCCGTCCCGGGCTGGAAGAGAACCAGGCAAAAGAAAAACAGAAAATGTGATCAGAAATACCTCACGACAATATTTCAGCACAGATTTAATAAATAATTGATGGATGCTAATTTTGAGTCACACTGAAGAACTGATGCAAAAATGATCAGGGGATGGAGAGGTGATGAAACAGGGGATGATTTATTATGATGGAGGAATAATATGTAAGAGAAAATAACAGTAAAGCCACACAAAATCTATAAATTCCAACTCAAAGTGTTAACGGCCGTCCCAACACTGACGTGATTCAGGTCGGGTTATCGTGTGCAGGATCTGTGACCACATCTGTTGCGCGCACGGGGCTTCGGTTACGAGAGGGCACCATTCGAACTGTCCGTGCACGTTCACATATCTATGGACTGTCATCACGTGTTGAAAATAGAAAGCGGGTGCCTCAATACATCACACTACAAATAACAATATCCACATGACACAAGCATCTCCCTATTTCTGCGTGAGCACATCGAGGCCGACAGCCCCCGTTTGCACCCTGTGAAATGCTTCACACACCCTCTGGAGCTATTTTAGGGCAACATGGAGAGTCATACTATATCCTTGGACAACACGTGCAGTAATTAAGACGTGTTTAATGGCATTGCAAAAGTCAGTTGCATTATTTGATCTCAGTTGTTGTTGGTGAGTTTCTAGGATCTCATGTTTCACCTCTGAACAGCTGATCAGCCAGAGGTCACATGAACAAACCATCTGAGATACAGTGGTTCTTTTATGCATGTAGAAACCTTTCCCCTGCACTGGGTTTGTGATTTAATTGTGTGTGTGCTGTATGTGTGGCTGCGTGGCACAGACAGGTACACAAACAAACTAATTAGGAAGGGTCCGATGCCTTAAAAAACACAACATAAAAGTCTGGATAGAGAAAAATCTCACGGCTCTCCAACACCAGCGCTCCATTGAGGGCTTGTTAGATGAGAAATGTAATTTTGTTACTCAGGGGATTACCAGTAAGCAGCAGAGAGCCTTCCTCCAGAACCACATCAAATAATGATTTCACCATAAGTGAGTATTTTACACCTCATTAATCACACAACATAATTAGCTGTTGGATTTTCGGTAGCTGCAGCGCTGCTTACCGTTAATTTGGCTTCTACAGAAATATTTTAAATCTGTCTTTGGGTAAGTGGCTGCTTAACAAAGGGAAACCCAAGGGTTTGGTGCACACGGTGGGTCTTTAGCTTGTCAAGGTGGTGGAAGCTCTCATCTTCAGTTAGCAGAGAAGAATGATGACAGCATCTCACAGCAGGTACAGCTAGCCTCACGCACATGATTATTATTTCACTGGAATAGAAGATGCTTGAGGTGAATATTTAAATATAAATATTTTTCCCCTCGACTTGTCTTGTAAATTTTCAAAAAGGTTGTGTCTTCGCCAGTGTTCAAACTAAACTACTGAAACAGTTTCCACGAAACTTGGTGGAAGGATGCGGTCTGGAACCCAATCACATGCCGGTGTGGAACTAGATCATGGGGTTGATCCTGGAACTATGTTTGACTTTCTATTACATTATGACATAAGGTGTTTTTTTTTTTTTCAACATTGTCCTCAATTTTTCAGGATGGATCATAGATTAAAAACACCTCTGTGTGTACAATTTTAGTGTGAATCCAAATAAAAACCTTGATCTCGCAAATCCAAATGCGGTTTCACAGGGGGACTGTTTGGCCTTTGGCTGGCGTGTCCTCTCTGAGTGCCATTCTAGTAATATTATTCACACTCACGGCCCTGATGTTCAGCATGTTAACCAGTCCAGTTGGTTACCAATTGACCTACAAGTTTAAATGACTCATTTAAACACAAGGTCAGGAGCAAGGCCTGGATATGAAACGCTCTTTCTCAACCTCGAGGGCATCACCATCTCTCCTCCCAGCAGGTGCTGTGCTGTGGGAATGTTTGGGCAACAAGCAACCAGTCCATACATCTGGTGCAGTTATTTTATGATCCCAAGGTACCTGAGACTGCGTGAGCGGAGTCTGACAGTGGGCGAGTGGTGCGCTCCTTCTTCGTCAGCCACGCTCTCCGTACTCCGGAAATGTTTGAGCAGGAAGTGGAGATCATCTTGTGTGGGCTGGAAGGGCAACTGGTGCAATAACTCCTGGGAAGAAGAGGACTGGGGGGGAAAACACACAAGGGGACAAAGAGAAGAACAAGCGTAATCACTTTATATCTGTAACTAATGGTTACAACGATTTAACTTTTTTATAGCTCACTGTCTTTGCACATTTAAATGCATTATTGGTTTTGCTTCGCATTGTGGCTTTGATGATGACCTCCTGAGTTCCCTCTGAATCACACCTCTGCACATTCATACATTCACACATAACACCCAGAGTCTTCTGTGTTCTTTTCTATATCTGAATGAGACTAAACACTTAGAAGGGTATTTTGAGAAATGCTGCAACAAAGTAAAACGTCCCAAATCCCACTTCTACTTTTTTTTTTTAAAAAAGGGGACTCTGTGAGATTTAGTGTTCTGCTCCCCTGAAGCAGCATTTTGTCTGTTCCTGCTGCAGCACACCCAGAGGAAAGCAGCAACAGCTGTTGTGTTGGCCATGCATGCACTGGTTTTCTCCTTCCAAGCCAAAATATGTGACACGCAGCCTGGAATTTATGAGAACTCCCATCTGGCTGGGATCTAGTGTTTCACTGGAGGAAGCAAAAAGGAACCGACTGACTGCAGGAAGCAGAAACGTCTAAAAGAGGTAAAAACAACAGCGTGAAAAAGAAACTGAACGACAGAAACACCAAGAGCATGAAAGGGGCAGACAAGAAGTGATAAAACGATGGAGGAGAAAGATCCCCCGAGGAGGAAACTAGAGATGTGTCAGAAGCGAGTGAGAGCAGCATAAAGACCTCACTGACAGCGGGTCTGAAAGGACCATTGTGCGATGAGGGCTGACCTCACTGACTAAAAGCCATGTGATTGGCCGTACGAAATTACAACCGTGACAGAGGAGCCGGGTATTGTTTTTCTACGACCAACTGCAGTTTCGATAATCGCCACAGAAACCCTCGGCAAATAATCTTTGGATGAGGCTGGGAGACTGGACTCGCTCCCCTCGCTCGACTTTTCCTGAGAGGAAAGAGAAGGCTTGAAAACACCGAGCGGCCCCTCCCTGTTCTGTGATGTCAGGCAGGAAAGACAAAGCAAGCATTTCAACGAGGCCTGTTGTTGTAAGGTTTGAGCTTGTTATCCCTGTGCTTTCCCTCCTTCTAAAGTGGCGGCGCAGCGGAGCCCAAATCAATTAGTTATGAAGTCATTTATTTAAGAAGAAGGGTCAGCAGTGAAACATTAACTACACCGTGCAACTTTCCAACCACTGAGTGCCTCCGTCTCTTTGATTTCGCCACTAACGGAGTTGATCGCTGCATTTTGCCGGAAAGCCAACCACACTGAGAACAAGCTTAGTGTGTTTAAATTGTCACAAAATATAAAAAGGGTCCATTGTTGATTATAACCGTTCTTGAGTAAATAATTCCCAGAAAACTGCGGGGAAAGCATCTGAGGATTCGTCCCTGTTTCCTCTCTGTGGTGGAAAGTGGCGGTAAAAGGCTGACGGTGGAAGGATGCTTCATCCCTGAACATATCCTGCTTCAGGTGAGTCATTAAAAGGATGACATCATACTTTATCATATCATAGGTTCAATATCAAAGACCGAGGATGACGTCACTGATAAGCAAAACAGGAAGATGTGCTCTGATGGCATGTGAGAGAAAGGGTGATGATCTGACAAAGGAAAGAGAGACAAGTCTCACGGAGGAAAAAGAGAGATGGTGACACAGAGACAGACGAAGAGACTGGGCTCACAGATACTGATGAGCTGGGCGCGTTGGTGCAATATCCAGATGAGGGAACCGACGCCACAGACCACCTTCTCCCGTCCGGTCTGCAGAGATAAAACAGTTGCACGCTCCTCAGTGGTCACTCGACATTTAACATCAAACCTGCACGTCCACACTGTGGTTCAAAACCAAAATAATCAGTCTTCTGATGCAAGTTTGAGAAGTCGTTTTCTTACCTTTCAGTTCGGGCCAGTTGACTGCTCAAAAGCAAAAAAAAAAAAGGGGAAGACACAAATGAGGAAGGGGAGGGGGGGTGTGCAGAAAGGAAGAGGGGCAGGGTGAGAGTGAGACAAAGAAAATAAAGTGTTTAATGATCGTGACAAGTCTGTCACAGCTCGCAGCCAGTGTGCTGCTGCTGCTGCTGCTTCTGAACACCTGCCAGGATGCTATCACACCGCAGCACTGGCAACCACAGACACTCAACCTGTGACTCATAAACAACTTGTGTACACACACACTGTGACAAATCGAAGAACCTCAACGTTCTGGTGTGACATTTCCACTGGTGTCGGTGACTCTGTTGCCACTGCTTTTCGGTCCATTACGGCACTCAGAGGACGTGGCCCAGTTTTTTTTTTTTCACTGATTCAATCCGTGCTGACAAGAGTGGTCGAATGTTTGCTCGCAGACATCAGCTCTTGGGGACACGCGGCCACATCGGACGTGACGCCATGCGATCGGATTGCTCTGCAGCGTGATCTGAGGATCAGTGAGATGTCACACATGTGTGCTTTCCCATCTGGTTTGCATCCGATACTCATTGGTGGTATAAATGTCCTACAAAGTTTAAAGGTGGGGTTTGTGCAGGAGACTCACTCGTGATGAATCTCCTGCTGTTGCGCACTCGTACATTCTCATGTGTTGACCAAACTGTCATTTGTGTTCGCCACATCCAGCCCCTCCGGAGAATGCAAGGTGATTATCTGAAGGTCAGTGCGTGTCTGAAAGCTGAATAACCAAACGCTCTAACAGTGTGTATGCAACAGAGACGATAGCCTGAAGTTAGCAACACATGGCAGGGGCTGGGATGTGTTGGTTGTATATTGGTAGGTGCAGTCTGCTAACATTCAAATATGGTTTTTAATTGATCTTGGGAAAAAGCTTTGTGTAAAATGAGAAAGAAAAAAACTGTTGTGGGCAGTCCACACACCCCAAATAAAAAAGAAAGCATTTTCAAGCTGCAATTAAACCCGTGAGCCGCTCCCTTGGGATTGTTCTTCACCATGGTTTTACTTCACTTGCATCAAAGGGACTTGTTTTATTATGCAGTGATTTGGGCTATTCCATGTTGACATGGAAAAAAAAAAAAAAAAAAAAGACACAAGCCGCAGGGCCATGCAGCTTATGTGAATAACAAATAAACCCGGCGGAGACCTGAAAAGTGCAGCCACAGCATCCGTCTACGTGCTGGCAGCATTAAAAAAAAAAAAAAAGTCTCAATAAATTTAGATGAGTCATGCAGCCGATTCTACCAGGAGACATCCCCTCTCCATCCCCGAGCTTATGGTGCAATATGCTGCACTGCACTGCAACACTAAACGCCAGTTTAGATCACATGATAGATCAGATCAGCAGGCTCGACACACACTTTAAGTCCATTCAGTCGGACACATGCAGCATATTTGTGAAGTTTATATATATATGTATTATTAACTCCTTCAGAGGCTGTTTTTACACCACAATCTCCTCACTGGCAAGTAAATAACACACAGTTTCTCCTCAAGGATGCCAGTTGTGTACACTGTTCCTTCCCAGAGAGTCTATAAACAGTTGCAAGAAGCGTGATGAGAGGGCAAGCTCCGAAGCTTTTTTGGTCTGAGCAAATAGTTTTTGTGTGTGTGTGTGTACAGACTTGCCACATTATTTGTCTCAACAAATCCAAAGAAACAACTTAAGCAAGTGGCCCCGGGCCCTTTTGGCTGATTAGACTTCTCCCTCTCCCTCATTTCTACGACATGGGCAAAAGGGAAGAAGCCAGGGCATGTTCATTATTCATGGGACTCAGTTTTCCTACAGAAACCTCAACATTTCCTCAGATTAAAGGTTTTAAAATGAAAAAAAAAAGGTTCTGATTAAATCCTCACGAGCATCAGCCCAGGCTACCTCAACTCTCCCCGCAAGAAATGCAAATGAAGATGAATTACTTCCTTTTAACTCATTAGTTGAAATCCTAGCCTGATAACCATCAATTATTAAGGTTGTCTGAAAAAAAAATTAAAAAACCCAGGGTCTGTTGCCCCCACAGGTCTGGAATAAACAAGGCCGATCATATCAGGCTGTAAGAAATGAAACACGTGCATGATGGAGTCTTCACAAGCCATGGAGTACATTTCCATTTCTTAATTATGTACTGGGTTGGGAAATATTAACGTAGTAAGGTGACTAAGCTCGAAAAACCTTTAGACCAAAACTATACCAAATTAAATTTGACATTCTTACCTGCGGGCAAACTGGAAGTTGGCAGAGGTGCTGGCAGAGACATTTCTGGGGCTTTCTGAAGGGCTGCTGCCAGCTGAAGACAACAAAAACACGCCGTTACAGGAGCTGATCCTAAACTGTAAGACACTCCATTAATGTAGTGTTGACAGATGTCTCTGTGTATCCACTCTACATGTTCTCAGTTTGAAATACGCTCCGGGATCATTGTCCCATGTTTTGTGGCCTGTTAGTCAATTCTAGTTTCAGCCTGAAGCTACTGACACTGAAATCACAGTAACACGCTCCTCGGAGTAAACTGGGCCTCTCCCTGGCTTAATCTAAGAATCTAAGTTTCAGCAGAAAGACCTGCTGTTGTTCCCACAACTTTACAAACTCTTAAACATGTCATTAACAAGGTTCCAGAGCCAATCCCTGTGGGCAAATTAAAACCACGCCCTGAATCACTTAAACCCGAGGAGAGAGTGAAAGCCTCTCAGTGTCAAGCAGCATCATCATGTGGGGTGGTGGGTGAGTGTGTGACCTATACACTGTAATAAAAAAATGCAATCTAACAGTAATATAAACTTGATAAACGCCACAGGAAAACCATGTGACATGCAGCATCAAAATGAACACAGGGCTGAAGGCACAGTGTTCTCCTGTCACATGTTTTCCGTGCAATCATATCCATATGCAGTCGGCCCGATGAAACTCAAGGGAAATTGCCCCAACAACAAGAGCAGACACGTAACGGAACAACAACGCACAAGTACCTGTGGCGAGTGGGAGAGGTGAGAGCGGTCGTGAGAGCGTGGGCGACGGGGTGCCGACCGCTAAACTCCTTCTCTTGTTGTTGCGCGTACTGTGAGAGGAGGAAAAACACACAGAGATGAGACTTTGGCTTGCGCAGTTCGGAACACAATCACCCAGAGGCACATGCTGTTCATCATTCGTTCTTGAGTGCAGTGCGCTGTCACGTAAAAAATAAAAACAAACTGAAAATACAAACTCCAGCTTTTGACTGTGGAAAACAGTGATGGCAACCGGTGATAAAAGCAACAGTGTTTACATACACACACTTGTGGCTACAAACATGTGTATATGTAAACACACCTTGAGTTTGTAGTGTGTTACGTTGAGTCTCCCCCCCCCACCCCACCCCCCATTCTACTCAGAAACACAGCTTCTGAGAACAGAAGTAAACCAAACAATGGAAATACTGTGAACTAAAACAAACAACCAGTAAACAATGACAAGTGTGAAGTATTTCTCTTGTTATTAAATCACAGTATCAATGACAACCTATTGATCTCGGCTGGAATTTCCACGTCTGTTGACTGAGAGCCGTACACAAAAATGCGGAGAAACAAGTGGACCCAGTGACTTCTGTGACATAACACACAGCCTGTGCTACTACAGATCATCAAATGAAGTCAATCTATGAATGTAAACACTAACCGATCCATAGGCGACGGATATCAACAGTCTGATTGTCTCTCCATCCCTAAGCCTCAAGGCAGACGCTCCTCTGAATGAATCCACCTCTGCTAAGAGCTCATGCTGCACAGTTTCACAGAGAGCGTCAAAGCAAATTTAAAACTAATTGAGAGTGATATTTGGATAAAAACTGGTTTTGTTTTGCTCTGCTGGCTGACTTCCACTTGCAAGTGGTGTGCCTCTTCCTGCGTTCTTCTCTGGGTAGACCTGCACGCTGCAGATAGAACTCCAGCCTCTATTGTTATTTATTTTATTCAGAGTGATCTCTAGTAAAGTTTAAACTTTACGTGTTAAATACAAAGGCTGAGGCTTTGTGATAGGCGTTGGATAACATCATTACAACACCTTATGTAGCTCCCTAACACCCACCTCAATCTTGACACAGCACTGAAACTCCAGGGCTTTTCTATGACTTTGCCCCACCCACACAGATGCCAGTGTAATTACGATTCCATCTGAAGACTAAATGTCAATAATGGTTTGGCATTCACCATGCTTGCAGCTGTCTGTACACCTTCTGCCGTATGTGCTTTATCCAACATACACTGAGGGCTCCTTTTAAAACGGTGATGGGTGTAATCCCATCATGCTCTCTGCTTCGTCCTGGCAACATTGATGCCACCTCTCTCTCTTTGGCAGTGACCTAAAATAATTGAGGGGCTGAAACGACAACAGAGCCTGACATTTCTGGGTCGACACTGAGGCAGATTTGCTCGCCGTGTGACCCCCCCGCCCCCCCCCCCCCCCCCCACGAGGCAAAGCAACAGAGAGAGGGGGAAAGAGGATAAGAGCTGGACTTTGGCTCAAACGTAGCTGCAACCACATTAGACACTATTAGCAAACACCATTTTATTCTTATCAGAAAATAAACAGACAACCCTTTCACACTGTGGAGCCTGAGCAAAAAAAAATGGCATGAAAGCATCACTGTGCCACAACCCCCCCCCCCCCCCCCCCCGTGACCCCCCCCAACCCCAAAATGTGGCAGACGAGGCAAAGCAACAGAGAGAGGGGGAAAGAGGATAAGAGCTGGACTTTGGCTCAAACGTAGCTGCAACCACATTAGACACTATTAGCAAACACCATTTTATTCTTATCAGAAAATAAACAGACAACCCTTTCACACTGTGGAGCCTGAGCAAAAAAAAATGGCATGAAAGCATCACTGTGCCACAACATGATCACGTGAGCTTAATCAACAGTTGGCCACGATAAGGCCAATCATATTCCAGGGTAAACAATGGTGGTTTGTTGTGTGTGTGTGTGTGTGTTACAGGCAGCCATGAAGAATGATGGCTTGCGAGCTTCACATGTCTGCTGCTGCTGAATGGAACGCTTTTATTCACCAAGCTGCGCCGAGAGCCACGCTGGGCTCAGTGGGTTACATGACTGAAGCATGATCCTGAGCTGTCACATGGAACTACTGGGTGGTTTGAATGTGTATCCTATAGGGGTTAGGCAATACAACCATATCAGCAATTAGTGCGGTTTTTTCCCCCAATCTGCAGCAGTCTAACAAAGACTGAAAAAAACAACCCAGCACTGCTCTGCTCACCCCCCACCAAGGCCCAACACTTCCATTAAATCCAATCAAACTGCAAGAAAAATACAGTTGAATGAAACGTGAAATAAACCTCAACCTTTCTATCAAGGTCACGCTCCTCCATCTTATCTTTGATTCTTCATACAACACCTCCAACAAGTGTTTTGGCAATCCAGTTGTTTGAGTGTGATTCTCCAAATCAAATTTTATAAGCCCTATTTTTTTTCCACAAACAATGGCTGGGTTTGGGTTTATATACATTAGATACATGAAATCCATGAAGGACACAAGAGGTTCCTGAGAGGACAGGATGTTATGTTCAAGGCTGCAAGAAGCTGCTGAACCAAAAGCTGCAACCTTTAAAGATGACTAATTGACAATCATTATTGTCACTGAAAGATGAAAATTGTTATCTCGATATCCTTTCTGCCCAAATTCAAAACAGAATGATGACTGCCTATGTCCTCTCACATAGCTGCAGCCCATGCCACTGAGAGCAACGTTGACAGATGTAAACGACGACCATGCAAAAAAGAAGTGGATAAAACTGTGATTAATTAAGATGGCGTGTCTCTCACACACACACACACACACACACAGACAGACAGACAGGACACACTGGGTCTGATGACCGATCATTTGTCTCACAAATAAACAGCACATTTACAGACCCACTAACATCAGGGAATCGATCAGTGGCACTGTGTCGTTTAATGCGACAGCTGCTAGCAGACAATGCAGTCTGCGCACACACACACACACACACACTGAACACTACAATGGCCACGTTTCTCCGTCGGAAAGCGAAACTAGGGCGGATGTGACAGACCCACACAGGGTCCTCTCCCGGGGACATGATGGGGGTGAGGAGGGGGGGGGCTGTGATGGTGGGAGCAGACGCTGCGTTTACGTGCCGCTGAGGAACAAATGTCTCACCGTGGACGTTCAACAAATCGCTGCCTCGCTGCGGGGGAGCTGCTGATGACAACCGCAGACACACACGACGTGATTGTGTGTGTCGAGGTCGTCCACACGTGCGGGGACTCACGCGGATAAATGCACGTTATGGCAGGATGCCGTTACCTTTTGGATCTTTTCATCATGGCCCCAGTCACAAAACTAGTTTTGTAGCTCGGCAGCACGGTCCAGTAGTAGTTCTGATCCGACATGGTGGCGGTGAGCGATGAAGCCGAATTAGAAATGAAGAATCAAATCAGGACCATGGTGTCCCAGGCTCTCCGGTGGAGTGCGGGTTGCTCCCGGTGGGGCTGCTGCTGGTTAGCTAGGCCAGGACGCGATGTCCAACAGCTCGGACTCCATTCAGCAGCTCCGGTACACACCGACCCCAGACCCGCGACTCGGAGGCGGCGGCGGCGGCGACGGCAGCTCTGTGGTTCCGAGCGGCTGCAACCGCCATGTCCGCTCCGCTCCTCCGGTTGTCAGCGGCGTCTTCCCCCCGCCGGCACGTTCACTCTCCGGCGGGACTCGGTATGAGACCGACGGACGGATCCTTTCTTCCAAACAGCGAGAGAGTGACACAAAGTTTCCAGCAGCAGCTTCCGCCGCGCAGCCGCAGCAGCTCGCTCCCAGGGAGGAGGACCCGGCGGTGCCTTCAGGTGCTGCAGGAATTATCCGGTTCATCCATCAAAACATTGAACCACCGACAGATCGAAAGGCTCGCCAGTCATATCCAGAGACTGTATTTAATATCCAGACTCGGAAAACCGAACGGCAGTCTCCCAACATGTTGATGCATAGCTACTTTTCGTCATTGAATATATTAGGAACGGCAAGGTTAAAATGTGTACCCCTTTGTTCTTTCTTCTGCGTAAATGCATTGTTATCTTAGTTACCATCTCCTTTGTTTTATTCTACAACACTGTCATGTTATTGTGTACATTCTTCCTCCTTAGTTTTGTTTTGTGTTATGTTGTGTTATATGTTGTAAAGTTCTGAATGTAGTCAAATAAAGGGATTGGAAGACTGAGGGGCTATGTGCTTGTAAGTTTATTATTAATTTAATATATAAACATATGCTGTATTCCACTAAAACAAAGAGAGTCAAACGTACACAGCAGGTTTGATTATAGCTGCAACTGTCAGTTTGGCAGTTTCTAAGCAGCCTTGAACGTTACACCTCTTTGGTCCCTCTCAAGTGAAGAAGTGCACAGAACATTTTCCTCTAAGTTCTAACAGAGCTTTTTACTTTAAATCTGAACCCATTGTTGGTGAAAATAAACTGTTACAAATCCAGAATCCTTTAGATAAGAGGTCATGAAGGGGACACACCTACACAGAGGGGCAGTGATGCATGTCCGTCCAACATCTGTGCACAGTTTTCTGATTCACTTTCAGTTCCTTGAGAAAATCTTTGCGAACTTATTTTTTATAAAGTTTTATCCCCTAGTCCCACTTCAGGTTGATTATTTATTACTTGATGTTGGCTATTTCAATAACAACACATCATTAGCCCTGGCTACAGTGTTGATTTATCAACCGGTTCGAGTGAACTGGCCTGAGGCGTTACACAGTCAGTTGGATCTCCTCTATCTGTGTCAATATGTTTATAAACTGGTGTATACTCCTCCTTCATTTAACTAAATCACCAGATACAGGAAGTCAAATACTGGCCCCCCGGCTCTTCCAGCCTAATGCGCCGTTTCACATTTAATTGTTTTTCTACAGAGGCCGTTTGTCAAGGCCTGTTCCATTGTCTTAAATAAAAGTTCAATGTTAAATATTCATCTCTTTCTTGTTACTGGGGGGGGGGGGGCTTTAGGTGTTTCGAGTCCTATCATTAGCTATTACATCCCATGATTCAAACATGATGTCTGACTCATTGAGAGTGGAACCATAGCTGATGTCAGTCATCCCTAATAACAGTGTAAAGTCCCTGAACAGGTTGGTGACAGTAAAAAGAAAATGTGCTGACTGGGTCAGCAACTCCTTGAGCAGCAAGGTCACAACTTCCTCAATGCTTTTTAAATGTGTCACTTATGTTAAAAAACATTAGATCATCCATAATCGCTTAAAAATCCCCATTAATCATCGTATATTCAAGTCTGAACAGGGAAATGTCTGCAGTAAAAACACATCACCACTATCTGTAAGAGCCCACCCAGCTCGGTCGCTCGGTGAAAATATTTAAAGACGTTATCACTTGGAGGGATTATCAACGCCACAGCAGCAAAATGGAGAAAAGTGGTTCACATATCACAATAAGAATGGATTTTCAGTGGCTGGGGAGAGGCAGCGTATTGATTCCCCACTTACACGGAGAAGTCTCTCCTCACATACAGTAGCAACCATCAGAGATTCTCGCTTTCACGTCCCATTGAAGTAAAACCTGTCTAAGCGGTGAGACTGCTCCGTCTGACAGGAGAATGGCATTAGGGTGGTTTCACAGGTTGCTGTGTGAGGCTGACACAGGACATGCATGCAGCACAATAAGGAGGACAAGTGACAGACACCTGGCCGGTCTGGTTTGAGAAGCGGGGTGGAGAGGGAGGGGGGAGGCAAAGGAGACAGAGACAGACAATGAGACACAGAATAGCTCAGTGGATAAGACTTACACATTTCCCCTGCGAGGAAGACTCAGTTCCTTCTGGAATAAAAAGATGGAAAAGACTGAATTAAGACACCGTCCTTAGACATGTATATTCTTTTTCATTCATTTTCAGCATTGCTTTGAAATGTGAATATCAGCTCTTTCTGTTTGGTCAGAGGGGGCTGATGTATTTTCCCAGTGGCTTCAATTTGTTTGTTTGCTGGGTGGTTTGTTTGTAAGTAAGATTACACAAAAACAATAGAGCTGTGTTCGGCAGGGAAGAACAGACAACCTTTTTGATCCCGATCACGGGGTGGATCCAGGATTCATTCTCTCTTTCTTAACATTACCAGACTGAGCGTTTATCTTTTTTTTCCATGACTTCTCAAAAAAATTAATGTACAAAAACATGAGTGTGAAATCTAGTTCTTCTTGCTTGGTATAGGGGACTGTTGACTGCTGGACCTATTGGGTCATGTGGAAAAATAAAGTACATGATAAACAGGAAGGAAAAGGGAGGTTTTGTGATGCTTAGTGGTCATTTATAAAATACATTTCAGCCTAAAAAGCAAAGGATTCTCTGGTTTTCTTCTCCTAAATGCAACGCAGTCCTCTGTCATTCCCACTTATCATCATTTCCATGCAGTGTAAATACCATTAGCTGCCGTATGGCCTAGTTTCTTGCACGACAAGTAGGTCTCCTCATCGTTTACTGGCAAGGATGCAAATCCTCACTCGCCCATGGCTGCTGCGTTTGAGCTCAGGCAACTGAAAAACTGCCCTTGCCAATCAGGATTTGAAGAACAGGGATGGGTGGCAGTCAAGCTTGTGCAGTGAGGCAGCGATTAAACCCCTTCCTCCTACAGGAATCAATCACATCTCAACACTGTGAGTAACGTCAAATTTCAAAACAAGGTGAGGGAGCAGAGCCTGTGAACAGCACCTAAAAGATGTTTTATTTGAAAATATAAATACAAATTTAGCCTTAATTGCCGATCAGACAATAAGGCTATATATGTGCTTAATGAAGACTAATAGTATAGTGTCACAACATAAATGATTTAAGGGGCGAGGGCAGCAAACCTGAATAATCTCACAACCCTGTTCATTATCAGCATAATCCCAGGTCTGCTTAAGTTTAAACTGCAGATGAATTTAAGGTGGAAAGGAAATAAATTACCGAAATTGAATGGGAACATTGGGTTTTGATCACAAAAACAACATCACTTCCTTCAAGGCGCAGAAACAAGGCGACTTCTTCTTTTTTTCGCGGAAGCTAAAGCACACGGTGAGAAAACATTCGCCCCTCTCTGGGTTTCTTGCTCTGAGATAAACATGCAGCAGATTAAAGGGACGTCTGTGCCAGTCACGCAGGCATTTTCTCTTTTTGTGCTGCTGTCACCAAGGCAACCAGATCCTCCTGAGCACCAATGGAGAGCTCAGAAATATAAACATATAAGTAGGTGAGCTGCACCAGTGTGCACCAATGACAACAACACACTGAAACGAGGGAAGGATCGATAAACAATAATCATAGCATGTACCATACATGCAAGGATTTACAATAGATAGAAGCCGTGAGGAGCTCAGATCTGCTCCTGCACCCCCAGCAACTCCTGAAGAAATCGCTCGCACCGTCGCCCCTCATCATCATCATCATCATCATATCAACCCGTTTGCCCGTTGCCATGGCAGCCCGACATTTACCTGCAGACCGCGGCGTCTCAGGATGTTTGGTTCGTCCATCGCTGAATGGAAAAGAAAAAGCCCCAGGATCAGATCCCAGGATCAGTCAGCCCATGCTGTGCGTCTCCCTCTCCCCGGGAGCGCGCTCCTCCACCACCAGCAGAAGCAGCACAAGCCACCTGCTCCTCCTCCTCCTCCTCCTCCTCCTCCTACCCCGGGGTGGGCTCACTCAACCGTAGGTGGGGAGGGTAGTGGGCACCAGATCACCTGACCCAGAGGTGGAGGGAGGAGGAGGAGCATTGAGGGGTGGGGGTCTTGTATGAAGTGAGGCAACATGTTGACCCCACCCTCTTCTTGAAAGGCTGTCGACAGAAGACACAAAGACTGGTGTCCGTAAGTCCCTGCAGGTCAGTGACCACCAGATACTCCCCAAACGATCCTCATTAGATCCTCATTAAGGGACCTATTATGACCGTTAGAGTCATTTCTCTCAAAATCCATGATCGTAATGAGTTTACACTAGCACTAGATCAACTACCAGTATATATCAGGTAAATCATAACAGGTCAAAGCATGTTCTATTAAGTGAATATGTATTGAAGCCTCCAGTACATATAAATACATATACATGTATTTATAAATTTACAACTCACGGTTAACCTTTGTGATATATCTTGTCACTGAGTCATTTATCTCTGGATTGTGTAATGAAAAAAAGATTTTCTAATGCCTTAATTTTGTTTTCCAATATTACGATTACTGAGTATTTGAATGAGACTTGAGCATTTGAAGAACAATCGTGCTTTAAGGCCGGGCTGAATGGCAGTGACTGATGTGTGGTACCGAGCGGTCCCTTTCCAACAATGCTCATTCACTTGTCCTGTGCTGTCACATGTCTGTGTCTGTAATGCAGATGATTGTGAATCCCCCTTTGTTTCCCATTGAAGTTCTCGTTTTTAACAGTTTCAAAGATTTAAACCACACGTTGGAAATCAAGTATTTAAGGAGTGAGAAAAACAACGTAATAAAGTCTGATTTGATTCAAGTTTCAAAAAAGGCCTCTATTACCAATTGAAAAGAGGTAAAATTTACAGGGAAGCATGAAAAGTATTTGGTTCCACGTCTTTTTGCTTGTGGCAACGAAGCGCTCTTTAAGAATGTCAGGGATCTACCACAGATCCCTGACATTCGTGATGAATAAAGTTGTATTTGTTTCTTTGCGCTGTGTCCCTGTTTGCGTATTCGTATGACCCCGGGATAAACATCATCACACACGGACAAAACCAATGTGTGAACAAATATCTGGATTACTATCGTGGCGGCGGGCTGGCAATCGTTGAGGAAAAAGAAGGCCCACACTGTTTGTCCTCTCATCACGCTCTCCATGTGATGCGGCGTGGGTCATCTTCAGACGCTTCATGCTCATTAGTGGGAACCAATCAGGTATGAAAGAAGCTCTTCATCTGTTTACAGACCTCAACATAAAGTTCACATGTGCCCTCTCCCTCTGACTCAATTCCGTACTGTAGCTTTAGAACCACAAGAGGGCAGAATGCAGCTGTGTGTACTTCATGTTAACCTTGTCTCACTGGTTATTCTCTGATCTGCCAAGTGCATCCAGGGAGAGATCCCAGTGTGATGAAACCTGAGAGGGAGGACAGAAATCAAACAATGGATCGAAAAATGAAAGTAACGTGGGTCAAATCAAGAAAGAATGACTCACAAGTGTTTCACTTTAGAGTCATAGCATGTTTTCTTTTGCAGCTGGCTCGGGGAGATGGTTTGTCTGTGGCACTGGAAGAGACCGAAGCAGAGGAACTGTGGCAACTTCTTCAAGATGTTAAAACTACTGACAGTTCCCACAGCAGGTTCCTGAAACGGCCGAGCACATGCGAGAAAGGAAAGGGCGGCCCCACCAAACATGAATCTGACTGAAGCTTATTTTAGTCACCTGTGCTTTGAATGAGGCTTAGTGGCGATTGGAAAATCACTGGTTTCACAAACAGCTTCTTTCACTGTCATGATACCCTGGTGATCTGTGTTCTGGTTGTACCCTGCCTCTCGTCCAATATCAGTCGCAGGTTTTCATTCTCTGTTTCTCTCATATTTAGCTCCATATCTATCGCTTATTTAACCAGAGAGGTCCAATTTAGAGACGCTATCTCATCTGCGGCGGAGCTCTGCTTGAGATGGGCATCAAATTGAACCAAATACAATAAAACCCACTAGAGTCCGGGCCAGACGCAAAGACGTGCAGGACTCAGTAGAAAAGGGGATTTATGGGAGATGAGTGCGGTGAAAGAAGGTGATATGAAGAAAGGGAAGGGAACGACAGAGCCAGTCTGAGTGAGTCACTTTACACCTTTAACACACTTTCCTTTGGGAGGAAGCACATGATCATTTCATCACCTCAGTGAGTCACTGCCCAGAAATTCACACGCTCTGCAGAGAAGCTTCAGTTAATCTAAAAGAATACTCTATATGTATAATACACTGATATATATATATATATACGCATATTATCATATATTGGTAAGAACTGGTTCCTGCTTCTCCCTTTTTTGACAAAGGCAACTTGTGGAACACTTTGTGATATTTATATGAGATTTTTGAGCGTTTCCACATGTTGAATGAATGACTCGACATTTTTCTGGAAAAAATAAAATAATTCACAAATTGAATTTTTATATTTGTTCGAATGGCTCAATGGTATCATATGCCATCATAAATTTTTTTTTAATTAATCTTTCCTTAAACTCCTGCTCGCCAACTGTAACATTAATATTAGGGTAGTATAATTTAACAGCCTACACACTGTTGATGTTGTCATTTTAAATTATTATATCATTTTTTTTTATCATCACAATGTGCATATGAGTACTTGATTGTACTTTGAATAACTTTCTTATCGCGCAGCACTTTAGCTCCTCTGTTAACCAGATGCTGAATATTCTGATATTCATTTTCAAGCGTTTTTTCCTGTCCTTGTTGTGGTGACTCTTTATCAGCAGGTGACTGCTGCGTGCCGGAATGTCCTCGAGTATAAAGACCAGGGTCAGTGACACAGACGGCCACGTAATACTGTGGGGAAACGACTTTGCAATCAAGCAGTGTACTGATCCTATTGACTGATACAAGTGAGGATTTTCACATAATAGGCTGATAACTGTTTGGCAACCCTCGACGTTGCAGACGCAGACGCAGCCTGTGTTTTGCTCTTTGGTCTGAGCCAACGCTGAACCACTGACGGAGCAGGAATGCTGCTCTTTTATCCAGCGCAGGACGCCGCGAGGGCTGAGATCAGATATGATTTCAGTCTATTTTAATACACCCCCTTCACTCGGCCCTGCTTTGATCTTTGAGCTCCTGTGATGCGAGGCTTGGATAACTCTCACAGACCTTTTTTTTTAAATACTTTTTCGTTTGTCTATCTGGTGTTAGCCGTGAGGTGTTTTTGGGCTGGTAAAAAATGCAAAATTACCTTTCTCCATTTTTTTTCTCATGTGGTCTTTTTTGGTTCTTTATTTACTTAGCTGTTACTGTTTTTCAAGATTGGGCTTCCCAGATTTTTGCAACATGCGTGCTGGGAAATGAACTTCATTAATCTGCTGCTGTTCCTGACCTCTGACCCTTTCGGAGCAGAATGATAAAGGAACAGAGCCACAGCCTCATAGGGATCAATACCCCATCACATTCTCATTAATAACCCTGGAAGGAGCTCGTGTAATTGCCCATTGTACCTTTCCTTAGAGCTGGTTACTGTAAGACATATGGTCATTTATTTGATTAAGTGACACATTACTGGACAATCCTGGTGACCTGGCGTGCTGATGTGCACACTGTGTACTTGTGACGCAACAGAATCCTCCAGAAATCCCTGTATTTCACGTCACTGTCCTTTCACCTCCCAATATGCGGTGATAAATAAAATAAAATAAATCCCCGGATAATTAAAAGTAAATGCCACGGACTCTTATTTCCATAGGTGTCATGCAACAATGCAGCAGCGTTGCCACATACTGACATATGGCACCGGCTGAGCCCATCACAGGCTCACCTGACTCACCTGACAGGGCCACAGGGGTGTGGCAACAAGCAGGCTCTATAAATAAAAGCATGTCAAGAATTGTCATACATAACATGGACAAACCCCATCCACTGAGCTGCAGCACTACCAGACCAGGTCTACCCACCGGGCTCACCATGCTCAGAACCAGCACGCTGCTGCTGCTCCTCCTCTCCCTCTCCGGCCCAGGGGAGAGCCGGCCTTACGTGGCCCACCGGGGCGCACCTGACACGGGCCGGACGGGCAGCCAGAGGGCCCTGCTCCTGGAGGCGGTGAAGACGGGGATCCTCGGCTCTCTGGGAATGGACAGGGAGCCAAAGGCCACCCAAAAGGCCTCAGGGCCCGAGCTGAGGGAGATGTTTCACCTCTACAGAGAAAAGCTGAGAGAGCTGAGGGGGAATTCCAGCCGGCCGAAGAGCGAAACCTGGCAGTCGACAACTTCCACAGTGCTTTTTCCATCCACAGGTGAGACATCTCTGAAAACACTTACTGTCACACTCCAACGGCTGATGTGAAAGGACAGTTTAATCAGTCTGAGTGGGAGGAGGAAGGAATGTCTCATGACAAGATGATGAAATCTGGAACAAGTTTAACCTCAGCTGGCAGGAGCTATTGTGTTGCTGTGAGGACAATAAACAGCCTCTGCCCTTCTGGCTCATTCTCCAAGCAAAAAGATGTCAGGCCTGGAATTTACTTATAGACTTTAAACATATGTAGGTGTCAGAAACTGAATCTGGCAATGTGGAACAGGTGTGTAAACAAAGCAGACACATTCCGATAGGCTTTTAGAGAGCGTTAGCGTGACAGGCACGCCTTCCACACGATGCTCTTTGAACACAACGTCCATTCATGTCTTCAATAATAAGCATTTTAATAACTCTGTCTCCCTTTTGTTGAATGCTATATTGTCTCCTGAACGTACTTTCGGAAATATTACAGCTTGGTTTCTAATGACGTGTGTGTTTGTTTCAGTGGAGCCAGTAGAAGTACCTTGGAGGCGAAACCACCCACAGTCAGTCCCACACATGCAGTGGTACAGAGCTGTTTTCCATAAAACCCCCCACATCCAGACGGGGTCGGCTCTGGCTCGAGCAGAGCTGAAGATCTCCAGGCAGATCTTGAATAAACCCACACCGGTTAAAGTTCAAGTCCGCGGCGTGAAGCCGATGAACTCTTGGACTCACGCTCACCGTGCCAACGTCTCAAGCGGTCAGCATGTGCTGCTGGACCTCAGCCCAGAGGTGGAGGAGTGGATGGCGAGTGATGGCCGCCAAGCGCTGGTCGTGGACGTGGGGATGGTTCAGGTCGACAGAGACGCACCGAAGGCCAACCCGTTCATTTCTCTGGAATTAGGCCTCGTGCAGCCCAACCCGGCTCGGAGGACCAGGCGCTCCATCAAGGAGGACGACTGCGACGAAGAAGGACTGTGCTGCCGTAAGTCAATCACCGTGTCCTTCAAAGACATCGGCTGGACGGACTGGATCGTGGCCCCGGCAGAATACACCATGCATCTCTGCGACGGCGCCTGCCCCCACAACTACAAGCCGGCCAGCATGCACACGCAGGTGAAGTCCCGGCTGCACCAATTTACCAAAGGAGGGACGCCTCACCCCTGCTGCGTGCCGGCGGCCTACGAGCCCATGGTCCTCATGCACTACGACAGCAGGGGAAAGTTAAAGCTGACACCTTTCAACGACTTTATTGTCAGTAAATGTCACTGTGCCTGAGTGTGGGGGTGGGGTGGGGGGGGGCAAACCCAGGTTATTTACTATAATCCTCAGGGCATAATTTCCACTGAGGAAAATATGTTACAAAAACATTATCATACATCATCATAGCTTAACTTAATTAGGATTGTGGTCATCTTTTTTGACTTCATTTTTCTGAGTTTAGTTTTGGAATTTTCAAAAAGATGTTACTGCTGCACAAAACCTCAGTTCAGTTCAGATATTTATTTTAAGTTCTATTTATGGTCCAATTTGTGTGCCTTTGTTGTGTGATGTTACAATTTATTATTTATTTTAAGTGCCGTATTGTTGATGTGGTCTGGAAATATTGTGCTGTCGCCGTTAACATTTCAATAACTTTGTGTCTCAATAAATGCGCTGATCGATTCATTCGTACTGAACTGTTGCACTTGAGTGTAAATTTCAGAATAAACACGAGCATGACATTTGATCACATTTGTCATTTCTTTCCCAGTACTTTCCACAACTGTAGATTCTGAAGGTCAGGGTGTGTTGGAGATATGATAATATCTATCTCCCATTGGTGGCCTTGAAGTTGTGTTCACTGTGCTCATAACACACCGTAAAATCTGAAAAAAAAAAAAAAAAAAAAAATCTAGAATCCTGTGGCTATGACAAAGGTAGTTAAATACAACCCTAGTTTTAAGTTAAACCTGTTAATCCAAATTAAAAAATTTTTTTTTAGCATTCACTTCATTTTACAATTTAAGAATGGCCAGTGAAGGCAACTTGCTCTTATTTAAGTTAAAATTAAAATAAATTAGTGATCAGAATGCCTGAATGAAATTCAGTGAAAACTGAATAATGGTTTTCACCAAGTGAGAAACTGATTGGCTCAGATGAGTGAGCACGACAAAGAGCGGTTGGATCACATATGTTTTTTAAGGCCATTGACGCAATATCAAGTTTACAACCAAAGGATATGTTAAATTATATAGTCATTCCAGATTTCACCTTAAACATCTTAAAAAAATTAAACCTGGATCTCTTCACTGTGAAAATACACACATACATTTCAACAGTGAAAATAACACCAAGATACTTTATAGCTGGACAAGGGTTATCAGCGTATAATTAATCCAGTGATATGATTTATTATGCTTGTTGCTATAAAAGCTTCACCTGTGATAATGAAAATAACTCACAGGCACAGGACAAGTAAAATATTTAAGGTCTTATACATAACTCATGACTCATGCCATCTCCCCCAACACTCTGATCGCTCTTTTTCTCCAGGAACACATTACATTAGTAGGTTTTTCATTTTTCTTTTAGGTCAAATAATTTAATAACTTACATTAGAATTGAGTCTAAGGAGCACAGATGGCCCTCCAGCGAAGCAGCAAAACTTATATAGTTTAAAATGTGTGTTCATTTCTTGGTAAATATGCAGGATTATGCCGGGGGAGAAATCATTCCAGGTCTGGGAATTTTATTTTTTATTTTGAATTTAAGAAGATTGTTGAGCCTTGGCAGAGGCATGTGCTCTGGAGTTTTGAATGTGGGGTGGAAGCTGTCCGCCGTGTAAACTCGAGACTCGTCAGATTACGTATCACTGACAAAAGTGTAAATGGATTTTCATTGTGTCCGTAATGTTTGCCTTTAAGCACGGCGGCGATAAGTTGCTTGAAAAAGAACAAATATATAGGTGAGATATCTTAAGATAAGTGCGATCGCCAGGGCAAGAAAGAAATGATTTCACGTTAGAGGAGACGCTCGTAGAGGAGGACTGAAGATGGGCTGAGTCACACCGGTCAGAAACTGAGCGCCGTGATGAACGTGACCTGAAACCAGTAGCAAGCTCTTCAGAGGTATTTATAGGCTGATTATTCCAAGACGTGACACCACCACCCCTAATGAGTCCTTTATAGTCTTTATCTTTGAATGCGTAAAGGTCACTTAAATGTGAACATATGTTGTTTCTCGATTAATAAAGTTGAGGGTGGGGCACATGGAGTGACCCTGGACGACTGAATAAATAGGCAGATTAATCAAGAGGTGATTAATCGGAGCTGCAGACACAAACGCTACCTGTAATGAGACTTTTCTTATGGTAAATGTAGACCTGTGCCCAGTAACTGCTCATTCATTTCTTTGTTTTTGTTCTGTTGTTTCCTTTGTTTCAGGGATGACACCCTCAGTCATTACACAACAGTGGGCGGATGGAAAGGTCTTCAATCTTAGACTCTGAAAGGTCCGCAGTTGCAGTACCACCCAAAGTATACAAGAATAAAAGAATTAGGGACAGGATTTATCAAACCCTTCTGTGTGTAATAGACAGCATGAACTCGCTGGCCACCGCACCTGCAGAGCCATTGTTGAGATCCGTGTCAGAATTACACGAAGTCAAAAATGAAAGTGGAGAAATCATTGTGATCTGCAGTCACTGTCTGTCCATAGTAAATCTCTCGTGTCATTATTCTTTACCGAGCTCTGCCTTGACAACAGTTCCGTTCTGCAACATGGACAGAAGGAGATTCACATCCTCTCTGTCCGTCTTCCTCAGAAACCACAGAACGCTGAGACGGCTGCTGACCTTTGCCAGCCTCAATTTTTGCTGTCAGACGTGATTTCTTGTTTTCCAATTATATTTGGTGAAACCATGCAGTGTTCGTCTTATTGTGCGTTCGACAAGTATTGAGCAAGTTCATGATTTGCTAGAGAAATTGCATCTGATGTTTTAATTATTAATCCTCATTACTCCGTCATGTTCATCGAATAAAATTACTTGCGGAATAAAAAGAGGAAGAAACACCCCGTGACACATTTCTGTGGACGGATTTACTTTTTTCAGTGTACGAGGAGCCTGCAGGCCTGGGATCTGCACACATCTGACAGAGTTTGCTTCATTTCATAGTCTCTCTGTTATATCCCTGTGAACCTAAGATGAATACGAAAGTGAAAATAATATGGGCTGGAGTCGGAGGAATGAAATTCCAACATGACAAACATACTTTATACATAACTTTTATTTAAAAAAAAAAAGTCTTTTAACTATGCATCATCTCTAATTGAAATCACTGTGGCCTGTGTCAGTGATGCGGCTGTTGTCAACCCTTACGGTGACAAACGTTGAATCAGTTAGTTACAGTGGCAGCTTCACTTAATTGATATTTCATTTTATGCAAATTCATATATATAGATATAATAAAAAAATGACCTTTTAAAAACTGAATAAAGGGCCGGACACAGGCCCGCTGATAGAAAAGGAAACAGATGCGTGACTCAATCAGTGCGAGTAAATATCTAATCTCCAAAGGTCCAGATGAAAAGACAAAAGTGGGTCATTGGATATTTCCAGACATTTCAAGGGATAGCCCTAAAACAATCAGCGCTAATCAGTGAATTTATGACGCTGGCTCACTGTCAAAGTGTGTCCTCTTGTGTTTTTCCCTGAGACCATTAAATCCATAGTTACCAGAACACGTAGCCTTCAGCAGCCTCTCCACATGATCCCAACTTTACAGATGATGTCCATTAATAAAACATACTATGTATAAAACATGTGGCCTGTGGGCGACAACGTGAATTTAATATACAGTATTTTTTTATTTATTTATAGAAGAGCTAACAATATACATTTGTAGCCTCCGAGCCTGTAAAGATGATTCACAATGAAATATACAAAGTTATACACGTTTTACTCCTCATGAATCGGGGACAATGTACACATCCTCTTCATTGGCCGTGTCACAGATGACCAGACTGCACTTGGGGTCGTTGCTGTATATTGCGTTATCTGGTGAATCACACTGCAAATACAAATCCTCTTCCGGTTCCCTGGGCAACCTGCGGAGGAACAATACGGGTGACTGATAATGGCCCCGTCAGGAAACACCTTTCTGGTGTACAAAAACAATTATGACATCAAGGCAAATACGCGTGAGGTACTTTCTCCCAGGTTCTATTCTTGCTCAGAAGACAAACTCCAGCCCTGAGTCATGAGCTGGCACCTTTGATTAAAAGGCTTTGAATGGCACGAGAGCAGCAGCAGAAACAGCCCGCCCATTTCAGCTGTGCGTGTATTACAACAGGGGTTTTGCAAAAACTGGAAATTTGCATCACACCGTTTCCTCGGCTGTTTCGGCTAAATCTGTTTTTGGACTTTCAGAAGTGACATCTCAGACTCACCATTTCCCCCCGGAAAGATCTGAATGTGCTCCATTACAGAAGTGAAATCACTCTCCTGCCTACCTGCCGTGATGTGCTGCGGGCCTCTGGTAGCCGTGCGTCTGGGTTGACAGGTTTTCGTAGATAGGGCTGTGTGTCGACGGCTGCTCCCTGATCAGGCCGGTGTAGTGCTGGGAGTCGTCCTGAGGCGTCTCCAGATAGTCCATCTTCTTCTGGTTGCCCCTTCCTCTTCTTTGTCCAGACTGCACCATGCTCCTGATTTGACTCTTGAATTTGTACGCGACCAAAGCACCAGCAACCACAACGAGCAGGGATAAGAGCGTGAGCCCCACAGCCAGACCTACGGAGGAGAGTTCACCTCCAGGAGCCAAAGTGTCCAGAGTGCTGTTGCTCATTATCTGCAAAAATGAGACCGTGTGATGTTTACATCCCGCTCTTAAAGGGACTGGATATTTCTACCTGGAACAATTCACATTTCATGGCTAGTCATCGGAAGGCATCGACAATTTGGAATTATATCATAATTCAAGCGTTATCAGATAAGAATGGAGAACACTTTTGAGATGTATTTAATCAAAAACATAATCTTAAAATGTCAATACATTCCAGTAAATGCTATCAAAAGCAAACCCGTACGCCAAGTCAAACAAAGAAGTGAGGCTCAATGAAGAACTTACCGAACAAGGACGCTGCGGGTCAAGATCTGAGCGGAGAGTCGCGCAGTTTCTTTTCTCAGCCACTCGCACTTTGCAACTTCCCCTTTATTGAAACGATGGAGGGGGGAAATGAAAAAGCTGAAAAAGAAGCATTTCCTGTACATACTTTTTTTCCTGAAAATAGACACAAATTTGGGCTTTTGGCGAATCCTTTCTTACTCAACTGACAAATTTCCAGCTACAGAATCTGCGGCACGTTTAGAGGTTGCAACGTTGATTATGACAAAATACTTGCTTCTGAAAAAAAGAAGAGTTAAAATAAAGTAGTATTTTTTTTTATTTATTTATTGGGTATTGATCCAAAAACAGACAATGTCCTGTTGGTCTTGCTGGTTACACAGTTTCATCAGACCTTTACCTCCCCCTGCAGTCAGTTTCACTTCCTGTATTCAGAATACAGCTGGCCGTGGTGTTTCATTTACTCTACAGCACAGCAGTACATGGGGTTCTATCAGGGATTTCCACACACATCCACCCATCCATCACCAAGTACATGGAACTCAGTGCTAATCCCTGAAGGTTTGAATTGTTACAGGTTTTATTTTATTCTACGTAATTGCATTGCTTCTCTTTTACAGAAGACAACGCAGAAGAGAAACATAAAACAGGCAGTTTAAAGTCACCGTTAGATCAACGCACCATGAATCTCAGTTTCTTGCGTTCAAGCTGCATCTGAATCCACATCCATGCTGAATCCAGCGGACGGTGTGAGCTCACCACTGAAGGAGAATCCATGTCCCTGCTTACAAAGTGAAAAATCGCATTATCTCGGCTTTAGATTGGACAGATTATTATCATTCCCACCCACAGCAACAAAAATGCTAAGCTATTGCTTATGTTGTTATCTGATTGGGGGATGTTGTTACTCGACTGAGAAAAACGAGCTGCTGATCTTGGAGGTGTGGAGAAGATTTGTGATGCATTTGATTATTCTTGTCCCAATTTGTTATTTAATCAGAATGGAATTTTCGTATCTGATATGACTATGTAGGCTTGTTCTTAACATGGTGGCGTGGTGGTTAGTCGCTCCAGGGTCTTTCTGTGAGGAGGCTTATGTTTAATGGAGGCTCTATACGTGTGAATGTCAGTAGTTGCTTGTATCTATATGTTGACCCCTGGGCAGGGATTGACCTCTGCAGCTCCCCGCCACAACACTCAAAAGTGAAGCTACAGTATCGTGGGACGGATGGGTGGAGGAGTTTTTCCTAATGTTTTGATTTATGACAGACTGCAGAGAGAGAAGTGCTGCAAGGTCCAATCGCAGAGCAATTATCCAGATTGTTTTGAATAAATCACAAGTCAGTCCAAGGAAATCAACTGCGGTCTATGTGGAAATGACAACATTATTGCTCCTGAAAGCAGCTCGCATGCATCCGTTCGCTGTAAGATACTAATGATACTGCGGTAAGCCACAGTGGTTTCAGATTATGGTTAGTGGTACAAAAACACAGGGGAGGCATTCAGTGTTTCAAGTTGGGCCGCGCTGTAAAGGAGTGAAAGTTGATGCATCTTGTTTTACCGGTAATATTTCTGCAGGGTGTTTGCATGAGGCACAGCTGGATACAGAAGCCATGCACCACAACATCTGCTATTGCTTACTGTAACAGAGCCATCCTCGGTGACCCCACCATCACCCCCCCCCCCCCCCCCCCCCCCCCCCCCCCCCCAGCCATCCTCGGTGACCCCCCCATCCCCCCCCCCCCCCCCCCATCTCTCGGGAGCAGTGCTAAGCAATAACAGAATAATCCCTCTCTCCAGCTGCCCTGGAGTCGCCTCTTCTTCTTCCTCCGTGTCACCATGGTTACGTGACAACCAAATTACACCTTCCTGACGGGCAGGTGGAGCAGCTCTGCTGTGCCTTGAGTGTCTGTGACAGCAATAAGAAACATTTAGTGAAGGTGTGGCATTGGACGTTTTGTTTAATCTGAATGCGTCCTTGTAAATAACAACTCCCTGGCCTGTTGGGGTGGTGCACGCAGCTGCTCTGTGTGAACATGAAAACTCCCACTGCAGTCAAGAAACAGGAGCAGACACGCAGAGAGTCTTTCCTCTTGATTGTCATGCTTTTATCACATAATGCTACCGGAGGAGAGGGCTTAACATTTTAACGTGATGGAAATGGAACCTCCTCCTCCTCCTCCTCCTCTCTCAGCTAAAGAGCTGATCCGTCTCCACATGAGTAAACCTCTCACGGGGCAGTGCGCTCCATTCACCTTGTGCGTGCGCTCAGCTGGAAAGCAGAGGGTGACAGTGTTGTGACTGTGTTTATCCTCAGCCAGCAGGGGTGCGCATGCACAGGCCGGGCAAAGGGAGGCACGGACCCAGATTTCATGTCATGAACATGTAGGCCAAGTGAATTCAAGCTCGTCCTCCTGTGAAATCGCATTCACATTGTCATGTGGTGGAGCATCACCCCGAGGCCCGGACAGAGACACACATAACACTTAACAGCAGCGGCAGCAATAAACAGCCAATAATCGATACTGTAATAACTACAGTGATGGTTTTCCAGATGTGCGGAGCCCCCTCAACACCTACACGCAGCGACGAGAAGACGCGCAGCCTCGCTGCAACAAGATACAAACAGGCGACGCAAAACACACCGGAAACAAAACAATGGGATTTCAAAATAAACGCTCACGCCTCTCCTTGTAGTTTAGTTTGACAGGCAGGAGCAAAGCCACTGGAAACGAGTCAAGATGTTAAAGATGTTGACCAATCAACAGACAAGTGATTACAGAGATGGCATGTGTCTGTGAATCCTTCATACATTGAGGCAAGCATTTGACACATGATAGTTAATGTATTTAAAAAGGAATATTGACTTAATTCTTGTTATATTACAAGTTCTTGCTATAGATTGCGATATATTCGTTTTCTACCACGACTTTACTGAAGTTATAATACGATTTTATTGTTGTTATGGCAACTATATTCTTGTTATAGTCCAGCTTTATTCAGGTTTTTAATGTAGCATAATTCTGAAGAATTCTTATAATAATTCAAATGTATTCTAGTCAAATTATAACTTATTTTTCGGTACTGACCTCACCAGTCCTCCCAGCTTCATTCCCTGGCGGTCACAAACCCGAAACGTCAACTTCAGTCCCTGACGCGTCAACGTCTCCAACCGGAAGCGGTGTCTGTGCCACCTCCGGTGACTTGACGCTGACCACTGACGGCGAAACGGAGCAGGAGAGCGAAACATGGCGACTTCGAACAATCCGCGGAAATTCAGCGAGAAAATCGCGTTACACAACCAGAAGCAGGCGGAGGAGACGGCGGCGTTCGACGAAGTGATGAAGGACCTGAGCATCACGCGGGCGGCGAGGGTAAGGACAGCGCTTTGTGTGTGCGTGTGTGCGCGCGTGTGCATGTGCGTGTTTTGGGGAGGGGGGGGGTATCTCTCCGAGTGTTCTCAGTCAACTGTCAGATATGCGTCAGTGTCGCGGCTCCACGCAGTCAGCTGAGGAGGTAAACAATAACAAACGACGCTTCCCGCCACCTTTAACACACACGCGCGCGCGCACACACGCACGCACACACACCCGCAGCGACATCGACGTAAACATGGACGACCTGAACCTGCGTCTGGAACAAAGTTCCTACATTTTGTTTGGTCTTGTCCCCGCGCATGCAAGCGAAGGGGCGTGCACGCGGATTTGACAGCGCGCGACCAACTGCAGCCTGGTCTCGTGCTCAGAGAGGAGAGGAGAGGCGGACATCACCCACTGAAACACACACACACGCGCGTATTATTATTATTATTATTATTGTTTTCACAGTCGCTGTCGCCTGTGTGTGACACTGTGCGCGGCCGTGGTTGGAGCGGCGTGGAGCGGTAAAGTTGTCTGAGTTCACCGGGCTCCGCAGCGTGAGTGACAGCCACACCAAAGATGAAGGCCAACAGATTATGTGGATTTGAAGCCACATAGAGGCCTCCAAAATAAATCCTACAGGGGCAGCTGGGCTCAGGACTGACTGATGCTGCGGCTGCACGTGAGGGGGGACACATGCTCTATACTGCTATACTCTAATTATTACATGTATACTTCAATTATTACTATCAGACCTATAGTGCAATAACTATCATGGCTGCACTGCAGTAATTATTATAACTCTGCTGAAATTACACAGCAACAACTATTAGATACGCGCTACCTATAAATGTACTGCATTTACTTGTACAGCTATACTGCAGTAATTATTATAACTATATTGCAATAACTGTTACAGCTATTCTGCATTTTAAAAGTACTGCATAACTGTGGTTACAACAAAGCAATAATTGAATAATCTTACACTGAGTGGAAGAGGAACGTGTATGTGAAACGTTTATGTATTTGTTGCTTGTGATATCCAGCTGCTGCGGGAGAGTTAATCCTTCCAAAAGCAGCAACTCTTAACGTATTTGGTTCCAGCAGAAGATATTTTGATATGTCCCAGTTGCAAAAGCCTCGGTGCACGCTGGCTCACTGCCATGACTTATTTGGGACACGTGACCAGAATAGAGCGCTCATTAATAATATTAGTTCTGTGTCTGCTTTTCTGCTGTGGCAGGCCAAAATGTCTGTTGTGGAAAAAAAAGGGCTTTAAATGGAGCTATAGTAGATGTTGCGATATAATAACACCACAGGGTGGGCCTCAGAGAGTGCAAGCCTTTGTCCATTTTTGCAAACACATTTAAATTCAAATGACACACGTCCACGAATTCTAGTACCTAAAACATGTCAGAAAGTGGAAAATATGTCCTGGATCTGCTCCGGGATCCGAGCCAAATGTAATCGTTTCTTTCCTGAGCCATGCTACATTCCTCCACTGCTTTTGTTGAAATCCATCCACTAGAATTTTTGTAATGTTGCCTCCTAAAAAAACAAACCCAGACAAAACATGGCCCTTATGCATGGAGTTTCTGGGGGCGGGGTTTCTCTGGGTTCTCTGCTTCCTCTAACAACATTCCCTAACAATCCAAATGCATGCAGGAGAGCGAGTGATGGTTGTTTGCCCCTGTATGCCGTCCCTGGCCCTCAATGGGGATGTATCCAGGGTGAACTTCACCTCCCGGCCAGTGTTGGCTAGGATCGGCTCCTCCCCTGTGACCCTCAAAGGATACAGGGTGGAGATGATGGATTGTTGGACCAGACATAATAGTCCAGGAAGCTCAAATCGGAGCCAAAGTTATTGTGTCTTGTCACGCTTTGTTTAAAAACATTAGCAGCGGCCTATGTCTTGATCTGAGGAGGTCACAATAGGCAGCCTTTCGTCAACAGGGCAGGTTTACATGTGTTTTAAACCAACACACACACTGAGGTCTGAGGCTTATTTAAAGGATAACAGTGATACAGGGAGTAAATAATTGTTTAGTATTAGATTCCAAGCCCTGTGGGGTTGGATGAGAACATTTAATAGGCAGATTATGGGCTTTTATTGTTGGGAAATGGAACAGGGTGTTGTTCGGTAAATAAGCGCTGTCAAACAGTCTTCAGGGAGCGTGCCTCTTAGAAAATCCACACATGTGCAACTTGTGCAACTCCTGGATGCACAACTGGTTTCAGATTTTCTCTCTCAGCTAGATTAATGTGTTGTTCCTCTCGTTTAATGGCACCTCGGCGCGTCAATGTTTTGTCAAACAGGTGGTTAATAAAGATGATCAACGTGGTGGTTTCGAGGGAAGCTGTCTATAGTACACAGCACAATTATAAGACTTTAATGGGTTTTGGGTTGGAGCAGTGTAAGGATGCAATTATGCTCCCTTAGTGGTAATTTTCGTGAACGTCCCTGCAGAAACCCCACTGAGCTGTCATGATTAATGCTGTTAATGACTCCATCTTCCTGCTTCAGGCCCGTTCATGCCGCCGGAGAATAAAGTAAATCAGTAATTTCGTGTTTCGTACCTGTTGTTGTTGTGTTTCCAGTTACAGCTGCAGAAGACTCAGTACCTGCAGCTGGGACAGAACCGTGGGCAGTACTACGGAGGGTCTTTGCCAAACGTCAATCAGATTGGAAACGGCACTGTTGATGTGTCTTTTCAGGTGAGACGCAGGACTTATCTGTGTATCTAAGTGCATTTAACAGCTGAGTAAATATCCTCTCTGCTCCTAACTTTGAATTTCATCCTATAACATTTCCATGAAGTAGCAGGAAGGGACAGAATATGTGCATCACACAACAACCCCACAGTGTATATTGGATTCCAGGAGGCCACAGTTCACACAGTGGGGTCAGTTGTTATGTCCAACAGTTATTCCTAACTCCTTTGTCAGCAATGTGCACATTTTGTGCACAAACACACACCACAGAACAAAAACCAACAAGATCCTTTTTTTTTAGTTTTCCTCAACAAATGAACTTATTGTTTTTCTCAGCCAAGATTGGGAACTCTAAAATAGAAATTCCTCTATTGAAGCTTCTGCTGCTGTCCATTCTCAGAAAGCTGTTTACAGCATATTGCCATGGCACTCACAGGAGGAAGAGTAAGGTATAGCTGTGAAGGCATTTTACTGCCAAAATACACAATTCTGCCAGGACAAAAATCCAAAAGCTTAATCTCAAACAAAAAACTGAAACTCAACTTGATATGACTTGAGGATCTTACTTAAATTTCTCTACGCAGAGTATATTGAGATTGAATTATTCTGTTTTCTGTGAACCGGCCGCAGTGTGATGCCTTTGCAAATATTATTCAAGAAAACCCACGTGAACAGAACGAAATGGGCCCATTTCCAAAAGCCTCTCATTTTTAATTTCACAGGCATTTTCTTGTTTTCTGTAGTTCTTCTTGCCTTGAGTCACATTAACTTGCATCACTGCTTCACAAGCATCTCTATTGAGCTCAGAACACAGGTTCATTCTCTTTCAGCCAAGGACAGTCCGTGTAAGTACGGAAAGCTGTCGAGCTAGTGCAATACTTCGCTTTAAATTAAATTGAATCAAAGTCAGTTAAATCCAATTGTTTTTGTCTTTGATCTTCAGAATTCGGAGCTGGACATGAACAGATCGACGCGACACCATGGCCTGGTGGACAGAGTCTACCGGGACCGGGACCGGAACCGTATTGCGTCCCCCCATCAAAAACCACTGTCAGTGGACAAACACGGGCGGCAGATATCCTTTATCCCTGGTGTTTTGGCCCCTGCCAAATACCAGACCCTGATTTGAAGCTCAAAGTTTGTTCTTCACATCGCATCTATCTTTTTACGTTCTAAGAATCCTCAGGAATAAATGAAGTGAATCTGCCAAGACTCTCTGACTCAAGCTGTATTTTCTTGACCTGAGATCTCACATTGACAGCTGTCCCTATGGCTCGGTGTATCTGTCACCGCCACTGGATACCAGCTGGAGGAGGTGAGGCAACCTGAAATAAGGAAGCATTGTCCCAGTATGAGTGTTCAGCGTAAAGTTTTACTGTTCTTCAAATAACTGTCACCAATCCTCACACTTCAATGCAACGTTTCATGCGCAGGCAGACATTCAGAGTGAAGCTGGGAACTCAAAGCCAGACTTTTCAAATCCTAACCAAGCACATTAACATGTTGCAACATCAAGACTTTACTTTCCTGTAACATCATTATGCAGAAAAATGCTCTTTTAATATTGTTTGAATTTTTTTGTCTACACATGTGCACAGAACAAACTCGGACTCGGCGCTGCACCAGAGCACAATAAGCCCCGCCCAGCAGGCCTCTTTCACCGGAGGATCACAGGAGCTCCAGCCAAAGCGAGGTATATTTTTGCATAATTTTACATTGTTCAGTCAGACAACTTCCAATGCATGATGAAGGGTTTGAAAATTCAGGGAGCGAAGGAGAATGACTGCTGATAGCTGCGTCGGCCAGATATTGAAGTTGCAGAAGCATTTTCGTTGACTTTGTATAAATCTCCTTGGAAACATTGTGAGTGTTACGTATTCTTGTTATTTGGCCATTTTATGTTTCTTGGACTTTCGCCTTTGTTTGAAGGAGGACAGGAAATGTTTGTAGAGAATAATGACAGGCAGTAAATGTTCCAGCTGCTCAGGAGATGAACCCTGATACTCCAGGCTTATATACACTCACACACATGTGGTACACACCCTACGTTTCAGCTATGGCATTTAAAGTCTTTCTTTTTAAAAAAAAAATCTCTGTCTGTTACTGTATTTAAATATAGTTTGACTTGGTTAAAATATGGGCTTTGATTATTACAAGCTCAAACAGGCTGGACGTCTGTTGACCCAAGGGACTGAGATTTGTTTTCCTCTGTCGCTGCAGTTCTGCTGCTCACTGTGCCCGGCTCAGAAGCGGTTAAACTAGAGGTCGATGAAGATGGACAAAAGCAGGAGTGGGACTGCAAAAAGGTAAAAAGCCTGCTCACATATCAATGTTTTCCTGTCCACTTAATCTCCACCATTACCAATAGCTACAATCATTCTCTCTGTTTAGAACATTTCAAGGTCCAAGCTGTGCAAAGTTCCTGGAATCCAGTGAGTATTTTGCCATTTCTCCTCATCTGACCCACTCTAAGGACACATTTATATATAGTCAGATTAAGATAATGAATTGATGTTTTGGCTGCACTGTTATAAAATGGCAGTGCAGAGCACACGAGCAGCGGCGGCTTCAAATCCAGTGCATATTTACACACATCTGGAGAACGTGCATGAATAAAACATCTGACTGTAATTAAGACATCATTTCATTTCCCTCTTATTTACATTTTGCGAGCACGGTAATAAGAGAGTGCAGAGGAGAAGCGTTAGCTGAAGCACCGCCGGCCAATCTGTCTGTCTATAGATGGAATATTTCCATCGCAGCCGTCTCCACATAAATATTTATAAGTCTACTGTCAAACGTTAGATGTTGACACAGAAGTTGTCACCTCTGCAGAGTAGCAGCTACGAACCCACAGCACAATGACAACAATAAACGTAACTTAACGCACTGCATCATCTCCATCTGCTGTGTCTCACTCACACACATAATACCCACAAGGCCATCTTCTTGAAACGCCAGGTTGGACTCAATGTTTCTGTTGGTGTTCTGTAATTTCCTCAATCAGACGACATTTCATGTTAAGATCATCATCCCTGACGAGCATCCGTCTTTTCTCTGCAGCATATTCCCATCTCCCGACCAGCAGCAGACCCCCACGCTCAAACCAGCAGCCCACAACACTGGCGGTTCTCTGCCTGACTTGACCAACATCCAGTTCCCTCCTCCGCTGCCCACCCCCCTTGACTTGGACGATACAGCCACCGCCTCCTCGTTCAGCCCCTCCAACAGCACGCAGACCCTGCCCAACACGCAAGGTACCAATTTCAGATTGCGGCAGTTGCGGCAGCGATTCCAGACTTGAAACTTTGTGTGCGCTTCACAGCAAATGATTATCTTCCTTATTCTGTCTTTGTGTGGTGGGTAGGCGTGGACACCTCGCAGCCAGTAACCATGGAGATGCAGCTCGGACAGGACAATATGGTTCCTCTCATCCTGAACGCAGGAGACTCCCACCACCACCACCAGCAGCAGCAGCAGCAGAACCTCCCGCTCTCCCCAACATCTCCACCTCACTCTCTCTCTCAGGTACAGACCTACTCTGTCTTTGACCTCTCATAGGTTCAAGTTTCAATTCCTCTCCCATTAAATATTGAAACCTCAATACCTCAACCCCCCCCCACAGGCAGCCATCAACGCGATGAACCTTGAGCAGCAGCTGTCCCAGTACGCCTTCTTCAACCAGCAGCTGTTGTCCCAGTCTCACCAGAGCCAGCAAGTTAGTTTCCCTCTACATAAAGTTAGAACTACACTTATAGTTTGAGAAGCAGACTACATTAAGTTGAAAGTAGGTTAAATACATTATACTGCATTAAACTACTCTTTATTCTACTAGTACTACTACTGCTATTTATGCAGAAGCTTAGTTGGAGTTTTCATTATAATTTTGATTTGTCCGTCTATCCTTCCCATTCTCAACACAATATCTCAATAATGCCGTGAAGGACAAAAAGACAAAAGACTTTTATTGTGAAGTAGTCACAAAAAAATGCAATACATTTGTCACCGAGCACCTTTTATGCTGGGTAATCAGAAATGGCTCTACCGATCATCTGTCTACTCGCTCTTATTGTTCCCCAGCAGACAGGTCTGGTCCAGCTGCCCTCCTCGGTGAACTCCTGCTCCACGTTAGACAACCACACGTCCTCGCAGAGTAACGTGACCATGGACATGAACACGGTGAGCGGTGCGAGCCTCTGCCTGCGTCAGGCGTGGCTTTCGACTGTGTGTTGTGCGGCTGTGTTTTTCAGATGCGGCCGGTGCATTGAACGCACCCTGCCGATAAAATTTGCACAACCTCAAGGAGATGTATTTGTATTTGCGCCGCGCTGCACATCCTTCAGATCTTGGCTCTGGCTGCTCGGCTTGTGTTGCAGTGGGAACGTGTTTGGAAGTGGCCTACATTCTCTTCATCTCAGTTGTGCTGTGGCAGGCCTGAATCAATCCTGAGTGAGAATCTCACCTGCAGTAGTTTAGCTCACATTCTGCACTGGTTTGTTTTCAGAAACGGTGTTTTCTAACCTGTAGTTTGTAGCAAACACAGCTACGGCTTGGTTATGGAAAATTACTTCTTCTCTCGGTTTCTGACATGTCCAATGCAGTACAGGTCATTGCAGTAGTTTATATCTGTATCCAGAAACCTTGAACTGCTTTATCACGTCTGTATCTCATGCTACCGCTATTATGATAGCTTATCTGTGCACAGATTAGAAATGTGATGATTTGAACCCCTGCTAGCTTTCCAGTGATCAAGAATTATCATCCTCCTTTACTACTTGTGACAGTTTATCTCTAGGATTTTTGAATCCGACTAGGATTTCTTTTTTGGTTTATCTCTGTTTTGGTCTGAGGAATTATCTTCATTTTGATTCTTTTGGATGAGGAACATGAAAAGAGTAGATGTGAAAGAACAGACAAGAGGAAAGAGGAGTTGTCTCTCTCAGATCTCCAGTTTTGCCGTGTCCGGCCACTCAGCTCTGATTGTTAGCCATGTGTTTGTGAAGACAGATAAACATTTTCAAAACACGGCATCTAGGACAGGGGCACATTAGGGGGGGGGGGCTTCAGCTCCGGCCAGAACCCCCCTGTTCCCACCCCCGGATCAGTCCCGCACATTTAAAAAGAAAACAGAAAAACCTCCAGTGTGAATAACCCAAACATATCCTCTTGTATCAGGCCTCCTCCCTCCAACAGTACCGCAGTAGGGTTGGATCCTCTGCCAATCAGTCTCCAACCTCCCCCGTCTCCAATCAAGGCTTCTCACCCGGAGGCTCGCCTCAAGTAAGGGCGTGTGAACCAAAAGTCGGCGCCTCGCTCTGTACAAGCTTCACTGTAGTAGGACTCTGTTGACACCACCACCCCCCCCCCCCCTCCCCCTCCCCCTTACAGCTGCTTTGTCAAGTCAACATTCGTAGATCTGGGCAAAAAAAAAAAAAAAAAAAAAATTGAGCAAGCAAATGAACACAGGCTTTTTTGTTTTATGTTTTCACGCTTTTATTGCAATATCGGTCATAAGAAACCGACAGCAGGAAGTCTGCAGGGAAAGTTTCCCAGAGTGCACTATTACACCATCACTATTAATTATTACGGACGTGCTGTTCATGCTCTGACATGCAAAAAGATCAAGATAACCTCTGTCAGGTCAAAGAAACAGCTGACTTTGTAGCATGAATTCAGACATCACTCACATGATGCTTCACAGTGTATAATATGACCACAGTGATGGTGACGATGATCTGTTTCCTCTTTTGCCCAGATCTGACTGCTGGTCCCTAGAAACACTTAGTGTCACTGGTATGTTGTGATGTAGATGTGTCCCTGGACCTCACACGCTGCTGCCTCTGTCGTATTTGTCTCTTCTGTTCTTTCTCAGTCCCGCAGTTTATGTTATGTTAATCGTGAGTGTGGGGATTTGACTGAGCCTTGCTCGCAGGGTGCTGCTTAAAGACAAACTAAACACACCCAGGGTAAACATGGATCAGGGTGGTGAACCTCTCTCAGATTCAGTGTAAGCATTCGAGGTTTGAAACGCTGGTAAAGCGGTTGGCCGTGTTAATCATTCGCCGCTTCATAAAACCTTGAACTGGTGTTTGAAATTCAGTTGGATGAGCCCAAATTTAACCAGCACGTCAAGGAGAATCTTTCTCCAGTCTTTGCTTCTACTGAATTTGAAGTGCGGATTTGTCTCTTCGAAATGTAGAGTGAGCGAGTCGCCGTGCTGATTACCGCTGTGTGCGTTCGTGTTTGTCCTTCCTGCTGTTTTCTCAGCTCCTCCCTGAGCTGAAGTGTCTCACTCGTGCAGTCCTGAGATTATCCGCACAGGCTTGAACCACTGACAGGCTCATGTGCTCTATTATCCTGCTCTGCCCTGTGGGGACATCTGCAGCACACACAGATAATTTGGTTTGGAACTAGGAGGAGCACGGGCGGGGAATATGATCCAATTACTTATACATTAAGAGGCCACGATGAAACAGGAGAATTTCTGGTCCCTGTTTCAGTGACGACATTCAAATGAGAAGCTTCAAGAGAATTAGAGGGTGCCGCTCGAGTCGGCGCAGGGAGAATAGGTCATGGAGGGATTTTATTTCCATTGATTCACTTTATTCCATGTGAATTTATTTCAGTTCTGTCCATGGGAATGAAAACACACAGAGCAGAACGAGGAGGAAGTGGACAGAGCTGTGAGCCTTATCATCATTCTAGCCATCTAGCAGTTTAAATTTGTAATTCACACGATGAATCCAGTTCCTCTTCTGTTTGCTTGCAGATATTCTCTATTCTTCTTTTTTTCTTCTGTAGCTCTTTTAATGAAATATGTTTCTCACAGCAGTGGGCGTATGTCTGCTACATATGTATGTTAAGTTTAGTCTGCGTTTATAATTAAAGCAGAGGAGTGAAACATCCCTTGGTGCGCAGTCACATGTTTGGTGTGTGTGTGTCTTAAACGTCCTCTGACCCTGAAAACGTTTCTCCTGTAGTTGTGTCCTGCTGTGTGTATCATCCCCCTCCTCTGTCGGTGCACATCGAAGCTGTGTAAATGTTCGAGCTGAGCCGTCTATCTCTTCTGCAAGATGTGCTCAAACACACTTGGATACACGTGCATACATCGACTCAAAAGTATAGCTTTTCCGGCACCATGGGGTTTTTTTCGCTGCAGCTTAATATTCCGATCTGTTTCTTGGTGCAGCATAACTCCATACTGGGCAGCGTGTTCGCAGACTTCTACGACCAGCAGCTCCCGTCCATTCAGGCCAGCGCTCTCTCCCAACAGGTATCCGCGCATTCAGCGTCCATGTTTAGTTCCGCACATTTGAGAGCTCTGACACTTCTTTCTATGTGAGAACCAGCTGGAGCAGTTCAACATGATGGAGACCCCCATCAGCTCCGACGGCTTGTATAACCAGACCTCCACCCTCAACTACTCCCAGGCGCTCATGATGGGTCTGACTGGTGGCCACTGCAACCTCCAAGACTCGCAGCAGCTGGGCTACAGTAGCCATGGCAACATCCCCAACATTATTCTCACAGGTGCCGCTTCAGCACAAGTGCGACACATCACATATGGCTTCTTTCCTCTCTCTGCGAGTGGCTTGTTAAAGCTCACGACTAAATGATCTAAACAGCGGATGTGTAAAGGCTCCCGACCAGAGACCAGTTTGTTTTGTTGACGCCACAGTGTCTCACACACGGCATGAATGAAAAACACAAACATCAAGACTTGGCAAAGAGATTTAATAGTGGGCTGTTAACGTATTAGATTGAACTGGCATTCTCAGGAAACTGTATTTAATTTGCTAAATAAAAGTATTCTGCCTATAAATAAATATAAATAAATATAAAGTATTGGTTTATGGCTCCATGCTGGAGACACCTAGTGGCCAAAGGCATAATGTACCTGCTGTGATTATGATATAACACTCTCTTGGACTCCAGGATGCTCGGATTAGAAAACCCATATTTAGCCTTGGGAATGAAATAGATTAACTGGTTAGATCCCAAACATCTTGGTGACCTCATATGAGTTTTGGAAAATGAAAATGACCCGAAGTGTGATTTTCTGTTCTGTTTCTGTTCAGTGAGCGGAGAGTCTCCCCCCAGCCTCCCTAAGGACCTGACAGGCTCCCTGTCCACAGATTTCAGCTTCGACGTCGACTCCCACTTCCCCCTGGATGATCTCAAGATCGACCCCCTGACGCTTGATGGCCTGCACATGCTTAATGACCCAGACATGGTCCTCGCTGATTCAGCCACAGAGGACACGTTTCGCCTCGACCGGCTCTAACCAACCATACGTGCTCATGCACAGGTGTGTGAACGCTGCTGCCCTGTGGTGGGGGTTGTGGGTGGGTGTATTCTTGGAGTATGTCGGCGAAGGCCTCGTCGAGGCTGAGCAACGATTCCACACCAGGCAACAACAATCAAACCCCAAAACAGAGCTTTCGAAAAGGAAACACTAATGTTAGAAAAAAAAAATGCACCGACGCGTTTTGCAAAGACCGCCGCCAGCCTCCCTCCTCTTTCGGTGTGAATCATGTTCTGTCATCAAGTTTTGATTTATTTCACATCCAGTTTTCACGAGGGTGTCACATCTCCGTTGACGAATGACTGAGTCTTGTCCACAGAGCGAACCCTTAACTCATCTGTGCAGAGTAGCGTGATGACTCAGAGTAAGAACGACGCCCCCCCCACACGTACACGTATTAGTATTTGCGCTGACCCCCTGTGTGTGAGGAGCCAAAGTCAAGTCCAGTTTGATTTGAGTGAATCATTTTTACCATTGCGGTTATTTTTAGGAAATGCTGGAGTTTGATTTTCTGACATGGTAAATTGAAGTAAAATGAGTTATGCATGAGATCACAAATCACTGTGCATACTTGTTTTTGCCTTAATAGCTTAAAACAATTTGGTTTTCATGACTTTTTTGTAAATAAGGAAAAGGGTCATTCGTACTGTCTGGCCGACAGTGTTTACAGTTGCATTAGTGTCGTGGTACTTTTGAGGTGTGCTGATCTTTCCCCATGACTCCGTCTGTCGTCACTACATCAGCTCATGCATCTCACACCGGATCAACGATTCTTTAAGACACAGATGTTTACAGGCTTGTTTTATTTGACATTTTTACATGTACAGAATGTGATCAGATTTTGCGTAATAGTATCTATGCAAAATGACGGTGGTTGGTTTCAGGCTGTAATAAGAAACGTTCCGTAAAGACGAGGCGGGGGTCTTTGAGAGAATGAGCAGCGATGGATGCTGTCGGGTTCTGTTTGTTTTGTGACATTGCTTTTATACATTGGGGCTGTGTGGAGGAAAAAGAAACAACAGATCAGGCGTGAGGCGTACGGTAGAAACTCTCCTGGATTACTCCCAAAGATGTGACCTCAGTAAAGTTGAGATATATATATTTTTCCACACGAGTGAGCAGCCTCTGTACTAGAACAGCATTGTTGACAAGAATGTATTTCGGTCACCGCTGTGCTGTTGTGTTGTTGCCATGTCGTCATCCTCATTGCCTATCATGCGGAGCCTTGATGTCCTGTTGGGCCTAAGCTGGTTCACCTGTTCAGAGGAGATGTGGCTTCTGTTTTCCGTTCTACACGTGACTGTTTGTTTCCTCGGCTCCACGGTGACACTGAATATCAGCTTCTTCATTGTTGTTTGTGTCCTTTTGTTGATTTGTGCAGTGGCTCTCCGTTCTCTTTTTGGGTTCTGTCACATTCATCGATACTGCACTTTATGCATTTATTTAACACTGATACCCCCCCATGTGACTGTTGCGTGCACTGGACCTGTTTTCCCTTTGACTAAACTTGTCTTCTTGTAAAAAAAAACACAGAAAACAAAATAGAAATATTAGAAAGAAAAAAAGTTAGAACACATTTTAATTATTTTTGAAAAGTCCGATACAGATTTAAAAGAGCAGTTTTTACTTAATCTTGGAGCATTTTGTGGACTGTCTGCTGTTTCACAGATTTTTCCTAAACTTTGGAAGACACATTTATTTTGGGACGGTGGTAATCAGAGGTATGAGGTGAGGTTTCAGCTCTTTCTGCTTTTGATAGCAAAGATTGTGACATGCAAAGATTGTTGTCAAAATAATTTAAGATACATAGTCTGATTTCTCAAAATGTAAAGGGCATGTTACTGATGCAGTACCAGGTCACGATCATACAATAAGTCTCTGAGAAGTATTTTGGAGAATCTATATATATATATATATAAAAATCCATAAAACTGTATAATTATATACTATACATCCACATACCCTCAATATTCCACTTGCTGATAAGGCTTTTCTATAGCTGCTAATTTGTGTACATTTATGTGTCATAGTCCTCTGTCGGCAAGTTTCTCCTTTATCCTCACGCGTGTGAAAGGTTCTGTGAGACGTGATCAAATCAGATGAAACCCAATTACTACCTGGAAGATTTATTTTTTCCTTTTATAAAATGTTTCAAATGTTTCAAGTTTTGATCGCATCCTGTTTCCGATTCCTGATGCTGTTGTTCTGATTTTTTTATTATTATTTTTTTGGTTTTTTTATTTGGGTATTTTTTGTTTTGTGACTGCATGACTCACTGGACATGTTCCCCACTGATGACTTTGGGATTTATTTCCGTGCAAGGGTGCGTTCAGCTTTGTGCGCTTAAGTGTTTTGTTTTCCTTGTGTTGTAAAACTGTCTTTTGTCTCTTTGGTTCCGCGTCATGGGTCGGTTACGTTGATGCTGTGTGAGGTCTGAACGCATCAGATGTATGGTAATCAGCCTTCTAAGCACATGTAGAAGCTGTTGTTTGGTACTATGTTAGGCCTTTGTTTTGCTCTGCAATTTATAGTACGTGTGCTTAATTTCTGTTTTGCACCCGCAGGGACTTTATTCTGTCACGGTATAGACGAGCTTTGTATATTGCTACTATAGGAACAATGTTTTTTCGTGCTTCATGTGATATGATGTCAAAGTGAGAAAATGCACTGAGAAAATACTGCGTTGCAATATATTATTGTGGCTCTATACTCTCTGCTGGACCTCAGACTTTACGGTGAGCCTGACGTCTTTGTAGGTCCATTTCGGTTTTGATTGTTTTTGTTTTCTACTTTTTTTTGTTGTCATGTAGATGTTACTGTTACTGCCACCTTTTTATGCATCAACGTTCAGGTATCCATTGGTGTTAATGCCAATGTTTACAGAGAAAAGAGTTTACAGCAGAGCAATGTTTGTTTTCCTCCTCATAAAATGTGTCAAAGTACTTAAATACTGTATCTACTATGACAGACATGTATGAACCACCACATGTTAACTACTACAGCATAGTGAATAAGTCATTTGAACCCAATAAGCCCTGAAAGCACTTTTTATTTAATTTACAGACTTAATTCTTAGCTATACAAACTATCAGATGTTATTTTAAGAAAATAGATTCTATTTAGATTTTATTGAATTTATCTTTAATGTAAATCACTGCATTTTTTTGACAATTATGCCAAAAAGTTAAAATTGGTCATAAATGAAAGGAAATGTTCTGTAATTTCATACATTATCTATGACTGTATCAAAACATTAATTACTGGACATAGTTCATGAAAATCCTGCAGCACAACATAGAGAGATGTGTCCTTCAGCTGGGAAGTCTCTTTTCTGCATGACACTGATTCCCAAAATATGCTTTTAACATTTGCTTTTTTTTGCCTTTTATAGATCTGTTGTCAAACACTATTCTCAAGTGATTATAACACTATCTTTGTCAGAGGAATAGTCAAAACAGTAGAAATAGCAGAAGCAAATACTGGATACTGAAAAATATATACACATTCTGTGCATAGGTTGATTTTGTGACATAACATGTTAAACTGAATCAGGAAGGCGACATGGTCAGCCCGTGGATTAACCACATCTACGAAGATTTTGTGTAGATTTCTGAGGACGGCCTGCTCCTGGTCCAAGCCTCATTCAATGGCAGCTAAATTGTTATATAATGTATTTTGTTTCTGAGTACAGTGATACAATATTCCACTCTGCACATGCATTTTACTGCCATGAAGGGGGTGCGCCATGCTCCTGCAGTGCGCTCACAGCTACAGGAAACATTATCTTCATAGAATATGCAAACTCTAGCGTTCTGCAGCACAGCTTGGCAAAGTGGTACTTTTTTGAGCTAACCCTTTAAAAATAGAAAAAAAAGTCTGGTTCTAACCTTGTTCTTAAAACAGTGTGTTTTCTAATTTAAGTGTCAAATCGGACCAAAAGAATCCAAGTTGGCTGTAAATGTGAGCTATATTCAAGATGAAAATATGCTTCTGTTTGAACTGTACCTGATGTATTTTTCTCGTGTGAAGGCTTATGTCTTTGTATCTTTGCATTATTATTTGTAAATGAAATGAGAATAAATATATCGGAATACGCAGAGATGCTCGACCTCTCTTTGTCTTCCGGTGAAGGTAACTGCAGCAGTTGACCTGCTGCTCCCACTCTGTCCACACTGACATGAGATGGTAAATATTTTGTATGTGGATGCAATAAAACAAGATGCCCGGTGGTAAGATGTTTCTCCATTTCACACTAGATCAGGAGATTCTGTTGGGAAGCTTTTTGTTTTCCGGCTTTCAGCTAATGTGGGCGTCAAGAAGGTTGTTTGAGACTGGAGGGTTGAATCAGATTTGTGTCATTAAAACATATCTCCCTTATTTCCACAATTATATCAATACAAATAATCACAAAAATAACCATCACATTAAAACTGATCAAATATAGATCTATTTTTTTGTGGTCATGCTATTTTGAAACAACATGAGCTGAGAGCTACAATTCCTCCTTCTTTGAAACAGCAAGGAAATGTTCCCACACTTCACCTGAACCGATGCCCTCAAATTTTTATTATTTTTTTTTTTTAACCACCACTGTGCTCCAGCCATCCTGACTCAACCCTCCCTGTCTGTCCCCCCAGAGGCCCCCTGGTTTTTAAACTGCATGACTCCATCTGCTGGTTACATGCTGTAATATAATGTAAGCGCTGAACCAAGCCATCCATTTTTATAAATATACATGGAATGGTGGCGAGAGATGGTGGCTGATGCAATTATCAAGAGACTATATTTTGAATAATATGTTACACAATTAAAAACACATAAATTGGGACGTCAAATGTAGAATTAAATAAAGTAAGATAAACTATTATAAATATATATATATATAAAGGCGATTCAATCAATCAATCTATCTATCTATCTATTTTATTCACCAATCCATCTATTTATATTTCTTTACATCTATATTATTCATACGACGTAGTATTACGGCCACATTGAATTCAAAGAAAAACCCAGACTTTGAGATTAAAGGCATTTACGACTTTGACCGCGGTAATTTATGACATTAAAGCCGTTTACATTCACCAATGCATCTATTTGTTATATTCCCACCCACCCATCTATCTATCTAGCCATCGGGGTGAGAAGGTGTTGAATCCTATAAGAGCACTGGGCAGTGGTGCTGGTATTATAAACCCACAGGTCTCAACGTTCCCTGGTGGATCTTGGAGGCGGTGGAGGGAGGAGCAGCAGCGTCCTCCAGGAGCAGGTGAACGCCAGGGATGTTTACTTGACTACGTGCGGACGTCAAAAGCGCACACACGGTATCCCAGCATGCAGCAGGAGGCCGTTGAGAGATCCACCAGTTGGTAGTGAGTCGCTACAGCGCCGAGCAGGCAGCAGCTAGCGGCCAACACAGCGCCGAGCGTTTCCCACTTCCATGTGAGACAAGCCGAGCCGTCTTACCCCACGGGCGACTGAAGAATATGCTGTTGGGGCGCCGGACGTGTCACCGCAGCGGCGTTTGAGTCCCCACTGTCACCCTGCTCTTCATTTCGGAGGATTCCTCCCTCCATCCTCCGAATCGCACCGAACGGGCAATGACAACGGTCTCAGAAACCCCGCAGCAGATGAGGGACCGGCTGCTGCAGGCCATCGACAGTCAGAGCAATGTGAGTGACGCTGAAGCTAGCGGGCTAACCAGTGAGTGTTAGCTTGTTTACCTGCACCCCCGCGCACTCGACTGGGCAGCAAAAACCGTACAGCTGTCGGTAAACTCGTTTCGTGTGTACTAAAGCGCGTTTCGTGCTCCGTGTGAGGGAGGAGACGCCGAGCTCTTCAGCTGACAGCTCCGATGCTCACTTAGCACCACGGCTGCCTCGGATAGTCTGCCGTTAGCTGGGTGATGTAGCATGCTAACTGCTAGCCTACTCGCAACACCGAGGCGGCTTCACGTCTTAAACGATATGAATGTGAATCAAACATGTCCCCCAGGAATATTTGTTTCACTAAGATCTGTCTACGTGCTCTGTCAATGGGCAGCGGCTTCTTTTTAGACTGTTCTTGTGCTGAAATGCTGTGCAGCTAGCTTAGGCTCAGCTTAGAAAGCTAAAGCTACATTGTAGGAAATAGTCGGATCCTTCCTTCTCAAGTTAGTTCATGCTAGCCTGAGAAGCTAACACAGGTAAGTGTGCCGACACTCCAACGCAGATTGACTTTGTCGATAGAACAAGACTCTCACGGTGATTTCAACCCAAGTTTCCCCTCAGATGTTTGTAGTTGTTCGCCACATGCTACACTTGTGTTGCAGCGCCTGTGATTCTGAAGGTTTTTTGAGTTGAGACTCTGCCATCTTTACTTTTCAGCGTAGCAGACAGACAAGCTAGTGTTTCCCTGGTTAACTTGGAAGCTAACGTCTATGTTGCCCAATTCACGAGATGCATATACGATTTCACATGTTTGATTTTGTCATTGCGGTGATTTGGCTTTACACTCATTAGGTTTATCTTGTGAGCATAAGTCACCAATGTTTTTCTAGATTAATCATTACGATTGTCAATCATTTCCACATTATTAATCGAGACGAATAAAACATTCATGCTTATTTCCAAATAAGCTGAGATGATGTCACAGTAAATCTTTGTATAATCCTCCGGCAGATACGCAATATGGTTGTCGTATTGGAGGTGATTGCCTGTCTGGAAAAATGTCCTATCACCAAAGAAGCACTTGAGGTAAGTTATTTAACCATACCTAAAATATCTAGTACTTGATGTTTGAATTGTCTTGCATGAATTCTGTCCACCTCTCACACACATTATCTCTGCAGGAAACTCGCCTAGGAAAGCTAATCAATGACGTGAGGAAGAAGACCAAGGATGAAGACCTTGCGAAGCGTGCAAAGAAACTCTTAAGAAACTGGCAGAAGCTGATTGAACCTGGGCCAGCTGTGCCTGTGAGCGTCCCCGGGTCAACCAATGGCAGTTCTCACCCCTGCCGAACCGACGCCTCCCCCCCTGACATCTCTGTGTCTGGGAAGGGCGTCACTGAAGTCAAGATCAGAAATGATGTTCACAACACATACTCACCCAAAGCTGAAAAATCAAGCCGCAAGCGCCGGGCAGAGCACAGAGACAGTGGAGTGCACTTACCAGAAAAAATCTCCAAGCTGTCTTCGTTCGAAAACTCTGTGTCACCGCCGCCCACCAATGGGATTGCTGGCAGTCCAGATTCTATGCCTGAGCAGGAGGTCGTGCCATCTCCTGACAGATCGCGAATAGAGCACCTTGATAATGATAAAATCAACAGAATTCCAGTAAATGCTGTCAAGCCTCGCCCCAGCTCCCCCGGAGTGGCCAAACTACCTAGCACTTCATCTTTGATCAAGGTTGCCGTAATGCAGCAACAGGCTAGATTGGATGAAGGCGGAGGTGGCTATTATCAAGCCAAAAGTCCCCGTGGTCTCACTACCAGTCCAAGGAGCATGAAGCAAGACTCAGTGACCAAACGCTCTTCAGTATATGCACCGAAAGGAACGCCAGTCCCAAGCCCTTCCTCGAGAGACTCTCCCATGTCTTTTTCCCAGCTTGTGTCCTCCCCAGCCCAAGCATCCTACGCTGACAAGCTGCCACATTCTTCTCATAGGTCCTCAATGCACTGGGCCAGTTCGTCAGAAGTCTCCTCTCATTGCCCACCGCAAGACACATCTGCAACACTGGAATCCCCGTCGGCCTCCCCTTCCACCTCCCTCACCCAACAGAACTCAGAACTACACAGACCGACATCTGAGGGAGCCGTGGCCGTGTCTGACGACGCAGACGGGTCGATGGCTCCCAACTCGGAGCATAAAAGGAGGAAGTACAGGTCTAGAGACTACTCTGTCAATTTAGAAGGCCAGAAAGTAGAAGACATGACTAAACCTGTACGGTTAAAAGAACGCAGATTAACATTTGACCCTGTCACAGGTCAGATTAAACCTCTGGTACATAAAGAACCTTCTCAAACAGAGGAACCCCCCACTCCTGACCCCTCTGAGTCCAGGCAAAGAACTAAAAGCACTGTACCACAGCCCGCTCCCATGGCCCCGGCTCTGGCTCCGGCCCCTGTCCTGGCTCCAGTCCCTGCCCCAGGCCCCAGCCCCAACCCCAACCCATTTCATCAAACAAACTGGAAGGAGCTGTCCAGAAATGACATCATCCAGTCCTACTTGAACCTTCAGAGCAATGTGCTCAACTCCTCGGGGGTCCAGGCCCCTAGCGCACACTTTTTCATGTCAGAATATTTGAAAAGGGAAGAACAGGAGATCAAGGAGTCGAGGAAGATGCATGTTTTGCAGAAGGACATCCCAGTAGAGGCTTTACCAGGTGTGAGCCGGGAGGTGACGGACGAGGACCTGGACAGGACACACACACAGCACTGGCCAGGCGTGAATGGATGTTACGATACCATGGGCACCTGGTATGACTGGACAGAGTGCATATCGTTGGACGTTCATGGCAACGAAAGCAGATTGAACATCCTGCCGTACGTTTGCTTAGACTGAGGGGTTTGGAACAGATCATGACTTTTTTCCACTCCTCTCGTTGTCTCTCCAAAGAGACGAGATACTTTGTGATTTTGTTTGTCCACTGTGAGTTTGGCAAAAGCCAGGTCTGCTAAACTCCCCCCACGCCTCTTCATCTTTCTGTGATAATCTAATTGAGATTTTGGTTGGAAAAAAAAGAGAGAAAAGGATTAAAAGAATAGTTGAGTTTCTAATACCAAGGGCTGTTTCTGTTTTTATTTTTCAAACTGAAAGCCACAGGGTGGTCAAGGCCCGAGCTGCAGAGTGCTGGTACTAACGCAGAAGGCCGCAAAGGGAGGGGGCGGCGTTATCCCACACAACCAGAAATGTTGTAATGATGTGAATTTTTAATGTTCTTAATTGTACCCCATGTTTCAGGCTCATTGGGATGCTGCTGCCCTCTCCTTTAACCTTCTAGTTTCTAATTAGGATCACAATCTAGCATTCACTTTGAGCGAAGGCATGCTGGGGTTTAGCTGTCCTGTCCTGAGCGCCATGTTGGCGCCCAGAAGAGGTTGTTGATAGAGTTCATCTAGCACAGGTAGAGCTGAACGTGTCCCAAGTATGACATACTGGTGCATATTTGGCAGTTACAAGAAGCTTTATGTGAGATATAAAGAGTAAATTATAAATTTCGTATCATGTATACATCTATTTATTTTTGACCAGTTCATCAAAGCAGATGTTGAAAAACCTATAGATTTCTTTTTTTCTCTTCCCCTGCTTCCATCAGAATGTTGTCAGCCTAATCTTGTAAAAGGGGCCCTACACATGTTTTGTCGCATTGTTTTTTTTCTGTCAACTTTGGCCGATTTGGTGATTAACATTCCATAACCCACCCGTCACCTGCTTCCTCTGTCTCATCACACAGCTCTGATATCTCCAGCAAATATCTCTCAAGAAGAAGTAACTGAACAGACTATTTGGTTTGCATAAACACAAACATTTTGAGCTTTGATACGACGAAAACTCTCAACACACACTGATTCCTCTCCCAAGTGATGCAGAATGTCATATCAGATGAGGCTGATCGATACTTGTAGTTGATACACTCAATGCCGGAGCTCGCCTTGTTTGCCTTTTGAAATTCCCTCTTGATATTAAACGGCCTTTGTGAATGTACGGGATTGAGACCTCTTACGCACACTTGTACATCCATCATCATTTCATTGCTAACTTGATGGAAGTTTGACTTGTGACGTAAGTGGGAGAGAGAAAGCTGTGTGCACGAGATGTTCTCGACCATTTCCACGTGACGACTAATACTTAATTTTGATTTCCCTTTATACTCATCCGCCACGTTTTTTTCCTCACATGATTTGAATTCAGATTGGATTTTTGCGCGGCCTCTCTGTTCATTCTTTCAGTCACTCATCCCTACCAATGTGCCTTGGTAAATGGTTAATCTGGATTTGCTTCCACATTAAACGCGCCTGTCCGCGGAGCCGGGTTTACATGCGAGACTCAAATCCCAACGATCAATACGACGCTGGTATATGCACCGTTTCTGTTGACTTTTTGTACACATTGGTCGAAGCAAGGGTGAAGCTGCAGACAATGAAAAAACTGCACAACAACACAGCTGGCAATAAAGGAAAAGTGCTACAACTGGTTGATGAGAATCTGTTTTCTGGAGTTTTGACTGGGGGCATCTTTATTTGTTCAGTGTTTAACATCTCTCAATTGTTTGAAAAATAAAATGATCTAAAGCTGAAGCTCAGTCGACTGACTGGTGGCTCCTTTAAAGTGCGACCGTGCTCAACAATTCCTATCAACACTGAATGTTCCTGAAATCTAAATTCTGAGCTCTGTACACTTCTCAGTTGTTTTCTTATCCGTCTCTAAAAAAATGTTGTTTAATTTGTTGTACTACGCAATTCATCCATGTGGGGGCGCACATCATCCATTAGTATCCTCAGTGGAGCAGGATGTGATGTAACAGTGGTAAGATATGAGTAATTTCAGCTCACTGGTAATTACTGGATCAGAATTTTTAAAGGCCCACCAAGAATATGAAGACACAGTCTTGTTTGTGACATTTTTTATTAGCACTATCGGCCTCAACAGACATGGTATATGAGTCTTTACCCATCTGACAGTTTGATAGACTCAGGACTATCTTTTGTAGCAGAACTTCCTGCCATGACGCTGTGATCTTATCTCATCTTGTGGGATGAGTAATGGATGCTCCTCGGGGGGGGCGTTCACTCTCTCTCTCTCTGAGTCATCCCTCCACTGCACACCTGTATGATGTAATTATACTCTGTGAGAGTTAAGTGATGCAGCTGTTTTCATGACCAGACACAGTCAGACTGAGGTGAGACACCTGGTCTCACGTCACTGTTGGCGTCAATTAGACAGCTCAGCCTGTCTGGAGAGTGTCACGAAGGGTCGAAACTCAGCAGGACACTACGTCAGGCTGAGGCGCGTCATTGTTTGCCGATGTTGATAAAAGACCTGCATACTTTTGGTTCAGCCAATTCCTTTAACACTCAGGGGTCAACAGATTTTTGGGGTGGACAAAGACAAAATGGCCTCATGAGCATCTCAACTCTGACTTGTCTCAAATTTTAACCTGTCGTCACTTGCACTTGATTAACTGATTATATTTTAATGGTCAAAGGTTAAAGGTCGAAGTGACTTCCTAGTACTGTGCAATATTTCAGGAACACCTGGAGAGAATGAAACTGTGTCGGGTGGTGAGGGACACAACGCTGGGACAATAACTCTTAGTTCTATTTCATTCAAAAAAGCAGAGACGTCCAGTGGGAGCTCATTTTGATTTTTTCTGAATGATGTTAGCTCATTAAAATGACCATGTGCTGAAACACAACTGAAGACTAAAGATAGCACTTTGCCCCGTCATGTTTTTAGAGGAGGATTTGCGATCAGAGGACATTCTTCCTGCTGCCTATTTAACAGTCCTTTCTAGACCATTCTGTCACGACGTTACATAACCTCAATCATGCTGTGCCTCTAAATGACACCGACAGGAGTTTCCTGCAGAAATCTAAGTTGAGTTGTTGAATGGAACCAGGAAAAGCCTCAGCGGAGACAGAGCAGCTGGAACACCAGTTTTCCTGACAGTCCAAAAACCTCTATGGCTTCTCTTAAACTAACCGGCCCATTGTCCTTAACCAGCTTACACAGCTGCTCTGGAACAGCAGCCGGGTGTGTGTCGCAGTGAGGGTGGCTTCCTGTTGATACGTTTGACAGTGAAAGAAGAAAAAAAGATTTAGATGTTTGGGATGTTGCATTTTTATTTGTGAACTTTCAACAGTTTCATGTCCTGGCATCTATTTGAAAGGGCTGAAGCAGCAGCGTCATGCAGACCAGTCCTGTCCTTAAATACAGTGAGACAATGAACTCAGAGACATGGACCACATGTGTCCTTGCACGGATTTCTCAACATATGGACCAGGAGACATCATCCCAGATGAGTTCAGAGGGCAGAATGTGTGATCTCAAAGCCGCAGAGCAGCCGCATGACGTCACCTCAACGGCTCATTGTGCTTCACTTTAGTTTCTCCAAACTCCCCCCCCCCATCAGTGAACCGATGTGAGTCAAAGAAGTGCGACAGCTCGTCTCGTCCAGTGCTCGTCTGGTATGCGGGGTGGGACCCGCAGATCACTCCCACTATTCAGGAATCTGGGACGTTTCCTTCCATATAAGGACTTTTTGATATCAATCGCGACCTGAGGAAGGGCAGGAGAGGGGCGGGCCCTCGATTGATTCACGCAGACTACGAGCAGAGAGTTCGGGGGAGGAGCGAGAGGAGTCAGGTCCCAGCACTTCCGTCTTCGTCGGAACTCAACGTGTACTACGATGAATAGGTGAATTAGATTATATATACTGCCCATAAAACACCCTTTTATATTCCGCTAATTTATTTTAGAATATGTATATATTGTTTGTTCATATTCTGTTTATTTATTCGAATTCATATCTGCACTTCTGGTTAGATGCTAAACAGCATTTCGTTGCTCTGTACTTGTAATGTCTAATGACAATAAAGTTGAATGTAATTTAATATGTGAGGATACAGTGTGACTTGTGTTTATCAATGTACTACCATTATGGTGGAAAACGACACATTAGATATCTGTCTTTATCGATGACCCACCTCAAGTTGCTACACCTCGATTACCTCAGGACGGAGTAAAAATACAATACACACAATAATAAACACAATGACCTGTGTGTGTTTCCTGTCAGACTGGTCACCCCCATACCCCTGGCATTGTTGACATGCCCACCTCAGCTTGTTGACGAACATGAGGGAGGGGCGGTGAGGTCACGCTCCCATAAGAAGGCGGTGGCGGACTCTGAGCAGTGAACCATCTTGCCCGGTCGGGTGCCGGTCTTCGACAGAAACCGTGGGAGCGCTGTAATTGGCGGCAGTGACGGAGAGAGGAAGTATTTAGTTCTCACCGACCGCTTCATTGGAAGAGAAAGACGAGAAAGTTCCACGGAGTTTGGAGCAGATCAGATCCTCATCTCCCATCACCGAGCTCAGCAGGAAAAAAAACTCTCCCGACCCCTGCGGCCATGTCTGCGTTCACCAAAGGTCCTGCCTACGGGCTGTCTGCGGAGGTCAAAAACAAGGTGCGTGTGTTTGGTTGATTTTTGCATAGGTCGTGCAACAAGTTGGGGAAAAAACTTCTTCTAGTTCTTCTTTTCCTCATTGTGGAGGGGGGGGGGGGGGGCTTACCTGGGCTCCATTGGGAGGAAGGTGCAGAGAGGAACAGATGTCAACAAGGAGAGAAGAAGCGCTTCCCGTTACTTCCACCAACTTTTTTAACCTATGCGTGACTGTCTGTGACTAGTTGTTACAGTGAGCATTCACTTTGTCTTCAACTTGGTCTTACGCCTGGACGAGCTGGTTTTTAATTTCGCATGGAGCAATTTATCAAAAGAGAAGGTGGCATGGGCGTTGTCTCTTTTCTTCTTCTTTTGTGTGCGTGCGTGCGTGCGCGTGTGTTTATCATTCCTGCTCCCAGCATTCTCTGCTCAGCACGCTGTGACCCGCATTAGCAGATAATAGAAGATAATTAGATCGGCATACAAGTGCGTCCTCCCCATGGTAACGTCTCCTCCGCCATTTCTCTCGAACTGACTTTCTTGCAGGTTTTCTCTCCAGACTTTCATGCACACGCACACGCACACACTCCACTGCCCCCTGTGCACCAGGCTCGAGTAAAGTGTGTAACCCTCTCAGCCTCGGTCACCTTGTTTGTTTTGACCTGTCTGCTCAGATCCCTGCACACCCGGATCCACTTAAAATACCAGGCCTGATGCTGGAGATTACTTTCCCTGAGTGCCAGCTCTGCAACCTTCAGACTGGAATAATGAAACGATTGTCTGAGGCCAGGCCCGGGCAGTGAAGCAACATCGGTCATTATGGCAGCATAATTGTCATCAATAACAACACAACCTTCATGTGTTTCTCATGCAGTCTGCTCGGGGAGAAGATGTAACTCGATCATACACTTGTAAAAAGGTCGCCAAGCCAAGCTGACGACTCTCTAGACAAAAAGAAGAAGGCCTTCAGTTTTTAATTGTCTTTACAGAAGTGGATTTTAAATGTCTGACAGAAAATAAAACCCACAATCTTCACTCTATAAACATAAAAAAACTCATTCCGTCAATTGGCAACCTTGTCCTGATATCAAACTTAAAATCCAGACATTTTTTTCAACTCACACCTTCAGCTGATTTATTATTGTGCCCCCCCCCCCATCTGCATTCCTGAGCTGTGCCCTTGTATGGAAAAGAAAGCCCCCCACCCCACTTCCCTCAAAGTCGCCACAGAACAACATGTCCCGGTTGTAAAAAAAGAAGGAAAAAAAAAATATTGTGTAGATTTCCTGTGTGTTACCTTGACTGTGGAGGCTGTCTGGGTGGGGGGGTGGGTTTAAAGAGATTCCTTCTTAAGTGGTATTTCCTGCCACTGGTGACGTAGCCCCTTCTGAGAAATGCTCGGCATTTGCACCCCCCCCCCCTCTTTTTTTCTATACTCCATAAAACTCATACATGCAGCATTAACCTGCATAAAGGGTAGACGCTCCACTTAAAGGTGCAGTGTAAATCTTTTCGTGCCCCACCACCACCCCGCTGTCTTATGCTCATTCACCCCCGCTGCTGCTTTCTGCTCTTTTTATCCGTGCACCACAGATTCCTGGGGTTCAGCTTGTCTCTGTAAATTACATCTGTAGACTTCTTTGTGGGCAACTGAAACAGGCCAATATTGTTTTTTAATAAGGGGATAACCGAACGAAGGAAGTGTAATTAGAAGACAGAAATTCCTTCAGACTGCAACCAGCTGCGAGTCGAGTGTGGCCGACTTCTATGGATGCAGTAGGTCAAGCTCTGCGGTTCGCTCTCTCCCTCGAGGGAACATGGGGAGGTTGTTGGCCGCGGGATAGTTTGCACGCAGCACTTTTTGACACCTGATCCTAAACAGCAGGAGAAGAAAAGTCGCTCTTACTGACTTTTTTTTTCCTCCCCCCCCTTCGTCTTCTTTCTGCTCTCGGGCCGAGCTGCTGTTTACTCGATCACAATTCTCCTCCTAAATGGCGTCTTTCAGAGCCAGTGTTTGGGTTTCTTGCACTTTCTAACACCTATGTCATTCAACCAAAACAAAGTTTTAAAATCAAGCTCAGACTCGAACCGTGATACCTTCACTACAGACTCAATCTTTGTGCCATGTCTAGCCCTGTTAAACTCCCTCCTTCCTCCCTTTTTTCAGCCACGGCCTTCCTGTGCAGAAGTCTGCAGTTAACCAAACAGGATATCCTTGTGTGTGTGTGTTGGGTCGTGTCAGTGTCACCTTATTTATGAGGGCAGGATAAGACAAAACCCACTCTGTAGACATAGCTCATGATACTGAAACCCAGAGGTGACCATGAAACTAGTCACAGCGCTCTTCTGAGGACCAGTGTTCAGGGAAGGAACCAAAAAATAAAGACCTTGACATTAAAAGGTTTAACAAACCCGCTCTCTGTCCCACCAGATCGCTCAGAAGTACGACCTCCAGAAAGAGGAGGAGCTGAGGAACTGGATCGAGGAGGTGACCGGGGAATCCATCTGCCCTGACTTCCAGAAAGGCCTGAAGGACGGAGTCATCCTGTGCAAGTAAGCAGACATCATCCGTGCGTCGTTTCAATCATGTGCAGGTTTAATGCGTGCTGTGGTTTAGAGAGAACTTTTCTCTTCTCCCCCTTCAGACTCATCAATATACTTCAACCAGGCTCGGTGAAAAAGATCAACCACTCATCTCTGAACTGGCTTCAGGTGAGCAACAGGGTGATAAATGATCATGTCGTGGCCCACTGGCTAATACCTATACTTGGTGTTGGTATGGCGATAGTTCACGAACAGAAAACAAATCCCGCAACATCATTACAAATCCATTTTAAATATTCTTGTCTTCAAATTTGGTTTTAAGATGGAGAACCTGACGAACTTCATCAAAGCCATCACCAAGTACAACCTGAAGCCTCATGACCTCTTCGAATGCAACGACCTGTTCGAGTCCGGCAACATGACGCAGGTGCAGACCACGCTGCTCGCGCTGGCCAGCATGGTGAGTCTTGACATATGAACACACTCTTATCTGTGTGTTTTTACAAAGCCCACATTAACAACTACCTGTTCGAGTCCGGCAACATGACGCAGGTGCAGACCACGCTGCTCGCGCTGGCCAGCATGGTGAGTCTTGACATATGAACACACTCTTATCTGTGTGTTTTTACAAAGCCCACATTAACAACTGGTTCCTTTTTTTTTTTTTTCCTTCTTCAAGGCCAAGACCAAAGGCTGCAACTCCCGGGTGGACATCGGGGTGAAGTACGCAGACAAGCAGGAGAGGATGTTCGACGAGGAGAAGCTGAAGGCTGGACAGTGCGTCATTGGCCTGCAGGTTTGTTTGCAGCCTTGCTCATGGATGTTTCCAAATGACAGTTGATGCTGGTACTGGTTTAGAGGCAACTGAATCCAGTTAGTTGGAACCAGCAAAGAGAAGAGGCGTACGACAGAGCTCTCTGCTGTAGCCTGACAGAGGTGAGGCTGTCATGCTGCGTCTATCCAAACTATTGTGAAACTCGAGTCCGTCACGGTTTCATATCGGGCCCAGCATACTTCTCTGTGAGAGCTGCTCATTGTTCTCACTGCCTCTTATGTGGCTGTGCTTTGTTATTGCTTCAGTCAATGTCAGTTTGATGTGAGAGGCTCTGACAGGCAGTATGATTCACTGTTTAAAAGACGGGGACAGGTGACCGTCACGTCAAAAACATTTGCTTCTGTCAGTCACAGTGGTATTATGTAATATTTTAACCACTGCTATGAGCAAGAGCAGCCAGGGTGACAACAGGCCTTACAAACTAAAAGATTGGATAAAGAAAGTAAACTCTTCTCTGCCAGAGGCCAAAATAATTAAGTTCTGTTACTGGCTGCTTCATTAGTCTACATGTAGTAGCTTAACAATGAAAGTTTGTTTTGAAGCAGGTATGTGCAGATACGCAGGTATCTTTAATTGCTGAACTCAAACGTTCATGTCACGCCAAAAAGAGGTGCAGCTTTGTGGTCTGGGAAAGCAAAACAAAGAACCTTGGTTTCATGTTTCCGTCACTGCTGACTGTTTCTGATTAAAAATCAGTCATTTGACTCACATGTTTGAGTTTTTTCACCACTGGGGGAGAGTGTTTACTTTGTTCACAATGGTTTGTTCTTGAATTTCATGTTCCGTAGTTGTTTTACAGCCCTAATAATTAATTGTTAGAGTAAAATCTATTTATTGCAATGTGTTTTGTTCCGTAGATGGGGACCAACAAGTGCGCCAGTCAGGCAGGCATGAATGCATATGGCACCAGGAGGCACTTGTATGACCCAAAAGTTCAAATCCAGCCGCCCATGGACAACACAACCATCAGTCTGCAAATGGGAACCAACAAGGGCGCGAGCCAGGTACTGCAACAACTCCCAGCCTCTTGTAAAGTCTTTGTTATTGGACTGCAGTGGAAACGAGCTCCAGGGAATGACTGTTATTTTCCTGTATCATGTCTGCGCTTGTAGAACAGTCTGTTAACTCCTGGGTCATCTTTGTTTAGAACTTTGGAAAGTTTTACAGGGACACGCTGCTCACTTTTTTCGCCCTGTGTCTTCACAGGCTGGCATGACGGCTCCGGGGACGAGGCGCGCCATTTACGACCAGAAGCTGGGCACGGACAAGTGCGACAACAGCACCATGTCCCTGCAGATGGGCTTCAGCCAGGGGGCCAGCCAGAGCGGACAGAACTTCGGCCTGAGCCGGCAGATCTATGACAAAAAGTACTGTCCTAATGCCGAAGAGGTTGCCAGCGATCAAAACGGGGCGGGGGGCGCCCACAACTACAGCCAGGAGTTCCAGGACGAGGGTTACCAAGGTTACCAGGAAGAGGAGCAGGTCTACCAACCAGAGGATGGGACGGATTACTGAGAGGGAGCCGAGGAAGGGAAGGTGTGATTGTATAATGGAGGCGAGTTGTGCAACAAAACCTCGAGGCAGGTGGTTTATTGAATAAATATTCTCATGTCCTTTGAGTATTGTTATAAATTGTCTTCTTATCACCGTGCAAGACCAGTGCCACACATATCATAATTAACTGTATTTCTGTTTTTTTTTTTTTGTTTTTTTAAATATGTATTTAAAGTGACCACAGAAGCCAATCTTCTTGGATGAGCTAGTTTTTTTTTTATCACATGGAAGTTTTTATTTACTGTGCGCCAATGCCCCACCGGCCCTCTGTTGCTCCGGTATTTGTCAACTCATGAGTGACATTAAGGGAGATCTCTGGGTAATTTGTAAAGGGCAATATGAAACTAAAAGTGAATTATTTCATATAAAGATTTTTGGAAACATGTTATTTTGATCAAAACGCCTATGAATGTGCTAAACTTTCTAAACTGTTACACCTGTAAACGTCTCGTTATAAATTTGTATGTATGAGATTCTTCTTCATTCCATCAGTATTGATTGTAGTAAACAGTTTAGCCTGTCCAGTCTATTTTCAACAAGCCAGCTGTAACTTCATACATTCCTTCTTCTTCTCTCACTCATTTCAACGGGTTTTTTTTCCCTTTCTTAATGAAGGAAATAGTTCCTCTGTTTGCATAACCAGTCAGACTGAACTGAGCTTGTTTCTTTTGGATTGAAGTCAGTGCAGTGGGGGAGTGGATGAAATAATACTCCAGCGAAGTTTTGAACATTCCAAGCAAGAACGTCTGAAATCATTCTGGAGAATTGGTTGATGTGCAAACCAAGCCTGATTTATTTTTGATCTTATTTGATTGTTATTCTTTGTGATTTGAATAACTTTGTATTGGACTTTACTTTTTCCCTCTGGAATAACTTGGAATGCCCTTGGAAACAAAACTTGTTTGAATTGAGACCAATGCTGAATATGTGAATATGTTGAAATAAAATATGTGTACTCTTTACCTGGTGTCAGTTTTATTTGGGAAATAATTCACCTTTAAAGTAAGACTGCATACAGTTGGGTAATAGTGCAGTCGGTAATCATGACACAGATGGTGTGCGCTGTTTTAAAGCATCAGGGCACATAAACCCTTTGGTATGAAGCAGATTACAGATTGCAGTTACTTGCACAAAGGTTATGTTTTCATTGCCGTCTGTCAACTAATGACCCTGCGGTTCTTCCTGTGTTTAAAATATACTTGGAGAAAAAAATATAGCTACTCTTGGAAGCCTCTGTGTGTATTTTACTGTAGAGCCAGGCGAACGTTTTAGTAAAGTTGTCACAAAATAAATTCGACGTAGTTGCACACATTTTTTCAATCAAACAGTCAATGAAATTAAGCCACATGAGAAGTACCACCACCACCATATAAAACGTCAAGGAATAGAGGTATAACTACCATCAAGCCTTCATACTAATGAGTGTCAAACTAATACTAAAATATGTAGTGCTTGAGTAAATTGCATTGTACTATCCACATAAATTGATTTTTCAATACTTAACAATAATAAACTTTATTTTAACTAATCACATAATTCCTGCGTCTAAACACTGTGATCCGTTTCTTTATTAACAGTCTAAACCTGAGTCATTTCTGTCTCTGGTTTCCTCCTAAAGACCAGGAGCGAGACTGCGGAGTCATTTGTAGAAGCCGGAGCGACACCTAGACCCGTGGGTGGAAACTTGATGCTTCTCGTAACTAGCCCGCCGTTTGATGTGACAGCGCCACCTGCTGCCCATTAAAGGAGCTGACGCCGGAAGACGCCACCGGACGTTGAGTCTGAAATCCCGCGATATGAGGCCGGGCGAGATTTGTGCCCGTTCTTTCCCCCCGGAACTCCAGGCAAGATGGTAGGTGTCCGAGCGGTCGTGAGTCTTACAGGATCAAATCTATATGCATCTGAGCTTCGTGGCGGACGGTTAAGATGTCTGACTATGTCTCTGGGCTGATGCAGACGCGCGCTAACTGTTCAGTGGAAAATTGCGGCCCAGGAATGTCAGATAAACATATTAATAGGCTCCGTGTTAGCCTGAGCTGTAGCTAAGCTAACCCGGTGGTTGTATGTAGCTGAACAAATGGTTCAAATCGGCCCGCGCGCGTCATGATCCTCTGAGGTTAAACACCATCACACCCTATGTAATTATTGTCGCCGTGCGGCCATGAGCTCACTGTTAACTCTGTGATATGAATGCTAACCGTGGAAGCTACATTCTGACCAATAGCCATGTCTTGTCTCCTCCAGGCGGATACCGAGATCAAGAAGAAGCGTACCTTCAGGAAGTTCACCTACAGAGGTGTGGACCTGGACCAGCTGCTGGACATGTCCTAGTGAGTGACACACTGCTGACCTGGGGCCAGCCACACAGAATCAATAGTCAACTGTGCTGATAACTGCGATGACAAGTTTGAGTCACTTAATAAACTCTGTGAAGTGTTTGCATCACTGACTTTGTCCTGTGAAAGCCCTTGATTTTCATCTTGTCATTCAAAGTAGATGAATCCAGATGTTTGCTGAGTATCATTTAGACCACACCAAGGCTGTGCCTGAAATCACCCTCTAATCACTTGATAGGGAACATGTGGTTGTATTGGAAATTTAAATGATTTTTTTCATGCTTAAATAGCCCCCTTTAACTGTTTGCCACAGTACATTGTGAAAGTAGTGTGTATTTACACATTGACATCAGTGCAATGAAAGACCCATGTAATTTCTTTTGTTCTATATAGTAATCTATAGATGTTGCTGCACAGTGAAGCAGGGAAGAGCTGGGGGGGGTGATTTCAGAGACAGCCCCTGGTGTTGGAGACTTGCTAATATCTATCAAATGATTCTTACATTTTGTCATGGGGGTGTAATTGTCATCACTGTCTTCTTGTCCTCTAGTGAGCAGCTGATGCAGCTGTACTGCGCCCGCCAGAGGAGGAGGCTTAACCGTGGCCTGCGCCGTAAGCAGCAGTCCCTCCTGAAGCGCCTGCGCAAGGCAAAGAAGGAGGCTCCTCCCATGGAGAAACCCGAGGTGGTGAAGACCCATCTCAGGGACATGGTCATTCTGCCTGAGATGGTCGGGTCCATGGTTGGAGTGTACAACGGCAAAACATTCAACCAGGTTGAAATCAAGGTGAGGGTGCTGTTGGTTAAGAGGCAGCGAGAGAAGGTGTGACCTTGACTCTTGTAGTTTCAAGATGTCTGATAATTGTATTGTGTGGAAACTAAAATCTCAACACGGAAACAGTAATGTTAAAAACTCGCCACTGGAGTTTTGGCTCCACTAATGTCAAAGTGAGGCACACACTAATGCACTTCTATGTATTGTGTTCAGTGGTTCTTCCATTTCTCTGAAATATCTCCACTTAAACTACACAGAATAACCAACATTTTAAGACTGTATTCTCATATCAGCAGCTAATGAATCACAACATAAGTGTTATGCTGGCAATGGTATCATTAGTTCTAGTGAAAGGTATTTTATTTCAAATTCTGATTTTATTTCTTTCCCCCTTCCACAGCCTGAGATGTGCGGGCACTACCTGGGCGAGTTCTCCATCACCTACAAGCCAGTCAAGCACGGTCGCCCCGGTATTGGAGCCACACACTCTTCTCGTTTCATCCCTCTGAAGTAGAATGGCTGTATTTGTATAAATAAAACAAAACTGGGTGCTCCACACGACTTGTCTGCTTTGCTTTCTTTTGCGTAACGTTTCAAAATAAAATGTTTTTTAGTGTTGGAATATTTTTGAGGTGTGTCGACTGGGTGGTTTCTAAGATTAATATTTGTACTGGAGAACTTTTCGTAGACCCTACATTTGGTAAATCTCACTGTGTGACAATAGGCTGATGTCAAGTTTCTAAAATCTTAAAATCCAACTATATAGCCTGCCGTAGGATTTAGTGATCTGGCTTGACCAGAAATTAATTCTGATTCTGTGAGACTGAAGATGGTTCATTGGTTAATCTGGATCATTAAACTAAGATGTGTAAGCAATCTAAGTGGTGCCTGGTAGATCGCAGGGCGAAATAAAGGAGCAGATCAGGTCTTAATAAATGACCATCGGTCATGAGTCGTTGTGCCGCAGGCGGCGCAGCACTGACCGTCACTGCCTCCTGATCGGAGCGGCGGTGCAGCCATGAAAATGTCCCGGCGTGCACCGTGACCACATCCAAGGTTCCTCCCTCCGCTCTGAACGCCAGTAACATTTTGTGTGGCCATTGAGGGCCATGGATTCAACCTTTACCAGCTGTAAAATCTGTCTATTGAAACCAAGCTAATACAGCCTATACACCGGGGAAAGTAACAGCGGCCAGGTCGGTAAGTGTTCTCCTTAATTTGAGTTTGTGTGACGGGCAGGGTCTTAGAGAGCGTCTGCTTTTATTCCCCATCAGAAAAAGCAGAAACCGCTAGCTAGAGGCCGAGTAGCATTACCGAGCTAGGTTAGCCAGTTAGCTTCAGAGCGAAAATGACAGAAGAGAGCTGTCATGTCAAAATGTGGATAAGCTCCATTTAAACCGCCAACTCTTTCACAGCTATCGCCATAGTTTAATTCACGCCTTGTTTCTTCGCTGTCACATGTAAGGGCGGTGTCGTTAGCATTGTTAACACCAATGGATTTACCGGTGTTTTCCTCCAGTGGGGCTGAATAGTTGCAATCGGAGAACAAAGCTCTGATGTGGGCTAGCTAACTGTGAATATTCACGAGATCTGTAGCTTCCTCCTCGCAGATTTGTCCCGCACTCTGAAATGTAAAGGCTTCTCGAGGCTCTCAGGTAACCAGCTGAAGCAGACGGGGCCTTTCCCCGTATAACGTTTCAAGCTGCAATTATTTCCATTTTAACGCATTTTACATGGCAACGCTGACCGATGTGAGATCACTGGTGATGTTTTGGGCCGTCCTCAGCAAGAGACGTTTACACTTCATCCAGATGAGGCAGATTAGAAGTAGAATCCAGATTTGGGAGACCTCCATTCATAAATCCTGTCCCAGTCATCTACTGCATACGATGTGTTTACATCACACTGATCCCTCAGCCAGCCTGGATTAGAAAGGGAGGCATGTGGGTTATCACCTGCTGCTCAGTTGTAAATATCAGTCGTTTCACACAAGAGATTAACCAGGAACTCTGGCCCGTAGCTTCAAATTTCTTTGAGGTTGAGACTTAGGCACGATTTTCCTGTTCCTCATTCTGCTCACTGTGTTGAGGCCCCGTTTGAAAGAAGAAATAAGTAAAGAATTCCTGTCAGCCTATGGTCACCATGGTTATGTGATAAGTTGATCCTTTATTGACGTGAATGTTATAATAAGTTAACATGTAAAATTGGAGCAAGGAGATACAAGGTATAAGTGGGATTGAAATAATCCCATTGTTCTTTGTTTTTTGTTCTGGGAGCAGCGCTGCTTAAATTTGCTTGTTTATTTTCTCTTTGGAAAATGTACATGATATTAGCTCTTTTCTTTGTTCATAGGTTACAGAGTCAGAGTGAGGCACGTTGACCGGTGAATGCATAGAGTCAAGAGGGTCAGACTTTGTGACAATAAAGAGGGCATTTGGAAAAGGTACGGTAAAACCCTGGGCTCATGTTACACATTTTAACCAATTCTATTCAAGGAGTGCAAGAATGCATGAATGCAGGAGTGTGTGGGTATGGGCACCTCTTACCTGTTGTTTCCATTGTCAACATCCAGCTGTGTGACGGTGAGCATGATGGCTGTGGACGGCCTTTCGGACAGTGCTGAGGTGGTGGAGATGGAGGATGTGCCATCTCAGTTCTTTGTGGAGAAACACTCTTGGGAGGGCCTTCGTGACATTATCCACTGTAGCAGGAAGTACTCTGGCATGATCGCTAACAAGGCCCCCCATGACTTCCAGTTCGTGCAGAAGAAGGATGAGAATGGACCTCACTCCCACCGGTTGTACTACCTTGGTAAGATGATTGATGATGCTGCATAAAATCCTCCCTATCTGCGGACTCTTTGTTCTCCTTTAGCTCAACCTTAGTCATGCTTTTCTGCTTTAGGCAGCACAATATGATTTCCTCATGACATTAAAACAGTCACTGTGTTAAATTCCTCCTTTTTCCATTGAAACAATCATTTTATTATCAGTTGTCTGATGTTGTTTTTCTATGTACTTACCAGGAATGCCTTATGGGAGCAGAGAGAATTCATTACTCTACTCTGAAATCCCCAAGAAGATCCGTAAAGAGGCCCTCCTAGTGTTGTCCTGGAAACAGATGCTGGATCACTTCCAGGTGAATTCCTTCTCTCTTCCTGTTAGTAATAAAAAGCACAGGGTGAAGTGTCTCAGAATGGGCAAGATAAGCAGTCACTGTTGTTGAGCAACTGAAATAGCTCAAAAGATTAAGCAGCCATGGTAATTATGCTAACAATTGAGTACTGTACAGCCATCAAACAGTTGTTTGATCTGTAAGGATTGGTGAGTTGAATGTTTTTTTTTTAAAACTCTGATTCACAGTAAGTATCCTTTGAACACTCCAAAACACATATAGCCTGCAAAAAAGGAATAATTGATATCCTCTTTTCTCATGCCGCACATTTAAGGCTACACCTCACCAGGGGGCCTACTCTCGAGAAGAGGAGTTGCTGAGGGAGCGTAAGCGTTTGGGAGCATTTGGTATAACCTCCTATGACTACCATGCTCAGACGGGCCTGTTCCTCTTCCAGGCCAGCAATAGCCTCTTCTACTGTCAGGATGGAGGCAACAATGGCTTCATTGTGAGTACCCTGCTGATTTTGGTTTTGTTTTGTCCTCCGTCTGTGAACCCCAGACACTTAGTACAGATTTAACTCACAGCAAGGTAAAGTGTGCCCTGAGTTGTTAATGTGTTTGCCTTGAAAGAAAATCTTTGTTATCCTTGGCTTGAATTTTTCAGGCAATCACAGAAGTGTGATATAAATTCTGTGGGAAATTGTGAACTAATTGTTTTGTTAATTTGCTTGTTATGGATCCTTAACTTCTTATGTTCATCTTGCCATACATAGTTGGTTTGAATGGTTCTTCATTTATACTGTTGGATCCTATGTCCCGCTTCTGTTTCCACCATGTCTAATATTGTGTCTTTTGGCTTTAGCAGTCTGTTCCTTTAAAGCCTGTGGAGATCAAGACCCAATGCTCAGGGACACGTATGGACCCCAAGGTCTGCCCTGGGGACCCTGATTTCATAGCCTTCATCAACAACAATGACCTGTGGATAGCCAACATTAAGACTGGCGAGGAGAGGCGACTCACTTACTGCCACAAAGGTCTGAGTCCGCTGTTTTTTAAATTGTAATAACACACTGTTATATAATTTATACCATTTACGATTATACCTGTAATTTCACATGGATGTAAACTTGAATTGTTCACTATGTATTTTCTATCTTTTAGGTGTGGATAATGTGAAGGAGGACCCTAAGTCTGCAGGTGTAGCGACATTCGTCATCCAGGAAGAGTTTGACCGGTTCACTGGTTACTGGTGGAGTCCTTCAGCAGTGGAAGGTCAGAGCTTAGAATCTTTAGCCATTTCACACTCTAGAAAATGTCAGGAAAGTTGAGTTTGAACGTTTTCCATGTCCATATATCTCGTTGTCCTTCCATCTTGACATCTTCACATTTTAATATCTCATCCTGCAATATTTCTGTATTCTTGTTTCCTGTATCCACTTAAATTGATCTTTCTCCCCTCTCAGACCCTAATGGAGGTAAAACAGTGTCTCTTCTGTATGAAGAGGTGGACGAGACGGAAGTAGAGATTATTCATGTTCCATCTCCGGCTCTGGAGGAACGGAAAGCAGATGCGTACAGATATCCTCGCACGGGTCAGTGCAGCCACTGTGCCTCAGAACTGTGAATATCGTTCAGTGACTATTTCTCTAATTTCTTGGTGTCTTTATTTACAGGTAGCAAAAATCCTCAGGCTACACTTAAACTGGCAGAGATCAAGACAGACCACCAAGGAAGAGTGAGTCTTTCTCTATCAATGTTTTTATTGTCATCATGATTATCTGATGTTCCTAACGTGCGTGTGTGGTTGTTCTTACAGATTGTGAGCACACAAGATAAAGAACTGGCCGTCCCCTTCACCTCCCTGTTTCCTGGGACAGAATACATTGCCAGAGTGGGATGGACGAGTGACGGCAAATAGTGAGTGTCGCTGTCAGAACTGAGATACTGACATTCTTCATATAAATCATTAGAAGATACACAACCCGACCACTTGGCTTTGTCTCCTCTTTCCCTCAGTGGCTTGGCCGTGCTTCTGGACCGCAGTCAGAGGAAACTCCAACTGGTCCTGCTGCCTCCTGCCCTCTTCATCCCTGTCACAGATGACCCAGCTCAGAGGCAGGAGAGTCTGGAGGCCATGCCCAGTGGCACACAGCCATACATAATCTACGAAGAAACCACAGATGTCTGGATTAATGTGGGTCTTTTCATAGTGACACTTTTATGTATCTTATCTGTTCTGTTTCCACTTAACTGTTTGCGATAATTGTGTGTATTATTTGTCTTCTTTTCCCGCAGGTTCATGATATATACTACCCCTTTGTTCAGACGACAGAGGATGAGTTCACTTTTATTTGGGTAAATGAGTCTAAAACGGGTTTCAGCCACCTGTATAAAATCACATCGCTGTTACAACCGGGCTGCTACCGCTGGACAGAGGAGTACCACCATGTAGAGGGTAAGAGATGAGTGGATGCTCTTGTGTTCATCTGGCTTGATGTCTGTCAAACAATCACGTGCCTGTTTTAACTCATCCAATCAAGGAGTGCGATGACGCTGTCATTTTTTTCTTAGGAGACTTCAAATGTGCAATCAAGGAGGAGATTACATTGACCAGTGGAGAATGGGAGGTCCTGGCAAGACATGGTTCCAAGGTCAGATTAAAACCCTGTGGGATATGTACAATTTTTGTGCCTAAAAAAATACATAGGTGTGACTACACTGTTACATATACTTGCCTCTGCATTCCACATCTTTGTTTTGTTTGTGTGGTGTGTGTGAAATTGAGATTCTGACAGTATGTCATATGAAGGACTTTTAACCGGCAGGCCTGCAACTGATTGACATCCGCTGACTCAATGTTTTCCTTAATATTTTTTGCCATTTCTCTTGCAGCAACTTTCTTGTTCTGCTTGTTTTCCGCTCTGTCCTTAAATTGGGGAACTAAGTAAAAAGAACGGTCTATACGAAGCTGATTTGTTGGCTCCTTTTCTCTCTGTCCATAGATCTGGGTGAATGAGGCAACGAAGTTGGTGTATTTCCAGGGAACTAGAGACACTCCTCTGGAGCACCACCTCTATGTGGTCAGCTATGAATCTCCTGGAGACGTAGTCAGACTAACCAAGCCCGGCTTCTCTCATAGCTGCTCTGTTAGTAAGGTAAACAACAAACTCTCTTTCATCAGCTTATGGTGCAGAAATATGCAGTGATGTATCTTTCCTAGTTTTTGTGTCTTTAAGTAGTACTGAATTAAAAAGAAATGTGTTACGATATATTGCACTTCTTGGGATTGATGGTGGGGGGACTTCTGCTGGTGCTTGAACAGGTGAGGGAGGAGAAGAGATAGAGAGGAATGTACGCACATATCAGATATACAGACAGGCAATTTTTGTCATGTTGGAACAAGCACAAGAATCCTATCGATATGTGACGAAGTGTTCCCGTTCTGTTGTAGCGTTTCAATTATTTCATTGTCCTTGTTCATGGTTACACTATTCATTCAGGGTTTTTTTGAACACTTATAATTTATTTGCACCTCTCTCCTCTGCCACTCTGCAGAACTTTGACTTTTTTGTCAGCCACTACAGTAACGTGAGTACGCCTCCATGTGTTCATGTCTACAAACTGACTGGTTCAGAAGGCGACCCACTACACATGGTACCTGAGTTCTGGGCCAGCATGATGGAATCACCAGGTAAACAGGATGTGATGTAAATGGCCACCATGATTAGATGTCAAATGTTAAAGGGATTGATGTTCAGTTGTATTCATTCATATTGAGTTTTAGTGCAGATCCAAGTAAAAGCAAAATCCAGTAATTATTTTAGCATGTGCTCTACTTGGTAGCAGTCTTGCTGAGTTTACACAGTTGATCTCATTTGGCCTTAGAGAGCAGAGTGTGGAGGTTGAGCAGCGTCTGTAGGTTAAAGTTGAAATGTGCCTTTGATTAGATCAAGGACAGTGAATGCCATCGTCCAGATAATTCTGTGACTGTGATCAGATAATGTGCTGCTCACAAGAATGTCATCAGGAGCACTTTGTTGCAAGAGTAGATTACTTTCTATTGGATCGAAAGTGGAGGAGTGAGAAGACAACCCTTTATTGTTTTGTTTTCCACCTTTGTCCTAAGTGAAAGGGTCAGAGGCATGAAACAGCTTAATTTTGAAACAGATGAATGTAGAGTAAGACCAGTGTTAAAATCATTTGGTGAAATGGAAAAGGGAAACAGTACCTTGAGTGTCACAATGTGATGTTTTGCTGAGCATCACAAGATAATTTATAGTTAAGTCCAAAGTCAACCTCAGTAGGAGTTGACATAGCATTTTGCTAACTTAGTGTCCTGTCTGTTGACATGTTTTCCAGGTTGCCCAGGAGATTACAATCCACCTGAGATTTTTGACTTTCCAGGAAAGTCTGGTTTCCAACTTTATGGGATGGTTTACAAGCCTCACAACTTGCTGCCTGGCAGGAAACACCCTACTGTTCTCTTTGTGTATGGAGGTCCACAGGTACATAACTAAATCCTGACATTCCAAACATGATGTACTAAAGATTACTAAAAACTGTATCACTATCTAAAGGAAAAAAAATGTGTGTGATTTCAGGTGCAGCTGGTGAACAACTCCTTCAAGGGGATGAAATACCTCCGTCTGAACACGCTAGCCTCTCTGGGCTATGCTGTGGTTGTCATTGATGGGAGAGGTTCCTGTCAGAGGGGCCTGGAATTTGAAGGAGCACTGAAAAACAAAATGGTAACGTGAGGTTTAGATAATTCAAGAAATGAATTGTCAGTAAAAGGACATGAAAGTGGAATAACACAATTTACCTTCATCTCTCCAGGGTCAGGTGGAGATCGAGGACCAGGTGGAGGGGTTGCAGTACGTGGCGGAGAAGTTTAACTTTGTGGACCTGAGCCGCGTGGCGATCCATGGCTGGTCGTACGGCGGTTTCCTCTCCCTCATGGGCCTCATTCAACGACCCAATGTCTTCAAGGTTAGGAGTCTCACTTATTATTAACCATTTCTATCAGTTGCTGTCTCCTTTACGCAAAAAAGAGAGCTGACAATAGTTTGTATTAAGGTGACCAGCATTTAAAAGAAATAGAGCCTTACTTTAGTCCTGAACTTCTTAGTAATTGAAATATCTGTGGTGCAGTTGCCACTTACATCCACATGGTGTCTGTGTTGGTCAATGTTAGTGTGGTACTAACAATTAAATTCAGCAAGGATATCTCTGCATACATCCCAAAACAACAGATGTACGAATAGAACACTGTAAATGGACACTGTTCTATGGACTTCAATCTAAATACACTGTGTTTGTCCCCAGCTGGCTATCGCAGGCGCCCCAGTGACTGTGTGGATGGCCTACGACACTGGCTACACAGAGCGCTACATGGACGTGCCTGAGAACAACCAGCAGGGCTATGAGGAAGGATCCGTAGCCTTGCATGTGGACAAGCTGCCCAGCGAGTCAGTTCACCTTTTAATGAGCTTGTGTGCCTATTAGTGGGCGTTTTTAACTACAGCGTGTTGCCTTTGGCAGCGTGGATTTCTGTACATGTTTAATCATGACTGTTTCTTGTGAAAATGTGCTTCATATTCTTGGAAAGTCCTTCTGTTGTTTGCGCTCAGGTTAATTATTTTTTACACGTAGTGAAACTGATCTGTCGACACACAGTTGCATCTCTTTGACCTAAAAGTGACTCGTGCTTAAAAACTCTTGAATATGAACAACAACAGGTACAGATTTCCTGCAACGGTTGATGAGTTGTGACAGGAATCCAATATCAGAGTTGGTAGGCTAAATTAAATCTGGGTTTTTAGGGATCAAGAAGGCCCTGAGGGCCTGACAAACAGCAGGTTTCAGCAATGCTCCTGGATGCTAAATTCAAACCTAACAGATGCAGCTGCAATATTTCAGATTTCTGCAAACATTTTTGGATTGGTGACAATTTTAGTGTATCTTTCTGTAACAGAGTAATCCGTTGTCATTGCAGGCCTAACCGTTTGCTGATTCTCCACGGATTTTTAGACGAGAATGTGCACTTTTTCCACACCAATTTCCTGGTGTCACAGATAATCCGTGCTGGGAAGCCCTACCAGCTTCAGGTGAGCACCACAAACTGTATTCCCCTCACTAATACTCACTAGAAATCCTTCTTGTTGGATGATGCAGTAACTCTTCTGTCTCAAAACAACTAGGCCAATGTATAGTTATTTTTATTATTACCTTTATTAATCATGATTATAAATTAACCATTTGCTGCATGATTTGGATAAAACTTTAATACATTACCTTATCTGTGAACATGATTTACACTTGAGTCGGTCAACAGACCTAAGGCTGTATTTGTTTGTGCCAAGATATTTTTCAAAGCAGATTTTAACAGGACACACACACATACACACACACATCCATAACTTGGTCACCCTGTTTCCATTCTCAGGTCTACCCCAATGAGCGACACAGTATTCGCTGCCCTGAATCTGGAGAGCACTACGAGATAATGCTGCTGCACTTTCTACAACAATACCTCTGAAATGAGACAACAGGGGAGAAGTGGAGTCCGGCGTCCCCTCTGTCCTCCCTTACTCCCTCTTGCCCACCTCCTCTCTTTACTCTCTCCCCAGCCCATCCCTGTCTCCCAACTGTTCTGCCCATCATCCAGAGACTATCAGACACTGCAGCCACACGCTCCTTTTGTCTCCCATCATGTAGTCATCTCACTTTTCCTCCATATACCCCACTTTTGCTCTCTGTCTCTTGTTCTGCGTCTTCTCCTGTCCACCCCACCCCCCCACCTACCGCCCGTGTACAGTCTGGGGTATGGTTTACGAGCACAGAGATTTAGTGTCTCACCCTGAAACCTGAACAAAGACAAGGACGTATGAAGAAATATTCGCAGGCTGTGTCACATTGACTCATCGCTCACTCGCGTCCTCCGCAGAATTTTTTTTTTTTTTATTTTGCCAAATGTTATGGTGTTGTTCTCCCCTTTACCCACCTGTTCAGTCAGTGGTAGAAAAGAGGGCCCCAATTCACAGATGTAAAGTGGAATCTATAAACATATTTTCAGACATGAGCTCACACACTATATGTAAGATGCAGTTTATTTCCTACGTAAATCAAGACACTCACCCATACAGCATATATAAGCATACATACTGTTCCTTGCAGTTTATGTAATTATGAAGAAAGGAAGAGAACCGGGAGGCTTCCTCTGTCCACTTGTTTTTAGTGTGTGTAGTTTAAAATAAAAATATTTTTATGGATTTTTATTCTTTTTTTAATGAGTGCCGCTCATTGAAATTTGTTGCGCCGATTTCTCCCCTCACATTTCATTGCTCAAGATGTCTGCTTGCCTTCTTATCACATAATTTATATTTGCCAAAGTACCTCTTGACTCTTGATCATGCTGGTATTTCCTTTTTTTACTGCAATAAAGACAACAGGAGGGTGAGCACTGGAGTCTTACAACAGCTTTGTACCACCGGAATACAATTTGTACATGATAATAAATAAATGTATGAACCAATCACACAATCTGTTTCTGTCAGTCCTCTTATTATCTCATTAAAAAACTGCGGAAGTTAGTGGGGGGATATGTTGACACTTTTATTTTTAGTTACCCTTCCCTATAATGCTTGTTTGGGTTAAACTGTCCCTTTAAGTCTGGTTAAAGATTGATGAGTCTTTCTGGAGGTAGTTCAACATGTCCCTAGTTGTAAGAGTTCTGGTTGCAGCCCGTGCTGTTCGGTCCTCTCTGAGACAGCCAGTCTGTCCTCCTGGAAAACACTCATCTCAAGTGTTTTCATCCATTAATATTCCACTTCCGTCTTCAATAAGTGTCCCCCTCCTCCACGAGCTCTTCACTCAGAGCTGACCAAACCGATGCACTGATGAGAGCTTGTCCAACACTTCAGATCTTTCACAAGTGAAGCAGCAGATGGTTGTCCGTCCCTCTGTCCTCACACTATTTGGACGGTTCCCATGGTAACCTGTGAAGTGGAGGGCTCTTCACGGATGAGTGATGCCCCGCCATGATCTGCTGCTCTGGGCAACAAGCAGCTGTTAGCAGCAGTGCTACACGTGATAGATGTGATTATCAAGACCCAGTTCGACGCAGGGAAACAATCATTTCCAGCTGGGAGGGTTAACTCCACAAGTGGTAAGTGTGAAGCTAGTTAGCTTAGCTGGACCTGTTTGTACCCACCAAAGCTAACTAGCCCTGAGGCCAAAGGGAACACTCAGCCTACCAGCAAACAAAAAACAACTGTCACAGTTTGGTTTTAGAGGTTAATATCTGGACTATTTCAGATTTAGCCACCGTACAGTCATTAGCTTCCCGGGTGTCCAGTGTCCCCGTGTTTGCTAGCTGGTGTGCGGGCTAAACGCACTTGTTGAGATGTGGCTAATGTTGAACCCCTGAGTACTGTGAGTACTGGAACAAAACAAAGCACATGTATTCAGGTACAGTACAAGTCCACGTGTTTATGTGGTACTTCTGCACCTAACTGTTACTTTACACACCAGGAGACACATCAGGCTGTTGAGATGAGATTTCTCACTTTTAAACTTTATGAAATGAAACAGTCAGTGAGTATTGTTCGGTAGCCTGCAGAGGATAAATTAAAACATATATGAAATATTTCAGAATAGCTCCACTTCATCCAATTGTAGCAGCAAATGTGCTTAAATAACCACCAATAAGAAAACATCAACATGAGCAGTGTAAGTGTATCTTCTGATGGAGTGTTTTTATCTGGAGGTTTCTGTGAGTGTGCCGTCAGCTAATGTGCTTTTCGTCTTTCTCTGCAGGTATCGAGTGCTGTGCGATGCAACACGCCATAGCCGACCTTGGAGGTCAGATGAGATCAAACCTCATTAGGTCAGCTGTTACAGAGGTTGATCCTTTACCACTTGTCCGTGCTGTGAGGATCACCGCGGATGAAGCACGTTAACAGTAAGCCCGCCAGGCAGGGGGAGAAAGTGGTGTGCTGAGAATTCAAAGTGACACCTTAGAGCTGCTGCTTCTATAAAATGACAAAGCTGGTTAAGGCCTTACGATCTGCCACGTGTGGCTCAATAAAATGTGGTTGGTTTAGTTCAGATCTGTGTGATGTGACCTGAAGTCAGGTCCCCAAGAAAATCTCAGAAATGTTCAGTGGAGCAATACTAAAAAAATAATAATAAATTATATTAAACTCCACCAAAGTCCACACACAGCTCAGTATACAAATGTGCCCCTTTGTCTTAATCTGGTCTGGAAATGTTTGGGTTTTTCCTTGGCTTATACTCCATGCCTTCCAACATGTTTCAATACAATAAGGATTTTTTTCTCAATCCTCCTAAAATGGACAAATCCATATTGACTGATTCTCTCCATGTTTATATCGTATTATTTTTGTGAAATATTTCTAATGTACTTCTTTTGTTGAGTATCTATATGATGTGATGTGGCACATAAAACGCAGACAAATAGCAGTATTAGTTTGAATCAATTTTATTGGCTCATTTTGGCCAAACGATTGGTATTTCCTCTTAAAAAAAACAATCTTACATCTGTTAAACACATAGAATATAAATTATAAACAGGCAGCACCAGGAATATATATATATATTGATTCTTTACAATAATTTAAATAAGAAAATGGGACCTCTGCATCAACAAACTCTCAATTAACGACAAAAGAGATATAGTGTCACAACATCAGTTACATTTCTGAAAACAACATTTCGGCAAAAACTATTTACAAAAATCATGCCTCTTATCTTAAAAGTAGTCAATATAACTTGACATCACCTAAATCTCCACAGAAAAGTTTAAGACAGTGAAGAAAATGCTTATTTTGAGGCAGGATGTACAAAATGTTGTGGTACAAAAAGCTGGAATGGTCTTCAGTGCCTCATGTTCTGCTTTCTGACGTCTTTACCCACTCTCTGCATAGTAATCCTAGTTTACAGTGATTTTTATAACTTAACGTATTGCTTTCAAAACACTAATCTCATCATCCCCGTGAGGAAAATGACACTTTGTTTGAAATAAGTCACCATTTGGTCTGCACCATTGGGTTCAGGGCCCTCTTAACTGGCCTGCATTTCACTCTTACAAGAATCCTCTACAAAATAAGAGCAGAGCAGACCCTGTTTACTTGCTCTGAAGCCACATTCAAACTCAACAACTGTGACGAGTCGCGACATGTTGGAGATGTTCCGTGGCTCACAGAGCAGCAGACAGGCCTACACTAGCCCGGGTGCTCTCCTGACTCCCGTGCCAACAGATGGAGTCAAATGCAATGGTTGAATGGTTGAATGCTAGAAATGCAATTTGTCTCTTTTTTCCATTTGTGGCTTTAGGTGCAGGGCAGGAATCTGTTTGCCTCTCAGAGAAAAGAGCAATCGAAACATGGATCTCATTTCGGGTGGGTTCTCTCTTCTGCTATTATGAGGACTTTGGATCTGGTATGTTAAGTCTTCCTCAGAGGGAGACAACCAGGGAAACCTCTATTTCAACAACCAAGCAACAAGAAAGGAAAGAAAAGTCTACTTCTCCCCTGTCTTGACCTTTTTCTCTTTGTCTTGTTCTACTCTTTATGACTTGTTCTCAATTGCAGCGGGGGCGATCATCATCGTGCTGGACCTCAGGGGATAGTAGCGGCCTCTCCAGGTCTTCCAAAAGATGCCCTGCTTCCTCTGGTGTCGCTGCTTGGGAGGGGGACTCTGGAAGTATCTACCGTTGAGGTTGGAACGACCACAGTTACTGAACCACCAACCACCTGTAAAGACAAAGAAGAATGTCAGGTTAGACACTGCCTTTAAGCTCAAACTAAAATAGGGGTTTAATCAGGGTTACTGTCATTTACAACTCACCAGAAAGGTGCTTGGCGCAGTTGAGGTCGTTTTTCTGGTCATTGTCTTGGTCACTGGTGGAGAAGGGCACGCCAGTGGTGGAGTCAGTCCCCAGGGAAGTCTCCAAGGTACTGAAAGTTCCGACCTCCTGAATCTGGAGCGAGTACTTTGTTTCCTCTCCACCCAGTTTGAAGGGTAGGCGGACAGACGCTACGTCACTCCCCCAGTCAGAGAGCTTGATGTTGAGGATGTAGCCGCCATCTTTGGCGATGGTGTGGATCTTTTCAAGACCCAACCAGAACTCTCCTAGAGAAGACAAAGAAAAGAAGAGAGTTAGAAGACTGTCTCCTGCTTCTGTTTTTAAGTTGGTTGATAAGATGCATTTGGGTGGCTGCCTCCTGTCTGCTGATGTCGTGACTCTAAGCACTGTAATGCTGCATGAGCTAATCCAGCCCTGGCCTGGCCAGCAAGCACCTGGCTGGTTTAAGTAGGGAGAGGGAGGTCAAAGTGAAAAGAACATTTACCATTTAGGTTGCCAAAGCCATTCTCATAGGCGTGCCATTGCTGGTCAAAGTCCACTGAGCCGTCTTGGCGTCTTTGGATCACTGTCCATCCGCCATCTAGTTAGAAATACAGAAAGAGGTTAATCAGAAAATGTCTTATTGGTCAAAACAAACAGCATTTTGTGCAACTTCATGTGTTTAGTGGTTGGTGAATATTGACCAAGCACTAAAAGTCAGATGCCACTTACTGGCTGTCATCTCACAGAAGACTTTAAAGGGCTCTGCGTTGATTGGCTGGATGGTGTAGACCCTGCTGGTGGTCTCTCCCCTGAGGAACAGCTCATGGCAGTCTGATGCCACCTCTGTAAGAGAAACAGTGGGAAAACACAATGTTCAGACAAACAGCTCCGTAGTCAAAGTCTAAACAGCATTATCAACCTCCCCCCTGCACTGCTGGCCATGCTATTTATAAATGACACATTGAACTCATGTGTTTTTCTTCAGGTTCACTCCCCTGAACTCTGTACTGTTAATATGGAACACAAACATCTTGTTTTGTCAAACTGAGGCTGGAGGATTGCTGCAACAACAGGCTTATCGAGGTTTTACTCTGAAGTGTAGTTTTATTCAGTAGTCTGAAGTATGTTAAAGGGGCATTCATAAATCCAAGCTTGTTTACTCTAACCAGCTCCACTAGTGTATGTAGGTCATTGATAGGGAACCTCTCAGCTGCAGGTTTCTCTGGCCCCTGTGAGAGTGAAAGTCACTGCACGTTAGCTTATCTGTGTGTCTGGAGATATAAGCGTGCAGCTGATAGAGCCTTCAACCCTGCCTTAATGGGAATGGCTTTGTTGTTTATAAATATGACCCTTATCCCAGTTACAAAGCAGACTTCGCTCTTTTACTGCTGCTTGCTGCTCCAGTCTATTGGGTTTAACATTACCCCGCCTCCCCCCTTAGGCTGTTGGCACACCTCCCTCACGTGCGCCTCAGCCAGTCAGTGAAGCAGGCGTGCGTGGCTGCTGCATGCACAGCGAGTGATCAAGGGGGCGGAGGGGAGCTGTAAAGGGGAAATCGGAGACAGCAGGAATACAAAGCAGGCGACTCCAACTGAAGCTGTCATGTGGCTCAAGACTAATAGCGCCCCTCCTGTAATCCCACTTTCATCATGGATGGCATTGTCACATGATGTTACTGATATCTTTATCCAAGCAAAAAACAAATGATCTTTATGATTATTTTTTAATTTTTTTGATGAACAGGGTTATTTTAAACATTTCCCAGCATGGCTGTGTGAAGCAGCTCTCCACTAGAGGAATAAACAGTTGTGGCTGTAGCCTTGGGCTCTCCTGAACTTTGGCACACTTCTTTTTTCCTTGCAATGGGGAAAAGGAGGAGATAGGAGCCGGAGGTAAGGCGTTTGCATGATGGGATGGGGGAGGAAAGGAGAGCCAAGGATGACTGAGGTGGAGGAGGGGGATGTCTGGTTCCCTGACAGATCTAGGGGAAAGGTTGTTCATTCTTCAGGGATCTAGAAATGTTTGTTTTGGACAAAGGGGTTGGATGTCTGTAAAAGCAGTGGACAGACGGGTCTTCAAAACAGTCATATATATCTGTACAAAGTTCACAGATAAATTTAGACCACCTTTCCTCAATCCCCCCTGTTTCCCCTTTGATTTTCTTGGCTCAGGCACAAGGGCAGTAATCTGAGGAACATTGCATGCGAGATTTCTTCAAAGCCTGCTGTTTCCCGGCTTCCCCCGACTTCCACCGCCCCCCCACCCTCCCACCCCGACACCAAAGAAATGATCAGTGTGAGTAATCCCAATGAGCTGTGTGACCCTGGCTGAACACTACCAGAGACTCGTGAACTTTCCCCCAGTTGAAGCCTTGCCAGAGAAACTTGTTTCTTTTTCCTCATTCCTCAAATCCTGCTGATGTCAGAGCTCTGAGGTGTCATTGTGATTGGCTGACTGAACTCAACTGTTGCCTCAGCCCTGTTCACCTTTCACCCAGTTCTCATCTGTGGCCCCCAGGGACAGAGGCACAAGTTCAATATGACTCTGATTCATTAATATAATGTACTTATTCATCCTCCTCATCGTGTGTGAAGACTGTACCATCTTAAAGTGAGACCAAGAAACTGTGGCTCTGTCTCAGCTCTTGCACATTTGGGTTGCGTGCAGTCTGGATGAAAGCAGTCATTGTGACTGGTCCAGTCTCAGTTCACTTCAGATGGGAGCAGCAGCTGCTTGGCGTGGCTGCACGCCGAGGGCATCATTTACCGCCTCTTACAATTACTGTACGCCACAGTGAGAAGGGCACAGACAAAATAGAGACTTAGTCTGTCAGTGTTTATGTCCCATTTTAGCTTCTCCATTGCTGTTTATCCCAAGTGGATGTTCTTTCTCTGTGTGGTAGTGGAAATGAGGCTATAAAGAATGTTGTGATTTGTTGAATTTATTTAAAAATAACCTAGCTTCACTTACATTACGTGTGTTATTGTGTTAATGTTATCCTAATTAAGTGATATGTAATTGGGATTTTAAGAGCTCAAATACACACTTGGCCTCCAGTCCATCAGGCCACCAGTTGATAGTAGCTGCTTATTGGCTTCATGCTGAGCGAGGAGCATGTCTCAAATTGATTAAATTCCTTGATTCTAATTGCCAGTGATTTAAGCTTCTTTGGGGCCTTATACTCAACAGATGGTCTGCCACATTTGGCGTCACATTTTGTACAGTCGACTTAAGGCGGCGTAAACAGGGGATTTTGGACGCTTTCTGTCTTTACTTACCAGCTGGTGAGTCGCCTTGCTCCACAACGCTACTGGGCTCTGAGTTGCTGCTCCTTGGTTCGGGTCTCTGCTTTGATTGTTGGATCTGAAAAAATAAGTTATGAATCAGTGGGGACAATAATAAAAATACTCGACAACACTTTGATGTGGAATGGGGGCATGTTGGTTTGGTGGTTGTATCGCAAGCTCACCTGACTCTGAAGGGTTCTGATGCGCACATTCTGCTTGTCAAGCTTCTCCTGTTGAAGTCTGATCCTCTCCATCAGATCGTCGATGCGTCTGTTCTGACCCTCCAGCATCAGCTGACAGAGAAAAAAAACATATGTGCCATTTTAAATATTTTACTAATTTTATTTCGACTGTGCATAACATCCTGGTGCAGCAGTTTGTATGAGAAAAAACAGAGATTAAACATGACAAACTGGCCATGTCGGGGGGGGGGTCATTAAAAAGCCTGAGAGACAGACCTTTACATCCTAGCATTCCAACCTTCCATCAGGCTGTGGTGGGGTTATGTAACTATGGTAAGAGCGCGGGATTTTCCACCCCACACTTAAGCCTTTCGGGCCCGTGCTTTGTATAGGTTGAGCTGCAAAAGCTCCCTTCAACTCTGTGTGTCATGAGGCCGAATATTCTGCAGGTTGTACAATATGACAGCTGTGGAAACTTATGCACAGCTTCTGTGGCTGCGGGCGGGCAGATTCCTTTGTCTGGCAGCCTACTATTTCCATGCACGTACTGCACGCGCATCCTCCATGCTGAGCAGGCTTGTTAAGCAACCCCCCTCTACACCCACCGCTCACTCACCATCTGTACACTTGCCTTTGAGCTGAGAGAAGAAGCCTCACCATCAGCCAACACAAGCTGTACATTCATTAACTTAAGAACTACCTTAGGAATTCATCAGCAGTATTTACTTTAGGAGACTTTATGGTCATATTTCATGAATTTTATATTTCACATATTTATGGCTTCTTAGCTAAATTGTCATCATCAACTCACAAAGACAGAAAAGCTTCCATTCTCACCTGGATGTTGCGAGCATCACTCTTGTTCTTGGCAGCGGCATTAGTGTCAGACAGCACCGCCTCTCCCTGCATCATGCTGTCCACCTTCTCCTCCAGCCGGCTCATCCTCTCGCTCATTGTCCTCCTCTCCTGCTGCATCTCCTCCGCCTTTTCCCGAATCTCGGCCGTAACGTTCAGCAGTTGCCCCTCTCTGTCCTCCAGCCCTCGGGCCTGAACCTTCAGTGCCTCCCCCTCCACTCGCAGCTTCTGGCTTTCCTTCCCCAGCTCTGCCACCGTGCGATTGAAGACCTTCAGCTTGGTGGAAATGTCCCTCATCTGGACTTTGGTTTTGTCAACATGCTCCTTCAGCCCCTGGCCCAGTTGCAGCAGGCCATGGGCGATGACATTCACATCATCCCATGCTGCATACTGCACGCGTTTCTCCTTGGAAGCACCGCCGGATGCTGAGCTGCCTTTCCTCTCCAAAGGGAAACCTGTGGCCATGAGCACCACCAGGCAGAGAGTCAGAGTTGCCAGTGTTGTCTTCATTTCGCCTCTTGTCCCGATCGTGGCTTTGAAATGTGAGTGATCTTGCTGCAGAGGTGTGCAGTGTCCTGCTCTTGTCTTGCTGAGTTGGATGAGTTCAGGGCTCAGGCTCCTGTCTGAAAAGCCACAGCTGCACTGTTATATAGTTTCACAGCCCTCAACTCTGAGCCGCCTGCTATTGGCCAGCCGTGGAGAGGGAGGGGTGCAGTTAATCTCAGGTTTCTGTCCCTCCTCCACCTCCCTGTTAACTATTCATGTCAGAGGCAGAGGCGGGACATGATATAACAAAAAGATTGACTTTCATTCCTGCACTGTGGGAGAGGGGCATTATCTCTGGAGTGAAACTGAACATTTGATATCCCCACCAGTGAAGCAAATCCTGTTGAACATGATGTATCATTCCTTAATAAGCGAGCAAATCCATTCATTAGCTCAAAAGCATCCCAGAATTCTTTGATAATGATATCAGAACCACGACAATGCTCATTTAAATAGTGTGTATGCATAGTTATTTCTACATGTGATACATTGTTGGAATCTGATGTAATTAGATATCTTAAAGCCCTGGTTTCTCTGAACCATTCAATCACAGTCCATAAAACCTTAAAAATCTAAAATCGCGCTTCACTGAACAAATACTCATTTCAAATAATACGATTCTTCAAAGCCCAGAGAAGCAGCTCTTGAACCAACCCTATTATTACTTCTCTGGTATCTCATGGAATGAATGAAGTCAGACCAAGCACGTCAGAGAGCAGAACATAGCACCAGTTTGGCCTGAGGTGCTTGCTGCTCAGTAATGATCCGTTCTGTGAGGACTGTGAGAATTAGGGGAAAGTTCACAGCACAGAGAATGCCCTAATCATGGCACGTAGTTTTTTTTTTTTTTTTTCCTAACAACACTCTGCCAGGGGAGATCACAGGCCATACGTGATCTGGGGCCACACCACAAAGGAGGCGCTGGTTTAACCCTCTCCTGTCTGCAGCCAAGCCTAAGTAGGTGAAAGGTAACTGGGAGACTGCTGACGGTGCTCAGAGAATTACAGCCCACATGTAAGTGTCTGGAATGTAACAAACATTCACTAGTTCTCCTCAAAGCCTTGACAGAGAGGAGGTTTGCACATGGGTGACCAAAAAACTGCTATGTTACAGTTAAAGAGGGTAAAAAAAGAGGAATTTTCTTTCTTGTTCAATGTTGAGTAATGCTGAGGTCAATGCGGACAGATTCTCTTTGTTCAAATGAACAAACCTGTGTTGCTACAGAAATGATGATGCACATCCTGCCAACTACACCAGCATTTTCCCTAAATAAGACATTTATATACTTTAAAGTAAGGTAAAAGAAGACGCATGATGTTTTATCAGGCATGAGGATATTTCTTTCTTTATCTCAATTCATTTAAAACACAACATGAGTGCCATGGTTTAGATCAATTATTTGTGTGAGAGCTGGATAAAGTTCGACATACTGTATGTAAAGTTTCAGAAATGATCTGAAGTTGACAGGGAAAATGTTGATGCTGGGGTGTGACCAACAAAATGACTCACACTTGTTTTAGTCATGCCTTCCAGATAGTTTCATAACAGAAGTGGAGGAAGCATTACCTTAGACATTATCTTACTCAGTTAACTACTATACTAGTACATCATCTGTAAACGTGCTGTAATAAATATTTTAGGTAATGTATATAATGTATACAATATTTTCAGAAATGTGCTAACATTGAGCTACTTGGCCATTTTTAACATTGGAACCATTAGCCCAGTAAAATATCAAGTTTGTTGAAAAAGCTTAATAAGTACACATGCACCAAATGATTTCACTGGATGAAGTATAATATAAAATACTAATTCAAAATAAAAGTACAGTACAAGTACTTGACACTTTTTTAACATTTTCCACCACTGAATTCCATCAGTCAGCTGTAACCAGTTCAGACAAGAAAAACTAATCATCAGTTTGCCACTAGACATAATATGTTAACTTCAGACCAAACAGTTTTTTTTACAAAAATCTGCTGTATTTGTTTAATATCTGCCATGATGTACGCAGTTTGCAGAAATCACTCTCCACCATATCCTGTCCTTTGTAATTTTAAAACCCCAGAGTCATATGTTTCTGATCACCAGATCCAGGGCCCGCCACAGCTGCTGATTCAATTTCCCAAAATGTCCGCTCCCATTCTCAGCCGGCATGCTAACCTTTTACCCAGATTCCGAACACAGAACATCTGTAAATCCTAGCGCCGCCCCCAGACTTAGTCATGTACGGGAGAGAGAGAGGAAGTACAAATAAAAAAAAACAGGTGCTGATCCTGTTAGAGCAGTAAACCTCTGGTTCCCATGGATAAACTGATCTGTGATTATTTTAAATTAGATTTCTTATTTTATTAGGGGTTTTATGTTTGTAATTTTTGCTTTTTCTGTTTGCCAATAATACATGAACGTCGGGCAAGAGGAAAAGTTGAATGAACAGCAAGGAAGCTGCTGCTTAGGTGCAGCATAATCATAAATATTATATACAGATGGAATGTGGCGACAATTAATATATTTATGATTTTGCTTCTCCTGCCAGTGTAAAGGTTTCATACTCAACATGTTTGAAGATCTCCACTGAAAGGGAATGACGTCACGTGTGGAAACAAATGAGCATTTAAACTATGATTTCTCATCATAGACCTCGGGAGAGGAGTCACATTTTTCAGACTCACGTGTCACACCACACAGCAGACAGACGTGCAGGGGAAAACATATTTTCCCTCAACCTATTCTCTACAGCTCACTCTGTAGAGGGCCAGGTGAAACGCACTACTGCCTCCAAGTGGTGAAGAGTGAGCGCTTAACAGAACCTGTTTACTCAGCCCTGACCCCTGCTCATTTGTCCTGTGGGGCCCCTTTGGTGACTGTCCTACATTGTTGCCTCAGGAACTGCATGCTCAAGACGGCACAAGAAGATGTGAAAACCTGCCTTTTTTATTTTTAACTGCCAGCAGTCCTGAGAGCCCATGTGTGACTCTTCACCTCTGGTTTGGTTTTGCACGAAAAGGCTTGTGCAGGCAGGGAGAGCAGGCAGGCGGAGGATGTGAGAGATTTCCTGTGTGGACTGTGAAATTCTGCCCTTGAACCAAGATGGTTTCCATTTTGCATCAGCATGTATCAAGAGACTTGAGTTCCCACACAAATGTTTGACATCTCCTCTTTGCCTTTTTTCTATGAATATTTATATATCTGCATTTTACAAGCTTTTATAAGAGCCTGTGAACCATGAATGTTTCCGTTCTTTTCACTTTGGGGTCAAAGACGTGACACAAGACTCGTTACATAAGACAAAAGAACACAAAACTGCTGTCCGTGTTCTTCTTTGCCCTGTTTGTGCAGCTGACCATAGACGTTCATCAAAACATGCACACATTTCATTTGTGCATGTGGCTTGCTTCCATACAGACACATACACACACAGTTGTCTCCACCCTGCATTCCTTACATCCCCTGCTCGTGGCCTAAATGAGCGTCCCAGCTGGCAGGAAGCAGAAAAGTACAGAATGTACTTATATATTTGGATGATGCATATGCAAATATATACTGCTGCTGACCTCACCAGCTGTGTATGCAGTCAGTTCTTAATGGTGCAGGAAATCCGCACTGGTTTACAGTCTTTTGGGGGTGAGGCTGGGCCTGTCCACCCAACGAACAATGGCTGTCCTTGTAAGATCACAGCATTAGACTTGATCCTCCAGCTAAATGCAGTGTCTTAGTTTCAGAAAGAGAAGTACATTGATGTTCAATGCTGGGAAGTTAAGTAAAAAAGACCTCACGTCATACCGGCCTTCTATTTGATCTTTCTTTACTTCCATATTTTAAATGCTCCACAACAACAACAAAGATGAGTAGATTGATGCCAACAAACAACATCTCCCTGGCAGATGTTATTTAATGATATCAAAGTATGTGTTTGTTTACAAGCCTGGTTCTGTAATACACTCTTTACGCATTAAAATAATCCCATGGAGAGTCCAAAACAACCCTAACCCTCAGGTCAAGGAGGAATTCCAATTGCTAAATGCTGTAACTGTAAATAACTAAAATACGTATTGACATTGTCTGGGGATTGTTCCTGAATGGGGCAGCTGTGTGTGCTGAACGAGCTCTCCAGAACACATCTCTTACAATTTGGACTCAGGCTCTCAGATGTGATGCAGCCTCCCCCACGGACCAGTTAAAAAAAAAACAGGGTCTCCCCTGATGACGCATCTTGGTTCCTAAAATCAGCCCCTTGCTTGATTCTCATGAACTAATGTGAAACACTTACTATGATTAGCACAAAGGGACGAGCACTTGAGGTAGCTGGGTGTAGGTCACTGAGTGATGCCAATTTATTGCCCCATTCGTTTTATCAGAAGTGGACGTGGAAGCAGGTTGGATGGAGGGGACACATGAAGTGAAGAGAGGTTTAAATGTGAATGAGAAAGATGTGGGCATCATTGACAGAGTGCCTCTGACTGTCAAGCTGCTCGTGGTTTGGCAAAGCAGAGGGAAAAAGGGTTTGGATTTCAAAGTCTTCTTCCAAAAATAACAAAATCTGTCCTGTTACAGATTAGTTAAAGAACCTTGTGTTTCTTCCAAACGTCATGATGATGTCCAATCCCTGCAAAACTGCCTATAAATCCCATAAAATATAAGGATTGAAGAAAAAACTTAAATATCTCATAAAAGAGATGAAAGATGTCGGTTTATACTGTTTCAATGAGGCCAGGCTTGCTGTTTCCATCAGTTTCCACCATTTATGCTTAAATAAGTTCTCCAACTGTGAGTAATAACTTCAAATCTACTACACAGAAATGTGCAATCCATGCTTTTAATGTTAACTTTAGTGAAGTGTGTTTGTTTTTTTTTTTTTTTTATTTGCACGCTTAAATGAGGAGGTGGAGTTTTGTCAAGGAGACATTTGATTGAAAAGCTGCCAGTGCACTTCAAGAAAAATAGTCTGCCAGGTTGAGTCCATGACTAACCATCTGTTAAGTCGCTCCATTAAAACCACTATAATCTCGAATGACTGATCTCTGACCCACGTTAATCTCAAATCCTGCTTTGCTTGTTTTGGAGGTTTGAAGGTGAAACAGGCTCTGAATGCTATTTTTGCTTTGCATGTACAGCAACTTTAGTTTAGCTGAAATAAGCCATGGCGGTGTTTTGTGTTATTTTATGTCACTGTGGAGGTAGAGCAGGTTGTCCACTAACCAGAAGATGATGATTGATCCCAGTTTTCCCATTGCCTGTGCCAGGGCGTCATTGGGCAACATACTGAACCCCTAACTGTTGTGCTGGCAGTTTGTGGTAAAGAAAGTGCTGCACCTTTGCACTTCTTCACACTGTTTGTTCAAGTGTTCATGTTTCCAGTTCATTTACCTTATTAGTGAATTAATGCTATAAATACAAGGGGAGGGTCAGGTTTGAGACTCACATGATTTGTTGAGCGTGTGGACTGAAGGGAACTGTGCTGACTCTCTTCAAATGCACGAGATGGTAGTATTTGTATCTGGGGTATCTTGGGTTGATTTCCTTAATAGTGGGAGGAAGTGGAAATGCATTTTAAAAGGCCCAATGATTCAAACTGGTTCAGAGAGAACCTAAACAAACGAAGATAAATACAAATCAGCTCAACCTTTCACCCAGATAATGTTGTCTGCTTGTGGAATTATTGAAGATGACTAACATGTTGATTTTAGTGCCGCCTTAGTGTTTCGCAACCACTTTCCTGTCACCGCTGACTTGTTCCTCACCAGGAGATGATCGATGGCTCAGAGACATGTGAGTGGATTATGAGAAATGGGGGCATTTCTTGCCAAGAAGCAGACAAAACACATATGGAACTTTGATGCAACATCAACGTCAAATCAGTCTTCTCATTTACCCTGCAGCGACACGAATGTGATATATCAAGGAGGAAGGTCTTCACACTGTCATGAGGCTGACAGTAAATACATACCTTTTTCCCTCAGGTGAAGTTGAACCTCTCACCTAAAACCCAACACCTAAAACAAGCCTGAACACAACCGGGTTGCTCTCAGTGCTGCACAAACACTCGTGCCTCGGCAATGACACCTGACTGTGTGCAACGCGGACAGTCGTGTTATTGTGTTTGTCATTCGAGGGGACAGAGTCCATGGAGATTTGTTCTGACAATGTTTACTAAAGGGCATGTGCCACAGAGAGATCCAAAACAGCCCTTTCTTAACCCCTTCCAGGTCGCCCCCACAACAAGCTACATTGTTATCCAGCAACCGAGTGAGCGACCCTCTGTTTCAGCCCTGTTGCTTTTTCTGTCTGTCTGTGCACCTGCCATTTGTGCTGTAACAGTGTGGTGCAGGGAAACGTATTCCTCCAGTTATATGCCTTGTGGGGGACGGGACGGAGCCTTCAAAAAAATAAATGGATGACTTGTTTTTCTGACCTTCACTCCATGAAGTCTCCCCCTTGTGCACTTTCGCTTACATAAAAGTGGATCAAAAATGTCCAAGCTGTGTTTGGCTTGTTGTCTTCATCCTTCAAGTTGTCCTCTCCATTTCAACCTCCTGGTCTTTTGTTCCGGTGGTTCATCAGTGTTTATCTTACAGATATTCAAAGATATCTTTTTATGCCTCATAAGCTATTTGTCAAACTTTTATCTTTTTTGTTATTTGAGTAGCCTGGATTAAATGTACTTCCTTGAGAACAGATAAGAGGAGTTAAAGCCCAGTGCTTTTTGCAGACAGATGAACTTGATAAGCACATAGCGAGCGTGAGATGTGATCTGCATGCACAGTTCTTCATTTTCTCTTTCAGTCTCTTACTCTCTTCCCATTCCTGTGAGCTGTAAAAAGGAAGTCCAATTAGACTGGCTTCACCTTTTGCAGGCCCATCTATTGCAGTTCAAGGAAGGGAACAAAGACAGCCTGTAGAGTAGCACGGTTTACTAAAGTTCAGCAGTCAGTAGAGCCGCAGTGTGAGAAAGAGGGACAGGAATCAGCAGAGGGACAGGGAATGTCTTCTAGTTACCTCTGGGGAAATTGTTTTTTTCTACATCCCCTCCTTGCATCCTTTGGGTCCCATCAGTAAACTTGATGGCTGTGACCCAGGTCACACCCGGGATCACAGTTTGTAAATCAGAGGCCTTTCCCTACCCCTGGAGGCTCTGTGACCTCCCTGCTGCACGTCCTGTTAACCCAGCACGAGATAAACAAAGCCCGAAGCCTCCTGCCAAGTTCCCCCAATTCCAGCGAGCCCTTTTTAAACCAGCACGTCGAGAGGCTTTCACTCTGTGCACTGCATGTGCTACATGGGTCGTAATTGGTGCAGAAGTGGCGTTTTCTGATTATATCTCTGTACCTATGAAAGGAAGGTGATGCAGATATATTTCTCAATATGCACTGCTCTAAATATGACATCAAGTTAGTTCAACTTGTGCATCCATGTAGGCAGCACAAGTGATTGTGCATCAATCACCTGCTTTGGTGCAAATTAAAGTGATAACAGGTGCCCAAATAGTTTTACATGTGACCATGTGACATTGTATGTAATGAGGCTGACAGCCATGCAACAGGCGTGAAAGAGTCTGAGGTAGCTGTGATGAAAGTTTTGCTGCCTGTGACGTCATCCTGCAGATTAACTTTAAGTATAATGACGGAAACATTTAAACATTTGAAATCTATTTTCAGTCTCATTGTAGGCATTAGTAATATGATGTTGAAATTGAGAAAGCAGATTTTCTAAAGGGGTTTAAGAACATTGTTTAAAGGATTTAAACATGGACCCTGGTTAGCTGCTTTGTGAACAGGTGAAATCAGTGAACTCTGGGGCAACATTGTGATTTGTCTTATTTTGTGTGATTGGGTGAAAGTGGAGACACCACAAAGTCTAATTTTGGAAAGTAGCAAACGTTTTGCCTTGACAGTTCCCAGATGCATGTCTGTAAATACTGCATACAGACAGAAAACAGACAGGCATGTCCACTGCTGCTGTTTTCTCCAGGCTGAGTTAGACCTTGGTGGCATGCACACAAACAGGGAGTGGCCTTGGCATAGAGAGGGAGGGAAATGGAGAGATGGTAAACACATGCCACAGCTAAGGCCTGGAAGTGTGGGCAATGCGGAGAAATGGAGAGGGGTGGAATGATGGTGACGGGGAGGGGGGGGGTAAGACGATAGCAGGTTGTTTTGAAGCACAGGGCTGTTGTTAACTGCGAAGCCTGTTGAATAGCATACTAGAAACCATCTTTCATTTTTCTCTTTCTGCTTTACTGCACTTAAGGTCAAGGTGAGGGTAAAGCCACTGCAGGTTTTTTGTGATTGATGGTCAGATACAGGCGTAGGGAGATGTTTTCTCATTTGCCCTGGCCCAGTGAACCACAGTGTTTGCACTTGTTTTCTGCAAGACACATCAGCCGGACATATAACCTGAAAAACCCTTCTTCTTCTTCTTGCTTGCGCTCCACTTATTTACCAGCATCAAGTAACAGCATGCAGCCCCATTTGGCTGCCAGCATTGAATTAGTGTCTGTGTCAGTTGAGCTGATGTTACTGGTTCCTGGTTCATGTTACTGGTTGATGCCTCTTTGGTTCAAACTGCATCTAAGTTCATGAGCTGCAGCTACTGAGTAATAATTTATATGCATACATGCATGTATCATAGGAAACAATCTGGACTGAGAGGAACTTGGCTTCACCTGTTTTGGCACAGGTATGCATGAAAGGTAAATGTGCCAAGTGAAAGAAAAACACATTCCATTGATACAAAGCTTTTAATTATCCTGTTGCACCTCTTACTGGGTTTTATGCTTATGTGGTTTAAACAGTTCTCGCTTGAATTTTGGATCCATATTCATAAGAAAAATAAGCAAAGGTGTTCACAGTTATGTAAGACGTGATTTACAATGTTGTAAAAGCAAGTATTTCATAAAATGGAAAAACATGAAATGAAATGAGGGTCAATATTGTATTTTTATGAACACTCTCATTGTGTATTGATCTTAGAGCAAAAATAAATCGCCTCACCTCAAGTATGTCAGTTCAAGGTCTCGTGCCAAAGTAGGTCAAAGTAAAAAAATGTAAAATCATTAAACCTACAGCAAACATATATGCAGCGGGCCCAGTGCCTCCAACTGACCTACTTTACCCAGAGTTCCTTCATGAGCCTCAAGCTGGAATGCACACAGATCAGCCCCAACATGGAGGCATGTGGCTAATCAGTGTCAGTGTCAAATAGAGGATTTCTTGGGGTGATCTATATGAGCATTTACACAAGCCAATGCTAAACCAGGATCAGAGGCAACCATGCATATTAAAAATAGTATTAGTATACTGGCTTAAATGAATACACAATCACACAATGTTCTTAACCTTATTATCCTCAACAAATATGAAACTTACTGTACTAATGCTACTAATTGTACCATAGCCTGTTTCAATGGTCTGAGCCAAGTTTTGTCTATAAATACTCTCCTCTTCAGTTCGAGTGGGGATAAGGATGTGTGAAGAGGCTTTTAACAAACCTCTGCAAAGTTAGGGCTATTTCTAAAAACTTTAATGACACTGTCCTCTGCTGGACAGAATGTAGACTGCACATCTTCATTCAGTTACTTTTTACTTTTAATATATTCCACCACTAAACTGTCAGTTATTTGTGGAAGTGGAACTATGACAATTGCATCAAGTAAATTAACTCAAAACAGTGGCAGATTGACCATCAACTTGATTTTGTACTTGACTGTTTGTTTTCATACATGTGATGGATACTGTATCAAAAGAATTTCCCCTCAGGATGAATAAAAATACTTTATATTCTCTATTTACTGTACCTTAAAGGTAGAGGGGCGAGGAGATATGAGAATAATCTTTAATTAACTGATTCTTAAAATATATTTACTGGAATTATTTATCTTGCAGGCGTTTTAGTTCTTCCTCAACACCATTCTCTGGATTGTGGATCCACTGCAACATGGATTTTTGATCACCTATGAAAGAAAATATCAAAACTATGGCATGTATATAAACTTCCACTTCAGTCTCCAGTTTAACAAATCTTTGTAAAGAAAAAAAAAGAAAAGGATATTTACACCTTGATTCCAACTAACAAACATTGTCAAGCAACAGACTGTTGCAAACCAAATAAAGAAATCACAGGACTGCCACACTTTCATCGTGATAACCAATTTTATTTCAAAACAATTTGAAAGAGTGAGATGTTAGCCACTGCAAGCAAAGCTGATGGCGTCTTCACATTGCTGGATTGGCACCTCACATCTTCGGTGAGCACTGAGAATGGAGAAGAAAGTACAGTCAGAAAACGTCTCCAAAATATGTAACAACTAATGGCATTTAAGACTATGTAAACCAAACTACAAATTACAAGGAAATCAGGGATGAAGTCTGATGAAAATACCAGATTTAACAATGTGACTGAACAGTCTTGTCCGAATGTGATCAAGTGCTTCTGTTTAACTCATTCATCTATTATTTGATGTTTCTAGTCAGCAAAGAACCACAGAACACCAGCACGGATTAAATACACCGAGGCAATGCGTTGGAGCCACAGGGGCCATTTTCAGTGGTGAGCAAGTGTTGAACTTATAACACCAGTTCATAGGCCCTGCAACAATCATGTTAAGCTTTAATGTTGATAATGTGTAGAGGAGCTTCTTATTCAGGTCTGTGGTTAAAACCGGCTGATATGTTAAATTCCATTAATGTGTTCAAGAATCATTTTGAGTGTTAGCGTTAAGTTTATATTGCTCAAGCGTTCATAGTGTACCTTCCTAGGTGACCTGTGATAGGGTCAATCTTTTGGAGAGAACAAAGTTTTATTCCAGATTGTTACCAGATTAGAAACGTCAAAGTGTAGCCAGACATTCAAACTCAATCACTAAACAGGTGGTCAGAAGCTGCCAGGTCGATAAGCCCTCACCTATCGCAGCCTCCTGGCCTCTCTTTCAGACTCCAGGAGTGTGAGCACATCTCCCTCTCTGACTGGGCCCTTCACGTTCCTAATGATGGAGCGGTTGCTGTCGTCCATGAACTCAACACGGACCTGCAGATAACACATGGGTTACATTTATGAAAGGAGTTTTGAGGGTAATTAGCAGACAGATGGTCCATTTCACTGTTTATAAAACTACTGATGCAGCAACAACAGATTTTCAAACAAAACAATTGAAATGCATTCGTTTTGTGTTGCTTCCAACGAATAAGTACTGCAGAACATCAGCTATATTTCTCCAATTTAATTGTTGATGGCAACTTCCACAGTTCAGTTAGTCTAAGATGAGATTAAAGTATTGAGGCAGAGTTTCAACTTCAGGGTCCAAATATAGAAAAATAGTCTTGACAGTCTCTTCTGAAACATGAAGATGTAATATGAGATACATTACAGTTTATTGCTGCAGTGGCCTTTATCAGAATGAACCTACTACACAGCTACCTGAAAACACGTCAACAGTCGTGGACCACGTGAAACTGATGTTACTGATGTGACTTAAGGAAACGAGCAACACGAACTCTACGTTTCGAGGAAACGTCGCCTTTCACGCGTTAGCATTAGCGTACCTGTGTACATTGTCCCTGGGAACCAGTTCTTCCGAGCACCTTGGTGACCTGAGAACGAAACATACACGTTATAAACACAGGAGCGTTAGAGGTAATAGTCTGGAGTAGTGAGGACACAGTCCTGAGCAGTGAGCAGCATAATGACGAGGGAGCAGCACACTAGCATGGGCAGGCCGCCATGATGGAGGATCGCGAGCCGAGCTTCGGTGAGCTAATCTCACTTTCAAACATCACCTAGCTTCCATGTTTCGGCGCCGAGTAAGTTATTAATACTTTCTGTTGCTGTCGGTCCGTCTGATTTCGAATACGTATTTGTTTTTAATGGTTTTCTTACTCTGGCGAGCTTGATCGGCTGCACGCGGCTGGCGTCCATGTTGTCAGGCTAGACCGGAAAGGACGTCACACGGTGCGGGGCCGGCCTATATTCAGAATTAAATCTTTCGGTCTCTTTTGTTTGATCAAGTTCAGTAAAAGCGAATGGTTTTAGAAATAAGTTTGAACCAATGCGTGGATAATATGGCAAAAACATTAAATCAATACATACAAACATTTTCTAATCTAAAGAGACATTTTTTAAGATGTATACCGTATTTCCGTTTCCGCTTGGTTGGGAAATACCATCAACAAAATCATCAATGGGTGGAATCGTGGGCCATACCATTATTTCCAGTCTCAGTTTTGTCCGTCATATTATATTATACTGTGAATTGATAGATCTAAATTAATATAGCTGCTTTGTTTGTTTAATTTAATATACATGTATATATTCCAAATATGTTCTATGATATACTTAAACTGTAAGAAAATACATAAGCTACAGTGTTAAAATCTGTTTGTCTCTTTAGTTTACAATGATCTCTTTTGTTTTCATTTTGCATCAGTCACATTTTTGCCAGTCTTGATATCAATATCTTATTGCTATTCTATGAAGCTCAATTTAGTCATACAGTAAAATTGAGTATATTTCATTAAAATATATCCAATCCAAATTTATTTGGATTGACCTTATTTTTTATTGAGCTTTTCATGTTATGTCAATGCTGAAAGGCTTTTACAAGAATACAGAGAAAACAGAGAAATACATAAATCAATTTATTCAGGTTTTTTCTGTTCAACACATGTACAGACGGACTGTGCAGCTCTATCGGTCTAGCTTGTGTAATCTACCTGCATCATTAGTGTGTCCTTCCTGTGAGAAATCTCTCCTCAGCCTTGTTAGCAATACAACAGCCATCACACCACCCCTTCTGCCTTTCCTCCTCTCTGAACGTAAGCTTTAAATCACAACACTAATCCTTGTGAACAGTATTTTTAACTTGCGTTTGGACTGAAAGAACAGCAATAGGATTAGAGAATCAGTGAAGAGGCTGAATCCCTAACTCATGCAGTTGATCTTCTTGCATGCTGAGAGACAAGCACGAGAGTTTTGACTTTATCTTCATCTCAACCCGCAAGCAGCATGTTTTAACGGACAAGTGCAAATGGAGATCTCAGGGAACGCTGTTGCTGTTGTTGTTATTTTTCTCTGACGTGATCTGAACACAGAACTTTTTTTTTTGGTTTGACTTCTGAGAAACAGAGAAGATGGCGACAATAAAGCCGAAGTTGAAGGTGCTGAAAAAGCGCCGCTCGAGCCTTTTTGCTACCATTAAACGGGAAATGAGTTTTTCTCAAAGCATTGAAGAACAGGAATGCGAGTTCCCTTTTTCGCAGGACAGGTCGGTGAAACCGTGGACATCTATGGACAACCTGGATGCTCCTGAGGAGAAAAAACCTCCAAAAAAAGAAGCAAACCCATGGCTATTAAACATAGTAAACCTCAACGTGGGTGGAAGGGTGTTTCACATCCCAAAACATTTGGTCCTCCGACACCCAAAAACCCGGATTGGTGTCCTTGCCCTCTGTGACGATCCAGTGAAGCGCCTGACGCTCTGCGATGATTACAATGTTCAGAACAACGAGTTCTTTTTTGACCGGGACCCCATGTTTTTCCACTACATATTCCACTTTTACTGCAGCAATGTCCTGTGGGTGATGGACAGCCTGTGTCCTGTCAACTTTGAGGAAGAGATGTTATTCTGGGGCCTGAAATTGAAGGACACGCCAAGGTGTGCTACAGATCCATGAGTACTCACTGTGTGCATTGTGTACCTTTTGTCTGTTTCTACTTGTGTGTTTAAAGTGTGCTTTTTAAAAAATGTTTCTTTAATCTGCACCTCCTCTGCTCAGGTGCTGCCGTATTTTGTTTGAGGAGAAAGTGGATGACATCAGAGACCAACTGAAGGTCAACCAGGAGCTTATTGATGAGATAAAACCTCACCAGGATGATGAAGGTTACAAGACCATGTTTCTTGGAAACTTTCGGAAGGCCCTGTGGGACCTGATGGAGAATCCCTACTCCTCGCTTTCAGCCAAAGCATTTGCCGTGTTTTCCAGCCTGTTTGTGCTTATCTCCATTGTTGCCATGACAATGAACACAGTGAAAGAACTCCGGGAGTACAAGCTCGGCGAGAGAACCTACATGGAGTGGGTGGAGATTAGTTCAATCCTATTCTTCACGTCCGAGTACTTTTTGAGACTGTTCACCACATCCGACATCAAACGTTTCGTGAAGAGCGCCCTCAATTTTGTCGACATTGTGGCGGTCATGCCCTACTTCCTGCAGCTCCTGTTCGAGACGTTTGTCATAGATGCCGAGGACATGAGCGCACAGGAAGATTTGAAGGCCATGGCGAGGGTCAGTAAAGTCAGCAAGGTGCTCAAGGTTGTCAAGCTGATGCGCATCTTCCGTATCTTGAAGCTCGCCCGTCACTCCACCGGCATGAGGGCCTTTGGTTTCACCATCCGCCAGTGCTCTGAACAGGTATGATGGAGAATCACACATGAAAAATACAAACACAAAAAGACAGAACACTTGTAACTCCTAAACAAACAGCCACTTTTTATATGAACACATTATTTCTGCATATGAAAGTGCCATCTTGTTTTATTTTTTGTTTTTTTTATCGAAGTCAGAAAGCAAGTATTTTGTATATTTGGTTATGATATTTCAATTTTGAAATACATTTGTTGAAATTTCACTTGGTTAACATTTAAAACTGCAACAAATGCCCCCAAAACAAAGATAATAGATCTTTTTATTCCATGTGTGCATGTGCAAGCCATGTTACCTTCAAAAAATGACAGGCTAATCGTTTGTTCCTAACTTCTGCTGTGACCAAAAGTCAGGTAATGCAGGTTTGGCTTGTTCACTGTTCAATTTAAAAGTAAAAAAAAATGTGTCAGTCCTGTTCAGATCATCTCATTCAACAGCATAATTATCAAATGTGTGAGAAGTTACTGTGATAAACCTTACATCATCACATGCCCTGATGAGTGATGCAAGATTAACATTTCCAAATATGAGTGTGCGCTGTTGTTGACCTGTGTTCATGTGTTTGTATCCAGGTGTGCTGTCTGTTTCTGTTCATTGCGATGGGCATCTTCACCTTCTCTGCTCTGATGCACTCAGTGGAGGTGGATCAGCCTGGGACCCCGTTCAGCAGCATACCAGACGCCTGGTGGTGGGCTGCGGTGAGAACAACAAACATGTTTGACATGTTTGCCTTTTTAACAAAAACACATTTTTGGATTCAAATATTTAAATAATCATGGGTCCTATTTTCAATTTCTCCTTAACCTTGTAATGAATGAATTAAAATCGGATTAATCCATGGTTGATCGAACACGGTCCAATTTAATTTGCTCTGAGCCACATATTCCTGGGATGCTGGGTAGCACCTGAATTGCCTCTCATGTTCTTATTACTGTGGAGGTACCAAGAATTGGAGGATTCAACCCGCTCTTATGACTGCTAGTTAGATTTTTCCGGATCAATTAACCAGGTTATGAGCTTTGCTAAGCTGTTCCGCTTCACAGTGCTGAGGAGACGTAGCCGAGGCTCCTGGGGGGTGTGTCAGCATGATTAAGCAGTGCAGTGGATTTCAGGTGGCAAGGATTAGGCCTACTGGGATTTGCTGCTGTCTGCCTAGTCAGACCAAGACTGAGTGCACAGGACAGCGCAGAGCCATGTCCTGTGCTATTTTTGTGGCTCAAGCTGGGCATTGACCATAGAATTAAATATAAAGTTTCCTTGTGTAATCTCCCTTTGTGGATGAATAGTTGGCTGGATTTAATATAAGTCCCTAGCAGGAAAAAAAAACAACTGAAAATCTTCCTCCTTGCCCTTTGTCATGTTGTAAATCACTGAATTATCACCGTCATCCAAAGGCAGATCTCTTACAGCAGGGAAAACAAATGTGTCATCTCCCACAAAGCAAATTATTTTGCTCGCTTGCTCACCTCCTCACCACAAAAGAAACTAGAACACTCGGTGTAGCGCTGACCTCTGCCAAGGCCAAGCAGTGCCCTTATGAAACCATCCACATCATGAATATCAGTCCCTTAATCGTGTCTTTATTCCCATCAGAATTTGTTCTCTGAGAAATCAATAGAAGTCTTATATTTAATGATAGTGAATAAGAGCCTTGATCACTTGACTGACTGATCTAGAGCAGCATCAACATTTTGTGGATTCTTCTGTGGTTGATGTTGCACCTAAAATTTCATGGAAATTGAATGAGTAGCTTGATCTTGTTTATTTTAACTAAAAATAAAGGAGATGCGTTTGGATTTTTCTTCTAATGGTTAGAATGACAACAAATGTGACTTGTTCATTTCAGCCCCAGTGCTACTATCCAGCATCACCCTGTCTGTTTCTTTTCACTCTCATTTGAGGACATTCGTGTTTTTATTTATCTGGTGGCAGCTGTCAACTGAAATGTGTCTAATCCTCCATAATGCGCAGTAATGCGTCTCGTTCTCCACCAGACACAGTGATTGCATTCCAGAGACGTGAAGTGTTTGCGGTACATTCCTGGAAAGTTGTTTAATCTTGCTCATTCTCTACTTGCAACCCGGGCCAATGATCAGTGAGCTGAATATCGAGATGATCAGATTCTCTTGAGGTCAGGGTCAGAGGAAAGTTTGGTGCAGGATGAAACATTTAATGTGGATGACAAATTCTAATGAACTTCCATCGTGTTCCATATTTTTTCATGTTCATCTAAAAATCCAGCCCAGGAGCTTAGCATATTTTGTGCCAACTGAGTAGCAGAGTGCAGATCCCTCATTCAACATAGCTCATGTTGCTCCTCCTCCTGCAGGTGAGCATCTCCACCGTGGGCTACGGAGATGTCGTCCCCATCTCCTATCTCGGCCGCTGTGTGGCATTCGGCTGCATCTCGTTTGGCATCATCCTCAACGGCATGCCCATCTCCATTCTCTTCAACAAGTTCTCCGACTACTACGCCAAACTGAAGGAGCAGGAATACACGTTCTCAAACACGGAGCGCACCTTCCAGCTCAGGAAACGTTTGAAGCGCAAGTTTGAGAGCTGCTACGAGCCCCACCCGGACGACTCGGAGGACGAGATCCACTATCGGCCCTGCAGGAGGGAAGACACCCATGAGACCCAGGACTGAGAGGAGCTGCGGTGCTGCGAACGTGCTAACCCTAAATGGCCTTATAACCCATGGGTCCTGGAAGTGTAAGACCCCATCTGCCTCCAACTCAGAGAGTGCGTGATTTAAGATTTAAACAGTCTAAGCGGAGTAAATGGAGGCAGCATTAAAGTTGAGATAAGCTTTAAGCCTGTATCAGCTCCCTGTTTGCACGCCATGAGTGATGACTCTGCCAAATGAGACATGATGCTGCCACTGGACAGCGTCTTACATGTTTCCAAGAACAGGAAGTGGCTGGGACTAAGTCTGACCCAACAGAAGTAGATGTTTGACATAAGGAGGTCAACCAGTGACATTTTTTAAAGAACCAACGTTGTGCTGATAACTTCGAAGGAGCGAGATGCTTGTGAAGATTTATTCAAAGTGGAATGGTGCAAAAGAAATTACATTATCACCGTGGCAACGCTCCCATGTGCAAAGTGTCATTCCTTCTCCTGTTCCTCAGTGGGAGGAGGGATGCAGCTGTGGGCGTGTCAAGAGCATAAGTGTAATTTTGCTGTAAGGGATTTACGAGGATTTGTGCTTGCGCCTCCTGCCTGGTCAGACCAGAGCAGGCGTAGATAATGTCCAGGGCTATTTTCATCCGAAGCATGAAGTGCTTACAAGTCACTTTCATGAATGACGGCAGATCCATTTGTTTCTGAGTTAAGCCTCCAAAGCAAAGAAATGAAGATAAGCGACGATGGGGCTTATAATGGTCACGGAGCATGTGAGTGTGGCTCAATCCCTGCAGGAAGTGAGAAGTAAGCTCCATGATGCTGGGCTGTAGACAACAGGATCACACTGATTAAAGCTCCCATATTTATTCCTTTTTATTAAGTTTATATAGATCTGTGAGTTCCTCTAAACATGTCTCTTACTTATGTTTGAAAAACAATGTTTATTTTGGCCTCTTTAAATAACCATTTTGTTACAAATACTTTAGTTTTCCTCTAGACGTTGTCCATGAGCGACGTTTCCTCAGTGACATGTCCGAGTGTCACTGGGTGAAATCCTTACACGCACAATTGTAAATGTCTGAAGGTGATCGAAGCTGCCATGCGCAAACCAAAGGTGTCAAAAGGAGGACTTTTTAATGACGTGTGTTTTATTTTATAGTCAATTTCCTTTGCAGAGCTTAAATCTGTGTATTACAGTAACTGTAAATGACAAAATGTAAAATATGTCATTCATCTTCATTGCGCATAAAATCACAGTCACAGATGTTATTATGTATTGAGATTTATATTTATTTATTCTGGAAACATGAATTTCCTTCTGAATTAAACCAGAAGTTCTCCTCAGCGAACTCCTTGTGCCATTCCCTTTTCCACACGAAGAGAAGTGACGTGTGTCTGTAATATGAACAGACGCTTGTCTCAGTCAGTGATGGAGGACGCTGCCTGTCTAATAGTGTTACAGGATAAGGCAATGGGACAGATGCCAGGGGTTTAATTGTGTCGTCAGCGTCAATTAGAACTCAACAGTACCCAGAAGTTCTGTCTGTTTCATGGGACTCAGGCAGGACTGAGTGGACAGGAATAAATGCTCTTAAGAAACCACACACACACACACACACGTTGGACACAGATGTAATGCTGTATGCACAGATGCTGTAATCTTACACATCCAGCCTGTTTCCTGGATGCCGGCACGCTGCCGACAGTCCAACACGGGGGCGACAATATGCCAGTTGGTTTGGTTCAGTCTGAACAAGCAAGGCATCTTCTTCACGGCAATACAGCCCAGTCTCTGTGTGAGAGAGCCTTCCAATTTGAATGTATACTTATTATTTTCCAGGAGTGTCATTAATTCAACATCTGTAAATAACATGTATAGGCACCAACCTGATTATTATGCTGGTTATGAACAGCATTGAGATTAACTCCCTCAATAAAATAAAAAAGTAAAAACAGAAGCCAGGGAGGCATTTTCACGTCCAGCAGTGATAGCACTAAAGGTCCAAAAGCCACGCGTCCACAGAGGAACATTTAGGGCACGAAAGTGCCACCCTTCATGTTTTTAATGTGTGTTTGGGAAAAAAAAGAGGTTCTTGTTTAACGTGGGGTGATAATGCGTGAAGAGTATCATCAGTATCCTTGACGACTCCTCGCCAGACTCACTCTGTTCTACTCGCTCCCATCCGTCAAGATGTGTCAAGATAAGGTGCAAGAGCCACTCACATTCAAGGAAAAGAGTTCATCATCATAAGATGATTTATGACAGGTCTTAAACAAACACACGGAGATTCTGAAATAGGCAATAAACAAGTCCAAAACAGCCCCTCAAACAACCCCCAGCTTCTAAATGGTTTCAGATCCTTCTTGTTTTTTCTGCTTTTCCTCAAAAAGGTCCAAACGCTAACCTCTGTTGGGTTTCATGACATAATCGTCCTTGAGGAGACTTCTCATCAGTCATGCTGATGTCTGGATCAGGACATGCTTTTCCCTCATCAAGGCCGAATACGTGACCGGATGGACGGCGCTTGTTCGCTATAAAAACCCCCTGGAGTTCACCTCATATAACACAGATCCTGCCCTCACGCCAAAAGCTCAGCTCTCACCCGACCGTCCTCAGTTCTTGTCACACTCGAGGAGCAGCGACTCGTCGTTCAAATGGCCGCCGCAAAGTTTTGGTCCCTGCTGGTGGTGCTCATGGTTGCGGCACGTGCCGGCCACGCGGAGGAGAGGATAAAGATGTGCGGGAGGGAGCTGATACGTCTGGCCGTGTCCGCCTGCGGTAACTCGCGGCTGAGGAGAGACATCCCCGACGTTGAGCCGGACCAGCACCAGCCCATCACTCCTCACTGTGAGTACTTTACGTTTCTTAAGTTCACTCCAACTTCTGGGTGGAGGAACTCTTGGACACACAAACTAAGACAACCAAAGAAATCCAGAGTGACATTTCAATAAAATACAAAATGCTGTGCAGAAGCAGAAGTGGAACATTTGAAACAAAGTAAACTGTGCTCAGCTTGACCGACTGTTTCATCGATCTGCACAGGGGCTCATGATGTGGGCGCAGAGGAGCCCTGGGCCAAAGAGAACGTCCCCTCCCTGGCCCCTCACCTGTCCTCCAGGATCAGACGAGTTTCTGGAAGAATTTCGGACATTTGCTGCGAGAGAGGATGCAGCATGAAAGAGCTGATACAGTTCTGCTAGATTTTGGTGCCTGACCTATCACACAGTGACATGTCATGGTTCACCGGTGTGGCCTCTGCTGGAGGTTTGATCTTGTAATTAATTTTCTCGTTCATCGCTGTAGAAAATATGCTTCGCTCTCAAACTAGACTTCAATAAAGCTTGTAATGATTATTTATCAAATAGCATCTGCTGTGAGGTTTTTCACCAGGGTTTAACCAGAAACTATTATTTACTGTGCTGCTCAGTGCAAATTCCTCCTTCACTACCACTGCTTTACTACATTACTACCACTGATGAGATAATAATGACCGCCTTTCACTATGCACTCACCACAACGATCAATATAACTGTTTCTGAATGTCAACATTGATAAGTCGTTAGTGGCTAGTGTTTTAAATGACATGATCCAATGAGCTTTCCCTTCGAGTGATTACAGGTTACACGAGTCACCGCTGGGGCCCCCAGTCCACACACATCACACACCAATCAGCGGCCGAAGAATTACAAATATACACTTATTGACACTGTTGTTGTTGTTTCACTCTCAATTTGTTTAATTAAACTGCAGAGAAATGAACCCTGAAACACACATAAAAGGGCATAAACCGTGCTTTTAAAGACACACCCTTGAGTGATGGGACAGTGTGAGTGCAGTTTACGGCTCTCTGATTGCACTAAATTGGATCGAAGCCATTGGCTGAGTCGCTCGGCTCGGAAATCCTTCGTGTAACCCGGCGGGTTCCTCGCACTGAGGGCTGAACAACTCTCTCAACGGATAATCAAATGTGTTGCTGATTATCTTCCACTCTTTGCCGCAGACGTTCATGAACGACTCCTAATAGCCGAAGTCAATCAGACCACAGTGCCTGATTGGTAAATTGGTTTTTATTCAGGGAGGGGATGGATTGCGTTGTGCCCGCGATTGGTTTTATTGTAATTGGTTTTATTAAGATGAATTTAGATCCAGTCATTCTGCTCGGATGCTTTTTAGCAACAGGTACTTAGAGAAGACAACAGGTTCTAAAACAGATTTATACACCTGGCAAACTGAAACATGAAGACACTGAACATCTCCTGTTGTGCACTTGCAATCGACAGAATGCAGATGTGCTGCAGTGTCTCATATTGACCAGCAGAGGGCGGCAGAGAGTTGATGTTCAATGAAGCTCACTGCTCCCAGCTGAGGAGCTGCTTCCTCCTGACGGCACGAGGAGGTCTCAGTGTTTCTGCACCAACTCCAGTCCTCCCTGCTTTTATTTCTGCCACGTTCCTTCCCTGCCGAGACGATCACTCTCTCTCAAAGCTCATTACCGTAAAAACGCTCAAACACCTCGACCGATCCTTCATCTCTTGGTCTGACAAGAGAAATTTGATCAGAGGGTACTTCCAGGCCTCAGCCCATCATTATTCAGTCCCAGCGCCAGATGACAAGACAAGGCCTCTTTGATGGGCCTCTCCTCCTCGTGCCTGTTTTGTTTCAAGTGAAAAGCTGCTAAAGCAAATGATGAAAACCGAATCGGAGCTCCTGTCTCTGCCTCTACCTCTTTGTGTTCGGTTCCAGTTCGCAGAGAAGCAGCAGGAGAGAGTGGCGCCTTCGCTGAGCGCCAGCAGAGCGGCCCCACGGCAGACACACACACACACACACACACACACATGCAGGAACACACGTGAACAAACACATGCAGGGCAGGGGAGAGGCAGGGAGGGAGAGAGAAAGAGGAGAGTGGACTGGTGGGTGTCAATTTGCATGTAAATGAAATGGCTCTCAGAGCTTGTTCCCAACAGTAAAAGTATCAAGGCCAAAGATGCTATATTTGGTGTGTGCGTGTGTGTACGGTTCATGTTGTCTTGTGGACACTCTACACTCGGCTGTGTGCATGCGTGCTGAATAAATGATGTGCTTGTGGGCGTGCAACACTGGGAAACCCATCTGAAGTCAATACTTTCTATATATGTTTTTATTTTATTTACCAGCACCGCATAAGAACAAAGCCCCTGAAGTCCTGGTAGATTTCCTCCTCAGTCCCACAAAATAATACGTTTTGTGCACCGTGATAAAAAAAAAACAGTGATCATCTTTCGAGACTTCAGGGGCTGCGTGGCACACACAACTTGAGAATTAACAACTTCCAAAAAGCAACACACGCTTCTTACTGTCGTCTTCAAAGCATCGGCAGATATTCACGAGCAGAAGACTTAATTATCTTCCTCTCATTAGATGATGTGTTTTTTATCTCGTGGGAACAAGTGTACCCACCGTGTCAGTGTGGTGTTGAGGGTCCAGTCCGAAACATCTGTGCTCTGTGTTCTCAAGTCCTCTCTGAGGAGAGATCTTAAAAGTCAACTTTGCTCTATTACCTTTGTTCCCTTTGCAGAGTTCCCTCTGAATCTGAATGATCTCATGTCATGTTATTAAAGTGTTGGTGCTGACCTGTTTCACTCTGTAGCCTTCATCAATAAGTGAAGCTTAGAGCTGACATTTCTTCGTATTTATTTTAAATGTTGCGTATCGCAGACAACTCACAGCGTCCTGAATGACCCGCGCTGCCAGGTGAGAAGGTCATGGATGTTAACTGAGTGGAACAGATGATGATGGATGGATAACCTCTAGGAGACTGATGTCGTGAGGATTCCCTCCGGCCGGTGCCGCAGCGTCACGAGGGGCCGGGGTATTATCTGTTATAGGAAATCCTTAATCCTGATATCTGCTTCCATTATTCAAGAGGGACTCCAGGGCTTCACGTCACTAACAAGTGCATGGTGAGCTCATTTTGATTCAATAAAACAATGAACCCACCACAGATCGGCCTCGGTCCTGAATCTGCGCCGCTGCCTGTCCTTCATCCGTTCCTTAATCTGTCTCCTAATGTGGCTGTGTCTCTCCATCATGTCCCACTGTGACGGCTCTGTCTTCGTCTGTGCTCTGCAACGCTCAGATGTTCTGACCAGCAGTGACAGCTTCAGGAGCGTCGTGCGCGCAGACGCTGCTCCCAGGGGGACGCGGACGAGGAAGAGGAGGAAGAAGAGGAGGACAGAAGTTCCAAAGCAGCTCTCTCTCTCTGTCTTGACGTGCTCTAATCTTCCGAGATGCACAGCTGGAATTAGCGTTTGACTATCTTTAGCACCCTGACTATTTGGTTTTGAAAATATATTGTCTCCAACATATTTAATCCCATTTGTGCAGGAGGCTGTATTCCAGCCATGCTGTGACTGAGAACACTTTCTTAGACAGTCATTATTGTAAAAGCATAGTATATTATCTAATAGATTAGCGGCTGCCAGGACAAACTGCAATTTATGGAGACTCTTAAATTATATTATTAGAATAAATCTCTATTATAGCCATATATAAAAGCTCTGTCCCTTTTTTCTACTTAATGAAAAGGATTTGTTTGGCAACCACGGCTCAGAGGACACAGAGATCATCCCTGGACACCATCAGATGACTTTTTAATTTATCCCCTTTTCTCTTCAGTGATCATCCAATTTGTTTGTGCAAAAGATGATTAGCTCACATTTTATTTTGAAGCTTCTGTCCTCATGCGTCGCTCCACCTTTACTTCCTGTGCGTGTGTGTGTCTGGTTTCCTTACCTGTGATTGCCCACACCTGCCTTCATGTGTCTCACCTGAGCTCAGTAACGGCTGCTCTCCGCTCTGCTCGATCACTTTGGGTGAGCACGTCCCAGGATTTCCACAGGCTTTTTGATTTTTGTCTCCTCTCTGTATGTTCCAGTGTTTTCTCTCTGCCTATAGTTTCTCCACAGAGCTGTTTATGTTTTCTTCTTTTCCTCTTTATTTATTTATTTATTTATTTATTTTTATGTCCATGCCATGGCACTTTTCTAACTTTGTATATTTCACGTGTGGCATTCTTAGTTTATCTTTCATCCATTGTTTAATTTTCCTGAGTTGCAGACATCTGTTTCTTTCTTCATCATGTGTCTTTATACCCGCTCCTCTGTCCGGGGTCAGAATAAAGGCACATGCATGCAAATACCACATATAAACTAGCACTTTGTCACAGCCTTGGGGCCACTGGGACGTGGTGGAGCTGAACTAATAGAGCTGAGCTGGTAGAGGGCAGTGTGGCAGCAGCAGCCGCCAAACCCACTGCAGGCCACTTTTCTGCAGCTGCAGAGCTCGGAGCCTCAGAGCAGCGCAGGTGATGTGGTGCTGTGTTCTGCTGCCAGCGGCCAAATCTGCTGATGGCTGTGTTAAATAATCTATAGTTCCGTGTTTTTATGAGACTGAGACCGAGTCAGATTTGTTTTCCGGATGGTTTTATTAAAATGAAATAAACTGTAAACTTGCAGCTGACTTAAACCAAAACACGTGTTCTGCTCAGCTTTAACTGACTGAATTAAAATAGGAAAAAGGAAAAAAAAAAAAAAATCACAGCAAAATAGCGGCTTTTAGTCTGAGGTGAATTGTACTTGAATTTAATAACCTATAATAAACAAATAAAACTTGTCTTCAAGAATTTGGACTTGCACTCAAATTATGAACAAATATGACAATTTGTATGTATAATATCAATATCATGTTTGCCATTGACACTCAAACATGTCAATATAATGCACATAAAATCCCTATTATTTTAACTTATTTCTTGACCTTCTGCCCACCTGCCTTGTATAACTCTGGATCTCTTTCCTGTATTTTATGACAATTCCTCTTTGACAAATCTTTTCCACTGTGTTTCAGCCGGAAGGTGAAAAGTTACATGACATTTCTTTCTTTTCAGATGGTTTCATTACCTCCAGCGCCTCTTGCAGAGCCCATTATGTGTGACATCATATCTGGGATGTGATGACACCGCCCCTCTGATGCTGGCGCCCCGACTCAGCAGTGTACGTGTGCATGTCTCTGTTTTTGAAATTTCATTTAGTCATTAGAGGACTGGTTGAGAAAACTCTTGTCTGGAAAAGCAATGAACAGTTTGGTCGAAAGTCAGGATTTTGCTGCACTGCGAACGTGCTCATCTGTCACTTTTCATTTATTTTTTTTCTCACCTTTTTCCATCTACAATTTAACTATTTTCTCACAATCCTGGTTCTGCCTCTGTCGTGTGAAGAAATCACAGTTTTTGTTGACAACCTGACTATTGCACACCTTGAATGGAATGCGAGTCACTGTTGTGTTAGAAAATAAGAGGGAATTGATACATTTTGAAAAAAACGCAGAGAGACAAGACGGCGCAGGGACAGCAGTGGGCAGGCCCAGAAAAACGATTACTCCAGCTGCTCTTTCACAGCTGCTCCCAATTGCGCCGTGGCACCTCTTTCTCTCCCTCCATCACTGCCTCCATCGCTCCCTCCGTCTCCTCCCTCCACACGCTCGTGTGTGACTGGGCTGTTTGTGGCTGGCACTCTGGAGACGCGGCTGTGAAGATGTAGGAGAGGATTCTATCTGATGCGATGGCAAAGCATTGTCAGTTAAATTGATGGAGAGGGGGAATCGCTGCCTTTATTGACACAGCCATCGCTTTCTGTTCCGTGGATCATTTCAAAACATTTGTTTCACGTATTTAGTTTGACGCTCACGGTAAATGTTGTAAAGTGAAATCAAAAGCATTCATGGCTGATGGGAATGACAGTACATGTTAGCGTAGCTGTTCTTGTTGGGACGCAGTACTGGTTTTCATCCAAAGCTTCACCGGTAACTTTAACCATCATCACACATTAGAACCTAACCAGCGTTCACGTCTCACCCCTTGACCTCGACCAATGATGTCTGGTTCGGTTCAAAGTTAAGTCTGTACTTTTACTTATCTTAAATTACCCCCAACCCTTAAATCACTCCCCCCTAAAAATTTAACTTCACTTTCTCCACAAAATGGAGAAAAACGTTTACAGTCCCCAATAAACACACACACACATACATGCAGACACACGCTCGCTGCCTCCTTCAATATTCCTGTCGCTGTTATCAGCGGGGTCCATCTCAGGGGGAGGCTGCTGTTAAAACATGAGCAGTCCATTCAATACACTTCACCTAATCAGGGCTAAGCTGCTTGTGTATCCTCGCTCTCCACCCCATCAATGTGTGATGGAGACGGAATGAGGGTGCATGGGTTTCCTGGCAAGCTGAGGTCTGTGTGTGTGTGGGCTTTGTCTGCCTCTCTCGCTCTCTCTCTCTCTCTCTCTCTCTCTCTCGCTGTGTGTGTGTGTGACTCAGCGGGATACCTAAGCCCAGAGGAGCAGGACAACAGCAGGAACAGTATCTTGGTACAGTGAGGCAGCTTTTTAAGAAATTGAAAAGCTGCTCCGTCACTTCCAGTAAGTGGAACTATTAATGAATACATGGGGCTTCAAAGTTCAGGGTTTGGCCTCTCCTGTGACAGATGTACCTGAGCCCAGAGAGGGTGTAAACACACTGGACGCCCTCTCCATCCAAATTAATTAAATAAGTTGCCTATGTAGTTTTCAAGTTGAATCCCAGCAACAGTTGTACACACACTGAACATGTGGCAGGTGAAGCACTGGCTCCGGCTGTTACTGGTCTGTTTTGTGGTCAAATGGATGTGAGGAGGACATGAGCAAGCTTATGCAAAAACAATCATGCAGTTAAACTCACATTCATCCTCTGTGTTGGATTCTCCATCTCTGAAAAGGTCAACACCGATGACAAGGTCAATCCATTAAAACCACGCGGAAGATCATCAAAACGAATTTCACGTCAGGATCATTATTCTGATTCTGCGCTGGTACAAATCAGAAATAATATGCATATGTGCCCATGTTTTCTAAAAGCTTAGAGCTATGGATGAGGCAGAAAGCAAAACAAACCGTACCCCTGGAAATCAATGGGGAGAGGCAACGCAGCCCATAGCGCTCTTTAATGGATGTATTATTATCTGCACTTTCTCCCACTCTCCATAAAGCAGGGATGTTTTTGCACACTCATATGTGACTGTGCTAAACGTTACACACGCTGGATAATGAGCCGCTATCACAGCATGTACTTGTTCTGTTTTCTGACCAGGTTATCAGTTGCTGCAGAGCCACCTGCAGCTCTGTCTGCGGAAAAGGACGACTCTTGTTTATTTGCAACTTCCACCGCCTACGTCCACCCTCAAGCATGACAGAAATACCCCCCCCACCCCTTCCCAACCACCACCACCACCTCTTGCTCATTTTTATCTCCTTTGCCCTCCCTACTCCCCCTCCTCTCCACCTGCTGCCTCATTCCTCTGTGTAGGTGGACACTCTCCTCTTTCCCACTCCATCCATCTCTATTCCACTCTTTTTTTTTTTTTTTGCTCCAGCTACCCTGCCATGCATAATTAAGTTTGGAGTAGAAGTGTATCCCCCCCGCCCACCTTGCATATTTCTTGGATTTCTCTTCCTCCGTTCTCTTTCCACATCATTCCGTCCTTCTCTCTGGCTCCCCGGGAATAAGACAGGTATGCGCAGGCCTGGGAGCGCTGGACATTTTCCTTTTCTCTCGCTTCCCTCGCTCCTTCCTTCCTCTACCTGTTACTCTCCCCGGGCCTCCGCTGGGGCTCGGTGCCAGGCCTGTCTTGTTAAGTGATAATGTTAAAATGCTAAATCACACCAGCACAGCCGCCACTGTCACCGCCTCCCTCCCTGCCTCCTCCTGCGAGGGGTCTCTGGTTTCACTTTGCGCTGTCATCCTATCCAGTCGTGCTCATCAATACACAATGCAGGAGCTCCGTCAGCCAGCGTATTTCTCTCTTGGCGTTAGGCGAGGTGATGTTTGGGGCCTGACCAACGCCATGTTAATGAGTCTGAAGTATCAGACTTCCTTCTTTCCTTCAGTTCCATGTCTTTTTCATTTATTCAGCAAGTAAAAACACGGGGGTCAAATTCTGATGGTCTGATCAGTTTCACTTCCACGCTCTGGCTCCTCAGTGACGCGTATTGCAGAAGCAGTAAATGTGAGACGCTCTCAGAGGATCTGCTCATGTGCTTCATCACTGTGCATGTTTGCAACTCAAAGGAAAACTCTTGCCGATTTAAGATTTGATTTAATCTTTAGCTTCTGACGTGCGTCTTGGATGGCTGCCACCTGCTAATGTTTTAAAGCAAATACCCTGCACTTTAATTCACTCTGTTCATTGAAAACCAGTTATATCGACAGGACAGCTTTTGCATTTTGTCAGTCATAATAAAATATAACAGGATGGACAGCGTTGGGCAGTATCCCATGACGCTGATGTAATTATTGTTTTCAGTAGCATGAGTAGTGTAAGGGAGTAAGAGAATTCAGTATTTCTATCACATGTACTAATCCAGCGACGCTCGATTACTGCGACAGTGTCCAGGGGTTGGCTTGTTTGGATCATTACCAGGAGATTGACATTTAAATGTATGATATATTTCTACTGCCACTAGGGGTCCTAACGGTAAAAACAATCACAAAAGACCTTGTTTGATGAAATCGGTAAGCAGCGCGGGATCATGGGAGTTGTGTGCACTCTTTTCGGTAATGAGCGCAGAAGGAAAACAAACGAACTAGCTTGCTTAGTGTTTTTCTTTCTTCTTCTCTCTTTCCTGTGGTCTTTCCAGTAGTCTACGGAATATATCTCACAGCTCTGGTTGTTTCAGTTCTCTCTGTATGAATGGGTGTTAGCTTGTCAAAATTGCACTTGACTTCATGTTGTTGGATCGCAGGTTCCGTCTTCATGTCGCTCCTAGAAACCTAGGGCGACCAGCCCCTCCCGTTCTGTTCCTTCTACACAAGGTTGTCCCTCTTATTAACTAATGTATTTTCCAGCAGCTACTGTACCATTGACCCAGTGGTGGCCCCGTCACCAGCTTCAAGGCTTTATAGGATTTAGACTGGTAATGTACCCGGCTGCTCAGGCATAGCCGGTATTAGGGTTGGATATCAGTGATTCATTACATAGGCGTGATAAAGTCGTTCCGCGTGTCTGGACTGTCTTAAAGTATGTAACGTTTTTGGCAAAGACACAGTCATAATCCCGCTCTGAGGCATACAGCAAAATACGACATAATCTTTTACAATTGCACTAAAATGTGACCATTAACTCTCCTCTGCTGGAGTCTGTCCAAAGAAGTCCTCACCTGGAGATCAGATAAGTGTTTATTCATGGTTATGACATGTATCTGGTAGCCATTAGCACGCAGAGAGGCGGTTCCTGTGTCAGACATTTCCATTGCACTAATTTGAGCCAAGCATTGAAAAATGCAAGACCATCTGTTGGGTAGATCCAGCGATATGCTAATTGGGTTGTGGCAATCATTTCTATTTACAACAGGCAGGTCTACGATGTCACAGATCAATTTACTGATGACTTTAATCAATTAAAAAAGTAGCTTGCGCTGAGCAGCTACAGCATGCAAGGATACTGATGCAAGGATGTTTAATCTGGATATGAGAACAAGCTGATGAGCGACAGATCCCAACAGACCAAAAACTGAGCAAGAGACAGAACAAACGTGCAAAAAAAAAAAAAAAATACTTGCAGGAATGATACTTATTGTGTTGCAAAGAAGAACCCAGTAAAACTACCTGACATTCTTACACTAATTGAGTGATAACAGAGTCGTGATCAGTCCACGCTCTCTCTTCTTTCGAGGGGGAAACATGGGCCTTGCATTATACTTCACATGTCAGTCAATATGCAGTGAAACCCTCTCGCAGCATCAGTGGCTGGCGTGCAAACGTTCCCCATCTTGATGCAAATTAAAGCAATGATGTCAACAAATCAAACTTTAACAACACTGTGCTCAGTAAAATACAGTGAGTGTGCGTGGAGTCTGTTTCAATCCATGTTTTCCGACAGTTTTACCACTGCGCTTCACATCTCCAGCAAGAGCTTAAGTCAAAAAAAAAAAAAAAGAAAGGGGCCGAGTTGACGGAATGGGAACATTGTCAAAAACCGCCTCAATCTTCCACTCTTCTCTTAAAGTCCCAATCAATCATTACTGACTATATACACTGAGCGATTTCCATATACATCACTGAGCTCCAGAGGAAAACTAATCTAACCTCTTTGTGGCCTGGACTGGAAAATAAAGATTTATCCACAAGTGGATCTCATGAACTCACATCTTTTCTAGCATCTGAAACCTTTAATTTCTTACTTCACTTTTTTTCATTTCACCTATTTGTTCACAGTTGCATCACATAGAAGGCCCTATTATAAATGAGCCAACCTGGGAAGGACGCCCACTGACAAATACATGCTGAGTAATTCCATATGGAATTATTCATCCCCCCAGCTCACAGCTGCATATGTGACGCAGAGACAGCCCAACTTACGCATGGCTCCTATTCCATAACCATGCAGAAATATGTATGTACCATGTTGGACCCGTGGCTTTCCGCCCTTCCGTAACATTCTCAAACATAACTAAAAAAACCCTAAGCCCTGAAATCCTCCTCTCACTGCCACGGCTTTGGAACACAATCCATCGCGGCTCATGATGAAGAACCAACAGCTATAAAATCCAATTGGAGGTTTATGAAGATAGATGGAGAAGAAACGTCTCTCTCTCAGCCACCTTTCCTTCTGTTCTACGAACACACAACTACGGGCTCGCGCGCGGACACGCTTTCCTCTCGCTGTTACGCGAAATCTGGAATTACTCAGGATGCTGCTCACAAATGCGAGGGGATCTTTCGGCAGCCTTGGTTTGGTCTCAGCGGGCAGCGCTTCACTGCTGAGTGTGCAGCCTCGCGCTCCTTGGCGGGGGGAGGCCTCCTCTGTCGAGGCATTATCCGCTCCCATCTAATATTCATCAGCCACCGGGAGATTGGTGACGACAAGTCGATTTGATAGGCTAACAATGCACTGAGGTCATCTGTGTTGGTGTGTGCACATGCATGCTTCTGGGTCCACATTAATGAGGGATAAGCAGCGCACACATGGCAGGGCATGTGCTCGATGACGCCATTGATTCACTTTGTCGGTAAAAGAATGTATGAATGGCATAAATAATGTATAACGTATAAATGACAGCTTGCAGTCATCATTTAGCAAATAAAAATAAGATGTTTTCATTTTGCCTTGTAAATATAAATGTTGTGAATTTCTCAAAGCAAATGAACAATTTTACCTTTAATTTACACAGGCCAATACAAATACTCCCTCCCTGTGCCCTTCCACTGGTCGGATATGCTGCACCCCAGCTTCAGCTTCTCAAAATGTCCCAAATGCTAGAATATCAGGAATAGTGTTTACAAATGAAACTGCCCTGCCCTCATTATGGGTGTGTGCTTACTTTCCTTCTATAAGAGTCACGACCCCATTCAAAGTTACCGCCCTGACACCCTAAATATGATAATGGCCACATGAAGGAGATCATGACATGAAACGTTTCCTAAAGTGTCTGGTGAGCCGTTACAAAGATGTAAATACACGCAGACACCATGTGGGGGGTATTATAAGGCTGATACCACTCTCTATTATTTTATGTCCCACTGAATGAGCCGTTAATGTTCTCAGAGAAGTTATAGTGAAACATTAAAAAGGATCATTGCACTCTGGCACTGCTTGAAACAGCTGTGTTCTTATAGGCTTCGAAGGAATGAGTGACAAACACAAAAAGTGCATCATTCGACAGCAGACACCCCACACACACACACACACTGCCTTCCCTATCTCGCCCCCTGACTCCCTCTATTTTTGGCATCCATCACTGTCTGCGGCAATGGACTGCGAAACAAATTTCTATCACTATACATTACAGGTTAAGAAAGGGAGCTGGGAATGTGTTATATATGCCGGGTTCGATTTTTATGTAGTGTCTGCGGGCTCGTCCATCATTGCTCGGCGAGGCACCCTCGTCCACCGGGCCCCTGACGAGATGTTGTCTTGGCACCGCTATCAATCACCCTGCACTTGCCCGAGCCCCGTGCCCGATGTGCGGGAGGGGGCATGTGTTGTAGCTGCAGGACTCCATCCCTCCTCCCAGCCACGCACTCCCCTCCCCTCCGCGCCTCCATGACGGCATCGCCAACACTCGCAGGCATCTGTCGTTTGTGCGGCGGTGTTTAGAGCAATGCCTTCTGAATCTGGGACCTCCCTCCCAGCATGACCACTGTAGCACTCTTTTAATGGGGTGATTGGGTAATAACTGTTGCAGTCCGCTGGGGAAACCCGGGTTTGTTTAGATCCACCTGCCCCTCCGCCCCTGCCCACCCCCAGTAGCCGTGCACTGGCGTTTGACTCGGTATGAAATGTGTGTAAACCCCAAGTGCCTTGCGTCATAAAAACCAACAGCAGATCACATTATATGGCGCTGTAGGTGAGAGTGGTTAGATGAAGCTTTGATTTGTGGTTTCTTCGCCTGACATCATCTCAGCCCACAGAGGCCGTGAAGCTATAACCTTAACGGCTCCGCTGCCATAACCTGCGTGTTTACTCCCTGCCTGGCGTCTTTACTATGTGCTGACACGCGGGGTTCAAAAGACACAGGATGCCGAGCTCCGCGTGGCTGATCTGGCGACTGCTGGACTAATCCCTTCTCCCTCAAAGTCAGGCGGATTATGATTTGAGGAATACTCCTTCGCCCTTCACACTCTACGCTGAAAGTCACCCACCTATCAGGGGGCTCTGGAGGTAGGGGGGCGTTGTGTGGAGGGAGGACTTAATTAGGCCAGATCACTGCCGCTCTCCACCAGCGGCCTCACCACAGCCACCCCCCCCCCCCCCCCCCCCCCCCCCCCCCCCCCCCCCCACCAGCGGCCTCACCACAGCCACCCCCCCCCCCCATCCCCATCCTCAGCCCCCCCTCCAATTCTCCCTTTAAACCCCCTCCATTTAATGTTCTGTGAAATCATGTCCCACTCATCCAGAGAAGTGGACGAAACTGGAACAGTAATATGAAGTGTTTCAAAGGACTGCAGCACTATGGAGATACTGACATGGGGTAGACATGTCCAACATGCGTCCACCCTGTGTCTCACACTATGCCATTAGCAATAGAGAGGTATTTCCGATTATGCTTTGCAGGGTGATTTTCCTTCCACTGTTGCACTTTACACTGAGCTTGATATAATAAGTTCACTTAACGACCGTTTCATCGCATGCAGGGCTTTATATTGAGAAATGGAAATAAAAGGAAACAATACTGACAGTCACTCTCCAGGGCTGCTGCTAAAAATACTCTGGAGCCATAAGGGCTCGGTGCAAAAATACCACAGAGCAAAATTTAAAATGTCACTATGTCCCTGGACAATAGCTGATAGTTGTGAACATGATGTCATGTTTGAACATACACAGTCTGTAGGTTTGAAATACTGCCTCTGTTGATCAGCCAGTTCAAGACGGGCTGAATTGCTTTAAATCAAAGCAGCTTTAATTCCTAAATTATAAGTGCAGAATATGTGTCTGTTTCCCATGTCTCCATATTAAACTTTACACCTAAATGCAATGTGAATAACAGAGTTGTTTCTTCTGTTTTTTTTTTGCCTGGCAGAGGCAAAGAGGCAGCGAGGACGTCCAGCAAAATGGAGGTGGTCGCTCAGAGAGCCAACCTGAAGACAGATGGATGTCAGAAAGGAACGCTGCGCACACATCCTGGACAAACAGCTGGCCAGATAAAAGCAGACAGGTAAGCTGACAGACAGACAGACAGACAGACGGGGAAGGAGGGGATCCACAAAATCCACAGAGAGGAGGTGACGGGTTGACAGACAGACAGACTGACGGGCGGCGTGGACAGACCTGCTGCCTCTCCATGCCTCAAGGACACTTTGGCCGTAAGGAAAAGCTAAAGCTACGCCCCACTGTGTTTGGCGAGTTAGGGCCCTTCAAGAGCAGAGAGAGTGGCTGTGTGTGAGGAAGAGCAAGAGAGAGAGAGAGAGAGAGAGAGGACACAGAGAGGTACGGCATTTTCCAGCAGCATAGATAGCATCTGTTTTTTTCATTAGGACAGCATTATCATCCAGAACATCTGAATCCGTCTGAGTCCACTACGCTCACGTTCCCCTCCAATCATTTCTAATGCACCCTGTCTCTCCCTCCGTCCCCTCTTCCTCTCCTCCCCACGTCTCCCTCTCAATCACACACGCTTGTTTCCCCTGTTTTCTCTTCATTCTCCGAAACCATTAAGATGATTTTCAATCTCATATTCCACAGCAGCTCCAGCCATGTTTTCCTTGATGAATCCTCGGTCCTGGATGCGGGGCTAAATGTTTAGCCATAAAAGCGAGCTTGTCAATAAAGCTCAGTTACCAAAAGATGAACATATAACGCAAAGAACTGGAAGTTGGTTGTGCAAATGATGCAATGGTGATGAAACAGCAGATTGTTTGTTGGCCTGGTTCTAAGGCTTTATGGCACGTGCACGCTTGAAAAAGAACAACAACACAAACTAAGCAGGGAGAGGAAAACCTGCCTGCAGATGCTGATGATTTTAAAATTAGCGGTAGCTATTTAAAGAGTCTTTTCCTCCACCAGACTAAAACATTATTATTAAATGTTGGACTGGACACAGTTTAAGAGCATTGATGCGGAATGTTAAATAATTAATTCAGGCCTCAACAACAATATCCCTTTTGATTAGTCTGTCCTCTGTGCCGTCATGGGTGTGGTCTGTCTGCGGCTGAAAGCCTCAAGGTGTGGCACTATCATTTTCCCAAATGTTCCCCTCATCACATGGACCGCTGTACGTCCCCTCTGCAGCAGTTTTGTCTGCTCGTGTTTCTCTCTGTAATTATACGCTTCTGTATAAGTGCCTGAGTGAATAATGCAACCAGCTGGAGGAGTCCTCACTGACGCCAGTGTGTGTGTGTGTGTGTGACGGGTTCTGGTGGTATGTTAGGCTATGCTCAGGTCTCCCCCCGCCGTGTGACCTGCAGGTGACGGGGAAACCTGCCATCAATGTGCCCGGAAACCCTCGACGCCAACATGGCAGCACGAGCTAAAAATAAATCCGCTGGTGATAAATAATAAAGCCTATCCCCATATGCCGAGCTTCCCTCTCCCTCCTCTTGGTTTCATCACTGTGTGTGTGTGTGTGTGTGTGTGTTGTATGACTTGATTAGTAGGGTGTGTGGTACAGAGTGTGTAAGTGCCGCAGGCTTTTAATCGTGTTCATGAGATGGATTTTGAGAATTCAAAATGCCCACGACTAAAGAATCTCAGATTTAATAGAATTACAAATATAATCCCCCACATTTAAAGATCTTTTTACTCTAGTTTTTTATATAATTTAATTTTATAATATTTAACTATAAAACAAATTATCAGACAAAACAATTGCAATCCAGCAAGCAAAATCTTCACAATGCCACATTCAGTCCACACAGCCAACAAACAAGCTCCACCTCAGGATGTCTGTGTATCTGAAATAGACTGAAATTATATATATATATATATATATATATATATATATATATATATATATATATATATATATATATATATATATATATATATATATATATATATATATATATATATATATATATATATATATATATATATATATATATATATATATATATATATATATATATATATATATATATATATATATATATATATATATATATATATATATATATATATATATATATATATATACAGCAGCTATGCTATAAATCTAAATGCAGTTGCAGGTTTATTATTATATGTTCTTTTCTTTCTTGAACACTCCCTGATCAGCATCCTCTCATTCCCCACAGTGTAATTACACACCGTGTAATACTGCTCCGTCTTTTTCATTTAAGACGTCTTGTAAAATTAGTAATAATAATAAAAAAAAAACAAAACAATGGTAAATCGGAGAAAGCAGTACCGTCCTGTGTGGAGACAATGACACGGCGCTCCCTTTTTTCTCCCCCTGGCTGTCTGGTCACGATTCAAAGCCCCTCGCAGCGGGGATCTTTGTGTTGATGCTGCTGCAGCTCAGGTCTGCATGGGAACCCCCCTCCCTCTCCATCCTCTCCATCCTCTTTTTTCCTCCTCTCCTCCATTCCACTCACCCCTCTACCCATGCTACTCTGTCTTCCTCCCTCCTCCTCCTCCTCCTACTGCTGCCGCTTTCTCCTCTTCTTTCTTTCTCTCCTCCACCCACGCACAGCTCTCCACGACCAGCAGGCTAAAAATAGCATCAGGAATCCCCGCATCAATTCAGGGGGAGGAGGAGGGGAGCAGGGGGATGTGTGCGTGTGTGTGTGTTTGTGTACGTACGTGTGTGGGGACGTCAGCGCACACAAGGTCATAAAACTGCCCTCCAGTGCTTTTCTTGATTTGTCACAGTGCCCATCAGCATTTTATTTCCTTCTCCTTACCATGTCAGATTTGATTTTATTATTCTGAATTGATAAAAAGTCCAAATTGTATCGATCCCCTCTATAAATCACATTTAAACCTCCCTCCTCCCTGTAATTAATTTCATGACACGGAGGTGGAAATGAAATTTGACTGCGGAGGCAAAAAAAACCCCTGAAAAATAAAAAAATAACGTATTACACCAAAAATAGAAGAAAAAGGAGAGGACTTTCTCTGTATAGGGGAGAGCAGGTTTTATCAGCGTACAAACAGGTGGAGGAGAGGAGAGAAAAATACAGGGGGAAAGAAAGAGGGAGCAGCCATTAGCTGTAACAATAAGCTGGAAAAATTCAGAGCGTGTGTATTCCTGGCTTTTCTATACAAGCGGCTGGAGGCTGCAATGACTGGGAGAGCCCCTGTTCCCGGTGAAGGACCATTGATTGTCCTGCTGTCATTTATAATCATTGTTGATGTGCCTTCTCCAAGCGGAGAGGCTGCATGCGCCTCCTCCATCTGATACAAGGTATGTCCTTTCCTTCTCTCCTCTCCTCTCCTCCGCTCTCTCTGTCACTTCCTCGCCGCCTTGCCTCGCAGCTCGTCCTCTTTTTCTCGGGCTGTGAAAAGATTGCGTGATGAAATTGCAATTGCAGGCTCTGATATCTGTAACTAATAACCCTTACAGCCCACTTCATTTGCATTTTCACACCTAACAGCACAAGTGCATGACTTTTTTCTTTTTTCTTTTTTTTAGTGTATTCTTATCTGACAGAGCTACACCTTGAGGGAATGGATCTGTGTGTTTCTGCTGTGCAGTGCAGTATAGAGGGATTCCCTCTGCATTCGATTAGCAGCTGCCCGCGTACAGTATTTCAGCCCTTGTGCAGATATTGCGAAATGATCAGTTGAAGAAGAGAACCCATCTAAGAGTGTGTTTTTTTCTTGAAATGCTTTCCAAAGGCTGTTTCATGCTTTATAAAGAGCACAGTGTGCAGTGCGCCTCAGCCTGCCTGTGATGAATATAGGGGGTCAGTTGGTCATCTCCTTTGTGTGTGTGGCAGCTCTGATGATGAGAAGGGGGCCGAGTCTTTGAACCTTTGCATTAGCGATGAGCCTTCTCCTCTCTTTATCTCTCATCACCATATTTTACAAACTGGGCAAACGTGGCCTCTCTTGTCAAACGCTGGTCCCGCCCGCCCACACAGGTATGCGCACGTGTCCGAGGCACATGTTTAGAACACACACAAGCATAATGTCATAACAGGGAGACGCCACACACGCACCAGACTTTGTTATGAATGAACGTTACTCCCCTCCCTCTTTCTCTTTGTCTTCTTCAAATCCGGCTCCATTTTGTGCAGTGATGTCATTGTGCTCTGTGGACATGGGTTGATGGTCCGATGCCTCTGTCAGAAAGCACTGCAGGTGTGTTTATTTATTTTTTTGCTGCGTTGCCTGAAGACGTCATGTCGAGCCGGAGAGCCCACAGACGCTTCCGTCAGTGCTGCATTAAGACCACGGCCACACCTCGATCAGAGGGATGACTTGTGGCGTTTTAAAGCCAGTGAGATCATGTCTCAGACGAAGATACGTGATGGAGAATGAAACAAATCTTTGCTGATGCTTTGAATCTATTAGGAGTGGTCTTTTTCATTGTTGCCACTGGGAAATGTAGGTGTATTATTTTCTTGTATTGCTGTGGTCGTCTTGCTTCATTGCTACTGAAAGGATTTTCCCAATATTTGTATCCATTAAGCCCACAAATGACAAATCAGGGCCAATACTTTATTTTATCTATAACACTGTGGTAAATTCATAGATGGTGGCGGTGTGTGTTTAGGTACTTTGTGTGGACTTAATGACTAATTGCCCTCTTGTTCGTCCTCTGAGGTGGATGAGAACACTTGCTGCTCTGCTCCTCTCAGCTTATGACTTCATGTCAGAATTACCCAGGATGCCTCTTGAGTACCCCCCTTATACCTTTCAATGGGATCTCATCGCATCTCGTCTCGGATGTTGCCTGGCATGCCTCGTGCATTACAGTTGCTGCCTCCGTGGGCCACTTTATCATTCCCTGCACCGTGGCTCTCCTGGTGGCAGTAATAGAAAACACTTCATCACAGTTGTCTGCCTTGCGTGCGTCTTTCCACTCATTTTTTGGGGGACTTTGGGATGCAAACACGTCAGCTGATGTGTAGCAGTGACTCCTGCCGTGCCTGCCTCTTCCTGAATGATGGCAAAGCTTGCTTAGTCATTTGAGTGGCCGGAGCAGATCTAACTAATGATCTGAGCTGTCAAGGATGAATTCCATCGTCGGGCTCAGGGCCCTGTCACCTCCGCTGCCACTGTGGCAGGCAGCCTGCGTCTCCCGTACGCGCCGTCTCGAGCCTGCCCCTCGGTATCATCTCGCAGCCGCTGCGCCACAATCCGCCAGCCTGGGTTGAGTCACGACTCGGCTCTTATCTCAAGGATCGCAGGTTGTTTATCATGTGAGGAGCATATCAGCGTTTACACAGACCGGCCGCATCAGTCCGGCTGAATATGTGTCACATTAGTCACTGGTCATTACACTGTATCGCCCCAGCCTTAAACTCACTCTATCCTTGAGGCATCAGCCCAGTTAGTCATGGCCCAGTGAGATGACAGCCATGACATGCTGTGAATTGACAGACTAATTCAAGATGGCTGCCTTCCCCTCCTCGGCTATCGCACAGCAAGGCAAAGCAAAACAACGCAGGTGCCCACTTTGCTCGGTTCGCCTTCAGAGCCGAGAGGAATTTGACAACCTCTGCTTGCGCTCACTCTTTTGTTTTTTCTGTTTCTCCCTCTGCTTTGTGTTTGGCCTGGAGAGTCTGCAGCAAATGTTAATCTGTTTCCGTAATTTGGAGGGCAGATATAGTCAAAGGTAGGGCCTCTTGGATTTTTAACCATCACAGGACCACCTCAGTCTTCTCTGGTGTTTGAATGATTGTTGTTTAGACCCTAGGTACTCAAAACCAAAGAGCAGGGTATTATTCCTCTACAACATAAAATTGAGAGAAATGTTATTTGCTCAGGGACGGTCCCCCCTGGACAACAGGACATGGAGTTACTTGCAGGGGCAGTTAACTATTGATGGAGGACAAGCTCATATTGGAATTGACTGGCGATCTGGTGGTTGGGCATCCAGTCATGGTGAGTGGAACATATCACAACCCTGGTCAAAGAGGGGGATTCCAAATCCTCCTGGGAGGCTTACACCTTAGTGCTGGACTAGATATTATACACAACACTTGTGACTTCCTGTTTTTAGACAATAAGCTGATCTCTGTACCTGTGTGCAATTATTTTGGGTTTTTCGTGCTAGTAAAACCTATTTTTGCCCTTTTCCTTTGAATGGAACTGTTTTGACCTCTTCTGTGTTGGTGCACCTGTCTCCCTCTTGAATGCTGCCCACATATAATCACACACACAGGAATGTGCGCACTATCGGTTTCTCCTTCTCTTACACACACACTCGCACACCTCCCTGCGTCGCCCTGCTTGGTTTTCTCTTTCTCTGTAATTACAGGCTCCTTATCTAGTTCCTATGTTACATTCTGTGGCCGCCAGTGTCCGCCATGTTTCCTCCTCTACCATTTATATGTCACAGATCTTCCACTATACCCGTGCCTCCAGCAGCCAACAGGGACAGAGGAACACAATATGCTTCTTTCACACGGCTGGAGTCGGCCAAGTTTGATGGCTACGTGGGACACATCCAAGCGGCACTAAATCCTGCATGATGGCAGTTTTTGCTAGAAGGAGGTTATTCGAGTGAGCCGTTGCAGCGTTGTTATGGTGGGTGTGTTGGACGCCCAGAGTGGCATATATGGCTCATTGAGTGGTCGGGGCATTTGTGTGCGTTCAGTAGTTGTAAAGTTTGATTTAATTATTCATGTGGAAGCAGTAACATTGCTTCCCAAACCGGCAAATGAAACTCCATCTCGCCAAGGAACTCACACAGGTCACAGCGACCAATTACTTAATGAAAATGATCGGGTTTCTGATGCAGCCCTGGCTGGAGCTGCGTATACTCCCGATTCCTGCTTCGCTTCTCGCAGCTATAAAAGAGAGTGTGCATCAGCTTTCTTCCAGTGGTTAGGTAAAGTGTGCCACCGCTGCAGTCTTTAGACGCATCAAAACTCCAAAGGGCTGAGACAGCTTTAAGGAAAGGATTATTACTTATTAAGAATGGCTAATGTATGATGTAAAAGTTGGCTCCCTCTCCATCTCTATCCAATCCTGTCTCTTTGGCTCAGCCTCAACTCCTCTCTTCTGCTCTCAAAGGAGTGTTTCTGTGGTTTAAGTCTAAATTTCCTCACGGATATCCATTCTTATGGTGGCTGAAGACAAGAAGGACGTAAAAGGGTTATAGAGAGTTCTTGTTCATTGCAGAAATAAACTCTTTAAAGGCCTGTGCCTTGCTTTCAAATGCAACAAGTATCTTGCACTGAAATATAGATAGGTCTTCATTGGGGTATGTTCCATGTAGATGGAACTTCACCTCATCCCATTAATTCGGAAATTCACTGAACATATATGAATGAAACTTTGTTTTATGAGCTTTTACAAACATTTGTGTTGCACATTTGGCCACGTGGCTTTTCCAAATGCTTTCCTTAAAATATAAAAGGCATCATGTCAAATTGTAAAAAAAAAAACAACAATACACAAAACAAGCATTTGGTAATGATTTTATTTTTTTATATCGCAGTGGAGGGGATTCAGCATTGATTTCAGCATTGATTTAAAAGCAGTGTGAGTTGCATCTCTGGGACACAACTTCTCCATGTTTGGAGTTGACTCTGGGGACACAGAGCAGACCTCTTGACGACCCTGCCGGGTCTGAATGGACAGCTATTTTGGCTTCTAAACCATCCAGAACTCCATAAAACCCAAGCCTATTAAGAAATGAATAATCCTGAAAGCTGCGAGACATTTCTGACCCACGTCAGATGTCCGTCCTCTGGCTACTTGACACCACAACAGAAGCTATTTTAGGTGACGTGCGTCCGGATGCGTTCGGCACCGTGGACAGCGCCGGCTGCGCCTCTCCATCTCTCTCTCTCTCTCTCTCTCTCTCTCTCTCCCTCTCCCTCCATCTACAGTCGCTGTGACAGGGAAGCCTGGTGTGTTTCACCGAGAGCACATGCAACACACACACACATAGAGCAAAGGAGACTGTGGGCTCTGTATGCAGCACCCATTCTAAATATTTCTGCCTGGTAATACAAGACCAGGCATATTCTGATCAATTATTAAGTACCTCTCTGTGGAGCACGGGCTGCTTATGGCATGAGGTAATCCTTATCCAGCCCCGTTCATCCTAACGCTCCTCCAACAAGTGGAAACGTGTTTAAATACTGTGTGATTATTCTTCTCTCAGGGGATTTTGAAGTGCTGAGTCTTCGCGGACGTAAAACTTAATGTAATTAGTCCGACTTGATCATAAACTCGGGATATATCCGAGCAAAGCATACTGTTTGGCAGGCCCGTGGATGTGTTTGGGTGACGTCGCAGTAAAAGTGATTTCTGATGATGCAGGGTGGTTATGGCAACATTGACAGAGGCGATCCATCGGGGGGGGGTCCACAGTGGATTAAGGTGATCGACCGTGTCAGGTGGATTTAAACACCTGTTTACATGCACGGTCCCCGTCCGTGTTATACCCGAACCCCCTTCTAAAAGAGTGATCGATCCGCTGCAACCTGTGCGCATAACGGCCAATGGAGCGATATTCAGTCGAAGGCGGTGTTTTGGCTGTACAGTGACGTTTTAAGGCAGGTCCTGGTCAAACCTTCCAATGATACAAGTCGGTCCTAGTCTGCTGGGACCGAGCGCGATGAGCGGGTGTCGGAGCTCTGCACGGCACAGGAGCAACCACAGCGCGACGCGGCGATCAGGGGGATGCGGCATCGGTGCGCGGGAGCTGTCCATCAGCACCAGACGCCCGACGAGAAGCAAGCGAGCAGCAAGAAGAGCCGAGACCCAGACGCTCCCGTTTTCAGCCTGCCGCCCCCGCCCTCTTCTCACCACCACCGAGACCGCACTCCGACCGCCGCCGCTCACCGCCAGAGCCTCCAGGAGCTCCCCTGTCTGAGCCAGCCCACCCGGAGACCCGTGCGCAGCGGCGACCCGCTCCCTCTGGCGCGATACGACACCGCCCAGCGACCTTCACACCGAGCCGGTGAACCCAGCACCGGGCAGCCGGCGCACCTGCAGCAAGATCCCTGGGCCCCGGCCGGCTTCCAGCAGCAGCAGCAGCAGCAGCAGCAGCAGCAGCGGCCGCCGCCGCCGCCGCCGCAGCCGCAGGAGGAGAAGCCGCCTGTTTTTCCAAGCTGCCACTGCAGTTTTTCCGAGCAGGAGGCGAGCGTTTCACTGAACCAGCACCATCCTGTCGATCGTCTCCCCCCGCAGCCCTCCCCACCTTTTCCGCCGCCTATACCGCCGCCGCCGACCTCCTCCTCCTCCTCTCTGCTGTTTTCCAGAGTACCCAAAAGGGGGGATCGTCTCCGAAGTAGCGCTAATAATTACTACCAACAGGCAAGCATCGTGGAACGCTGCAGGGGAGGAGGAGGAGCAGGAGGGCACCGAGACCACAGGCAGTTGTTGCAGCAGCAGCAGCAGCAGCAGCAGCAACACAGTCATTTAAGACTCCAACAGAGGGACCCCTCCCCTGAAGGAATCCGTGCAAACTCACAGAAAGGGCGCTCTTTAAATGTATGTGAGTCAACCGAGGCTAACAGGCGAGCATTCGAGTCTCAGGACCTGCAGCAGCAGCAGCAGCAGCAGCAGCAGATCCCACAATTACGAGCGCAGCAACAGCTACTGGTGGGGAGCAGCTTGCCTATCAACTACTGCGCCAGCGGCTCAGGAGAGCTATGTAGGACTCACCAGGCTCCACTGCTGCAGCAGCAACAGCAGAAGCGGCAGCAGCAGCAGCAGCAGCAGCAACAACAAGGCGCACTGGGGCTCTGTCCCCAGCGTCCGCAGCAGCAGCAGCAGCAGCAGCAGCACTGTGAACAAGACCGCAATAAGTCTGGGAGGATCGGCGAGCAGGCGCAGCCACACAGCCGCGACTCCCGCGTCACCCCCCCGGTAACACAAGAGGCGTACGCGGGGAACTCTTCTGCGACCGGGAGCAACAGCAGCAAAGACAGCCCCAACTACGGCTCCAGCTATCACCTGTGGCCGGAGAGCCCGCATAAAGGCGAGGAGAGGATACGCATCGACCTCCATAAGGTAGCCTGGATTTTTTTTTTTTTTTTGCACATTCTACCCCGGCGCCGTGTCTCTGTTAATTACCTCCCCGTGATAAAAACAAAGTGGCCTAAACGTTTTCACTCAATGGCCACGCCTGTCATACGGGTTTGATTGAGCATTAGCCTGTATGTGGGGTTTGTGTGTGTTAGTGTTTGTGTGTAGCCTGCATGTGTTTGGATCGTCATTGCTTAACCCCCTTTAAAAAAACAAAAACCAAAAAACAAAACCCGCACGGATGTTACTGTAACCCGGCGCGTGACATCGCCTGTTCCTCATCCAACCTGCTGTATGTGTGTTTGGATGGCTCACACGAGCACGCGCCATTCCGCGGTGTCGCGCACACACACCTGTTCCATGTTGCAGTTGTGGTCTAGCTCAGCGCAAATATTCCGATGACGCCGCCTGGCAGCTGAATCCGAAAACAAAGCGAGTCCCTGTCTCCCCTCGGCCGAGGAGGCACGGGAGGCGTTTTCCTGCCGTGCTGCTCCCAGACACCGTTTCTGACTTAATGGTTGTAGCTGCACAGCATCAGGCCTGTGGGTCGCCTGTCAGTGTGAGCAGCTGCAGCTCAGAACACTTCCCAACTCTTCCACAGCAGTGCCTTCTACTTGTAGAGCTGCAGCATGTCTTTCCCATGGAACTAGAGGCAGTTGCGTGGCACTTAAAGCTGTGAAGGCCTTTGCGCACGAGCACAGACGACAGTCCTCGTGACACATTTAATATCCCGACAGGCAAAGTTTTTAACATGGATTTCGTATTTTACTTGAAGGGAGTGAAATCTATGTTACAAGTGTGATAACAAGTAGGAAAATGGTTCATTCCACCACTGAAAAAAAGTCCAAGGGCATGTTTTAAGTGAACTTTTTTGACGTCAATGTACAAGTAACGTATTTAGATGAGTGTTAGAATGGACAGTGTGGGCGTCTGTGTTAAAACGAGAAGGACAAAGATCCCAAACTGTTCCTAACATGCAAATAGATTTCAGTGGAAGTTACTCGAGGACGATGTGTTCATTTTGAACAGTTGGCAAACCAGTAAAAAGCTCAATCAAATGACGAGGTGTTAAAATGCATCATTGTGAACTCAAAACCTCATTTGAGGAAATGAACAACCCTTTTCCCCCAAAGAGTCCCCTGTCATCTCCCTGAGGAATCGTATATCCAGTCATGGCTCATCGTTGGACGTACAGCTGCTCATTCTGCTTTCTATAGATTTTTTTATCTTTTTTCCTTCCTCTGCTTACTTGAGGTTAAGTTTTTATAGGACAGAAAACAACAGGAGGCCCTGATGAGGGTGCAGCATCTAAATAAGTGCCCCACCAACACTTCACCCCTCTTTAAAATGCTGCAGCTGTTTTCAGGGGCTGAGCTGGCACCAGTAGCAAAAGGTGGCTCGTCAAACCACCTTGACATGACTGTTCTGAACTTGACTCAATTTGAGAGCATCAGCAGAACGGCGAAGTGACCAAAGTAAACTAAACTTTTTTTTTTTTTTCTTGAAGTTGCTCCATTCATTTTTTGAGCATTAACGAACCAGACAAACTCAGAACAGCGCTGAACATATTATATATACGCAGCTGAAATGTGGAGTGTCTCTTTTCCTCTGAGGTCATGTTGTCAAGAGTGTTTGAAATTTAGCAGGATCACGAGAAATCCACCCGTCGGATTTCAATGAAAGTGGATTATTATATGTATCAGGGAAACATGGGGGGGGGGGGGGTGGTGGAGGTGATGCTCATTACATCATCTACTGAGTCTACCTATAGTTTTCTTCTGCACTGCATCACACAAGTTGTCACCAGAACTCTACATCATCCAACCACACTGCACCAGAAAATGTGTGCTGAGACCATCAGGATGTAGTGACACTATTATTAAGATATACTATTGGATGAAGTAGTCACATTGCTCTAACTATAGAGTAAAACCTCATTACAGAGACTAAAATAGATCAGCAGCTGGGACTTGAACACCCTGTGGGACTGTTACGTCTTTTTAATCCACTCTGTTTATGATACTGGGAGGTTTTTCTCGGTCCGTTCCGAAGTGATTTGACGGCAAAAATACAATTAAATGATCCGAGAAGTCAACATGCGGCAGTTCACAGCGGAGCTACTGTACACATTTACTTATTACACAAGTATGACATAATCCCATCCCGGTCATGAAACAGGAAATCAAAAAAATCTTAGAAGTGCTCCCTCAGCGGACGCTGCCTTCAGTATCAAACCTTTTCCACTCGCTCAGATCCGACCGCACCAAGTATTTTGATATGGCTCGAAATGCTTATCCATTCATGGATATTTGTGGGATCGCGGTTACATCTTATTGACTCGCCCTTAATGAGACAGCCCCTACCCTCGCTCCCATTTGAAATCCCTTAAACAAAACACTTGTGACAGAACAAGCCTGATAGAGTGTATACGATTACAGTATCCCGCAGCCCGCCCTGAAACCCAATAGCCAGCCCACTGAACTGATGGCAGGTAGTACGATATCGTGTCCTGCCTCAATAACATTGTGCTTTGAAAGGTGCATTGCTGCTCCCATTGTGATAGGCTGTGTAAGTACTCTAATGCCTGCCACTTACTGCTATGGTGATATCCCCTGCAGGGACACTGTACTACATAAACATGGGTGGATTTGCTCTTGTTGAACAAGGCAGATTACTTTTTTTAAGGCTACGCAGATGACGCGTTCAGCAGAAAACTTAATCAGGTAGGGTTTGTCAGATTTGATGTCGTCAAGGGCCTGGAGTGAACAGGGCTTTTCTATAAGTGAATAAAAGGCGTGCAAGGTTAAAATGGAGGAGGAAACAAACTCGACGTATCCATACATCGGTGCTACAGCTAACACTCTTATTCCTGATTAATCTGACGACGTTATAAATACAGGCAATGCATCGACATTTCAGGAGACATTTTTAATTTGTTAGTTTCCAGATGGTTTATTTGTTCAAATTGCTAAATTTTCTATTTTAAATATTTCATTTCCCAACTATTCAATTAGCTTTAATTGGGGCATGTTTGGCATTTTTGTTAAATTAAGATGAGGAAATTATTAATCAGTGCTCAGAAGAATTGACTGAATAAAAGTCTAAACAGTTTGAAAGGGACAACTTAGCAAGCACAAGGCAATAACCCAGAGTGTCAACATTTATTTTTTATTTTAATTAATTTATCATAACTTTTAATTAATCATGTAATCACTTGTCTTAAAATTATCTAAAAATGGATGTTTTGCAATAACTTGCTTAATCCAATTAACACCCCAACCCTTCTAAGTCTATTGTTATGTACATCGAACAAATAGAAAAGTGCTCGTGTTTGTGTCAGACTGGTGTCACCACACCTTTGTGAAGAACATAAGGTTGGATGTGTCACGGCGGAATGGATGGCTTGAAAGGGGAGAATAGCTATTACGGCGAAGCCTTTTGTGCCGCTCCTGCCAAACTGCAGCCGATCCCGCAAAATAATCATCATACATGATCTAACAAAGGTCAACACAGAACGCATCAAAGTGCCACTTGCAACCCAGTGAGTGTCTCGCTGCTGTTTTCTGCAGGATTTAGGATGTTTAGTGGGGTGTGTGTGTAAGAGCTTTGCGAAGTAGAGTGTGAATGATTTTCCTCCCAGAAACATGAACAGCAACACTGACGGCTGTTTCCAGTGACGCGGAGGCAAAGCAAACACTACAACGGAATAATTCCTGCTTTTCTTTCCAACGTTCACTTTCTCTTATCACTCAGATCATTTACATTTCGTCTGAGTTCAGGAAATATTGGGCAGCGGGCTCTCCTTAAAGCAGCAGTTTGTCTTATCAGCTGCGTGTTTGTGTTGGCTCCGCAGCAACGCTGAGGTAATGTTGGACCCTGGAGCTGGGAACAATTGACGCCGACAGATCTGCCTATGGCCTTATGATTTAGTGGCAGGCTTGTGCCAGGAGAAACATTATGTTGATTTAAACTTTCTATATCGGTCATCGCTCCGCTGTTGTTACAGGGGCCTGCGTTTGTTTTTCTCTCATTAGTCTGTGTTTCCACTGCCTTCTGCTTTCGGGCCGGCGAGGCCGGCCAACCCCTTGAATATAAACACACCCTGCTGAACAATTAAATGTCAGACAAGGGGCAGATCCCAGCTCACAACCTCTGTTTGAGATGGAGGAGTGGCGCGGCTGTAGATCTCTGATAGCGCGTGCAGTCGCATGAAGAGGGGAGGGTAGGTGTGAGCTGTGGGAGCCTCTTAGTTTCGGCTGCAGCTGGCAACACACAGGCAGTAAGTATGGACATGAAGCTCTTTTAATAATTGATTGCTGTTTTCCCTATTTTTTTGTGCGCTGTGTTTAAGTGCAAGGCTGCGCTCCGGCTCTGAAATAGATTTGTGTTACCATGTGTTGCTATGGAGAGATCAGCCTTATATTGTGTAGCCGTCTCTCTCTCTCTCTCTCTCTCGCTCTCTCTCGCTCTCTCTCTCTCTCTCTCTCTCTCTGGGGTGTTGGGTTTGGTCAAAGGAATCATGTGCAGAACAAGACTATCTTTTGGATTTTCATTTTACACTTTAGTCTGACACACACACACACTCATGTACAGTATGGGCTTGCACACATGTCCACACACACACACACACACACACACAGGGGCATCCCACACAAACACCGATGTTACTGTAACTGGTGTTCAAATGCTGCTCCACTTAATACAGTTCATGCGCTTTGCGTTTCATTTGAGTGAGCCTGCACAAGGAGAGGTGTATTGAATTACTTGCAGTCCAGTTGAATACAAAGGGTGGAAAGAAAGAGTGTTGGGGGTGGTGGGGGGTTGGGGGGTTTCCTCATTCGCCGTGAGCTGCCTCGTTGCTTACTCACTGCACGGGCTGAGCCACGGCATGGCAGTTGTTTTTCGCTCGGCCAGCAGTCGACGCAAATTTGTAGCTTGACTCTTCGAGCTCTCGTTGACATGTCCCCTCTCCTAATGTGTGTAGTAACTTACGGTGTTTTTTAAACCCGGTGGACTAGTGTGCCAAGTTCCCACCGTGCTTGCTTAATAAATGGCCGCAGTTCATTTATATGGTAATTCCTGTGAGACTCTAGCCAAGGGATGCCAGGCATATAATGTATCACTGCTGTGCATATGCTTTATGGCTAATTAGGTTATTGATCTGAGGCTGTTCCTGCGTTAGGCCATGATCACAACACAAAAGAGTATGAGTAATGCAGCTGTAAGCAGATATTTGTCATTCATTACAGAGCTGGGGAGATTCAGATGTAAACTGATGGCTTCATAGCGGCTGTGTGTGCGTCTGCACGGTCTCGCAATGCCCTCGACGTGCGAGCTCAGTGAGTTTGCTAAACAGCGTCGGGTGGGAGCGCCGAGTGCATTAATGAGACGTGAGAGATGTGCCATTTCATCATACTTCGTTCACACAAACGACAGACCCTTTGCTCGCAGCCTGCCCTTGAAGTTTGGAAAGCGTCTGTGCCATCGTGAAATTCCATACAGAGAGTGTTTGCTTTGTGTGTGTGTATATACGTAATGCGTCCCCTCTGCTCGGCCTCCGTGCTCCTTCACTGAATATGCCCCCATCTTTTCTCTTATTCTCATCAGGGCTTTATGCCCTGAGGTCAGAGTATGACTGCTGATCCCCCGAGCTGCCGTACTATTTAATTTGCAGCACATGACATGCAACTGTTCCTCTGTAAAACTCAATCACAGTCTCCTCAGTCCGCTAATAAATATTCAGTGACGAGCAGAAAAACCTTGGCTGATCCAGATCTCATCAGATCTATCGTGCTCTCTGCTGCTTGTATAAAATATTAGCTTTCTTTTGTTAACTGTATTCAAACAAAAACATATATGGTGGGTTCATATGTCTTAGGCTTGAACTCAAGTAAACGGTACACATGTTAAAAAATCAAGAAGCTCTGAGCTAAAACTTTCTCACTGTATTCAACTGCAGCTCTGTTGCTAGGCGACGACCGCAAGGGTGGGACAAGCGGGTGACACTGATCACAGGAATCCTCTGTAGACCAGACCGTCTCATTTCGGTTTGGCCTTCACGGCCCATGCGGTCTGAGGGAACCGCCTCCTCCGTGGACCCTGAATTGGGACACGGCGTGTCCTGCCATGCTCTCCCTCTCATACAGACACAGGCTCTGGCTCTCTGCTGCTCACACCTTTCGCACAGAGCGACGTGGCAGAATAAAGATGCAACGCTCCTGCCTGGAACAGTCTGTATTCAACTGGGCTGTGCTGCAGGGATGTGGGAGTCCTCTGCTATCGCCGTCCGTAGTGGCTCTCCTCCAGCACGCAAGCTTCTCGCACTGAAACAGAAGATGCGCTGAATGAAGCTGCTTTCCTTCAGCTTTGTCAGCCCCCCCCCCCCCCCCCCTTTTCCGCCCCCCCCCCCCCCCCCTTCTTCTTTCTCAGCTTTGTTACCTCAAGTCACCTAGCAGGAGAATATGAAACAGCCTTCACCACAGCAGCGAGTCTGCTCAAGTTGCCTGCAGGCGATGTGCGCTGCAGAAAAACATCTGTTCCATGGGGCATTGCTCTGGTGTGCGTGTGTGCTCCTGCACATTTGCATGTTCATTTGCTACCTGTGTTATTGTGTGAAGGGAAACGGCAGCGAGCGGGGTGAGTGGGAGGATCGCCTCAGCATATCATTATCATGTGGACGCCGCGGTCTTCTGATGGCAGAGGCCCCATTAACTCTACTGCGGCTTCTAGTCATGTAGAGACCCAGGAAGACCCTGTCGCTGCGACTGTCGTCTCCTCCAAGAACAATTTCCTGTTTGAGCCACAGCATCTGGGCTGCGTGCTTAATTATGCATCTGCCGTTGTGTTTACAAAGACAGCGAACGCACCATGCGTGTCGGTGGATGTGCGTGTGTCCAGGTCCGCGACGTTTGGTGCATGAATGGATAAAAGCATCAGTTTTCTAACAATAAAAATAAATGAACGCTATTTTGTATTCATCGGATTTGGTTTGTGAGTTTTGTGAGTGCTGACATGCTGACATTAGGAAAATGTAACGCCTGTTTTCCTCCCTCTCTCCACCTCCCTGTGCTTCTCTCTGGTTTATGTTAGTGGTTTCTATGGTGTTTGGCTCTCTGCGTGTTGTTGTTCCTATACAGCTCCGCCAGCTTCCATTATCGGCCTCCTTCTGACTGTTAACCCCTTAATGGTCCGGCGGCCTGCGCACTTCCCCTTTTGTCACTGCCATTTTCTCTTTAACCCTTTCACGGACAAAGCTGGCTCCCATCCCTCCCCTCTCCCTTTCTTCGCGAGTCCATTTTCGATCGCTCGTTTCCGCTCCCCAGTCACCTCTTCTTCTTCTTTGTCAGACGAGGAAAAAAGGCTTTTTAAAAAAGCTGAATCAATTTACATTAAAGGGCCCAAGGGGCATTAGAAAACTGCAGCACTTAATTTCATGACACAAAAAAAAAGAAAAAAGAAGTCAGGGAGGGAAGCTGTAGCCGGAGGCTGTTAGCACAATATCCAGAACTTTTATCATGTGAGACGTAAGAGATGAGCACGAAAGGCTCCGTGTAGTACAGTGCGCTGTCTGTCTCCGGTTCACCCACCTGAGAGCACGACTCCATGCAATGTCTGTTTGTGTGTACTCGGACTTTTATATATTAAAATGTCCCCTGTCCTTACGGAGGCCACTTTGAGGGTTAAGCCCCGTGTGAGTGTGTGTCTTTTCCGAGGCCCCTGTGCCTGAATACAAATGAGCTGCTTTTCCAACTGGCCTCTGTTTCACTTCACCAGAGAAAAATTGGGGTTCAGAGCCAGATAAGGATATTCAATTAGCCCGAGTCTATGAGAGACGACTGCACCAGTCAGAGCACGAAGCAGCCGGATGACATATGGTAAGGGCTCTCTGTTAGAGTGGAGCAGCAAAGAAACCTGATATCTGCTCATTTCATCTTGTCACTGTTTCAGTAATCTTCCTGTTGGAATGTCAAACATATACTGTCTGCTTCAGTGGATATCGTTTTTTTTCTTCACATCGCGAAGGTCTCGTCTCGGAAAATGAAAGGCAGCGAGACTGAATACTGTTCAAATTAGCACAATTTGAGACATTCCCGTATCTTATTGGTGTTTGTGTTTTCTGCCTACTCCCCTGATTCTCCATCACTTTCCCTTTTACTCTCCCTCCTGTCCTCCGGGATCTCCCGTTGGCTCGGGTCCTCCTCCCGTCATAAATCTACAGCGCAATGTTTCGAGGCTACTCTCCAGTCAATCTTTACAGAGTTTGTTGCACTATCGATCTGTCCCATGCTATAGGTTGTCCTGGCTTCTCCCACCGCTATTGATGTTTTTGCCTTGTGGGGGAAGGGGGTATTGATGTTTTTGCCTTGTGGGGGGGGGGGGGGGGGGGGGGGCTGCCTCGCTCTAAATTTACAGAGGGCTCATTTTCAAAAGACTTGCAATCACCTCACAATGAAAATAGAGGTTGTCAGGTGTTGGTGTTTATTCATTGATGCTGTAGCTGGCTCTCACAGCGTTGAGTGCAGCTGGGGGGGGTGGGGGGGGGTGTAAAGACTGTGGGATTGCGGTGTGGGTTATGAAGCACTTAAGGGTGATAATCTCTGTGAGGAATATGTGGCCACTTCAGTCCTGTTGGGAAGTCAAACAGCCGCCAGGGAACAGTCACCTAATGAAGATGGTTTAGTCTTCAGGGTCTGAGCTGTATTTCAAGCTCCCCTGGTTTGGTGTGTTTTCAGTGTGTGTGTGTGCGCGCGTGGTACATGTTGTTGTATCCCTGACCACATGCCTTACTATGTATTCTGATGAAATGGAGAAAGGGACAGAAGTATGAGGCCTTTTAGGTCATAATTCACACTTGTCCTCTCGCAGGATTGTAATGTTACATAATGTTACACTGTGCTCTCCTACACACACACTTTACCCTCTTACAACTCCAACACATCACTACACTCATCTTAGACTCTTCCGCATAAATATACATATGAGAGGCTAACAGTACACGTGAGTGATAATGGATGCATGTACCATGTACCTGACATCACTCGACAGTGAAGTGGCTACAGTCTACCATGGGCACACGAGAGCGATGTTTTTGGCCTCCACCTCCTCTCGTACGTCAGGTTGTGTGTGGGAATGTGTCATGGACGGGTTCTGCTCGTTATCAGCCCGAATCAGGCATCAATCAAGCAATCAGCCATAATGGGAGACTACGAAGGTGAAGGGGGCAGTACAGTTAATTAGTTAAAATAAAGAGGCTACTTTAGAGTTTTGATGAGTGAAACTTCAAACTGCACTCCTGGTCTCATTTCCATAAAGAATGTCCAACCTCAAGGTATTGCTTTTATGGTGGGATTAGCCGATCGATTTCAACACCGACAATAAAGGACCTGAGCTCACTGTGCCCTCTGACCTGGAGGGTCAGCATATAACTCCTGACAAATAAAGTAAACATGCTCATCTAGTTTAACTTCCGTCTAGCCCTCTAAACCACTTTTGAATTGCAATTTTTCTCACATTTCCTTATCATACTTGCAGAATGTCATTTAACGAGCACACAGTAAAGCAAGAAAACAGTCTATAATTTCATCACTGAAATTTAACTAAAAAAGTGCTTATGCTTATTTTTTTTTGTTTGTCAACGCACTCACACACGCACACACCTGCCGTCTGTTACGTAGACTGTAATGCTTCTGTTGCAGTTACCTAGGTTTTTATACTGAGTGCAAACAAACTTAATGAGCTGTGAGTGGCTCTACTGGACATTTTACAAGTGATACTTTTTCGTGTGGACAACCATCTCACATTGTACAATACGACTGCTTCAAATCGGCTTTTAGAAATGTGTTTGAATCTTAACTAGTCTGGCTAAAATCATCTGCCTTAAGTCATAAACAGGACGCCTTGTTATCACACACACACACATATAAATATATACATACTGTTGAGGGGGTTAATTAAATTCACATATGGAGGTCAAGGTTCAATTTGTTAACCATTTAACCAGATTCTGTCCATCCTTTATGGTCCAATCTACAAATCAGGTTTCTAACAACCCCCTCCATTAATTTAGTGGAAATTAAAATTGCTTCTAATGAGGCAGGGGTGTCCCACAGGGAAAGTAACACCCCCCCACCCCCCGTGCAGCCCTAGCCCCAATCTCCCCAGGACCTAGTTTATAAGGCACGAGCACACATGCAGTAACCTTGTTGGGTCCCAATTATAATAGCATTGTGTCTCTGTTGGACAGAGTGTACTATTAATAACACAGTCCCACCGGCATCTACCTGCGTCCTTTTGCCCCACTGAGGTTTTATCTTGTATTTGGCCACTTCTCTAATTGTAGAATAATAGAGAGGAAAAATGAGGTGGACTGAGGTTTGCTAGAAGCCAAAATTTGCCTCCTCCACCACTTTTAAATACAGCAGGGTGATGACTATGTTTGGCACAAAAGTTTATATATATATATATATATATGCTTTGATAATAATCAGCAGCTGTTACACCCTCTTTGTGTTGCTATTAGTTTTTCCAGTTGTCCCATATTTCCTCTGGTCTAGTTCTTAGAATTAGTAAAGGTTGCAGCTTCCCTGAGGCGTGTGTCAGTGTTGTGGAATTATTGCTCTGAGAGTTGTTTGCATTCATGTTTGAAGTTTAACACTTGCACCTGTGTTTCATGGTTCTTTAGTTTCTTCCTTAATCTATTCTTCAGCTTCAGTTTTCATTACTGACGCTGTCAGGCACCAGTGTTTGGCCCAGTGTAATTTAATGTGATGATGCTAAAAAAAAAAAACACTTAAAATAGTTACTTGGTGGTTCCAGGATCAAATAGCACAAAAGCTTTTAGACACTACACCAATACTGACAGAGCTGCAGTGTTTGGTTATGATGGAGCCGACGAAATAATCTAAACTAAGGTCAGGGATCATCACCCGAGAACTAATATGGAAAACTTGGATTGTTTATTTTGCCCCGAACAGCCAGATCAGACAAGTCAATCATCCATGTTTCTTTAACTCAAACCTGTGGAGTTAAAATTCAAACCTGCTTTCTAGAACGAATGCTTCTCTGCAGTGCTTCCACAGGCCCTGATCACTCCCCAGTGCCTCATTTGAGGTGAAAGATACCAGGACAGTAAAATATTCTCTTTTAATTAACAATTAGCACAGACTTTATCCATGATGTTTCCTGCTGTTCAGCTCAAACTGCATCCACACATTATTTCTCACACTGTGCCAAGGATGTGTGTGTGAATTAGCGAGGAGTGGGATTACCATGAAGCGTGGTGGTAGTTTGTGTAATGGGTCAGGTGAGACCCCATTAACTTCAGGATGGAGGGTGTAGAAATCGACATAGGGTATCTTTCAAGATGACCTGTTAATAGGTAACAGATAATAATAATAATAATATATGGGTCTTGATGGCATCATCAGTCTGACACGTGCCTCTGGTTTTCATTTGTAGACAGTTGCCCAACAAGCTGTTTATAGTTCATTGCTAGTATCCAGAGCACAGGGAAATCTGATGGACTTTCCTGAGCGTTAATGTGGATCTGCAGCCCCTGGTTTTCCTCTGTCTTTACCAGCGCTGAGTAATGATCCGCATGCTGGTCAGGGAGAGACGGAGCAGCCCTGATGCCCGCTGGCCTGTCAGAGAAACGTGACAGCGTCTAGTGTGCAGGGACAAACTGGAGAATATAGCCTGCAGCTCTCAATCACTCCAGGGGCTGACAGAGACACCCACAGGGAACTGTCCTCCCCCTTTTTCATTTATCTCTTTCACCCCCTCTATCTTTCATGTTCCCTCCATTTTTAGATCTCTGCCTTCTTTTGTCTCCTGCCCCTCCTCTCTCGTGATCACGTAGAACTTCTGACCAAAACCCCCGGCTGGCTGCGGCTCAGCGTGTTCAACTAGCGCACATGTACCACATACAATTACAATTAAACAAATTGACATTGACATGCTCTAACTCCCGAACACAAACAGACACACAGAAGTGACCACATTTGATTTAAAAAAAAAGTGCAGCTCCATTTTTAGGGTATATAAGCCTTCAGGACTGCGTCAGAGTACGTGCATGACTAAAGAAAGAAGGTTTTCTATTAGATTTGAGCCGGCTGGAGAGAGAGGGAGAATGAGAAGAGCGACGCGCAGAGTTGCCGTCATTTAAACTGTTCTGCACTGAGGCTTTTCAATTTTATTATGAGGCTCCATTTCATACAACCTGGAAGCCGCGTGCCATTCAGAATGGAATTGAGCCGTTGGTCGACTGAATAGGCCGCCTGCCCCCGCGTCTCCTTGTCAAGGCATCGGGGGACAACAAGGGCAACGCTGGCCTGCCGTGACCTTCCGTCGCACTGCTTTGTCGGGGGGCAGGGGAAATGCAGAAAGAGACGCTTGGGTAGCTGGCTAAGTGGGCGCGAGCATGGTAAGTGATTGAGTGCTTTGAGATTTTGGAATTGGATGCAAGGACTCCTGCTGCCATCTCCGTGAAAGGAGAGGAGAGGAACATGGGAGGGGAAAAAGTCAGATGTGCATGCTGGTGTTTTCATTCCCAGGATGTCTAGACGTGTCTCGGTGTGAACAAAAAACGCCAGACGGAGGGTTTGTCCATATTCGGGTCAGTCCTGACCTGGTTCACCGACGACTGATGGCCAGCACGTGTAACTAAAGATGAGGATGTAACAGCAGCCCTGCTCTCTCTCTGTGTCCATCAATCCTTGTCATTTACGTTTCTGGAGCAACACTTCCAGCGATGTTCTCCTTTTACGTCTCAGGCTCCCACTTTGTCTTGCAAATGTCACAACATGGCAACTTGACTCTGATTTATCGGCATGTAATCAGTCATTGGAAACCAAATCTCATTTTTCAGCTTTTAGTTGCAAACATTTTATGGGTATATTCTCTTTCAGAGACTCAAAGGGCCAATGCTCTGGTCAGTATCCTGCTCCGTTCTCGCATGGGCTCACTCCGGGACTGGGAGGATGCATCTGGAGACATTCGTCCCGCTCCTCTGGATAATATCATGTCACAATGAGTTCAGTGCATGTCCGAAGGCAGCTTCACTGATTTGGTTATGCGGTCTGCGGCAGCTTGATTTTCATGTTTAACAGAAACCTGTCAGTCATTTCACTCAACGGCCATGCTTGCTCAGAGGTCAGAGGTCACTGGGAGCTATTGGTCCACTAATGCATCCAACGATTTTTGGGTGTGTTGTGCTCTTTTTTTAAACTTGCCGTTTTCTCTTGAATTTCTTGCAAATGAATGTTATGTAAACTGAGTTAAAGGTTGCTAACTGTGATGAGACAATAGTGGAGCTAACGGTAAAAATACACTCATCAATACACAAAACGATATAAATAACATTTTCTGCAAACCTTTCTTTGAGGTGTTTGTCTCATATTTTATAGCCCAGGAGCCACATTTGCATATCAAGCATCTCAGAATCTCTCTGAATGTTTGACTGGGACTAAAAATACTACTGAGTTATTTACTTTGTACAGGGAGTCAGGAAATTCTCTGTTCAGAGTGAATGACATGATGTTGTGACACTTAAAACCAAAGGAACTGTGACATTGTGCAACATTAAAATTGACTGACAGCCTGACGCACTGCTGCTCACGATGCAGAAATAAAAAGTGAGACAGTAAAAACTTTCACAGTACATATTAAAGTAGCCTTTCATGTTGCCAATTTATGTTTTTCATATTCAGTTATTTATGTGCCGTTTCTGATCAAAACCTAGTTTAAAATATTTATCGACCAAACGTCATTACATTTCATGTTACTCCAATAAGTTTGAAATTATTCAGAAGATTTAGTTAGAACCAAAATCAAATTTGCAGTATTCAGCTCTCTGTGCGTTTTGAACCACTATCGGCGTATCAGTAGCTTTTTTGACAGTATTATTTCCTGTCATTCAAATCGAAGGTTCACTCGCTGCACCGTCTCCAAAAGTGTAGAAGGGTCCTAATGGCACAGATTAAAAAGCAATTTAATACAGAAAAGGGGATTAGAAACACTATGGGCTGCACTAATCCTTAACCTTTAGTCCTGTTCTCATGGAGCCACAATATGTGCGAGACGATAGTATCACAGGACCGGAGTTAGTAAATTTCCATTAGGGCCGCCCTTCTTTATTCCCACCAGCACATTTAAAGGCATTAGGCATGCTTTGTCAAGGCTAATAAAAGGGCCAGCAGTGCTATCACACACCCCCGACTTGTTTCGGGAAAAGCACTGTTCCATGTGAAGTTTTCATAAGCCATTATGATAATCTGCCACAGTCTCTGAAGGACAGGGGGTAGACAGACAGATAGATGCTGCTGGGTGACTGCTCCACAGCCTCCGCATAGACGGAACATTTTCTGTGTAACCGTGACAGAATCTCCCCGCTGTCTGCCAAGAGGAGCAGAGACAAAAGACTAAGGGCTCGAATGATCTGAGAGCTGGGTCCATATCTCGTGACGCATGTCCGTTCAGGGTGTGTCCCAATCCACTTTTGCTCATTTAACAGCAGAAGAAAAGGTCACTGCGCCGGGCCTGTGACTCAAAAGGGATCCACGCTTTCTCTTCGTTTATCATGGGCGCGTTTTGGGGGGTTGCACGTAAGTCGTGACTGCTCCGTCCCTGGCTCTACAAAAGATGATGAGGTGATTTCCACTGTGTGGTGGTGGTGTTTTCCAGAAGGGAAGAGAGAATGCAGAAGAATGTTGGTGCACTTTAGTGTGTTGATAAAATAAGTGAGCTGCCCCACAGAGGTTATTGTTGCCCAAAGGTGCAATCACGCTTTCTCAAGAGAGCGATGCACCAACCTGACCACACCTCATTTCAACACCCATGGGGACTCGGTCCATTTGCTATTTTGCTATACTATACAGTATATACACTGTAGGTGGTGAAATAACAATATCCCAGCATCCACTGAGTCAATTGTTTTAAGTATTTCTGATTTATTCTCTTCCATCACAAACACATTTCTGTGTTCCTCAATCTGCCCCCACGTTGCCCTTTACCTCAACACACTACATTTAGAGTTCTTGGATTCCTCTGTGTTCCGAAAGAAATTCCTATTAACAGAGTTGGATTCTAACATTCGGTCTCTGTGGCACGCCTGATTTGAGAAGCTCTTCGTCCCCGCTCTCTTTTGGGAAGCCCTCTGCTCATCTTTGCCAGGGAAAAGTGTTTCTCCGACAAGGAAACAGGGTCATGGCGACCATTAATCATTCATATCTAAATTTGTGCAGTGCAAAGATTCAATTTTCTGCACTTTGTAGGGTCTTCTATTGGTTATATGGTTTTATTTATACATCAAAGCCCATTCATTATTCATATGTTTTTGAGCCATCTACTTCTGATGCCTTCTTCTTGAAGGAAAACCTCGTGAACCATACTGTCCAATAAAGGAGAAACGCAAGGGGAGCTCCCCACTGTTGTTGTGTAACTGCAAAACTGTGACTGTTTCAACATTCACTAACACAGACCCAAAAACGATTAATGAGCGACCAGCTCCGTGATACCAGCGCTCAGCAGACCTCAGTTATTTGGGAATTTGAAACGAGAAGTGATGATATTTTGGGTGGTGTGTTGGCCACATGTCCTACTGAGCTCTAAATCTGTCTGCTTTTGTAACCAAAATTGTTTCGCTAGATCCTTCCCTCTCCAGACCCACAGAGAGATAACTCCCACATCAATGCTCTATTTAAAGTCCATCAGCCTGTTTGGCTCCTCAACCTACCGTCGAGTTCCTACTCCCTATTTGTTGTGATAGTATTGTACTCATCACGCTCCCCTCTGTTCGCAGGCCACTACTGAGCAGAAGAAGCTGAGCCATGCTGGATCCAAGCCCTCCCTCTCTGAGAGCAGCGGCCGACTCCCTCAGATAGCCATGAACACCTGCAAGTACAATGGCGGGGTGGTGAGACCACTAGTTGGCAGCCTGGCGTCCTCGTCGCGCCGCAATCTTGCGGAGCTCGACTCGGAGACGCAGCCCTTGCAGACGCTGCACAGCTCTGGCCTGGAGGTGGTGGTATCCAAGGGCAACGGCGGCGAAGACCCCAGCAAGGCATCCAACGAGAGCTTGGTCAGGGAGGGCAGCGGGCGCGGCGGTGGCAGGGCGCCGCAAAAGAAGAATAGGGACATTGGCTACAAGCTTGGCCACAGGAGAGCACTGTTTGAGAAGCGAAAGCGGCTCAGCGACTACGCGCTCATCTTCGGGATGTTTGGGATTGTTGTCATGGTGACAGAAACAGAACTGTCATGGGGGGTTTACACTAAGGTAGGTCGTGCATGTGCGTGATGAATGAGTGGGAGCTTTGTGTGTTGTCACTGCCATTGTTAATGCTGTTACTGTTTGAGATGCGTGGGGTTGGCAGCTGTCAGATCGATGAAGAGTGATTATTAGACTCTGACGTACATTGTCTAACAAAGTGTTGGGAATGATGCACAAATAAAATACGCGTCATGTGATCGGCATAATGAGTAATGCATTGGGTTCAATGTCAGATTTGGAATTGGACGTTAAATAGGGTTTCTGGTTAAAAATGCCTCATTGTGAGTGAATCTTTATTTAAACCTGTGTATGTGAAGAGGAATACACGAGCATAGTTACAGAGGTGAGAATTTCCCGAATGTTCCCGAAAGCATCTTTTACACTTAGTGGATCAGGGTAGAGCCACGCAGCAAGCTACAAGAACCAGTAGGACCCTTGAGTACAGACACCAGCAGGCGGTTTCCACCTCAAGTCACCATGACTAGGTCACCACCTGTTGACCTGTTGTTGTCCTTTTGTGTGCTGTGTCTGCTGTGTCAGGGTATTTAGAGGAATATTGAGCCCTCAGAGCCGCCGCCTCCACAGCACGCTAGGCTGACACTGCATTACACTGCAGTTTGACACAGGTCAGAGAGGCTGCATCTGTTTGTGAGGAAAATCTGAACAGGACAGGACATTTATCAGAGCCTTTCTGAATTGATTTCAGCAGCTTGTGGTTTCTGGAAAAATTATTAACAGTCACTTGACAGAAAGCTTTAAATTCAGTGTTGATGCATAAATTAGGACAAACCACAGCTTTAAGTTTAGATCCTCACTTGTGTCTCACTGTTGTGTTTGAGTTTTAAATGTATATTTGATCACCAGTATGTGTGCGTTGAGCACAGTATAGCTAATCAGCGTAGTAATCTATAGGATGATTTATGGGGTTTTAAGAAAGTCAATAGGTTTGTCTGAGGGTTACTCAGGGCCAATCAGTCCATTCATCACGCTGACCTCAGCTGAAATGGAAATGACCTCCAGTCTCTGAGTGGCACTGCGATGGGAGGTCACATCAGCCAGTTAGCATGTCACATCACGCTGCAGACACTTGAGGCTCTGCCTAGATTTTCCATGTCCTGAAGGAGGGAGACACTTTAACAGGCGGCGAGCGCTGGGACTGAAAAATCCTTGAACCTCTGGCAGGTGGATTAATTGGTTTACTCAATGTTATTTCACCAGGGACTTGTCAAAACAATTTCAGACATTAGGATGTCTCGCGAACATGTCGCCGACCTGAGGTGCAAAGCAATCTAGTTGATAGCTAAAAATACATCCCGTAATGTGGACCATCGAAGGACGGAGCGATGTTGAGCGGCGCTCGCTGTCATCACACTGACAATTATGAATGATATTTCCACTTGTTGTTTCTGTCATTTGTTTGTGGCTGTTATTATAATAACAACCCCATGATCGTTAACCCGCTGCGGAGTTTTTACATCATGGTTGTTAAATTGATTTATCAAATGGCATTTTACCAACACAGAGACTGGGGGTTGGGGGGTTTGGGGGGAGGGGGGGGGTTCTGCATAGTACAGGTTCTCATTTCCTAGATCTATGGCCCCCATGGAAACACACACACACACACACACACACACACGCTGCATTAGCACCCAGCTGGTCTATTTATCAGCAGCCGCAGTGACTGTGGTGGCCTCCCTACTAATGCTAGCGTTGCCTTTTTTGCACCTACCATTAAATGGAAAGTCCCCCCGTCAGCGCCGCACTTTGATTAATTGTTAGTTTGGTCGGTGGAGAGCAGTGTCCATGGATAATATGAGGCTACACCTGCAGCTGCATTGTTTAGTAACATCCTGACTGCGCCGTTTGTGTGTGAAACCCCATTAACTGGTCTCAAATAGACGTTTAAAGTAATAAGCTGTGTGTGTGTGTGTGTGTGTGTGTGCCAGGTGCTGCTCCTGTTCTTTTTTTTTTAAAGCTATACCGTACAGTAAATACCCTCAGATTTCACTTCTACCTACATTGCCTAACTACCTGATCTCACCTTGTTGCTAAGCAGTTACCAGACTCCATTGCCTTCTTCCGATGCTAAATATAGAATATAGCTGAAATGCTCATTGACAATGAATGGAAGGAGATCCTTTGTATTCCCTTATTTAAGTACAGATTGTATGTGATGATCAGGTGTGTTCACCGTTGCTGATATTCCCTCCTCTCTTTTTTTTCTCTCACTTCAGGAATCTTCATACTCATTTGCACTGAAATGCCTTATCAGCCTTTCCACTGTTATATTGCTTGGTCTTATAATAATGTACCATGCCCGGGAAATCCAGGTGAGTCTGCCACAGAAACAAATGATTACACCAACATGACAATGATGGTAGCAACAATCACTTTAATGAGGAATAACTGATCCAAAGTGAAAAGAGTTCTGTATTATTTGTATTGTGCGCGGTTGGTCCCACTGTCCCATTTTTCTGAACGTGATATCCCGAGGGGGAATTTCTTCTAATTTGGTGCAACTATTCACTTGGACTCAAAGATGAACTAATTAGATTCTGTCACTGGGACCTTACACACAACGCTCCGGTCTCAGACACACCTTGTGGGGAATGTCCTCAAATTTGACAATTATGTTCATTTAGACTCATTATATGATCAGATTTGGGCGGGCAGAGGTCAAGGTCACTGACCTCTCACATGTTTTAAGCTAATTGAACATCACATCTCAAGTATTCCTGTAGAGAATTTCTTCTAAAATGGACCAGTTGTCCCCTGGACTTGATTCGAGTTCAGTGGTGAAAGGTCAAAGGTTGCAGTGACCTCATCTTGTGTTTTGTGTCTTTTTCCTCAGCTGTTTATGGTCGACAATGGTGCGGATGACTGGAGGATAGCCATGACGTATGAGCGGATCTTCTTCATTGTGCTAGAGCTGCTGGTGTGTGCCATCCATCCCATACCGGGCCAGTACGTGTTCACCTGGACAGCGCGGCTGGCCTTCACCTACACAGCGTCGGTGGCAGACGCTGACGTGGACATCATCCTTTCCATCCCCATGTTCCTGAGACTCTACCTGATCGGCAGGGTCATGTTACTCCACAGCAAGCTGTTCACGGACGCCTCGTCTCGCAGCATCGGCGCCCTCAACAAGATCAACTTCAACACACGCTTTGTCATGAAGACCCTCATGACCATCTGTCCAGGAACTGTCCTGCTGGTTTTCAGTATATCCTCCTGGATCATTGCTGCATGGACTGTGCGCGTCTGCGAGAGGTAAACACTGGGTTGTCAATAATGGCTGAATAATGGATGATATGGAAAACACCAAATCTTGGACACACACGTTGTGGATTACTAGACACCTTTTCCTGCTTCACACTTGTCACTGTTTTGTCCTGCGTCTCTCAGTGTTACCTTGTTTTCTGTCACTCATCCACACTGGTGTGAAATCATCAGGATAGGTCACATGTCGATACTACACATATGTGCAACAGGAAGGCAAAACACAGGCGCGCCCACTTACTGTTTCAAAACACCCTTATCTGTGTTTCGTTAGCTCAGCAATCGCTCCACGTCTCCCCCTTCATTCACTTCTATTGCTATTTTAGATGTCTTGTCCATAATTCATGAGTGTCTAATTGTTTGTTTGCTGAGTGGTTTGTTTTGATAATGCAGAGCAGCCCCCAGGATCCCCGAACCCGTTTTCTCCCCAAAACTGCGCATCGGGCTTCGTCTCAAGGGGGCAGCAATGATTCTCACTGAAAATGAAAGAGGCAGGGAGAAATGAAAAGCTTTTTTTTTTTCTTTCTCGTTTGGCATTTGCATAGGGAAATGAGACATTAATGCCAGCTTTGATGTTTTAAAGTCATTTTTGCATAGTTGGGGTGGGGAGGGCGACTTGAGTAGGGTGGGTGGAGTGGAGGATCTATAGCAGCAGTTCTTGTCAGGCCTGATATGCTACTGTACATGTGCAGCACTGTGGAAGTTAAGCCTTGGCTCAGAGGAAGGCTTTGCTCTCAGTCTCTCAGCCAGGACCTTACCACAAATGCTCAGCGTAGTTCTGCAGTTCGCCTCGCCTGCTTTTACTAAGTACCTCCCCTCCCTTCCTGCGCCGCTCCTCTTTACTACCCCACTCCCACTCCCCCCATGTTAACACCTGTCACTAACTTATCTGCCCTCGCACGTTCGACCCCGGATCTTTTCCAACCCTCAGCTCCTCTTAACAGTTGACCAGTGGGTTTGACCCCCACTGGGGGAACCCAACCAGCTGATCTCTGACACCAGCTCCACTGGAACTCCCTTAACTTGTATTTACTTGAATTTACATCTGCCGAAAACAACACACTGGCTGCTAATGGTTGAAATATTGGCCTCATCCATACTACTATGTTTTCATATAAAATGCATTAACTCTGGCAGATACGCTTGACATCCACATTTCTCCAGAGTTTTAGAGCAGCTGGGACCAGCCTGGGATGTTTAAAAGTTAGGACCCTGTTTTAGTTAAGAGTGTGGGGCTACGTTTTAATCACAACGAAGCCTTCACTGATCCTTCATGCTGCTATCACATGAGGAAAACAATCATCACCAGCCTCAGCTACCAGCACAGAGCACTACACAGATAATCAGTCACAAGCATTCAAATTCACATTGTTAACACTGTCACACATGCCCTGTGCAAATGAGTCGTCCCATGATGTAACTTTCAGGGGTTTTATCATGGGTATATAAAAACAAAACTGTGCAGTGGTCGGAGATTTTTTTTATAGTTTGAAAACGTAGTAGTACGCATGTAGCCTCAGCAGTGTCTTGGCAGCTAGAGGCTGTTGCGCTGCTCTGGTCTTAATTTAGACATTTTATCAAACAGGAACTTCCATTCTGACCCCTAAGTCCACAGTGATGGGTTAGATTAGAACCACAGACATCTCTGTGGTAAATTTGTTTGCTCGCAAAACACATAAACACACACACACTTCCATGAGCAGTGCATGCTGTTGGTCTTTACGTTTCAGAAGAACAGCTGGGTGGATATGTGTTCGTGTGTGCTAATATGGATAGGTGCCAGCATGCACATGTAGGTACGTGTGCGTGCATGTGTGTGTGTGTGTGTGTGTGTGTTTGTATAATGTTTTGTTGTACTTTCTATTTCCCCACTATGCTGCTCCATAGGGATACCATGTGAGTCCTCCTTCTCTAGCCGTGGAAAAAAAAAAAAAAAAAAAAAAAAAAGTACCATTTTTGCACCGAGCTGGCGCCACTGCTGTCCCGAGTCGGGTTTGGAGGGTGGGGGTTGATTGCGGGGAGAAGGGGGCGGCCCCTCTAAAACAATTGACCGTTGATCAGGTAGACCCTTTACTTGGCATGAAAGCGGCACCTACCTTACGCTAAGAAAGCAGGGCTGTACTGGCTGTAGGAGAACAGCAGAGACCAACGGTGTGAGCAGCACTTTGAGGCAAGCGTCTCTTTGCTAACTGTTGTGTGCTAGGCTGCAGGGACTGGTGGAGGAGGAGGAGGAGGAGGTGGTGGTGGAGGAGGAAGAGGAGGAATTCTGTGCTAAAATGGAGCAGCTCCTTCAAGTCACCTTCACGTGTCTGCCAGAGGGCAATTTGTCTCTTCTCATTTTTTTTCCTCTCCCGCTCCTTATGCAATTGTTATAGATCTATATTTCACAAAAAGTCCTTTTAGCAGCAGCTCCAAAGATTTGCAGAGGAGCACGAGCCTTTCTGTTCTTTGTGTTCACACATTACCATCCCATTATGTGTCCCCCTTCACAAAAGTAATTGAACAGTGTTGTAGTGGTTTTCCCACAGACTTCTGTCGCTGTCGAAATGTCTCCTGTAGACAAACAGGAGGTCTGAGTGTCCAAGGAGAGGACAGTTGCAATGTAATGTGAACACGGTCTGGGTTTTGTCTCAGCATCTGTCACAGCATGATTTTGTTTGGCAGCTATACAGCACAGAGCTCGACACAGTTCAAAGCGACGGAGGTAAATGAGGGCATTGCTTTCCATTGTTGTACAGTTTCTTAAAAGGAGACACCAGAGGAAGGAGTTTGTCGCGCGCTGAAAGCAGTGTCTCCAGTTTTTGTTTACATCTATGAGGCGATTGTCCTCATCCCCCTTCATCCCCTCCTCTTGTAAACATCGAAACAGCATGAGAGTTTTCATGTTTACTTCAACCGATCTCATCATATCAAGGAAAAAAAAAATAAAAGAGTGCGGGGGGGGGGGAGAGAAAAGAGGCGCTTGTTTCCCAAAGTGCTGTGTGAGGTTTTTTTTGTATCTTCTTGTATATGCGCCGCTACACATATCACGGCTCCTGAGCCAATCGAAGGGCAGCACGATGTGAGATTGGACGAGCACGGAGTGCACCTGGAAAATGCCTAGATGGGGGGAATGAAAGACACACGCAGGGGGGCAGAGAGGGATGGAGGGGTGGAGGGAGGGAGACGCTGGGAGGAATATTACAGTGGAGAGATTTTGGTCACTGGGTCTCTTTCCCTTCTTTATGGACACAGTCCTTCTTCAGAGCTAACCTACCTAGGCAAAGCTCCTTAACTTATCTCTTTTGGTCTGGTCAGGGCAGCTGTAGCTGAGGGGGTAAAGCAGTTGTCCTGCAACCAGAAAGTCAGTGGTTTAAATCCCATGTCAAACGGTCCTTTGGCAATATGCTGAACCCCCCCAAACATAACCCCTCATAGATGCTGAATGCACTAATTGCAATTGGAGGGTACTCTGGATAAAAGCTAAATGACATGTAATGTAAATGGTTCTCCCCGAGTAACATAAAGTCTCTCCCTCTCTGTCTCTTACCCCCTAACTGATGGTTTGCAGATCTCTTACCCATCTAACGTAGCATGCCTTACAGTTTCTCCTCATCTTTCCCAACTATTGATTCCCTTTACCTTCTCCTCATCCATAAGAAGCCACTCAGGCCAGGACTCAGTTACACACTTGCATGCATGCCTTGCCTGCCTCCTTGGTTTCGTGCTCCTTTTATCTCTTTAACTGTTATCTAATATCTCTTCCTCTCCCGCTCTAACTCTGTTACCTGAAACAAAAATGCTGTTTGGAGGCGATGTGAAACTGATGTTCCTCACCTCATTCGCTCTCCGGTGAAGACCCATAGGCTACGCTAAAAAAAAAGTTCTGCAGGCTTTCCATAGTTGGCTACACCTACACCCGAGGTTTGACGTCCAGATTGTATCATCACCCAAAAACAGAGCCAAATAAGAAACAACTGTCGGAACATCTAACTAAAGAAATGCACAACAGGGCAACTTCAATCACACCAACCACAGGTTCACATTTTAAAGTTATGCTTCTTACTAACAAACCAACAGATGAATTAATGAAAATAATCTGACTGTGTTCATCTTTATCTAACTCATGTATACAATGAACTGTCTGTATAGATGCACTCCTCTCCTCACTGTCAAACAAAGTGCCTTTCTTACCTTTTACCTCCATCTTGTCTTTAAAAATGAGCTTCTCCTCAACAAAGACTAATGGATTGGATGCAAATGGTCGTGACTTCAAGGGCAGCGGTGGATTCTCTATGGTTTGATGACTCGATCCGATAAAGTGACTTTAGACGAGGCAGGCGTGGTATTGATTGCAGCCTTTTGCAAAGTCACACGCTGAGCCCACAAAGCCCGTTAACAATTGTGCAAGTGATAAATGTACCAGATTACATTGTTACTACTGCTGCTGAGTCCTTGCTGCCAATGGAGGCAATTTACTTGACGGGTAGCTAGCGCAATCTTGTGGGCAGTAATGCAGCAAACAATATATTTTGGGAATATTGCAAACGTGAAATAAGACTGTTAGACGGACTGGCAGTGGAGGTGGAGGAGTCGTGAGCCAAGATGGTTTTTAACAAAGGAAACTTGAACATGTCTACTACAGTGAGGACATTTTTCAGACTGACACGGGGGCTATAGAAGCCTGATTTTCAGCTTAAGGACGAGCACAGGTGTCACAGGTGAAGTTTTTATTCCGGCCTAATTCTGGGGAACATTTGAAATAAAGTACTTGCCGTCTGATAACCTCAGACATAACCACACTCCAGCCTTGAAACATGGAGATTAAGGGCTTTTGTGAGCGATACTTTCCGTGTGGAGGCCTTGTAGATTAAGGACATACACAGCAGGTCATTGAAGGGGCCTAACTGAAGGGCGCTGCTTAAATATAAAAGAGAAGTGTCACCAAACTTTGGCAGGGGCTTGCATTAGTTATCTTATCTCGCAGGAAGTCTCAGTAGCTACACCCCTATGTTGTTGGAGCAGTCTATTCATTTTGTCTGGATCATATTCTCAAACACACTCTACATCGTATCCTGCAGCTGAAGCCTGAAAGTTTGCCTCGCTGCTGAAACTGCAGAGTCAGCAAATCAAAGCAGTTCTTCACATGCGGATTCTTTGACAGCACATGCATTGGATATAGTTCATTATGAAACTGCAGTCATTGTGCAATTGTCTTTTAATTGGGCAGTGCCATTGCGCTGCAGCTTGTGAATCTGCTGCTCCACCATGTTTGAATTTCAGATGGGCGGGGTCACCGTGACATTGAGCACCTCAACTGATCGAGTGTGTTTTCAGAATTCATTCATCGTTTCACTCAGGCATAAAGCCAAGAGATGGGGATGGCTGCAGATGCGCTCTCTGTCCCCGGCATGTATATTTAAAAAGCTGTGTGAGGCTGTTATTTGTTACAGTGGTGCTGTGAGCTAAATGCTAATGTCCGCATGTCACCATGCTCATAAGGACAGTGAGCGTTGTTGGTTGGTTGAGTGTGTTTATCATTATTAAGCATGCTATCAGGGTCAGTGCTCACTCATGCTGCCTTTACGTATGAAATGAGACGCATCCATTTCAGAAATCGTACACATACCTCCTTTTGACCTTCATGTTTGCATGGTTTTAAGTCCATGTCCACTAGTGGGCAGCATAGAGTTAGGTTATGGTCAAGGATGTTGTGATGACGTACCTCGTAAGAAAGAGGCTGATGTTTTTGTGGCGTGGCAAAAATGGTTCTCCATTGTGGAAATTTCCTTCTCATGTCTTACGCTCGTCTCTCTTGAACTACACTGCCATAAGATTTTTAGTGGAAGTGCACATCTTCTTTCATCCGTATCAGAAAAAAATGAACGGATATTTGGACGGAAAGGCATCGATTTCCATATACGTATCAAATGTGAAACAAAAATGAGCATTTAGAGTAAGCATTGGTTATCAATAGTGTTTGGACATTCATCAAAACCACAGAGGGTAGCAGGAAGTCACTAGAAATAATGACCTGATGATGGCTGATGGTGCTCGATGAGAGGTGTTAGCAATACCGTAATTGTTCTAGTTGTGTCTGTCTCGTTAGTGTCTGTCTAGTTAGTTGTGTTCTAAATGTTACGGCCAGTCCACCAGTAGTTTGGACACATAACTCAAAATGGCAAATTTGAATATGTGCAGGTGAATGTCAAATTTCTTCGGAATCCGAATCCGAATTCTGTTGAATAACACAGTTGTGTATTCTTTTCATGTCTGGGAAACACATTACAACATCCACATACTGTAAACTCGCCCTTTCATTTTGCATATGCAAAGTCCACTTTGAATGCGCTGCTGTGTGCTTGCTTGCTTTGCATATTGGCTGCGCTGTAAAAAAACAAAACAAACAAAAAAAAACACTGTGGGGTCTGAACTTTTTTAATGAGGTCATCATTGCTTGTGAGTTGAATCTGCTCATGTTTACTGCAACCAACACACTGCCCGAGGAGCATCCCAACATATTTGTCCCCAAGTTGTCTCGGCTTGTGCTCAAATTCATTTATCTGCCGGAATGCAGGGTGAAAGGGGGAAGTGCTGTGACTGCACGCGGGCGATAGCTGTGGAATTTTGAACGTGGAGAAAAGTCACATGCTTTGCTGCAGCAGGGGATCAGGGGTCGCTGTGGCTGTCCCCCAGCAAGAAGGCCTGCAGTTCAATCCCCAGTCTTCCTCATCTGCATGGCCAAGTGTCCCCAAATTGCCCCTTATACAAAAAAGTATGAACGGAGAGAGCAGGAGAGCAGAAATGGAAGTCACCATGAGGCAAGTTTAAAATCTAAGTTTTGATACTTCATGTTTTTCTTACTTCTTTTCAGTGCGGTGTGGTGCCTCGGTCGGCTCTCTTCTTAGGAAGCATGCCGTCACTCATTATAACCATAACTGAGGCAAATAGTGTTTGTGGTTTCACACAACAACATGTTGGCTTAGGCCCCTTAGTCTTAGTTTCCACTTCCTCTGTTAAAGAGACAGGTGTGAGCCCCCACCCTTGGATCCCACAGTGAAGTGTTAACTCATGACTGAGAGCAGTGCAAAGGAATGTGTGGGGCACATTGAATTCATCATTATTACCACTGGGTTTGTTCAGAGCTTGTGTTTTAAGACTGGGCTGCCTGCTTAAAAACTGACTGGTTGGGAGTCGGTTATTGGTTCACACAGAAAGGACTTTTACCTTTTGTAACGTGCAGGGCTGAACTCGATCATTTGAAGAGAAGAAAGAGGCAACTCCTACCTAGTTATTGTTGTTGACCTGATATTGACCAGGTTGCAGGTACTGGTCTCAGGTTGTGTAAAGCTTGCTGTGCTCCTCTGACCCACCACAGGCCGACAGTGTCAGAGCTCATTTTGCCATAAACATTATCATTTTATACATCGGTGGATAAATAGTGTTCGTTTCTGAAACATTAGAGCAGGGATGCCAGGTTAATACTTTCACTGCAGATTGTGTATCAGTGGGGGATAAAACTGTCTGTTCTGGACTCTCCATACCTCTTGTCCTGGAATTGGTTGAAAGTGGTGCCAGCTCTTCTCCATGCTATTCCAAAACTTGACACAGTATATTGAGAGCCTTAAAACGCTATTGATCAGCTCCCCATTTCAGCCTCTGCCTCTGTTCCCGTACTGCTGTGTTCTGCTCGAAACCACGGCGGCAAGTGATTGGAATACGTGCACTGAATATTGAAATGTGTGCCTTAAAACAATTATTGCCCCACTAGAAAAATGAAAATGTAATTCAACAGAGTGTCTGCTCGTGATAACGGACGATGCCAAATACTGCATCAACGTCAGGCATTTTACCGGCTGGGTTTACTACGGAGAGAAGGCCACTGTAACACTACGTTTACTGTGCTGAAGGCTGCAGCTCATCTCTGCCTGCCTCCAAGACACGACTCTCTCTCTGGATGCCTTGATGACAAGATGAATGAAATTAACATAGTAGTCACTTGTAATTACAATATTTAGCCAGCTGATCAAGTTGAGCCCGCGGCAGCTATCAAAGGGCAGCTGCTGTTGGGATGCAGGTAAAAGAGACAGGGGTGTCAAATTCAATGAGCCTCTCCCTCTGTTTAAGAATGAAAGCCCTGTCAGAGAAGGCGTAGATTACCCCTCCACCTGGTGTGGAGGGCGCGGATCCCCCAGGTTTGCCCAGCGCTCCCCCCCGCTCTCAATATACTGGCTGTTGTAGCATGCAGGTTGCAGATACTTTCGGATCCTGCATGGTGTGGTACAGACTGCTTCCCTGCATGTCATTTTAGAAGCTTGAATCCCACAGACTGCACATGTTTGTTTTTTATCACTCTGAGGCAGGAGAAGTGATCAGGGTTGTTTTTTTTTTTTTTTTTTTACCCGTGACTTTGAGCATGAAAAGGAACTCAGGGAATATCGAGATCTGCAGAAGGCATGATTTTATGATATTTAGTAAGAATGACCTGTCTTGGAGGAGAAGGAGGAGCAGACGTCGCCACTAAACCACCCACCAAGGGTTTTATTTTTCATTTCGGGTGGAAAGGAAAACTTTCATCATCAGGCCCCGAGTGTTCCAGTCTGTACTCGTGCGCTAATTAGAAGTGATTGCTCCAGCCATTTTAAGTCCACACGCTGGGTCACCGCTGGATAGTTCAAAGTTGTTAACAATTTCTGATTGGCCCATTGAGAAGGAGCCTCAACAAAATCCCAAGAAATTACTGTCCATCTTCTTTGTCTTGTCCGAAGGATGGTTCTGAGACGTTGTCTCATCGTGTTTAATGAATATTTGATTCTAACTCCAAAATGAAATCTTATCTGATCTCCTCCTAGACAGCCCATTGGGAGTAATCAGGCGACTTGAATGAGGGTGGGTGGATGAGGCAGATTTGTCTCTGTGGTGGATTTTTTTTTTTTTTTTTGTCGCGCTGCAAAAGGTATGGGAATGTCATCATCAATCCAGCTTTGCACAGTGTATTGCATATACACAGCCGGCCTTTGGACCGACAGCTCACGCATGGCTGTCAAGCTATTTTCAGCACGCAACATGTTTGAAGTGATGATTTGCATTGCCAAACCTTTTTTCCCTGTTGGGGCAGCGCAGACTCTGCAGCAAATCGTGACTAATAAGCCAATTCTTAGTTGGATTGAACGTAGCGCTGGGTGCATTTGTGGATGCGCTGACATCACATTTGTTGGGTTGTCACCTTCAAATCGAGTCAGACCCGCGGAGCTCTTTATCTAGTCACTTACAGCGATGTGGCTCGCCTCTTTGTCATTTGAAACGTTCTCTGCAAATTCAAATTTCTATGGTAATGTAAACAAGTGAACGTGAAACATGTGGTTCTGATCTCTCAGTTTCAAATCATTGCATCAAAGTCACAACAGCCACTATTTTATTTCCTGGCTACATCCCATTTGAAGTTTTTTTTACCCATTCAGCACATCTCTCCATTCAACTGTCCCACATATAAAAAAAATGACTTAAAGGCAAAAAACCATTGACATGAAGTGTAGCCTCCAATGACTGTATTTTTTTCTTCCGTTTACTTCCTCAGAATGGACTTTGTTGCTTTAAAATCGGGTGTAACACCCTGCGCTATGAATCCTTCTTCCCCCACGATCTTCACCTCCTCCACCCACCACCTCTGTTTGGTTCACACGGCACCACGTCATCCTCCAGCATGCTGGCGTTCACTAAAAACGTGTGCAGTCTGCCTCTGACTGTGTGTCCCCCACTTGTGCTTATCTATTTATCGTCACCTCAGGTATCATGACAAACAGGAAGTGACCAGTAACTTCCTGGGAGCCATGTGGCTCATCTCGATTACCTTCCTCTCCATTGGCTACGGGGACATGGTACCGCACACGTACTGTGGGAAAGGCGTGTGTCTGCTTACAGGGATTATGGTGGGTCCCTCTCCTCCTCGCTCACACACATGCATGACATGAAACAGGATGAAACCTCAGCCCCCACTCTATGCAGTGTACTGTACTACAAGTCTGTAAAGGCCAAATACAAACACAGCTCTCTGGTCATTCTTTATGTATGTTTTCTGTCATTTCTTCAACAGGATCTTCAATGTATATATAATGTAGTAATTATAACAGTTTTTGCCCCTAATGAAGGTAGAATTCTTAATTTTGAAATGTAATACTTTACATTTAATTTAATTACTACTTAATATTTCAATATATTGAGGAAACATTTCACATCATTCGCCAGAGAGCCAAAATCTTAAAATTAAATCAAAAAAGGTTCTTGAAAAACTATGAAACCCTGTGATTATTATTCAGATGAAATCAACAACAACTTTACATTTGACCAAGATCCTCTGAGAGTTGACATGTAAATAAGTAAAGTCATAAAATCCCTCCCTAGCTCATTCAACATATTTCTGTATGTGTTTGACAACAGGGAGCCGGTTGCACTGCGCTGGTGGTTGCAGTTGTAGCCAGGAAGCTGGAGCTGACCAAGGCCGAGAAGCACGTCCACAACTTCATGATGGACACACAACTCTGCAAACGAGTGAGTCACTGCATGTTCCTGCATCCTGAGGGGCTGATGTGCCTCAGGTCCCCTCACAACTGTCCGCACATGGAGACGTGTTGTTCAAGCACGGGATCAGGATCTCTATAGGGTCTCCTACAATTTACATTAATAAATATTGTCCCGTAACATCTCCCTCAGTTTAGTTTCCTCTTTTACAACTTTGTATACTTTAAAAAAAATGATGTGGACTGTAATATATATGATCTACTTTTACCACAGTGTCTCTGCAGTGTCAGCATTTAATCCGGTCTTCAACCCTGCCTCACAGGTAAAGAACACAGCTGCCAATGTACTCAGGGAAACATGGCTCATCTACAAACACACCAAGCTGGTCAAAAAGATAGATCACGCCAAGGTGCGGAAACACCAGCGCAAGTTTCTCCAAGCCATCCACCAGTAAGTCCCGCACGGCGTTCGTTTCCTGACTTTGTGATTCTGATAAATGTCGGACAGAAACACGAGTTGAACACAGGCTAGAATAGGTAATTGAAAAAATATATTAAGACGTTCAGCCCATGTGACTGTATTCATCTGTTATTTTAGTTTTGGGATGAACTATTTGATCTGTTGTTAGCAGTTGTGTTGGTATTTAGTTAATGTTGTAGTACCTCGAAGTATTTGGTAGAATCACCTCTAGAGTTTAATACAATCTACTCCGTAATTACAATTACTTTGATTGTTATGCCCACAATCACACATGTACGCACCCACGCACACACACACACACTTCGATCTAGTGTAATGATCCTCCCTCTCCCCCCTCCCCGTCCCCCTCTCCCTCCGACCCCCTCTGACCCCGTGCTTACAGTGACAAGTGTAATGGTTCCACTCGTTTCGTGAATGTTGTGAGGTTAAAACTCTGTATTGTGTTCTGTCTTTGTTTTGCTCTATCACCGCAGAGCTCAGAAGTAAGTTGAGTCTTCTATGTATCCTCCTCCTACTGTTTCCTCAACATCCTCCTACTCCTACTCTCTCCATGTCTGCGTTCGACATGCATGAACAACCAAAAAAAAAAAAAAAAAAAGCGTATGTTACCACAAAAAAAAAAAAAAAAAAAAAAAGACCTAAAGTTCTGGATGCTGGGTTGTTTTGAGTTATTATTTAATTTTTCTTTTACTTCAGTGTTCCATTGACTCCCCTCTCCCTCCCATCCCCCCTCGAACGGAATGAAACAGACACAAGCATCAACATTTTGCCACCAGTGTCAGTAGATGTTGAGGGTTGTCTGGAGAGAACGTGTGGGAAAAAGCATCTTGGGCAGAATGAGCTTGAAGCTTTGTTGGCCTGGCCAGCGGTTCATGATCATCTACAGTGTACTGTACACATGATTAATATAGCTGCTCTGGAGGCTATATTAACCTCCATCAACAGAACTCATCCTGCACTCCTGACGGTCTTTGTGATGATGGTGGACACACACACACTGTAATGTACTGTCGCTCCGCTGGAGTTGAAATGTCTGCTGTTCTTTTCACGTTCCAGAACATTTTTTGCTTCCATTTCTTACATGAGATTAAAAGAACAAAACCTGCATGTGACATTGACGACATAGCACAAAACAACGTAGGTTGTATGTTTAACATCGTAATAGTAATAATAGTTACGCCAAACTTACCTTTAAGCCCCAAGTCCTTGACAGCAATAAGGGATGAGAAAGGCCGAGCAAACACACGCGTATATGCACACACAGACACAGCTGAGACAGTTTCCCACAGCGATGCAGCCATAAGCGTCCTGTCTCCCTCTGCTCTGATATACTGATTTGCACATGAATAAATGCCCTTGAATGTCATCCTGTCTCATAATTTGCCGAACAGGGGAAATTCTTCCCCCACCCAGATGACGGCTGCGCGATGCCGCCGCTAAACAATGCCACATTACTCACATTCGGCGAGAGCAGTTCATACCCACCATAATGTATTTGATTAGAGATAAGCAGGCACAATGTTGAGGCATCGTAAAAAAAAATGCTTCCAATGTATCATCGCGCAAGTTATATGAAATGTCTATGTTGCAGTGTGTCATTAGACGGTTTATTTCTGGCGAGCTTCATCTTTTATCTGCGGCACTAGAGCATACAAACACACACAAACACACGCACTCGCACAAAAAGGGCAGCACTCAAAGACACGTTCCATTGTGCACAGTCACTCACAGTCACTGCACGCTTACTGAATGACCGGTGTGTATTTATATAAAGTCCCACCACTGAGCTGTGTGCAGCACTGACAAAGGGCATGTCATCTTTTTTCCATTTTTTTTAAACGTCTTACTTTTGGGTGGAACGACATGCGAATGTTTTGATTTTAAACATGAATTTTGAGGTTTTCTTCTGTGGAAGCATTTTACGCTCTGGCTGGAAAAAGAAAACGTGTTTTGTCATTGTAATTTTTAGATTTCTTTGAGATGATATCATGTTTTTTCGTACTTAAAAACAAACAGAAGAGCATCTCTTTGTATCATGGCTGCAGCGACAAATAAAGTGATTGCTGCTGGAAGCCTCGCACCGTAATCAGGAAACGATCTCGTCATAAAAAGACTCATAAATTGGGACTTTTTTCTGAGTGTAGTATGCTTCCTCAATTCTGCATGTTTTGGTTTTTTATTGCATTGACGAAGACCATGAATGCCTCTCTCTATATATATACATATATACACATTATGTATATACATATGGATATGTAAGTCGCATACATTTATGATGCATGCAGGTTGTCGCATTTTCACCGTGTCATCAGTGAGAGAGCACTCCTGATAAACAATGTGTCGTTCTTCCTCCTTTCTTCCTTGTCGGCCTCCTCTGTCCCCTCATAACCCCAAACAACTGCTGTCTCTCTCTCTCTCTGTCTCGCTACCAACCCCCCACCACCTTATTCTGCTCTTCCTCGCCTCCTCCCTCTCAATCTATTTCCTCCTTCCCCCTCCTCCTTTTGCCTTTGTCAGACTGCGCAGTGTAAAGATGGAGCAGAGGAAACTCAACGATCAGGCCAACACCTTGGTGGACCTGGCAAAGGTTAGTCTGTCTCACCTCAAACACTTCTATTATTACATATTATTACTAAGTGAATGATGAAGTGTGTGTCTTTAGACTGGTGTCATGTATAACCAGATATATATTATGAAATGAAACTTTCTATTTACTTTGGAGCTCAGTCTGTAACTTAAGTTCCACTTTAATGTTCCTTATATTCACTCTTTTCCTTCTTTGAGACCTATTTTTTCCTTTTACTCCCCCATTAAACATTTTCAAAAGTGAATTTGAAAGTATTTGAGACCTACATTACTTTCACATTGCTCTCTTCTTCCTTACTATTTTATAATATTACTGCATTTCTTGGCAAGTTACAGCAACCGTAATTTAAAACTATTGGCACCGCTCTGTGTCACAGACATCTGCATCAAGTGGCCGTACCATTAAATCTGCCAGATCAGAGTGCTTATGTGAACAGGATCTTTAAGGCGTTGGGTCAAATGCCAGAGAAAATGTACCTCATTATGAAAATGATGTAAAGTGTTCGACAGGGTCTCAGTCCGTCGTTGAAATGGTCTGGGCCAGATGATGAAATGCTCAGAACACTCGGTGTGTGGATAGAGAGTACACAAGATGTCGTATACCTTCCACAGTGAAGATCACATGTTTCCAGCACATCGACACCAACTCCTGGTGCAAGACTACCCAGCTCCCTCAGAGTAACTTGACCTAACGTAACATACATTCATTGTAAACCGTATAGACGTGTGAGTACACTCATGGGTCAGCAGCTTGTGTCTGGCTGTATGGATGTCAGGTGACCCACCAGCTCGGAGCAAGAGGGGGGGGGGGGTTCAAAGGGATGTGCCTGACCGCGGCCTCATTTGATGTGGATGACATTTGCACTCCAGTGTGTATTTTTAAAAGCTGCTAAGGCCAACTCCTTCAATGTGTGTTTACGTGCCTTTTACGCTGCTTCATGGTCAGATCCATCTGTGTTCCCCCTTCACTTGTTCAGTGCCTCTTTCTTGAGCACTTTAAAGAAGTAAACCTTTGATTTCTGTCTCATAAACATAACAACCATTTAGTTCAGGTGGGTATGAAAAGATTTTGTGTCTTTTACTGAACGGTACTGCCATTAAAATGCTTGTCGCGTTAAACCCGCGGTGTCGCCAAAAAGAACAGAATAGAATAGAATTTAGTACGTTGTGTTTTATAATGCATAAAACTGTCAAAGAATAACATATACACTAGTGAGGCACATACATCAACCTCGAACCCACTGCATCTACGGTTTGAACAATAAATGACTGAGCTATAAAGACACTTTTCATTACGTGAATGAGTTGTGTCAAGCAAATAGATTAAGCGCTGAAGACCTTCTCGGGCTATAAATGGACCGGAGAAGCTGCTTGTTACATCAGTGGGAAGATAAAATCTTTGCTGACTTGCTGAAACTGTGCAGCTTCCCCTGCACATTGCTTCCTGTCATTATTTCTTCCTCTTCAGGCTGAGTAAGTCAGATTTTAAATGTCTGCTTATGTAATCCACAATGGACTATTACATGAAAGTTTCGTGAGCATGCTGCATCTTTGGTCAGTTCCATTCCCTGCATCTCTTCATGTGGATATGAAGTTTTTTGTTTTTTTTTCCTTTGTCTTGTCGTGTCGTCCTCTAAGCACATTTGCCTTCTCTCCTCCATTAGACCCAGAATGTGATGTACGACCTGGTGTCAGAGCTGCAGGAGCGCAGTGAGGAGCTGGACAAGCGCATCGGCACATTGGAGGACAAGCTGGACTCGGTTACGGGCAGCCTGCAGGCGCTGCCCTGCCTCATCTCCCAAGCCATAACCCAGCAGCAGCAGGACTTCCTGGACGGCTTTGTTCACCGCTTTCGGCCCGCCTCGCTAGCCTCCGAGCGCTCCGAACGCTCGGAGAGATCATGGACTTCCACCGCCCGCAGAAGGCGCTCGCCCTCCACAGCACCACACACCTCCTCAGATAGTGGATAACCTGGACGAATCAGCTCTGAGCCCCTCTTTACTAAACCAACTTGTCACCATATTCTGTCCCATCTAAAGCCGTCCATGTAACCGCCGGAGAGTCCATATCTGGACGAATAAAGAAACCCAAATCTTGACACCTGACCAGATCCTTGGCCCTACTGTCGCCCCCTCTCAACCCCTAACCTGTCCCCGAACGCCTTCCTCTGCAATCAACTTCAAACCCCAAATCCAATTCCTCTGTGACTGGGCCTCTCAGCGCAGGACTGGATCAGAGCTACTCCAAAAGAACAAAGAACGGCAAATCAAGACTTAAACCAACTAAAAACACAAATGCATCCAAAAACAGAAAAAGAGAAAAAAAAATTAAAAAATGACTGAAAAACCGAGATAAAGTAGAGATATGGTTTATGTTTTAGCCATTGTATGGCTGTTCAAGTTAGCTTTTTTGTAAAAGCCCTTGTATAGTTAAAAAATGACTGAGTTCAGGGTCGCTGGGGTGAGAGCTGGCTATCACACCGGAGAGTCCTTAACCACGAGGGGGGAAGTTGGTCCGTGGAGCTGTGGGCCTCGGCTCGTCTGCTGGCCCTCCGAGGCCATGGAGGACATCAGTCCACCCATCCGTTCGTCTACGTGTTTGTCCGGTTAGGGGAGCGAGACAAACCATTGGATTTCCCTTTCTAAAGACTAGTGTCATGGATTCTTTCCCAAAGGTTAGGGTGGGAGGTTAGGAGAGGCTGGGAAAGCTCTGACTTCTCGTCAGTGTTTGAAAATACACTCGAGGGTGGGGGGGGGGGGATGGGAAACTGCTACACAGAAGAGCAAAGGGGACACATATGGCATTACTACTGGGTAGGAAAAATTTACACAATTGCCAACTTCAAGGTTACAGCTTCCTTGTTCTTACCAAGGAAAAATGAGAGCGACTATCTTTTTTAGTTACATATTGACATGTGATTTTTCAGTGCCTGAATGTATAAATAGTAGAGGGTTATTTAATTACTAATTTCAGAGCTTTTTTACGATGTTAACAGTCTGAATACAGCATTGCATTCCTTTTTCAGATACATTCCTCTCCAAAAACTGAAAGAAAATGTCTTAATGTAATGCATAGCATTGCCTCCATTACATATACACTATTTCTACTAACACCATGAGAAACGAAATGTGTTCAGAGAGCAAGCGAGACAGGCTGAGAGAATATTTATGTCGGAGAACGAGTTCACTTTTAGCTCAATGCTGCAAACCCACGCGCACAACAGTGAAATACCGTATGAAGTAGTCTACCTTTCTCACCACCACTAATTAGAGCTTCCTGTGGTCTTCAGATAACGGCATGGCCCTTGGTCTGCTGGTCCGCACGGCCACACAAGCACATGTCAGCGGTCCTACTGAGGAACCACCGCTGCCCCTTCACATGGTTCTGTGCAAAGAAAGTGGAACACACTCTTTCAAGGATGGCTTGATGATTTTCATGATTTGGATTTTAATTGCTTTAATTTTGTTTGTTGCATTTCATTTCCCTGTTTGATATATGAGGTGAAGAAGAGTCAATACTACAAAAGAATCCCGGACGGCTGCAAATAAAAGTGCTGACGAAACTTTGAAGGTTACGTAACTGTGCATTGTTCCCTCAGCAAGTTATCAGGAAGAGTTTTGACATTTTTGGGACATTTTTTCTCATGCTTATGTCATGCCTGCCTCATGTCCACTTTCTAGCAAAGACAAATAATAAAGTTCCAATCTCTGAGGTAAACATTCAGCGACTGCTCACAAACTGTTAGCTTGGCATAGCTGGAAAAGGGGAAGAAGCAATGCTGTCTCTCTCTCCAACATTAGCACAAAATATATCTTAGCTACTTAATCTGTACAAAAACTAAGGTTGTAGACTGATATGAACAGTGTGCCGGTTAAACAAATATTAATACATCATTTTTCTCTCTTCCTTAGCTATGATAGCTGGCTGCTTAAGGGTAAGGCATCGTGCACATAGATGAACGACATGTCTCTATTCACTCCCAGTTTCCAGAAATGCATTAAAAAAATGGAGAATTTGCACCAATTCATGTTGATGCCAATCAGGTGTAGGGCTCGGCTGCATGCATAAACAAACAGTGGGATCAGAATGACCGGAAATGATGACTTCTTAAACCATGTTGAAAAAGATGTAAAGTATGCTGTGACTTAGAAGCAGTCCTGACCTACACTGCAGCCAGCCGCGAGGGGGCGATGTTTTTGGGTTCACTTTATGGGAGCAGTCGTGTCGTTCATCTTTACATACAATTTACCTGGAAGGGTGAGAAGAAATCATTGAATCCAACTTTCTCAAAATGGATTCTAAAATTAAAATTATTTTATCTACATGCCAGGCTTGTTTCAAAATGACAATGAAATACACATGAGCTACGGAGCCCCAGACATGTGTGTGTGGGGGGGGGGGTCAAATTAGCGGACACTGAAATTACAGCGCGTACGTATTCAAGCCTTTATGGTAAATGCATTGAATCAATCCCGAATGAGCTGGCAGACAGGAAATCACAATAAGCGCCGTCATTTCTGGCAATACTTGATGTATGAGTAAAAGACATCTCCTTTGCTTACCCAGTTGTTTGGGAATAATGTACTGCAGTGGCCCTGTAGTACTGTCACTGTTATAATGTTAAAGTTCTGGGATTTCAGACTGTCTGTGAAAATGTTTCAGGAGGGTATGTGGTTGGATGATATGAGGGGGCAGAGTGTGTGTGTATGTTAGGGATAAGAGAGCCGAGATGAGACGAGAGCACGCGTTCGTTGTTGTTGTTTTTGGCGTAATTATGGCCGACAGTAACTGTTACAGTTTCAGTAATAAAAAACCTGTTTGCCAGCAGCGCCTCATCGACCTTCTGATGTCCAGTCAGACGCTGCAATATTATATCATGGGAACTATTTAATATTTCATGCCAATGAATTCATATTTTTTTCTGTGTCATGTCTGGGGCTCTGTAATGAACTGTGACATAGAAGAAATTTTAAATCTCAAAAGCATGGAACAGGATTCATCCTAAAGTTTGAATGAGTAAAGGAGTTTGAATGGTAGATAATCCCAAATTGCTGTCAGTGCTAAAAAAGAACAAAGTGCGACCTTCAGCTGACAGGCAAAAAGAATCATTATTTCTTGGATCTTAATTATTTCCGAGCTGCTTTGGGACCGGTCGGGTCCAAGTGGAAGCCTGTGAGACAGAACGACTTCGACCCTCCCACAGCTTCTGGACCGGACAGAGAGCACTTCATTTAAGAACACACTGACTCTGCTACAAGTGGAACTTAATCAAGCATGAATATTACCGTTTTTCCTTTCAACTTGAGTTGATGAAGCATGACTTTTTACTTCCCTGCCATGCACCCCTCGTGCTACACCCCACCCTCCCAGTTTGAAGGGATCTATCATGCCATTAGAGGCTCCGTTTCAATCAGTGTCATCCAATGAGTCAGCACGGCTAATGGAAGACTATCTGATTACGGCCTCACCTGCCTGTCCGTATCTAAGGTTTCCACCTCTTCATAACACCGGAGCTTCAGCCTCTTGTTTGTCATCTGTCATCATTATTAAGAACATCAGCCACACTCCACACGCGGACACAAAATGGCCTGCAGCGAAGACATCTGATTGGTTCAAATAGGAAAAAAAGAGGGAAGAAGCAGGGGAATGTCTCGGTCTTATTCCATGTTGCAGTCAGTTTGTCGGATTCAGTTACACTCCATGATGCCGGGGGGTCCAGGTAACGGTGTTGATGCTTCATCCTTCATCAGGGAACAGGGAAGAGTGAAAAAAAGAAGGGGCCATCGCTCATTTACTGACAGACATCTGTTTTGGCTCAGGGGGGCTGTGAACAGCAAGGGTTGGTGTCCTGTAAATATGACCTCATTGTAGATGTCGCCAAGTAAACGGGACAAATGGTGAACCGCAGGGGTAAAGGTGGCCGGATGCAACGCACAGCATGCTGCAGGTACATGCAGCAGAAAACCTTGAAAGGTGGAATCTGAAGGGTTCGGAATTCTGGCAAATGTCACCCTCTTTTTTGTTCTTCTCTTCCTCTGATGGAGGTTTGATCAGGTTCTGATATTAAGTTTTGATTTTATCCACTTTTTTTCCCGTCCTTATCCTGTCACGAACAAAGACCTGCCAAAACACCATTCCAATATTTAATAGTGACCCACTAGAAAATAAAAACACACACAGTATTTTGTAATGAAGTGAGGGACATTCATGATGTTATTCTGATGATGGTAGATGAGTCAAAGTGAAAAACCCAGAGTCTTTTATTATCCAGAAAATCGTAGGCTTTCCTCATAGAGCAGGCATCAGAATAACCTTCCACTGAACAATAACAGAGTGAAAAACCCCCAAAAGTGAAGAAATGTAACCCAACCATTGTTCTGTGTACACTGCCACATGATGCATAATGTACGTAGTAGCACTGGAATAAATCAACTTTTAATGGATGGCAAATGGGTTTAACATATTCTCTGTAAACTGTTTCGCTGTTCCTTCATTTTGCAGGTGAACTTTTGTCCTAGCAAGGAGACACACCAAGGTGAAATCATTAAAGACTATCTTCAGCTATGACCGTTGCTTGCTTCTTTTGTACCAGCAGAGTCTTCAGCGCTTATTTAAACTGCACTGTGACGCTTGAAAGGGCAAAACTGCTTCGACCGGTGTTCTCAAACCATAGCTCATTTACCAACTCGTTTTTTATTGTCAACATCCATGGTCACTGGGTTGCCGTTGTGTGTCTTTTGTTGTCCTGTTGTGGCTTTTGTACTTATCAATTCCTCAATTGCGCTCATGGGAATTCTCTTGGCCAAAATATGGAGGTCATGTTTTCACCCCTGTCTGATTGTGAAGAAAATTGCACAAAAACTGCCGATTGTATCACAAAACCAGATGGGACGATGTAGGTCAGGAAAGAAACCGTTCCATGTTGGTGCCTATCCAGGAATTTTCTTTTACTTTATCAAACATTGTGTGATCAGGGCGATTTTGCCATTTTCTCTGAGAATAATAGCTCCTGATGAGAGAACTCTGCCATATTTAGGAGAGTGATATTTATGAGCCTTTTTGTGCTGAGTGCCATTCTAATTTTCCATAAAGTCAACAGAATTACAGTCACTCTTGCTGTACACCAATCTGAGCAACAATGTGAAATAAAAGGGGACATTGCACCACGCTGGACCCAATTCTGGCACCAAAAGTTGGGTCGGTGCGTGTGCAGACGGACACAGACATCGCACGTCATCTCCCGTAAAACCGTGAAGCAGGGACGTCCGAAAACATGATTACAGGAGGATGTATCGGTCTAAACGTGAACACCACGCCAGAGGACACACAGCTGCTGAGGTGCCGTTCCAAGGTTAACACACACACTTTAATGGTCATATAACAAGCTACCATCCATGTCCACATGCACAAACAAGGCTCAGCCTGGTTAATTACAGCCAAACCAGGAGGGACTTGGCAGCGGACCCATATTCTGCGAGAGTGACAGAGTCAGTCACCCTGCAGTTGTTGCTACACAACCTGAAGACATGCATCAGTGAAAAGCACCAGGCACAGCTCTTTTCCTGCACATCCCTCCCTCGAGTACAGAATAGCCAAATTGCGTATTTTGAATCATGTGATGCGAGAGGGATCACCTATGAATTTGAATATACGGTCATAGAGCAAAGGAAAAAAGCTGCACCAATCATGTCCTGAGCAGGTACGGCTGCCTGTATTCCCTCAGTAACCATATCTGTCTCTTAATGAGCGCAGTTAAGTCATCCAGCCAAGACTTATTCTGTTTAAGTGAGAAAGGCAAGAAAAAGAGGGATCCAATTACCAGGGATCCCCCGTAGAGGGGACTGAAGATCAGCCCGTGGTGAGGGAAGACAAGAGAAGGAAGCGGTTTGCGGAGGATTGAAGATGACCCTCGGACTGGGGGAAGGACACGGGGGGAGGTATCAGTTGGCGCAGCGCTGAGGATTGTCCCACAGAGTCAAAGGCTTCTTCTGGGACAGCTTGCAGGACGAAGGGGAAGTAATTTATTGGATTTTTTTTTTTTTTACTGGCCCCTCTCCCCTCCCTCCCCTGTCTGTCTGCCCTAGGAGCTAATAGCTAGCTGCTGCATTATGCTTAATGCCCTCGCGATCACTTTGGGCTAACGTGGTTTGGCATACACTTTGGGAAATCAGAGAGAATGGGGGTATTGATCTTGGTTTTTGGCCTTGCTTAATGCACGGTGCTGTAAATGCTGGAGAGTGGGTGTGAAGGGCCTTCTCATTTCATCCAATGTTTTTTTGAGTGTCGTTTGTTTCTGCATTCAATCATTCCACTCTCTTTCTCTCCCTCTCTCTCTCTCTCTCGCTGTAGCTTTCCTGCTTCATTAAGCTGTAGAGGAAGAGCTCTGCGCTCTAAAGCCATACGTCAGGACATCAAGCATACAAGTGAACATACATGTACATACAGAACTGTACCAAAACTACAAATCCATCCGTTTCTCAGAGAATAATTCATGCACCTTGTTGAAAAAAAGATTATGTTTCTGATATTTATGAATTTGGTGTAGATCCAAATTTGAATTTGAATATGGCTTCACATGAGGACTGTTGGGCCTGAGTGGACGTATGGACTGCTCTGAGTGACAAGTGACAAGTGAGCATCCTGTCCTACAACAATAAACAGGTGCACAAATGTCATGATTTAACCTGTGCTACTGTTAAGAGAATGAGCTGTACATTGAGGTATAATATAATGAATCAAATATTCAAGTTATCAGATGCAAACAGTGAAACCTGCTTAATAAGTGCTTTCTATACAGGCTACAGTTTATATAATCTATACCCTCCCTCTGGATGACCTTTGCATTATTCTGCATATTAGTTGCAGCTGAACAGGCCCTGGTGCCGGCAGCAGGGGACAAGCACGGCAGCACCAGATGAGGTAGCCCCAGGCCAAGGCCACTTGTGGAACCTGCTACTCACTTGAGAGAGTTGGATGCATTATGTGTTTACTGTACTGTGGGCATGTACCGCATAGTGTGTGTGTGTGTGTGTGTGTGTGTGTGTGTATGTGTGAGAGAGAGAGAAATTGCTGGAGGTTGAGGGGTGGTGGTGGTGTGGGGACACTACAGATGTCCTTGCCCTGAGCTTTTCTCTGCGCGAAAATCAACGCTGCTCTGGAGGAATCGTTGGCACAGACTGACGTCACATTAAACAGCAGGAGTGACTCCTGGAGTCAGATGTGGAGGTTTCGATCTTTGCTGGGGGAGAAATCACCAGCGTCATCGCTTCAGGGAACTGCTGCAGTGAGACAGGATACTGTGAAAATTCTGAGTTGGAAACTTTACAGTATCTCAATGTCAGTATGTTTCTATTTAATTCCATTCATTTCACACAATTAAAGAAACATGGTCTAAATATTATGAGACATTCAGTGGGAATGATTAGTGTCTGCACTCAAGCTGATGTTACTGAGTAAACTGTCAAAGCAACAAAAGTTAAACAGATCTTTTCTTTGTAGATTTAAACTAAATGAAAATAGAAATACCAACAAGTTTTCATTTAAAAAATGATCATGCTCTATATTCATGTTTAGCGATAGAAAACGTTTCTATCTGTGGTTCATCTACTTAAATATGTGCGTATATGTGCAGGTGGATGTTTCCACGGGTGGGGTGGAGCTAAAGACCCCTCCCCTGCACAGATGTCAGGCTTTTTCAATCTGCAATCAAAGTACCCTTGGTGATTGGTGGCTGTAACCATAAAGGAAGGGACGGAGCGCGGCCTCTGCCCTGCTGTGTTTTTGTCCTCCCAGCTCTGGGCCGAATGGATCACTCGATGAACTGTGGGCCTGCAGTGTCTCTGGCTGGCAAGGAAAGTAAAAAAAGAATTATTTTAAGGAAACTTGTGCGGTGTGTGTTCTGAACTTGCTGGTTTGCTTTGAGTCCTCCTCAAGCAGTTCTACGGTATTGGTCCACTGGTACAGTGGCCAGGCTTTTTTATGTGGAATTGCACAAACCTCTGAAGTGAAAATTGTAAAGAGAGACCAGTGAATGAACTGCACTGACCTTTTGCACTGGAGAAACAGCCAGAGAGGGAGAGGTTTCATGGACTCTTAATTTAACATCCTGTTTCCTTTACCCAGCGCCTGCACCAGCTGGAGCGCAGTATGAGCCGACCCTGCCCCATATTGATGACTGTGCTTAAAAGAAAAAGAAATAAATCAACCAAAAACTCCATCTGGACCGCTGTGGTCTCGATCAGGGCTCTGAACTACTTATTCAAATCACATCGTACCTTCATTCATTAGAGAGCATTTTTTTCAATTGATGTGCCCTGGCTGGAAATGAAGACGGTATGGAAGAGAAAAGATCACATAAAAAGGAATAACTGATGACTGGAATAAAGAAACAAGCGGGTGGGGGGGGTATCAGGAGTCAGAGAGAACACATGGGAGCATGCTGCCCTCTGGTGGCGAACACTGCAGCTCTCCTACAGCGAAGCCCCGACGGTGGAGATGAGAATGAATAATTCATAACAGGATGATAAAGCAGTATTTCACAGATCTTAGATATGAGATGTAATTGATCGTGTTGGCCTGATATCAAACACATGCTTGTCTCTGAAACTAAGTGTTATCTCCTTGATGTTATGTGATGGTCTAAAGTGATATCCTTAATGTGAAAAGTGCTGCCATGCTGGGCTGCCTTTCAGTCTCAGTCAATGTATGAGTGGATTATAGTTTTTTATTTTTTATTTTTAAATAGAATAGCAGGAGTCTGCGGTCCCAGCAGCCCAATGGACGCCCAGGAGCTCAGGTTGTTGGCTACCTGCATCATTTCAGGTGAGCTCTCCACCTACTCACCTCCATTTTATATACGTCAACAGTTCCACCTCTAACTCTCTCTCTCACTCTCTCTCTCCACCACAGACCTTTCAGTCTCAGTCAATGTATGAGTGGATTATAGTTTTTTATTTTTTATTTTTAAATAGAATAGCAGGAGTCTGCGGTCCCAGCAGCCCAATGGACGCCCAGGAGCTCAGGTTGTTGGCTACCTGCATCATTTCAGGTGAGCTCTCCACCTACTCACCTCCATTTTATATACGTCAACAGTTCCACCTCTAACTCTCTCTCTCTCTCTCTCTCTCTACCACAGATTAACCTAGTAGTGCCAGTCAGCACCAGCCCAGAGGCGGCTCAGGTTTAATGTTTAAACTCTAACCCCCCCCCCCCCTCTCAACACACACACACACTGGCCAATCGCTCTGCATGTGCTGAACAGAGCGTCCAGCACCAGGAGTGAGTCACCTGAGAGACTGACGAGGCTCAGCAGAGTGACCCTGGTGGACACAGCGGCCATTTTGCATTCGGTATCAGTTCCTGTTCCATAAAAAACAAACAGTCAGGGGTCCCATGGGAACCTCCAGCTTCCTTCACCTGAGGGACGAGTCGGGGTGAAACGGGTAAGGGCGACTGGCGTTCATTTTACATCACTGTTTTCAAGTTTCTCAGGTCTGTTATTGACGCGTTTCCACGGCGATATGCTGTGACGGTGTCATGACTGTGTAATAAGCGCTCATGCAGCAGCTCACTGAGTCACAGCTCAGCTTAAACTCCCCTGTCATTAGTGCAGTGTGAGCGGTGCTGCAGTCACACACTCTGAAATGTGGTTAACGATTCATTCCAGTGGCTTTAGATTGTTTTGGCCCATGTGCTGCAGATCATACTCAACATGTGTGCTTCTTTTATTGCACGATTGCAGGCATTGCTTGACTCACATTCCACATGAAAAGTTGTCTCTTGTCACTCTGATGATGTGAGTGTAGTTATATATAGGATCAAACGCCGAGATGTAAAGTTTTCTGTGCTTTTTCTATTTGTTAGCAGGTTTATATATAAATATAAATAAAAGATCACTGGGTTGATCAAGGAATCATTATTCGCTCAAAAATTCCGAGACATTTTAATTAATCTATCAGAATAATTCATGGACCTTGAGTCCCGTTAAATATGATTGATTTCAGAGTGTTTTCATTGTTTCTACAAATAGTTTATTTCTCTTTCCTCCCTGCACAGTTTCTTTCCCTCTATGCCTCATGAGGATTCCCTGATTACGCCGATCTCCACGAATTATCAGACTTCAGCATGAAGAGCTGGAGCAGCAAATTCAAGGGACAGGAGCCAGACAGCGAGGCCGGGTCCTCCTCGAGTAAGAGGAACTCCACCAGTGATCCGCGGGTGCCTGTGTGGGTTACTCACACACCCACACCAGATGATGATGTCACAGATGGAAACTCCACATCCGGCACTTCACCACACGCAGACGAGGACGACAACAAAAAAGGCAGCATGAAGGACAAGCTGAGGTCCCTCATCCCTCATTCGTGGGGGGGGATTCTGCATAAATGGTCACGAGAGACCAGCTCTGAAACCAGCATGATTGGGATCCAGATCCTTCCTAATGGGACCAGGGTGAGTCCTCCTGTAAGTCCGCTTACTGAGCGCAAGAACTGGGCGGCCTCGCCGAGCGACTCCAGCCTGAACTCCCGAAAGCCTTTGCTGAGGGAGAGCCCCACTGACGAGCTGTTTGAACCAGGCCCAGCAGAGGAATCTCTGCTCAGCAGCATCCACCCTGCAGAGTACTATGCCGAGAAGCTGGAGGTCTATAAGTTGAAGTACTCCTACTTGAAATCCTGGCCAGGCCTCCTTCGACTTCTCGCTGGACTTCAGCTCTTGTTTGGGGGCATGGTCCTCGCCTGTGTCATCGCCTACATCAACAAAGACAGCGAGTGGTCCAACATGTACGGACTCTATAACGGAGCATATAACAATGGGCTCGGAGTGTCCGGATACAGCTACACAGGCCCCATGACGCCATTCATCCTGGCCGTCGCCGGGGTCACCTGGATCATTACCCTCTGTCTCCTGGTGGCAGGAATGACCATGTATTATCGCACCATCCTCCTCGACGCCCCCTGGTGGCCACTGACAGAAGCCTTCATTAACGTGGCGCTGTTCCTGCTCTACATGTCGGCGGGGATCGTGTACCTGAATGACTTGAACCGCGGAGGGCTGTGCTACATGACCATAGGAGTCAACCCCATCATGGCCAACCTGTGTAGGGTCGATGGGGGCCAGATGGCGGGGACGGCCTTCCTCTTCATCAACATGACTCTGTATCTGGGAAGCTTCCTAGTATGTCTGAAGATGTGGAGGCATGAGGCTGCACGGAGGGAGAGGGAGCACTCTGGGAACAAGGTAGAGTTTATATAGATGTGTATGCGTTCTGGATTAAAAGGCTTGTCCGTCGTGTTTACATTTCTGCTACTTGTGCCATATCAAATGTCACATTTATTGCTGACATCGGTAAGTGATACTAATATTGATTGCGACTGCGTCTGCAACAGTCCCCGAAAATAACTGTGGCAGACCAAATCCAATAAAATTGAGTCAGTCAAGACAATCTGCAGAGAGCAGGCCTCCTGTCAGTATTGATATGTCAGTGGTTCCTGCTGGGCGCTGCTGTGGCAGTCGACCCGAATTGGTCCCAAAGCTGCAAACAGTTTTTCTTGACTTTGTTGACCACCTGAATATGAGATGTGAGATTCCCTACTGACGTCCCGATGCTTTATCAATGAAGCTTTTATGATATCTTGAAAAATGTAAAAGTACTGCATGAATACTAAACAATAAGAAACGGCTATATATGTTAAATTGCTGCTGTTGTCACGGAGGTTGCTTTTAACAGAGAGAACCACTAGTGAGGGATCTGATCCATTCATCACACGTTTTAAATTATAAAACTGGATTTGAGCCTAATGTCCGTGATAATAACACATGGATTTGTTTTTGTCTTCCAGAGTATTTGTTACTGTTCCCTTTAAAAGTAACCAGCCGTATTAATGTTGGCAAACAGGGTCCGTGTTATCGGGCATCGCCGTCAACACCTGAGAGACAAACTGCTTGGTCAGCTATAATATTAGATGAGACAAGAAGCTCAGGTCGAGACTGAGCAACACAATAATTAATTCCTTCTTTCTGTCGAGGGAATGAAGCTTCAAAGGTTTTGCTTGTCACAGCAGAAAAATAGGGGCTGTTTTTTTCCACTGACTGTTTTTTATAAATTGCATATATTTTTTAATTTTGTTTGACAGCATAACTGATAATTGACTGTGGACTTCTCAGAGGGAATCTTGTAATGACACCAGCCAGCATTCATAATTCATTTGATGGTTAACATTTCTGACTGACGCGCTCTCTCTTTGACCTTGAGCGCCAGGAGGAGTTTCACCGGTCCGTCCCTCTGGCCCCTCCCCCCAAAAAACGGATATCGTTCAAGGATGAAATGAATAAATCTCCAAATAAAAACAACGTGGGGCCAAATGCACTCGCCCCTGAGGTCCACAACAACCCCGTCAGTCTGAAGAGAGACGCGGCACCTGAATGCACCCCCAAGTCATTCATCATCGCAGACTACATCATGTGAGTGAACATTTAAAGCAACACTTTAATAGCTGTCAGCATGCGACAGCGCCCTCTGCAGCCACATTTGAATTCTGTTGGGCTCTGTGCGGGAGTGATGAAGCGAAAAACAGTTAAGCCTCTCTCTGTACATTAACTGTCACACACATATATACTTGATGATCAGTTGTCTAAAAGTGATGCCACCTCTCTCTGTAGGAAGTACCCAGAGATCAGCTGTGTGGAAGAGCGGGAGAAGTACAAAGCAGTTTTCAATGACCAGTATCAGGAATACAAAGATCTTTACCGAGACATCAGCGCCACGCTCGGTAAGTTCAGAGAGCTGGACGCCATGATGACACGACTCCTCAGAGAGGGAAAGAGCCATGAGGTGAGATGGATTTAATTACTTGCATATGTCACCTTAACCATTTGTGTGAGGCCAAAAGCTCAGCTGTGTGGTTTGCGTCATTTTGTTTCCTGTTAGGATCAGCGGAGGATTCAAAGCATTCTGAAGAAGTATCGGCAGAAAAAGAACGTGAGTGATTTTGTGACAAACAAAGGGGATCATTCTGCTCTGTGTCGAAATATTTGCTATCGTGGCAGCTAACTATTGTGTAAACACTCAGGTGTTGGCTCTCTCTCAGTACAGCTGCCAACTGAAGCAAATAATACTGTCTTCATTATGAAATGTGGTTAAGTCTGGAAAAAGTCATTTAATGCTGCAGCTGATTCAAAATGAATCAGACGAGACTTCAGCCGACAGAAGGGAAGGGAAATTGAAAAGATTTGGGTAATTAAGTTTTCAGCCACTAATTATGTGTCTGTTGGTTTAGGACCCTGCCTTCCTGGAGAAAAAGGAACGCTGTGATTATCTGAAGGCCAAATTAAGCCATCTCAAAAACAGGATCCACACGTTTGACCAGGGGACATTGTCAAAGGGTCAGACGTGAAGAAAGTCCTAATCTTTTTGTCTCCATGTTGTTCTTGAATCAGTGTATGCTTTACGATTCATGTCCTGGAATAATCAAACATTTTCTACATAAGTTTACAATAAACTTGTTTTCACTTGTACTCCCTGTGCAGTTTTTAAAATATTTTCTTTGGTCAATTGAGATTACTGGAGTATTTCAAATTGTTGGATTTCAGAATAAAATATATAAGTTGATTTTTCAAATATCTTCTTTTGGGATGAGTGAACACACATGCGCACACTCACATGCATGCAAACACAAGCCAAAATTATGTATTTAAGATGCTTTCATTCATCGACTGATCAGCATGTTGGCCTCACACTTGGTATGTGTATTGAATATTGCAATGTTGAATTTTGCGTGATTTTGAACATGCGATACTTTAAATATAAAATGTTGTAATATTTAAACAAACTAGAGCAGGAAAAACCAGGTAGGATGAATGTTTTCTAACTTTATTCTGAACCATAGACGGTTAACAGTATAAAGTATATTATAAAACTTTACTTCATTTGATGAGTTGATGAGAACTCAAAGTCCAAGGCAGTTCCACAGAACACAAGAACGGCCCATTACAAAGAGGCAAATTTAGAATTAGCACTGCGCTACTTGCTTACAAAAAAATTCAAATAAGTAAAAGTATCAATAATTTTTAATATTATTTAATTTTTTGTTGTTGATCCTGCTCTCATGTAGAGTACTGTTTGTTGTTGTGCAGGCTGCAGTGAGTGTGTGTTGAGGAGCAGCGTGTGTCAGTGTCAGGGGGGCTGCAGTGGGAGCAGCAGGTGAGTGAGAGGCAGGTGAAGTGTTCCTCTGCTGGGACTCAGTCACTCTGCTGCTTTGCTCTTACTCAGGCACTACAGTAACTTTATCTAACAAGCTTTTTTTTTTTTTTTTTTTTTTTTTTTTTTTTTCAGGAGAATGATGAGGTTTATGACAGCGGGTGAATTGTACGGCTGTTAACAGACGCACAAGAGGGAGGTGTGCGGCATGAGGGCGGCTGAGCCGAACCGGTGCACAGCAGAAGACCGTTTTCCTCTGGTGTGTGGGTGAGTTAATGGCTGTTTTGCGAAGTGTAACAACATTTCAGTGGACGTTTTCTGTTGTGTTTGTTCGGTTAGACCTGTTGAAAGCGTGGACTTGTGTTCATGTGTTAATAATTAAACTTTGGGAAATGACTGTCTTCAAATAGAGTGGTCAGATCTTACACGCGGAATCACAAACCAGCAGAAGTTTAATATTCAATTCATTGCAATGTATTCCCATGTGAGTGAAATAGAGAGAGATGTGGATAGATTAAAAATACAGCCCTGTTAATGTTGAAAATGAGGATATATGCTTTTACAATAATCACCAATTCATGTAATTTGGTCTTGATAATTGATAGACTAACCACAGATGTTGTTATGGACAAAAAGAAAACAGACTGATGATTTTAATTGGCAGACAGAAATGTTCAGATCTCTGTGAAAGGCTCTGTTGACTAGTTTAAGTTAAGTTAACCGATTTCTGTGGCCAACCACCCCATTGCGATTAAAGAGGAACGTATGTGTTGGTTTCACAAACTGGCTCGTCCACAGCTGACTGGGTTCATCAGAGCGCCCTGTCACTGTGCTGACCCTACAATACTGTAGCTGCAGCACAGGGAGGGAACACTGTCTGTGGTTCTTCCCCTGCAGTAAACGCCACGCATGGCCGCCCGGCTCGTCTCCCATCTCCTGTCGGCCTGAATTATTGAAGGCTGTTGGGTTGAGTTGCTTAGGAGTGATGAAGGGAGAGTCAGTGATACCAAACAGAAGGTTCCACGACGGGCTGAGGTGAACTTGATGTGCAGGTCAGAGTTCAAAACTGACTCACATCAAATGAGCTGTGCTGAGAAGATTAGAAATAGGTGTTTGGAGGCTAGTATAATTATCTTTATTTCAAAATTAACTTTTCAAGTCAATTTACTCAGGGTTAGCATAGCAGTTAACAAAAAGAGGAGTCAAGCAGAAGAAGACAAAGCAAAAAAACATTTTTTTATTAAATGTTTTTTTTTTTTTTTTATTGAATTTTACAGATTAGTGAACGTTAATCTGTAAAATGAAAAACTCCAGAAAGACCTTTTGCTGGAGCTGTTGTCTGTAAACAGTTTTATACATTTACATTACTGTGCGTGACAAGGACATACTAATACCAGAAATTAATTTAAATCGAATGCTTCCCTTCTCTTCCAGATGAAACTGGAGCAACATCCACCATGTATGACAGCCCCCCTGTGTACAGCCCACCTTACAGCACCGTGTCTCAAAACGTCTACCCCCCGAGGAGCGTCCACTCCCCTCAGAGCCAGTATGCCCCGTACAACTACCATCTCCCACCGGGCTCCCACTACATGGAGGGGACGCCTCAGCACTTCTACCGCTGGTATTCACCACCGGGGTTCGTCAAAACCTTCCAGGGCGCCACCGTGCTCATGTGCTTCCTCATCTTTGCCTGCGTGGCTTCGACCCTGGTGTGGGATATGAATGGATTCGGGTACGGGGGTTACACTGCTGGGGCTGCAGGGGGCGTTGCAGGGGCGGGGTCTGGATATTATGGAGGCAGCTATGGATATGGCGGCTCCTACATGACGCCGCAGTCGGCCAAGTCTGCAATGATCTCAATGGCTGCCATCAACTTCCTGGTTTCTCTGGGTTTCCTGGTTGGGAGCTTCTCGCGGTCCAGGACGATGAGGGGGTGCAGGTTTTACCTGACTGTGTTCATCTGTGACATCATCTTAGCAGTGCTACAGGTGAGGCTGGCTCACATGACTGAAGATGTGGAAACAATGGAAGTGATGTCATCTTTATTTTTTTAGAGGAAGTCTCCAGTCAGATCACAGAGACAAGGTTTCTTTTCCAGAGAATAGTCAATACAAATCAAATCAGTGGTGTGACTGAGCCCGTCTGTCTTTGTAGGGGATCATCGACATCATCTTTGTGATCGGCGTGAACCCGATGTCCCAGAGCTCACAGAGCATGTTGTACAACCCCATGCTGATGATGTGCCAGAACATCCAGGGCAGCCCCAGCCTCAGTGGCGGTGTGGGAGCAGGCTTTCCAGGCGGATTCCCCATGTACAATCAATACCTGCACCACTACTGCTACATGGACCCTGAAGAGGTTCGTTCAGTTGCTCCGTTGATTCTAATCTGGAGATTTCCGTTGCATTCTGGCCCATGTGATTCACTCCCCTTCCTCAGGCCGTAGCGCTCGTGTTGGGTCTGATCGTGGTGTTGGCATTGTCCCTGTCTGCTTACTACGCTTACAAGACCCGCAGCAAGATTTGGCGCCACGGCAAGGCTAACATCTACTGGGACGATCCTATGGTCAGACCAGTGGAGGGGCAGGATGTGCACGACTGGGTCAGTGAGTCCGAATCAGTTTCTGCACGTGGTATTTTAACAACTTTGGAAAAGGCAGACATCTTCTCCATGCACGCCATGAGCCAGACGCTCACGCTTAATTACACTAATTCCATGTGAATCTTATGACTATTCTTCTTTCCCTGTTTGTACCTCAAAGACATTTTTTAAAAATCTCATAATTTATGACTGCACCAAGTTCTCTTAAATTATTTGCATGGAAACATGTTTTTGAGTAGTTCTTGCATTTAGTTTGAGTGGAGGAAAGATCTGGAGGCCATGTTGCTTCTGTTTATGTCTGTATTACTTCCAGGCAGAGTTACATCACCACAGCTTTCTCTTTGGTCTTTTCCAGCACACAGTTTGTCTCAGGGTTGATATGAACTCGTTGGATTCTCAGGTTTTGTTAGCGACGGCGGAGGTTTCACTTGCTCACGTTACTCTGTTGGTGTTTATCTGCGGCACACCCAGGTTTCACTCTGACTGATTATTAACCCGTCGGGTGATAACGACGGCAAAGAAACCGCGTTAAATTCACCAACAACAAACACCACGGGACCTCCAGTCAAGGGACAAAGGTCACCAGACTCTTACAAAGTAATTCCGCTCATGACGATGTGCCAGGTTTAAAATTGCATGTTGTTTGAACACATTTCCTTGTCACACGTGAACGGTGGAACGGTGATAAATTTTGTAAATGATTCTTTGTTTCATCTAAAGAGGAAATGTTTAAAGGGATAGTTCACCCAATAAGGAAAATGGAGGTCAAAGCATGAAAACAGTGCATCCACGTGAGAAATGGAGCATTTTTTTCCCCAAGTTAACAATGAATTCAAGAATTTCTATAAATGTTTTTCAGTTTTTCAGGCCAAATGACCTTTTTGCAAAAATGCTAGAGGTCAAATGTTAACCTCCAGTGAGACTGTCTTGAAATAATTTTGCATAAACCATGTGGATATCGCCCATGTGCCTCTACAAGTCAATGTGAGAAGATGTGTAAACAGAATATGCCCTCAATGAAAATCTATATGCCGTATAGCATCTTGCTGTATCTAATAATGGTCCATCCAGGAGCATGTACTGTATTCATGGTTGTATGTGAAAGCTGTGCTGTTTGTTCTGTGTAGCCTCACGTGGCATTCAGCAGCCATTCATTTACCAGACGCACAGCGTGAATGCATCATGTCCATCATGACTCATTAGTGAAAGGGGAGAAACATCTTCAGTCAGTTTATCCAGCGAGGCCTTGGCCTACATACTGCCTATCAGTGTAGAGCATGTAGCGAGGCGCTTCATCGAGATGCACGCCCTATTCTGGGACACTCTCGTATCTCGGTGAAGATGCTTTGCCTTGCAGGGAGGCATATATAATGTATGGGGGATGTATAATATATAAAAAGGCTTGAGTTGCCTCTGAGTTGCTGTGTGAGACCCGACAGTGCATGGTGGCACTAAATGATTCAGATTGCGCGGCGGCTGCTACACACTGGCGCGGATGAAACACCTGGCAAAGACACATTTTCATCTAACGCACGGGGGAACCGTGTCGGAGGAGAGAAGGCTGTAGGATGCGTAGATTAAATAAAGGCACGGCGACGTTTTCCTCTGTATGCTGCGCGCATTGAATGAGAGCTGAATCAAAAAGCAGACGAGAACTGGGGCGTTAAACATGAAGTGGTGCGCAGCTCCTCCACGGGGAACACATTACCTCAACACTCAGAGGGTTTAAGTCATTTTGAAACACTTAAAAAAAAAAGACGAAATGATGAGTGAAACTGATGTTGAGCATGAAAAAAATAGTGAATGAATTTTAAAACACAAAGCAACTCCTCACCAGGATATAATATTCACATCATTGTTAATTGAAGACCTTTGAAGGTTTTTGTGTATTTCATTAGGTGCTGTATTTAACTGTTATTTTCATACTTTGCTGTAGGCAGCACTTGACAGTAAAGGGTCTCTGATCAGATTTTAGCTGTAGCTCTTTTCAGAAATGCCGAGTGGACTGAGCACACAGCGGTGCACCACAGCCCCTGCAGTTTCTGCAAGGCTTTATTTCCACACGGCAGATCTTCATCCGCCCGCACATTCATGAGATCCATATCACAGGCGGCTTCCTCCAGACACTCACATTAGCTCACTGGATCCTCATCCTTTGTGACTCCACTCCGATCCAGAAATAGGTCAAAGCCTAGGAGTCATTAATGATGCATTAAACAGTATGACAGTGGAGTATGTGAGGTGGAATACAGAGGCGGCGCCTGGTCTCATTTAAAGGCTGTTTTCTTTAGGCCATGTCATTTGTAATGTTGCGTTGTTTAAAGGTTCTGTTTGATTAACACAGAGAGGGGAAGGGAGCTCTGGTTCTCTGCCGCATGTAGACCTGATGAACAATGAAAAGATGGAGCTGCAATAATGTTTGTTACCCAAGTCTCTATCTGTGGTGGTGATGCAGACGCACAATCATCCACACCCAGGTTCACATTTTGATGCTGATGCAAGAAAAGAATTGAGGTGAGATGTTGATGATCTTTGAAGGGACATATGGGCTGATGTGAGCCTTATATTTTTCTGTTGTGTGTCTGTGTCCTTGGATTGGTGTGCGCATGTCATGATGCAAAATAAGCTTTCGTGCTTCAATAGTGAAAGACCTTCGGATCGCATCATCTGCATTGTCAGAATACAGATGATACAGACTCAACTGAACCAGCGCTCACAGACTTCTCATTTATATTGTATTAAATAACGAGTCTTTCTTGGCGTCGTCTCAGGTGAACACCGATGGAGACGTGCGCAGCGCGCAGCAGGCACCGACTGTTTTGTCCGAGAGAGCGCCGCCTGACCTCAGAGTGGAGAACAGCGTGGTCTCCTATAGCAACGCGACAGTCAGCCTCCACAGCGAGGGGCCGTACAACAGCAACAGGTGAGAGATGCTGACGCTCGCACCATCAGCTGTCACGTGCTGTGATCTGTCTACCCCTGACTCGTAAAACATGTCACATGGTTTCTCTGCTGACCCCAGTGCGGGCGCTGAGCCTCTGTACCAGAACAGCAGGGTCACGGTTTACTCCAGCAGCTCCTCGGATGAGGTCAGCGGCGTCCCAAATCCTCCTCCTCCTCCTCCTCATCATCATGTGAAGAGGAAAGAGAGGAACGATCGAGAGCCACGCCCCGCTGCTCAGGAGATGGTCGAGTCTCAGTGTGAAACCGGATACACCACGGGAGACACCGGAAATGAACTGGACCAGGATCACACAGCTTATCTCTACAGGTGGGTCGCTGCTCTGCTCACACCCAGGTATGTGCTTGTTTTGGGTAGAGAGGGAAGAATCGGGGTCATGTTAAAAAGTTTTTAACATGACTCATTATATTTTTTAATAGATATTTGGTATTGAAATGCAAGAATGTGTTGAATATGAGCAAAATGTTTTTAAGTTGGCTGAATGTTTTGAGCGACTTTGAGTTAATAGGACTTTCCCCTCAGTACTTGCCCCAGTCCAAGCATTAATGGTTTTCATTCAATAATAATTTCCTTCCTACATATTCCTCCTATCCCACTACAGGCTGTACCCAGAGATAACTTCAGACGAGCAGCGGCAGCAGTACAAGCGGGAGTTCGACTCCGATCTGGCCTGTTACAAGAGGCTCTGTGCCGACATGGACAACATCAGCGACGAGATGCACAAGCTGAGCCGGGAGCTGGACACGCTGGACGAAAGCTCCATCAAATACCAGGTGAACAGGAGTCACAGCTGTCAGAAAACCGAGACGGATGTCTCTCAGTCTTATGTGCAGATCATTTATTTATTCATCGGTGTGCCTGCGGCAGTTAAGTGATAGAATGTTTCTATTGTCAGGGTGTGGCAGAGGAGTATAACCGACTGAAATACCTGAAAAGGGTGAGTGGATTTAGATCTGTGCCATCATGCAAAGAATCAAAATTTATAGTTTTATTTCTCCCAGAGCCATTAATGTCAATCGTTCATTGTCCCCTCTCCTATAGACACCAGACTATCAGGCCAAAAAGAAGCAGAGCAAACAACTTCGACAAAAGCTTTTCCACATCAAGCGCCTGGTGAAAATCTACGACCAGGGTCTGTGTTAGTGTCTGTGACCTGTTCACACACCAGAGGACCTGTCTGAAGAAACAGACTCATCCTTCAGGGCAACAGCTACAGCCCATCCCAACATGGAACTGACCCCATATTCACTTTATGAGAGCGCTGAGGACTTTACCCTGTGTGATTGTAAACCACACAACTGTAAGTGTTCACGTTTTATTTGTTGACCCTTGCAGTTTCCTTTGTTGTTTTAGTTTCCGCGGCAGTTTAGAGACTGTATTTCAGGGTCCAGTGTTTATTGGAAGTAGCGATAATATACGAGGGCAAAGATGATCATTGTAAATACGGATTGAAACAGCTGTATCAATACACTTGTGCCTCGACGGTACATGTTGCAGTGTTTATTTGGCATTCTTCATACAGATGTAATTACAACACTTTTTCAAGTAGTTTGAAAAAACAAACAGACATAACAAAAGACACGTTGTCATCTTTTGATTTTTTTTTTTTAATAACATTGCCATACACAGGAAATCTTTAAAACTCAAGAACTCAGTAACACAAGGATAAGAAAACATTAATAGTATATTTATCTTGTTTTTTTCTCTCTTCTCTACGACATGTGTTTGTGTGAATCGCTGCCTAAAAAGAACACCCAAATAACTTTCAGAAAGAGTGGCGACAGATCACGACGTCAAGTCTGTTCATTTTTGTCATTTTCACGTAAATGCTGAAACACGGCTCCAGTCACAGTTGATTTCATGTGGTAAAAACCAACAAGCGACTTCGTAAACTGAGGTAAACTCCGTGTGGACCAGCAAATCGACGGCCTTAACTCGTCACACACCGTGTGATATATTTTGGCATTGAATATCCTCAAAGTGCAGCCTCGTTCATCACAACTCACTGCAGCTTCCGCCCCGATGCTTTAGATCTGAGCGCGTGTCTACAGCCGCTGTGACGGCGGCACGACCGCCAGCGTGTTGACATCTGAACAGATGGCAGAGGTATTTTTCATGTAAATACATATAGAAAAGAAAATGCTTAGGAACTAACAGAGAAAGCAACACTTTAAAATGGATCTTGAATTACAGAATGTAAAAGAAGTAAAGTCTCAACTGAGCAGAGATCCAAAACAACATTTGAACATGCAAAAGGACAAAGCTGGCTGTAATATATACACACACACACACACACACACACGCACGCACACACCCACACACTTCAACACTTTTCTCAAGGGGACCAATGCCTCCAGAAACAGCACTGGCTGACTGATAGCGTTGGTAGCAAACTCTTTATCACCAGCTTTATTTGTTTAACTCGCTTTCTTTTAGGTATTGAAATTTGTACATCAGCCTGATGATTCTCCACAAAGAAAAAAAAAAAAAAAAAGCTGATTACAGAAAAACTCATATTCAAAACAAAAAACAAAATCACTTTGGGGCTTTTCTTTCTTTAAAGGTACAAGACGAATGTTTGTAACACTCATAAGACTCGTTTTTTATGTTTTGCCGCTGTCCAAAATTCAGACTGAATAACAAGGCAGCTGTCAAAAAAGAAGGCGGTTTCTGGTGAACGACATTTACAGAGGTTTGTGTTTAGGAAATATCAGACGAAAGCATTCTGATGTCTCGTGAGGTATTAGTCCGTTCTCCTGTTACTTTTTAAATCGTACAGCGACAGTGAGCCCTGTGAATGAAGTCAAATGCATTGTTCACTGGATGGTCAGGCAGTCACAAGAGCGTCTCTTTTTCTCTCACTCTGCTTTCTGTACTAACTTCTCCATTTAGACTTTGGTGAGTTTTCCTTGGTTTTTCGGATTCTTCTGAGCAGTTCCTCCTTCCGGCGTTGAGGTAAGAGGGCGGTGGATTCAGAATCCTCTTTTCAACAGCAACGCCCGTGCTGTGTCTCATATTTGAGTTGGTAGCACGACCGTGGCTCTCTGATGCGTTTGGCTGTTCAGTGTGGTCAAGGTTGTAAAGTCGTGGCTGAAAACATCACCGTCTCAAAAATGGCGAGTCATGGAGAATGAGCCGGCTGCTGACGTTTATTGGCGGGGCAGTTTTGAACTCAAGATGCGTTTGTAGGGGGGGGGGGGGGGGGGGGGGGTGTGTGTGTGTGTGGCCCTCTCCGTGAAAACTGCAGCGTCTTTATTCGCTACGGTGTCTAGGTGGCGTCATGGCTGCCTGTGGCGGCCATATCGGAGCGCAGCATGAGGAGCTGTTCTCTGGCCTGAGACCTGGCACAGACACAACCAGGTTGGCAAAAGACAGACCCAGCCTGGCACCGGCTGCCGTCTCTTCTCTGGTGGTCCGCGTGGAGACAGAGGGCTTGTTTCATAAGAGGAGGGAGGAAATAGAGCAGTTACAGTAGAGTATGTGTGACGGCCAGCTGGCACTGCAGTTTGTTAACCACACAGATGGATAGTGATGAGTCAGGAGGTTTCCTGTGGGTCCTTGTCGTCATTAATCCCAAAGGGAGACCTCGTCCATTTGGAGGGTGGAGGCCGGGGGGGGGACGCTACTGTCCTGGGACATAGGGCCAGCTGATTGAACTTCCGGAGAGCTGCATGTCGCGGATCAGCGTCTCGATGGGCGTCTTTCCTACCAGGCGCATGAAAAAGAGCTGGGAGATGAGGCTGGCGGGAACGGCGCGCAGGGCAGGGAGACGCAGGAGCAGGCGGCCGAAGCGCTGAGGCTGACTCTGGTACTGCATCCTCTCGTACTCCGTGAGAGCCACCTGAGCCTTCTCCTGCAGAGACTCCACATGGACGGGGTCTGTCAGACCACAGGCATCTGAGCGGGAGGGAGAGATGGTTACTTAATAGTGTGGGCAGGTTACATAAAGCGTCGTGATGGGCTGAGAGACAGGTTGAGATCCTACAAAGCAATCTGACAAACAAATGTTAGCAAAAATAACTTTAACTACTGAATGTTAAATAATTCTAATAGTTAGCAGCGGTTGTTTAGCTGTAAAAACGGAGCCTGAACGTTTCAAAGATGTTGATGCACAGTGAAGCATACTGATCTATGCCCCGTCTACTAACATGGAGGTGCAGCCAAACAGCAGGTGGTGATCAAGGCACTTTGGTTTCACTTTGGGGAACCGTCACGTTGTCTATTCACAGCACCAATTATACAGCACTTAAAATATTACTGCATTTTCTTAAGTGAGCCAGGAGATGGTGCCATAGCCGGTTTTCTGTCCACTTTTTAATAACGATGAAGGCCCCCCCAACACTTATTTTATTTTTTTTTTACTAGGGATTAGTTAGAGTTGAAGTGTCTTCTGGGGCTCTGGGTTAGCCTGTGCTAAGACACATGTTCACCAGACAGGATGTGTCTAATGACATTAACTGTTTATCTGCACTTTGGCACTAGAGGCTAGTGATGTAGGGATTACGGTTGTAGCCAAGGACTTAAGGTTGGTCCTTGGGTCGGGGTGGTAGAGTCGTGCAAATTTGAATTTCTGACACAAGTGGATGGGTTCAGGTGGGTGGAAGAGGCCTGATTCAAAGACACTCACCTGGTGAGAACAGTGCGATGGCCTTGAGACAGCTGTACTCAGCCGAATCCACCTGCAGCCTGGTCAGCTTGTCCACCTGGTCCTGGAACACCCTCACCTGGTCCATGAAGGAAACCACTCGCTCTGCCGACATGGGCGAGGAGTGGAAGCCGGCCGCTGCCAACAGGGGAGCCATGTGGAGCGGCAGAGCCGACTGGGCTGCGTTGAGGATGAACAGCTCGCTCCAGCTCAGCCTCAGCAGGGCCACCTGTGGATTTGTTGCCACGTTAATCAGATGCCCCAACACTGTTATCATCCATTATTAATGTTCGCTGCGTTGCATTGTATATGAACTCCTGATGTAAACCTGACTCCACCGCCCTTTCCTGACTGTTGCTGCCTACAGCCCATTTACTCTCACAGGAAAAACTCATCAATACTGTGTTATGCTTTTGTATGTGACTTTGAATCCACTGACCTGGTCTGAGACAGGCAGCTCAGGGAAATAAGGGATGCTTCTGGCCCACTCCACGGTGCTGAAGAGTAGGCGAGCGGCCAGTTCACAGATATTGTCGATGCCCATGGCGTTATCTGGACCGGCCTGTTGGTTGTACTGGTGGCCAAACCGACTGCTGGGATATGGCTCGGCTCGCAGCAGCTGAGAGATGAGCTCAGACACCGGCTGACCTCCGCCGCTTCCCCCATTGTTGTTGTTGTAAAACTCGCCACCCCCAAGGCCGCTGGCACCACCTAAAGGTGTGATGGAGGGGCTAAGGCTCGGCTGAGGTGGGATGCGACCGCGTTGAACTGCTGTAGTTTGGTTGGGGGACAAGGGGGAGGAGAGGAGTGGGAGAGAAATAGAGAGGATGAGGAGGAGAGGACAAAATGGTGAAGGACGAGCGGGAGGAGAAGGGGGGGGGTTGGAGATTAAAAAAAAACAGAGGAAGAAAGTTAAAACGGAGTTCATCCTGTGGTGAACGTCAGATTATCAGCAGACAGGTTTGACTTTATCAGGAAATTACTCCTTCAGATTAAACAGAGACACAATCCAGAAAAGACTGATCCCTCTTTGCGAAAGTTCAGAGAAATACATGTGCACGAGGAAAGAATTTACTTTCTATTAAATTTGAACATGCTATTGCAGTAGAAACATCACCCCATGACTGAATAAGATGTCACTTGGCATATCAGCAGGGATCGCTGCGACATCTGCCTGCTGAACACATCTATTCTGGTATATTAATTCATGTGGTAAGCAACTGTCCTTGAGCGTGACACTGAATGTCTTCCAGGCAGAGGAATCCTGCTCGGTGGCTGAATCTGACCTCTGACCTCCCTGCGGGGGCGGGCAGTGTCAGGGAATTTCTCTACAGGGAGCCATAAAGTGTCTAATTAGCATGTTTATGATGCGCGAGTGTCACGTTGAGGAATTTTAAACACAAGATGACAAAAAAGTGGATTTATATGAAATGCGTGTCTTCATTATTGGTCTCTGTGCGTTTCTCTACAACAGGATATTGAGTAATGTGCCGCCTAGGCTCTGCCACTTAAGATGAAAAAAAAAAAAATCCCCATATTGGATTCTTCTCCATCGAGCCAACAAGTCAGAGGGTTTGTGCTTCAGCTTCAACTAGGAGCTTAAGGCTCTGGGACGCAGGTGTCTTAGCACTGTATCCCTCTCAGTCACTCTTACGCAGGCACTAGATTAAGCCACTTAGTACATGGCAGTGAGCTGACACGCATGGCTACCTCCAACATGATAGGGCAAAGACGCCCATGTGTGGCATTTTCCCCGCTCTATGGAGCTCGTGGAGCCGAGGAGGCTAGATAATGGCTAAAGCTAATTTAACTAGGATTGATTTCTCTGTTTCCTTTTTTAAGAGCAGCTGATGGGAGTAATGAGGAGACTCTCTGAGGCTCTTCACTGAACCAAATATCAATTATTTTCCTCTATTCCCTCCTCAGTTCAACTTGAGAGCTTCCAACACTGCTCACAGTGTGCTTATATACAGCGCCTCTCACCCTTTCTACAGGATCAGAACGGATGAAAGATTTATGGATCAGGATGGACAGATACCTTCTTTGCGCATGCCAACACGGAAACACTTCTTCAGTCGACAGTACTGGCACTGGTTCCTGTGGTGCTGGTCAATCTGACACTCTCGGTTTGACCTGTGGACGCACACACAATCATATCTTACACCAGAAAGTAGAAATAATCACACATGCGACAGCACGTCTATTATTAGCTGCAGCAGCCATGAGACCATAGAACTATAACTGTATGAAGTGACTCAACACATAGTATAACACTTTTGAATCAACATGTAGAACGTGACACTTCATCCCTTTAAAGGCTAATGATTAATGTGATTAATCATGGTTGATTAATGCTAAAAGAATAGATACTGGACTGATGGAATCATATGTAATAATGTGAATGAATGAAAATGGTTGCTTGACATGCTTAGCAAACAGTATGATACAGGACAATGAAAATCTGAAAATGTGAACAAAAAATGGTTTTCAATTCATGAATTAAATAATAAGTAGAGGGTTTTTTTTTGGAGGGGTCAAGGATTGTTTGGCATGGGGTGGGTTTTAAGGAGTCACTAAACTAATGAAATCTGTCAGAAATTTTCTTTTACTAAGAATAAATAAATAAAATAAAATTTCATTCTGTTAAGATTTAGTCAGCAAAATATGATCTTTAATGAGAAGCTTCGCATGTTGGACATATCTTTGGTCCCTCTTTTTAACATTAGGGCCTCTGGTTTGGAAAAAATCCTAGATCCACCCCTGAATCAACAGATTTTAACTGTCCCAACGTTTGAATAAACTAATGATAGAAACGTTTAGGGATAAATAATCTGACACTAGTTTGTTGTGGCGCCCAGAGAGGAGGCTCATGGGAGACAGCAGCCAGACACTACATTATGACTCACATCCTCCTTTACCGTCAGCTGTTTATCGTCACACATGGGCACACGACTGTGCGCGTGTGAGCGAGCAGCTCCAACACCAACATTGTCAGTTTGCTGCGGGATGTCCATCGATCGGAACTGCATTACCCGTGATGCACCGCTCACCTGCAGGTGTAGCTCAGGTTGCGTCGGACGCTCCTCTTGAAGAAGCTCTTGCAGCCCTCGCACGTGAACACGCCGTAGTGCTTGCCGCTGGACTTGTCCCCGCACACCACGCAGTCCACCACGCACGCCTTGTCCTCGTCTCCGGCCTCCATGTCGCTGCCGCCCGCCTGCGGGGAGCCGTCCTCCTCCTCCCCCCGCAGGTAGCTCTTGTCCCCCAGCCCGTTGGTGCCCCCGTTGGGATCTCCCCAGCCCCCACTCACCATGGCCATCGCTTGGTTACCGGACCACCGCAGAGGAAACAGGCAGCCAAGATTCCTGGGTGCTGTCAAGGTAACATAAATCTCCGGAGACGCGAGAAGTCCCGAATGCGCGTGTGTTTGCCTTCACCTGGACACGATCGGCCTTATCAGTCCGCCTGTGCTCTCATTGGCTGGTTAATTATGTCAGGGAATAAACTGAGAGAGGAAACGAAGGAGCAGATGTGAGGAGGGTGTTTTTGGCAGAAAAAACAAGAGCTGCCGAGTCTCCTCCCACTTCACTATGACCTGGAAACAGTCCTCACTGTGGCAACTTTTAGTTCTGCCTGCCTGTGTGGGGGTTTTTCCCCCAGTCCAACTCTGTCCTTTTCCTCTTCTCCCAGTCCTCCGCTGCGTGTTGTGTCCCTTTATTTTCTTCCCTGAGGTGGTTGAAGAGAAGCCCGATCCAACGCTGGCCGGTCAGACGCCCTCAGACGAGGAACCTTTTCACAGAGAACAATGAGTCAAACGCACAGCACACGTTACACCGAACGAGAGAGGAGAGAGAGAGAGAGAGGGGAAAGGTATCTGCCAGCAAAATAACCCTGGAGGTGAAAATCATTTACCACAAACACAGGCTCACACCTCCAGCTCTGTCTCTGTAGCAACAGTAATGGCTGAAAAAGGACCTCAGTGTAGCTCGCCTAAGCACATGCCTGGAGAGGCTTTGACCACCCCTCTTAAAGTAACCCTCACACTGAAACCAGTCCCTGCTCCCACCACCCGTTCCTCTGTAAAACTGCCTGGCTAAACGTTAGCCTCCGAGTGCTCTGAGAAATGATGTCAAGCTTACCTCAGGGTCAGAACGTGAGCGTGCAGCGTCTCCGGGTTCCCTCGTTGTAAAGTAAACCCCCCCCCTCCTCCTTGCTCTAGATCTTCCTCCCATCCAGCATAGAGGCATAGGGGACAGACACAGCTCGCCTCCTCTGCAGCTGTAATCCTCTCAGCGGCAGCTGCAGCATTTTGACCCACAATGGAGACGCCAACAGCTCAGGCAGATTCAACGTGACGTCCACACAGCAACAACTTCACTCTCATGGGGGCCGTGGGCTCCTTCTAGGCACGGCTAGCTGCAGCTGCAGTAGCAAGAGTCGAGGCGAGGTGGACCAAAATACACACTGAAGTAGAATCCCCCCAACACAAGGAAGTGCTCGCTCTTCACCGCCTGTTGTAGCACGAGTGCTCAGCTGTGACAGTATCCTCTGTGCTGCTTCCTTTTCAGGAAATTAAGAAGAAAAAAAAAACCCTGAGTGAAGCAGAGTGTCTGCCTGCTCAGCCCTCCATGGTTCCTGTGGTTCCTCTCCAGGCACTCATGCAGGCTTCTCCCTCCAACCTTTTGTCAATGCTTGCCCACCAAGAACTAATGACTTGCGGCCTAGCCCTGTGAGCTGCTTTCCGTCCCTGTGTTGTGTGTGTGTGTGTGTGTGTGTGTGTGCCTTTCCCTTTGGCTCAGGCGAACAGGAGGTGGGGGTGGGAAAGGATGGGTGCTCCTCTGCCCTCTCTCTCTCTCTCTCCCCTCTTCCAGCTTCTCAGTCCACAAATCAAATTCTGATTCAAGAAAACGACCAGAGCCAGAGACTGGCTGGATTTCTCAGCTTTTGCTCTTTTTTTGCTCCCCCTTCCTTTTTTCTCCTCCTGCTTGTTTTTCCTCCAACCTATTTGTGTGTGTATGAGAGAGAGAGAGAGAGGAGAGATCAAGCAAAGCAAGGGAGTGGGAGGGAGTGCAGGCAGAGGGGGAGGGGGCAGTGTGTGTGTGTGTGTGTGCTCCCAGGGATTTGACACTGCTATTCAAGCCCTGTGGTTACCATGGTGCCGACTGCCTTATATGGCCATCGGAGTCAAAGAGCAAAGAGAGTGGGCTGTGTGGGGCAGCATGCACACACACACACACAAACACACAGGAAGAATGTGGAGGATCTCTCTCCTCAGAGATGCAGAAAGCGTGACCCCAAGGCCACAAAAACCACTCTGACAATACCAGATTACCCCGAAGCCCTGCAACAAACGCAAACAAGCCCATCTCCTTTGTCTTTTAGAAAAGCAACCGATTGCTGCATCCGAAAGTTTTTTCAAACTCCAGCGCAAAATTTAACATCGGCGGCGGCGAGGTGAGCTTTGTTTCTCAAAGCGAGATCATCTCATGGCCACCTTCATTTGATTAAAAAAAAAAACTGCTTTGATCCTAGGTATACGTGCGAAGCGGCTTGCTCCAGAATAGCTTATTGTGCTGGGGAATAAAGGTTACCATTTTGTGGTCATTGCTCATTTCTCAAAGGGCGTCTGTCTCCGCGCTTTGTGGAGCACATGGTGATTTGTGTTCGAGGTTACCCTGAGAGGTCAAACTGACTTTCACACCCCTGGCACGGTAAAAAGCCCAGGGTCAAATGCAGATAAAGGAGAGCAGAGGACACACAGCAACCCTGGATAAGAGCTTTAAGAGATAAAGTGATGAATCTGCTTGTAGATGTGTGCATGGGGGTTGCAGTCGCAGATAAAGCGCTGGTGCCTTCAGAAATTCACTATATGCGACTTGTTGTCTTATCTGGGGAGCGATTGCAGAGATTTTACAGGCATTCTTTTCCCCCGCGGACACTTTTATGACATTCTTTAAATCCAAACCCAGCTTTGCCCCCCTGAGGACAGAATGTGTGTGTGTGTGAGTGACAGAGAAGCATTGTTGTGACCATTGTGCAGCTAATGGATCATCAGAGGGGGCGTGCTTGTTAATTTGAATGAAAGTCCCTTTAATTAGGCCACTGTGCCTGCTTATTGTCACTTCTTGTGTTGGGAAAGATTAGACTTGTCAAATAAAGGGGGCTTGTGAAGCCCTGTGTGCTTTCAGGGTGTGATGAGATATCCAACGGTTGTGTCCCCGAAAATCAGTACATTTGTGTTAATTGATTCTATTAATTGTTGCTCTAGATGGATATCAGAAAAGTGGAATATTCAAATTTAGAGCGTCAGAGCCCATTTTTGTCCGGTTGATTATCTGTAAAATGAATTTCGGTGTTTATTACTTATAGATTATTTTCTGGAATATAAATTGATATTAATGTGCTCGGCCTGATGCAATGCTGTGCCGACTCAAGGTGATGCGTGCTGGCCCAGCATAATGGAGGCTGTTCTGAACATTTTCCTTCTTTGACCACAAAACGTCACCAGGTTGTGTGACCTTCAATCTCACTGGGAGCGAGCCGGCTGCAGGCGATGCTCTGCAAATATAGCTGTTATTATTATAAAATACCAAAGGAGGACATTGAGAGCATCTCATGATTTTTTTTTTTTTTTTAACTCTTGTGATTATATGAAGTCTGTTTTGTCAGCTAACCACGACTCCTTATCTCTCCCTCAACCACCTCTAACCTGATCTGCCTTCCTTGTGTGCTACAGACTGCAGCAGCCTGACTACAGGTTTTCATCATGACAGTGACACATTCCTGAACACTTTGTCTTCTCACTTGGTCTTCATTGTCTATTGGGGCAAAATATTTGCAATTAGTCAATCAGCTTTTTAAAATAGTATTTGAGGAAGCGAATGTCAGAGAGAGAAACATATGGTACAGTTTGGGTTAGACAGAGAGAGATGCTTTGAATGTCTTGTGATTTCTGTGTGTGTGTGTGTGTGTGTGAGTGAAGGATACTACTGGGGGCAAGAGTGATGTGGCCTTTGAACCGACAGTCAGGAATCTGGTTGCTCAGAGCCAGGAATCCAGCAAAGACAGCAAAAGACGTCTGCCAAGCTGACAAATAAATCTGATCTCACTGACGTCGATACAGAGGAGAGAGGACAAACACTGACGCTCGGTGAGCGCCTCATCCAAACAGTCTTCAAAACAAACAAAGCTTTGGGCAAGTGTGGCTGCGGTGCCACAGTTGTGATGGAATTTTCCTTGTCTCTGTCCTTCTTCAGGGCATAGTGCAACCTGCCGCCGTGATAGCAAAGGCCAAACTGCTCGCTCCCCAAACATCACCGATACGAGTCTGCATAAGCTGGCAGGCTGGCTCCACGATTAACAAAACATGCCATTGTTTAGGAACTAGCTGACCATGCCTAGATTGGTCGGGTGGGGATAAAGCTGGGACTGCAGCAGGGCAAACCTCAGAATATTAGAGCGCATCACGCACATATGATTGTGTCAATGAACTCTGATTTTCTCCCTGGCCAAGCATCAATAAATACTCCCGCCTAAGACATCAAAGGGCTCCTGAACACTTTCTTCACCGATGAGCTGCAGAGTTTTCCACAACAATTGGCGTCACAAACAGGATCTCAACACAACAAAGGCGTGGTAAGTTCAAAAATTCTATTTTGTCCTTGCCATGTCTGAGTTTGACGAGATCGCACAGAACCGTGTGGAACTCTTCATTTGGCTCAAAAAGAGATAGATAAGAGACAAAACTGACCCAATCGGCGGGATCAGAAATATTGGAAACTATCAATGATGGCACTCAATCGATATACATGTGTGATTTATTCACTAGAACTGGTCGAAATTGGTTTAAAGTGTGATTGTGAAGTTAAGTGGAGCGTGTGGGTTATGGGTTTCTAACCCTCCGCTGGGGCCATACAAGATTGGCCGGGTTTTTTGGGGCAGCCTCGGGCTGTGCCCGACATAGAGGGACCCACCTGAGAATTAAACTATAGAAAAGATGTTTTTGGGATAGTGCAAACAGAGGCCTATTTCGTTTAAGTCAAGATCGGGGATTATCCGCTCTGTGTCCTGTGGGAAAAGTGGAGGCTCTGTTTGGATTTATGATCCCGGAGCCTAATATTGTGTACACAAGGCGAAATATTGTTTTCCACAACAACAATTATCCGCTAGGAATTTAAAAAAATATACAAGAATTGTCAAATAGTTTGGGAGAAAGTCAACCAGGAGAATGTCAGCAAATAAAAACACAATAGAAAACAAATATCTCCAGACAGATGTCGATGAGCCGTAAACACACTTCACATTTTACTGTTGTGAACTTGTCTGAGTCAGGCAATCACCTGCTGCATTCTTCATATGTGAAGGGCAAACTCCAGGAAACTCTGGGAGACATTTTTCCTTGTGGTTTCCAAGTGTTCTACACACGTGCCACCGGTAATTGTAGCCACGGGTACACACGTTTCTGGGCTCCTCCATGTTTGACTCGTACAGATGGTTACCACTGGTGATTCCTTGTTCTTCTTCTGTAACTTATGTTTCCGTTGCCAACGTATTCAGATCACACGGTTCATTGACCCCAACTGTCTTTGTTCAGCTCTCCGGGTCCTGCTTTACCAGGGTGAATGTTCCCTGAGCTTATTGTGTAACCTGAGGAACGTAATTAACTAGTCATGGTTGTAATTTGAACCCTCTCTTTGAGGTTGAGCTTGGCTGATTGTCATCATCGCATGTGAGCTACTGTTCTGTCGTAGTGTGCGGAAGTCGCCTTTTGTCGCCGTCTAGCTTTGTGTCATTTGCAAAAAAATCATTTTTAAAATTTTGTTTTAAAAGAATGTTTACAATCGTTTTTAAAATTCCGCTTACTAATAAAATAATTATTTTTAGTATTTTCGAGGTGCTAAATAAATGTCTGATTTCTCACATACAGTTGTGTAAATGCTAATGTTTGCTCTGAGCTCTGCAGAGATTTGTCCTCTCTTAATTCAGTTGCCTCATAATCAATACTTTGTTTCCCCATATAAGAATATTTTAGCATCGGTCATCTTTCAGATGAAATGGGTCCTGGGGTTTTATGGTAATCCCGATAATTGAGAGAATCGCTTTATTGGTTTTCCTCAAATGTAAATCACACCTTTTTAACGTTTTAGTGCCTCTCCTTTGTGACGTTGTAAACAATCAACCATTTAGTTGAACTTATCAGTTGCCATATAACTCAAATTAGAATTGATCCTAAATGTTAAACTTAAATTGTAAGACATTCTTTCAAAGTAGCAATTATAAGATGGGTCGTCAGGCCCCGCCCTTTGGCATTTTCGGGCAGGTCCAAACAGGAGCCGCCCGGTCATTGATTCGGTTAACATTTCAACCACTGAAGTTAACCTTTAAGGTCCGTTACAGAGGATCATCCCATAACAAATACTATGGCCCCTTCCTCCCACACGTCTGCTTGTCTAAAGTCAAGCCCCTCCCTGAGGCATCCCCAGCAACCACTGTAATTCAATATCAGGGTGTTAGCAGCGTGCTCTCAAGCGCATCAGCATATGGAAAGTAGGTCTTTACTTAAAGTAATCATGAGGCGTCAGTGCAGCCTTCTTGCGGGGACGGCGTTTTCATCACGCTCGGATGGCCGTCAAATGTTTAGACTTGCTGTGACAGCTTCACCCTGAGACCAGAGTGACCTGTGACCTCTGAGGAATGGACAAGGCTGCAAACAAAAACAGAAGCCTTTTGTGCGGGTCAAAGCGAAAACATCTGCTGGGCCGAGGACACAGAGAAAAGAGGGGGATTAAGTCTCGGGGCATTCATCATTTGGTCTTTTAGCCACCTCTGATGAGAGGTGGCTGATGGGAACACGCCATAAGCCACTGTACATCACATGATTAGGACGCAAATCCTCCTTATTTCACCCATTAATGCCCCAGCTGCCTCCTTGGCTCAGCGACAAATATTGATTAAAAAGAGAATGCAGATAAATGCAATGTGGAGGGGAATTTCTTTGCTGCTGCACCTCTTATCACATCACCACAGGAGCCACTCGTCACAGCCACTCTTTCAATTTTAAATTAAATTTGAACCTGAATAAATGATCTGAGACGATTGCACATCACAGGGCTTGTTGAGAAAATCCATCTGAACAATTCTGCCTTTGATATCATCATGCATAGTCATGATAAATTACTGTCTGCTTATTATTATTTTTTTTAAACCCCACTGAAGCAGTACAGTACCATTTAAATGCGGCTGATGGGATGCTGCCCCAACAAAGAAAGCATTCCCCTCCTTTCTCCACTTAACACACGCGCACTCATTTAGCACCATGTTGTTTATTTGCGTCTCTCCCGTCTGGTGGTCAGCTCAGGTATTTACCCCCCCCCCCAAACAGAGCGCTCTTTCTCTTAGTCAGACCTCTGATATCCTATATAATTGTGCCACATCCTCAGAACAACAGCTACAGAACCAATTTTCTTCAGACTGGTGAAACGTTGCAATATTGGCCATGAACGAGACACATACATTTCAAGCAGAGAATCTGCAACTAATTCCTTTTATGCGTGTGATTTCTTAATAAACACATAAGGAGTTTAAGTCATACATGCAGTATGCAAATAATATGAACCTGTGCAGTGTATTGTAGTTTATACCAAGGATACAATTCTTTATTCCTATTATTATTATTATTATTATTATAAAGTGATTTCATGAGAGTGATCTTTATAGCAACAGTAACTGCACATTTCAGACATCCTATATCGGATATATTTACTTGTTGTACAGCTGTAAATTTAAGAATTCGGGAGCGTAGTGTGTGTGAGAGACTCAGTCCATTAAATATTGAATACAAATATCAAATCAAGGCCATGAATATGTAAAATACATCATCCCCCATCTTCTAGCATATTCGTACATGATCTCTGTTTGACTTGGCTCATTTACTTCTGAAATCATGAAGAGTATTTACATATCTGCATCCACGACGTGCAGGAGTCAATAGCGTTCAGCTGCTGTAGCGATATTTGGCCACTGAGCGGCAGCGTGTTCCATGACAACTCCTCCTGTGTGTACAGTGTATGCATTGAATATTGCATTGAGGTATTTCTACTCTATTGTACCATGTCAGCGAGCCATAGGAAAACAGGAAACAAAGCTGTACCGTTACTGTGAGTCTCTTATCTCAAGTCACAGAGATCAGATTACTGATGAGCTGCGCGTAAACATGAGCTTCACAGCCACCAGGCTGCAGTCGGGGCTTTTGAATCCAATCTCTTGGATGTGTATATCGCCAGGCTAAGTTCATGGTGACACCACTGCACTTTTTAAAACTGAATTTTTATGTCTTTTTCTTGAGCAGTAGTATTTGGCATTTTCAGCCAACACAGGCTGGTCTCACTGGAACATCGGTATATGCTGTGTGGGTGGTTGTTTTATTCAAAGGCCAGAAGCAGAGAGGAGTGAGAGGAGTGTTATGTACTGACTTCAAGTTTGGATATAATAAACTTAAGGACCCAATGGTTTACATTGTATGGCCATGTCAATACAATGAAGTTTGGATGATTTGTTTTTTTTTTTTTTGACTGGAATGTTCTCCAGCCGTCACTGAGACAGGCTCTTGTGAAATATTATATGATATTAAGGACACAGTTCCTGCCCGGACCAGAGTGCCTGGGCCAGGGCACACCTGACAGGAAACCGTCCCTGTAAACACTCTTCAGTTTGTTTTGCGTCCACCAGAACATTTTATATCTAAACAACACCGACACAATAGGGTTCTGATCCCACAATACTTCAGCCATGAAGTGTGTAATCGGTGACGCCCAGTGGCCCCTCCAGAACCTCTTGAAACTGTGTAAGCTCAGCTGCGGCTGAAGATGCTGCACACCTACAGCGGCCGGGGTGTGTGGGAGTGGCTCAAACAAAAGGTAACCTTCAGTTTAACCCGAAGCAATATAACTAAGCCTCACAGCTGTAAAGCAAACCTACACTGCCATGGCTTAACATAACTTTGAGTATGCAAGCAAATATTTTTGTTCTTTCAACAAGCCAAGTCTTTTTTCTTGTAAAGTTACATTTTGTATCATTATCACGGAAATGCACTTATTTGCTCATCTTTAAATGACTGGATCATATCACTTGCATGATTTGATTATCTTGGCATCAATCATTGGCCGCAGGGTGGAACAGCTTTAAATGACAGGTTGTGGTTGATTCTTTGATGATTCCTCAGCACTCGATTCAACCATGAAATAACTTTTATTCCCTCTTTTGTTGTAGCGTGTTAATTCTTTAACAAACAAAAATATGCAGTAAGTAAACCTTATAGTTGGGTTTTCTTTGAACTGAGCTGTTTTCCTGTTTTCATTCTTTTATGTTTATCTGACTTTCCAACGCATGTGGACATCTGTTTGGTTTCACTGTGTTAGCCAGGTTGGCAACATCCCACGAATAGATCCAAAATACAAATATAGCTAAAGAACAAAAAAAAACTCCCATCCCTTTTTTTTTAGATATGAAGATAAAAACAACCCACTTGAATCTCAATTAAATCAACATTGACTGTTTATGTCTGGTATTTGTCTCTGATATCCTGCGTTTGTTGGCGCCTTTTATCTGTAATCGCATCCTAAAAGTTGCTGCGTGTTTGGCCGTCAACAGTTCCTCTATGAGTTACTGCTTCCTGTAAAGATGAGGCCTGGCACGTCAACGACGCCTGGCAGGAAACACTTGTGACTGTGACTGTCAAACGGTTTCACAATTTTTGTGTGTGTGTGTGTGTGTATATGCGTGTGTGTCCTATGAGACAGAGGGCAACTTACCTACGTCAGTATGTTGGACTGAGCCTTGCGGCATCAAAGGGCCACTGGATGAGAACGTCGGGAGGACAAAATGAGCCATTGTCCTCCCGGCCCGTTGTGCACAGGAAAACACCGTCCATGATCCCATAAAAAATGTTTTTGGCACGTTTATGGAGAGATTGCGCAAAGCTCTTCATGGCCAGTGGGCACTAAAGGAAAAGGAAGGTGTTGTAAAGGTCTTGTGAGCAATTCCAAAAAAATGTGACTTTTCTATTTTGCAACCAAAGCTTCAGAAAAATGTTCCAATCCAATAACTGTTGATATATATAGTCAGGTAACAAAACAAATCTAAATGATTGGGTTTTTTTTTTGGGGGGGGGTTCACCTTAACTAGGCTCTTGTTACAAACACAAACTGTGCCTTAAGAATGTGTTTGAAATGAGGACTGATTGGGACTAAGAGCAAAATCCCATAAATCTTAAGGTGTAATGTAAATGTCATGGTCAGGTATTGAGTATAGTCAGTTTCATCAAGTTAATCTAATGTGGACAACGACTGAGCATGTGAGAGCCAAAGAGGGCGTGTCAATGTGTGTGTGTGTGTGTGTGTGTGTGTGTGTGTGTGTGTGCGTCAACTGATGAGGGAGGAGACTGAGGGTCAACTTGTGTGAGGCATGAAGAGTTTATAAATCCTTACCCATGTTTACACGTTGGCCACAGGTTCATCAATCCTCATGCTGCCAACACTGCAGAGAGGAAAGGTGTAGCCCACATCGTGTTGGGATTTATGTAGACGAAGCAGCCCAAGCTTCTGTTCATTTGGACGGCTGAAGAGGAGCGTCCTCTGATATAGCGATGAACCTTATTTAAACTCTGCTGGTTGCTCATTGTTACCCTCAAGCCTCGGACTGCGCGAGACTACTTCTTCGTCAACCTCCTGTGGCTTTCAGCAGTCATGTACAGCAGCGGCTACTCCCAGGTCTCCAAGTACGGTGCAGGGGCCGTAAAGAAGACACAGTATCGCTCGAAGGGAAAGAGCTGTGGCTACTACATGCGCATTGTCTTCTTCTTCTCTTCGCTCATCCAGTCCCTGATCATAGTCAGCCTCGTGCTCTTTCTGGTCTACGGTAAGAAGCAGGACTCTGCTGCTTCGGAGCGCATTCGGGACCTGGAGGAGAGCTTCAGCCGACTCTCCATAGAGAATGTGGCCCTCAGGCATCAGAGGAAGAACCTGACCAACTTACTCAACATCACTCTGACCATCAAGGCTCGCAACGACTGGGACCTGGAGAAGTTCCGTCACTTTAGCAACATCTCATCGATCATCATCCAGGAGTATGACAGGAAACTGGTGAGAAACTGAACTAAGCTTTTTTTCATTACATCGAACACACTTTTCGTTACATATCTAAACCTTTGTCATTATTCAACCACCACAGAACTTTAGATCATAACAGCGTCAGCCTGGTTTACTAATTGTTATGTACTTTAATTTACATCAGGGATTGTATATAAGTTAAAAAACCCTCTTGTTTAGAGACTCATTTTTTTAAGATAAAATGTTGTTAAAAAGAAAAAGCACTGGGACAAAAGATCAATAGTTCTGCCTGTTTGTTTACATTTAACATCTGGCCTAGAATTAACTTCTTAAACACTAATGATTTCTTTTCTTAATGCCAACAGCAACAATGTAAAAGCCAGTACAGCCCCAGTGTTTTCTCTAATGAGTGCGAAAGAACAAGTAAGTGCAATATTTCAAACCCAAAAATATTAAAACTAAATGAAATCAATTGTTGTACTCCATCTTTGTCCTCCTTTAGTGTTTTTAAAAGACCTTTTTTCCTGTTAGTTACAGAATGTAACTGTGGCTCACTGAGTGAGCAGCTGAAAGCTCGGCTTGAGTTAGTGGAGTCCAACTTCACCCAAACGATAAAGAGCATGAAGATAGAAATGGAACAGACTGCCAAAGAGAGGGACTACATTAACCTGGAGGCCATCCATCTGAGGAGGGACAAGTCCATGCGAGAAAAAGAGTTGCAGTTCCACAAACAAAAATGTAAAGATGACTTCTTCCAGTCCTTGAGCGGCGTCTCCAACGTCTCCAAGGCATTCCTCTTGAAGATTGAATCCCTCTTCCCCTCACACGCTGTCTTCCTTCTCAGCTGCGCTAAACAGAGGGAATACATGGAGCAGATCCACAGCAACTGCACTAGCCTGTCCAGAGAAGTGGAGGACAAGTTTCAACGTTACCTAAACAGTGTGGGAGAACAGTTGACGGACATCCAAGAAGAGAACAGCCGTCTGAAGGCTGAGAACTGGCGCTTGTCTGATGACTACCGCCACTGCACCCAGAACCGCACGGGCCTGATCCAGGAGTTCAAACAGAGGGTAGACAGGCTTCAGCAGAAACACGATCAGGACAAAGAGAAACTCCTGGTTGATAAGATGAGGTTGAATGGAGAGATAGAAGTCCTGGTGAACAATGTCAAGTTTAAGATTAAGGAAGTGGATCACCTCACATTGCAAATCAAACATCTCAACCGGTCCTGCATGCATAAGGTAAGAAAAAAAAACACCCTTGACTAATGACATGAACATGTTTAAGATCCTCAGGGGGTGAATTGTGAGTTTATTATCCATGGATTTATTTGTTTTTCCCACATTAACATTCCTTTAATTTTATTTCAGCCAGGGTTTGGTGGGATGAGCACCCTGACAAGCAGCTCAAGTCAACCTGGGTTGGGCACGTTTGGTGGTGGGGGATCCAGCTCCTTACTATCCAGCTCTGCTAGTGGGGGTCTTGGTAGGTCAAGTTCAAGCCTTGGCTCCGCTGGGTCATTGTTCAATAAGCCAGCATCAACTGGGATAGGCTCTTCCAGCTCATCATCTGGGTCAAGTTCAAGCCTTGGCTCCACTGGGTCATTTTTCAGTAAACCAGCGTCAACTGGGACAGGCTCCTCCAGCTCATCTGGATCATTGTTCAATAAGCCAGCATCAACTGGGATAGGCTCCTCAAGCTCATCTGGGTCATTTTTCAATAAACCAGTATCAACTGGGACAGGCTCCTCCAGCTCATCTGGGTCATTTTTCAATAAACCAGTATCAACTGGGACAGGCTCTTCCAGCTCATCTGGATCATTGTTCAATAAGCCAGCATCAACTGGGACAGGCTCTTCCAGCTCATCTGGATCATTGTTCAATAAGCCAGCATCAACTGGGATAGGCTCCTCAAGCTCATCTGGATCATTGTTCAATAAGCCAGCATCAACTGGGACAGGCTCCTCAAGCTCATCTGGATCACTGTTCAATAAGCCAGCATCAACTGGGACAGGCTCTTCCAGCTCATCTGGATCATTGTTCAATAAACCAGCATCAACTGGGACAGGCTCTTCCAGCTCATCTGGATCATTGTTCAATAAGCCAGCATCAACTGGGACAGGCTCTTCCAGCTCATCTGGATCATTGTTCAATAAGCCAGCATCAACTGGGACAGGCTCTTCCAGCTCATCATCTGGGTCAAGTTCAAGCCTTGGCTCTACTGGGTCAGGACTCAGTAAGCCAACTTCTAATGCAAAGAGCTCCTCAGTCTCATCATCTGGGTCAACTAGCTCTTCATCTGGGTCAAATGCATTTTCATGGTTTGGGTTTGGGAATAATAACACAGGACAGAGTAAATCAGGAAGTACAACAGGGAAAGGGCCGACATGTGGGAACAGTAATGGTGGAACTAGCTCACTGTTCGGTGCTGGAAGGTCAAGTTCAGTTGGCTCAGGTAAGAATGAGAAAGTGTGGGGTTATTTAAGATTACTCTAATTTAATTTTTTTTATGTCTGTATAACATTGCAAATTAGTATGAACTAATCCCTGTTCTTACATTTTACAGTTAATGTTGCTCAGCACCTTCAAGATCTGCAGCGTCTCATCAACCCCTCTGGTCAAGAGTAAGTATAAATTCTTATTCTTAGCATTCTTAGCTCTTTTATTTCAGCCAGAGCTTGCTCTGGTGATGTTCTATATTTTGTTCGTCTAAAAATGCCGTTTGCGGGGCTCTCATCCCATGCATTGGTTTAAACATTAAGTAAATCAGGTCACAAATATCTCAAAGTGTTTGTTCATGGCAAATGTAATTGAAACAAAAGTACAGGATATTTTTGGATTACTATGAATAAAAATGCCCCCCACAGTAAGGCTCTGTTTTATGGAGCTCCACACTAAATGTATAATAACACATATCAATTCCTTTAAGAGTTTGGTCTTTTCAAAACGATGAGAATCCATCTCCATCCGTCCTCCAAAGAGCTGTGATACCTACACATTTGTAGTCACTCAGCATTTCAGGATCAAAATGTTTCATCATTTTTCCATTTTCTTTCTTTTTTCTGTCTCAAGGGAGAAACAGGATCTCTCCAGGATGTTGGGTTAGACCATTGAGTGAGACATTGTCTCTTGATGAGCCAAACAAAAAGAATCAAGAGGTGTATATGCTCCATTCTATTATACACATCATATCATGTTCATATATTGTATATTAAATGAATGTACCATATAATACAGTTTATAACTGTGTAAACTCAATATGCATTTATTAAACGTATTCGTTTTAAGTAACTTTTGCACTTGAATGTAAAATGTGAACTTTGTCTTAATGATTTTTTATCTACACAGTAAGCGGCTTTATCGCATTGTATTTTTACAATGTAAATATATGGAAATAAAATATTTCTTTAACAGTAAGCACATTGGTTGTGCCTGTCTCCTTTTTATAAACAAAGCTATAAAAGATATCACCCAATTCTGATCCGGAAATAACTGTTTGTAACTATGTGCGTCACCTATTGTGTGGCTAATTGTCCACAAATGACTTTTCCGACCCCTCCTGTAATGTCCCCACTGAGATTTACTGGCACCACCATTTAATCCATCCAGCATGTTTATGTTTACCTGCCAGCCTGTCAGCAGGCCAGCAGAGGCAGATTGGAGGAACGTTTGGAAGTGCTTGTGTATACATGCTGCTAAAACAATGCTGCATCACTTAACTGTGGAGAACACGGATATCCATTGCCTAAATTAAAACCTCATAGATCTTATGAAGAACAAATGGAGCTTGTATTGTCTCTGATGACAGCTCTGACCTTTAATCAGGCTTAATAATGTGTAGAAATAAATACCATTTCACTTAAAATACTTTCATTCGCTTTTACATTATCTATTTGCATTTGAGAATCTCTCAATGTAAATTTAATGTGATCAAGAGCATAACAATGTTACTGTGCCGCCGAAATGGAAACCCATCACGAGAGCAGACAAACATCCTGTCCTCTGTCCTGAGAAAGGACGGGAACACGCGGTTAACTCGTGAACCAAAAGTGCCTTGTATCTGTGCCAATCAATAAATACAGCACTTAAACCTGAGCGAGGGGAGAGGTCTCTCCCGCCTAAAGGATATCCTTTGTTTGATATCAAATGTTCTTTCACAGTTGGGATGTGCAGCGTTCTGCAGCAGTAGCAGTGAGGATATTGAGGGTCAGTCGCCTGGGTATCTTTGGGAATCCTTTTATCAGACCTGCTGAGACACAGGATGAAGATCTCTGCGATGCTGCTGCTCTGTGCATGTATGTTTCCTGTGATCTCCACCAGTTTTCCTGGCAACTCATTTGTGTTCCACTCATAGGTGAAACCGAAATGACTCAGTTGACCATTGTTCCGAATGACACAGCGGAAAATAATTGTAATTATTTACTCCATTTGTACTTTCGACTGTATTATACAGCAGATGAGCAACCGTTAAAAACATCAGCAGTCTGGGATAGTAACACTAATAATTAACTGTTATACTACAGAGCAATATATATATATATATATATACACAGGAAATAGGAAAATAAAACACAAAAAGGTTCTCAAAGATGTGATTACATGTGATGAAGAAACATACACACTGCCTATTCACCCCCATGGTGTCGAACAGGTGGCAGACTGAAACTAGACAGATACTAGTGGGCTTGCTCAAACAGAATGGAGCTAAGGTTGCAACCGAATTCAAATAACCACAGGAGCATCTTCTGCAAATCACGTTTAGACATTTAGATGCACATGCCATATGCATAGAGATCACATCCTGCTGAACACTAGATGGACATTTCTGCTGTAGGTGTAATCAGAGTGGTACATTTCAAAAGCTTTATATCTAATCAGAAGAAATTTAAGATCTATTCTACATTGTATGGAATTAAGATTTCTGAGGTAAGTGATACAACAGTAATGGTTTTGAAGGAATGGGTTGATGCTGATGAGGTCCTGCCTGTCCTGCTGTCGCCCTCCTCCCAATGCAGGAAAGGGAACTGAGCTTAATGATTACAACCTCCTTCCTCACCTTGGGCTGCAGGACTATGACCTCTTTTGTCTGTTGCTGCTAATGTCCCTTTTTTACTGTGACTTCTGATTGCATATCCGATCTGCGTGGCCTCCCTCGTGGTCCCATGGCTGCCCAGGCTGGTAAAGACATCATGCGGTAAAACCCTTTCCCTTGTGCAGACACCACAGCGTATAAGCGGGGAATGAGGTAAATCCTGGAAACAGCTGGGAGGCGAAATATCCTCCAGCTCTCTGCGTCCTTTTGTATTCAGAGTCCTTCAGCGCGACCCCGACCTTCACCTTGACCTCTTTGACTTATGTAAAGGAAAACACTGGTCCACTTGATTGTTTAAAGAGGATGGGTTTGACTTTGTAACCTTAAGTTACAGCATGTCCTCAGATTTTTCTGTAGACCTAACGGAGTCAACACAAAACGTGTCCTGAGTTAGGCGCTAATGTGACTCGTTATGTAAGGATAGTTTTAACTTAACCTAACAGTTACAGTTTATTTAATGAATATAATAACTTGAAAACCGAATGAAACTACCAAATACCAAATATGTATGTGACGAATGTTGAGTCTACAGCTTTGTTAGTTTTTAGCTCAATGCTAACGGCAGCTTGTCATTAGTTCTTTTCACATGACATTTAGTATAGATTTGTTTAGGTTGCAGCTTGTACGCATGCACAACACAAACAGTGACAGGAATATTGAAGGAGGTAGCGAAAATTATTATCACAAGTCACAATATTCCAAGCCATGTTAACATATGCAAAAGGGAAAATATTGAAGTGTCTCATTATCTTGTCATCCATTGGTCTGTTCTCTGCAAAACTAGAACTTTATCAGGAAACAAATTAGCTTTTTCTTCTCAGTCATTAGGTGCCTGTCTCGAGCTGCTGTGAGTAGTTCATCTGTATCATTGATTATCCATCACACTCTTCAACCTTCACTGGCACTACCCCACAGGCAACAGGGAGTGGACTCCTGGTCATCTATTGTGCTGAGACAAATTAAGTGATCCAAAGCAACAGCAGTTATGTTGATTTGTGGATTTAAAATCCACTGGCAGACATCAGTCACTGAACAAAGCTTTTGAAGAAGTGTTACAGCTGCATTTTGTCCAGACTAAGGGACGAAAAGCGCCTCAGCAGGAGGACTCTGTAGTAATCATATACTATGCTTAAGTCGTTCTGTTTCCTGGTGCATGATGAATTGCCTTGAGGTTAACATTTCTGACGGAAGTGAAGTGCGTGTTGTGGAACAGATAAGGCTTATCTAGTCACCCAGGGAGTATTGACCAATTAGTCCATGTAGAGGGCCATCTGACTTCTGCAGTTTAATTTATAAATTCCGAAATAATTTTCTGAAATGCAATAAAGAGCCCTAGAATTTGTACATTTTTGCTTGTGTGTATATATACTATAATTGAGTTGAAACATGAGGACAGGAGAGTCAGGAGTCAGCATACCTTTGAATACACTTCAGCCTTTAAAAAATTCGAAAGAGTTACGCTCTTTTCTGATGTAATTTCAGCGTGAGGGTTGTGTTTTTGTACATTTCAGTCATGTAGCAGCAGCCAAGACGTTTCCAGCTGGCTTTATGCCTTAAACTGTCAACTGCCTCTATCTAGTGGCCATAGCAGTGTATTGCACTACTAGAATTGGAGGGAAGTTGATGTTTCATGGATTTTTAAACAAATAATATTTGATTCTGCTTGTTTTTCCAGGTGTTACAGATCCAGGGAATTAGAAGTAAACCACTGTATTATATGAAGAACAATCTAGCCTATTTGAGCTTAACATAATGAAGCAGTTTCATCATTCATCTCTTGACCTTTTGGGACATTAGCATCTATGTGAGCAGGCCCAGCGGGCATTGGAAGACACGCGCTGTCACTTTTGTATAAAATCAGGCCGGCTGTTAGCCTTTGTGCCAAGCTAAATGTTTGATGACTGTCTCATTTATCTAATAGTGTTTTGTAATTTCCCTTTCATCATCATTTCACACCGTGGCCCTGTTTTGAGAAAAGGGGTCATGTAACTTCTGTCTGACAAATGCTGGTGAACAAATCTTTGCCCAGTAGCTGGAGAATGCAACCATGTATTCGGCTGAGGCGTAGACCGGATGTCCTCCAACCTGAAGGCCAGTAGTTCACTCGAAGTCTTTTCCGTCTGCGTGCTGAAATGTCCTTGGGTAATATGCTGAATTCCAAATGGCTCGTCATAGAAAAAACAAAACCATTTATTACCCTGCAGTCTGACACAAGAACTGTATAAAATAGTCACAATCTATGGGCATTTACAGTGTGCACACAAATTTAGGCTGCCAGCATTGTTTTCTCCATAAGGGGTGTGAAATATGCATGGAGGTTTGATACAGTTTTATTTGTACTGTGCAAATCCTAGTACACTATATCTCAAGGCGCTGAACAATATCATCAAGACACCCATCAGCTCATCAGAGTGTGTGAATCTCCAGAATCAGCCTCGACCGGTTGGATGAGCAGAGGAGATGGGGGAGAGAGGAGAGGGGAGGGAGGGGAGGATGTAGAGACACGGCAGATCCACCTTCAGCTCAGCAAGTAAACAGCTGCTCCCTGTCGCACGGTGTCCCCCCCTTCCCTCTGTCGTCACTACCCAGTCACGACTGGTGTGCGTAACGTGAAGATGCCATGATCATGTTCCACCCGCCCCCACCCCCCCCCCCCCCCCCCCCCCCACCCCCACCCCCCTCCCCTCCTCTGTCAGACACGCTACAGGCTTTCCCCTCTCACATGCAATAAGTGCTGTTTTTGCATGGCCGTCCCCAGCTGGAGTGTTTGCACAGCACCATGCAGGCGGCGGGCTCAGGAGCAGCTGATACCGACGCCACCGTGAACGGCAGCGGCATCGACGACAGCGACGGGGCAGAGGAGAGGAGGATGGAGAGGACGGTGCCTGGCGAGCAGCAGCAGCAGAGGACCAGCAACATCCAGCAGCAGCAGCAGATGCCCTTAAGCCCGTCCGGTGTGCTCGGTGTGTACCTCTGACAACGATGCATGACAGTCGGTGTGCTGCGTGTTGAGTCTGTGTGTGTGTGTGTGTGTGTTCATGTTCACGTTGCCCGTGCATAAGCAACATGGTGCATTGGCTGGGAATGAACAGGGGGGTCGGCGGTGCTCGGTGGTATCGGCGCGTCTTCACTTCACCCGCTTCTTATTGTACGCAGTCGGGCGGAGACAGGCCCGGGGACAGTCGGTCAGTCCCGTGGGTCTCTGATGGTCCACAGGTGCATGCAGCGGGTGTTTTTTTTTTTTTTTTTTTTTACGCATCGGACGTGCACGTCCCAACGGGCTGTGGCACTCTGTAGATTGAGGAGAGTCCGATGTCAGCTGGTGTCTGAGGTTGGCGGAGACGCGTCTGTTTGGTGAGTAAGCAAAATACATGTTATGGTTATTTCTTTATGGATATTAGGCAGCACTTGTAAGTCTGTCACCTCTGTTGGCTTCATCACACCTTGGTCCTGGGCCTCTGTCCCTCTGGGCCAGTTCTACGGTGTTCTTAAATCGGGGGCCATAAATAACACAGAGGGGGCTTTTATGTGACAGTCATGCTCAACTTCAGTAAGGTGGACACTAAAAATGTTTTGAAATGCATTCGTCGTTCAGAAAAGCATGTAACATTTTTTATTTCAAAGTGTCATAAGCAATATAACGAGTTCCAACTGGGTGACTTGTGACAATAGTGTAAATGACCATACAACCTTTGTAATTTTAAGGTTGAATAGCGTCACTGCTATTCCTTTATTTTGCATCCAAGTCAATTCACATCAATTAAAATATTTTTAAATTTACACAGCTGATCTACAAATGACTGAACTTGAGGGACTAAACTAAACTGAGAGACTAAACATTTGATATCTACTAATATTCAACAGACATTTATGCGACTGCAAAGTTTTGATTTTCTCCACTATGGTAGGGGGGGCCAGCAGCACCTGTGATAGCAGTGATAACTATTTACTATCCAAGAACCTTATCAAAGAGCATTTAGCAGTTTCACATCCTGATGGAGGGTCTGTAAGGTGTCATATGCTCCTCTGTTTACTCAACAAGAATGATTCTTTTTCTTCTTTTTTGATTTGCAGCAGCTGTTTAGCTGAGCTTTGACCAATGAATTATAATTTTGCTGATGGCCACGTCACTTTGGTCTGTGAGGTTTTCAACGGCAACTTCATTCTCAATGTGTGTGTGTGTGTGTGTGTGTGTGTGTGTGTTATGTTTATGAGAACTTGTATGTTTTGACTGTCCAATATATAAATTCACTTATAGCATGACATTCCTCCCACACATTCCTAGTCACTCAAGCATCAATGTCAGCCGGCACCAAGGCATTAAATGCTCCCATCATACATGATAATGTGGCCTGGCAAAGAGGTTCACATGGATGTCCAGAAGATCCAGCCTCAATGAGCTGTTATGCCAGGTTCAGAGGCTCCATCAATCTGAAGAGAGGAGATAATGCAGTCACTGTACGCTGCAGTAATGAGAGAGCGTCACACTATGATTCAGTGAACAGTGAAGAGATGGCTCGGTCACTGTGGCCTTTGTGTTTGCACCAGCGTCTGTTTGACTTCAGAATAAGAACAAATGTGTCAGAGGAGAAGAAGAAAGATGATGCTTTCGCATTTTCAGCTGCTAATGTTTGAGCTTTTCCATCATCCAGTGGTTTTGGTTCCAGACTTGAAAAGCTGGTTTGTCTGTAGCTATTTACACACCAGCCAGTGTCGAGATCATCCATTTGTTTGTTGCTCATAGCGTCTGTTTGCTCAGTCATATGACCCAGCCATCAACCTTCACGCTGGCTTGATGATTGCTCTGGACATGTCTGTCCTGTCTCTGGGAGCAGAGCAGAAAACAAGGGCAGGGAATATGATGAAGGAGTGATGTCAGAAGATGATAAACTATCTCATCTACCTGCCCCCCCCCTTCTCTCTCACACTCAGTCTAGCTCTCCTCCTTATTTATTCTCTGTAATCACATAAAACTTTATTAATCCCAGTGTTTCCCTCCTCTCAGATAAACTGTTTGGTAAGCGCCTCCTCCAGGCCAGACACTACATCATGTCTCGGAAGTCCTGGCTGAAGATGGTGCCCACCGAAAACTGTGACATCCTCATGGCATTCCCAGGTAGTGTCACCCCCCCCCACTCTGTCCTCCATATTCGCCCGATGATGAATCAGTCACTTCAAAGAGGACAGTGTGTCCTTTAATTTAGTGGTCCTCCACTCACAGCTCCTGTGTCTATTGCTCAGGGACCTTGTAATGATGCTGTCTTCATGGGTATGAATGTGAATAGGAAGCATTGAGCTGCACTTTGACTCAGACAAACTTCAGTCACAGTTGAAAACACTATAAATTCAGTGTCAATTAAAAAAATAAATCACACTTAGAAATGTATTTTTTATAAGATCCAGTCGTTCAATGCTGTATTTTAGATCATGCACTGTATTTGTATTTAAAATAATGGATGACAGGTACTGGTGAAAACATTGCTGGACAGATTTCTCCAGAGCTGGCTGTTTGTGGGTCTGGCACCTTGTGAGGTGGCAGGACTCCCATGATGTCATGTTGTCTTCTCTGTCGCTCACTGCTTTAAGGAGCTGTGGCAGAGCTGTGGTGGAGGCAGATGTTAAAACAGATGTTGATGCCATTTTGTCTGTTGGTTGTGTGTTGACCTTTACTGTCACCACCCTCCCGCTGCTGCTGCTGCTTGGCAGCAGTGGTGAGCAGTGGTTGGGCATATTTATGCAGGAGCAAACTCATCAGTTACTGCCTTTGGCAAACATGTGAGGACCAAATGCAAATGTTGGAGTGTGAGTTTTTCGCTCAATGATTAAAAGTGTGCTGTTGAAGCTAGAAAAAAACGATTTCTCCTCCCCAGATACAATCGATGACCACACTCTGCTGTGGCTCCTGAACCAGATCCGCGTTGGAATCCCCCAAGTCAGCATTCAGATTCGACAACACAAACACACCCAGGCACACGCCTTCTTCATCACCACAACGTTTGAGAAGTAAGACTCTGGAACTGTTTGTCTTCGTCTATCTGCGGGCACGCGTGGGCACGGTTTCGATATGAGGGCTTCCTGAGGGAACTGAGGTTTTCAGTTAACATTCTAATTTAGTTAAGTTATCGCCTCAGCGCTTGTGCTGTCTTCACGTTTCCCAATGAGCCATTATCATAAGTCACTCCGATGGTGAACTAACTACTGTGAAACTAGGTGAACAAACAGAATTATGTGCATTATATTTTAGTGCATTCTCACAATGAACATGTGCATATTTGCACACTCCATTTGTTCGCTCATATGCACACAAGAAGTGTGAACATTTATGAGTCATCAGAACAAAGGCAAGACAGAGAGTTCCCCAGTGTTCTACTTTTCTGTTTGTTATGTTAATTTTGTGGGAATAGGCTAAATCTTGAAATTTAGAAAGCGGATGTACACATTTGCTTTCTTGTTGAAAATGGTCCTTTCAGTTTCGCAGTCGTACTTACTGCAGTATATTGTGTGAGACAGTATGTTGTTTATATGCCCTTAATGCTCTTAATTTATCCAACATGTGCGGCCCGGCCTCTGCACGGAGTTAGAGCTCCATCGTCTTTAATCCTGCTGTTCATTTACCCTCAGCTTATTGCGTGGAGCCGAGCAGATGGGCATGTACAAGGCGGTCAAACCTCAATTTGGTGGCGGGATGAGGCGCTTCTCCTGTGAGGAGGACAACATCTATGAGAGCATCGAGAGCGAGCTGTGCTTCTTTACCTCACAGGTTAGAGGTCAAAACAGTTTAGCTGTGAATATTCACTAGATAATATGACAGAGGTTACCCATTTGATATTTGCAAAAATATTCAGTCGATTGGAACACACCATTCATTATCTCCTTCCTCCCTTTATCTGGCTCAGGAGCGTCAGAGCATCATTAAGTATTGGCTGGACAACCTGCGGGCCAAACAGGGGGAGGTCCTTCACAACATTCACTTCCTGGAGGGACAGCCAATCAGTAGGCTCTTATTTATAATGAGTCACCTTATTTTTGTCATTCATTGTGTCATTTACCTCTCGCTCTCATTTCTAAAACCTAGTTCCTAATTTGGCCTTTGAAACTGTATCAGTTATTATTGCAGGTGTCACCTGACACAGAATGTGTTCATTTTGGGATTTCCAGTTCCAGAGCTCGTAGCTCGGGGGGTGATCCATCAAATGTTTCCCCTCCATGAGCAGAGGATCCTCAACCAGCTGATGACGTCCTGGGTCCAGGCCGTATGTGAGCGACAGCCGCTGGGTAGGAAGAATCAGTTTAGAAGGAAATAAAACAGTAAACAGCAGATACGGACACATGAAGTGACCCACATCTGTCTGTCGTAGCAATGATCCCATTCTCTGTGCCCTGTAGATGATATCTGTGACTATTTCGGGGTGAAGATCGGGATGTACTTTGCTTGGCTGGGTTTCTACACCAACTCCATGCTTTACCCTGCCGTCATCGGCTTCCTGCTCTGGATTCTAGCAGAAGCCGACCAGGTACCTGACACCTCTCTCTCTCTCTCTCTCTCTCTCTCTATATATATATATATATATATATATATATATTTTTTTTTTTTTTTTTTACCTTCTCAAATGCATGACGCAGCCGGAGGCAGGAAGCAGGAAGTCTTGTGTCCCCTATGTGTGGCCCTGTTGTTTCTTCCTGAGATCCTTGTTTTTTTTATGCGTCTTTTGTGTCACAACTAAAAGCCCTTGTAAGGCAATAATGGTTGGTTCTCCCGTGTTCCTGCACAGACCAGTCAGGATATCTGCTGCGTGGTATTTGCCCTCTTCAACGTTGTGTGGGCCACGTTATTTCTGGAGCGCTGGAAGAGGCGGGAGGCGGAGCTGGCCTACAGGTGGGGCACTCTGGACACCCCCGCCGAGTCCTTGGAGGAGCCCAGGCCACAGTTCAGGGTGAGGGTTGTCGCCCGAGCTTACACAGAGGAAAACTGCAGAGATGGCAGTTTTATATAGTTGTGTGAAAACTGTGAAAACCTAAATCACCATGAGTCAGTCACACTTGCGTCGCATCAGGCCGTTGTAAACGGCTGTTGCGTAATTCTGCAGCTATTGCGAAACAATTCCAGGAAATGTGACTTTGAATCTCCGCTTGACCTGTGAGGAGGGAGCGGGGGAGGGGTCTGTGACGGCACCTTATGTTGTGTGGAGTGAATGGAGAGAGATAGAATGTGGGGCTGAGAGTGGGCCCCTCGCTCTAGACAAGTATTTGGGCCACTTGCAGCATGCCCGGCTAGCTCAGTCGGTAGAGCATGAGACTCTTAATCTCAGGGTCGTGGGTTCGAGCCCCACGTTGGGCGATAGATCGTTTTTCTCCTGAAGAGGAAGGAACTCCCAGAAGTGCCCATTTATCCAGAGATGTAATTTCTACTCTGCTCAGGAAAACATTAAACACTTAGATAAATTAACAAGCAAACAGAAGGGAAAAAATAACGTATGAAACAAAACAAACACAACATGAATTTTGCCACGAACATTCCCAGTGCATTGTCTAGTCAATGATTAGAAAAAAACAAAGGTCTCTAAAACTCTCTTTGTCCTCTTCTGTGTCTCTGCCGTCTCACAGGGTGTAAAGCGCTGCAGTCCCATAACCGGCTGTGAGGAGTTCTACTACCCGCCCTGGAAGAGAGCGCTGTTCAGGTGGCTGGTCAGCCTGCCCATCTGCCTCCTCTGCCTCTGTTTCGTCTTCCTTGCCATGCTCCTCTGCCTGGAACTGCAGGTCAGAACAGATAACAGAGACAAATCACTCCACATACAGAAATGTAGCTGACGGATTCTAGAGCTGAGAAATGAGGGCAGTACTGTCTGTGTCACTTTTCTTATTAACAGACTTGTATTAAAATGTTACATCACACTGTAGCTTCATTTGAGTTATTTTAGTTTGTGAATTGTGTTATCTTCAAACACAGATGGGGGACAAATGAATGAATGGGGCCCTATTAAATACGTATCATGCTAATTACAGGAAGTGGTGATGGAGATTCAGGAGCTACCTAGCATTACAAGATTCATTCCGAAGATACTTCTGGCCATTACTGTCACCATATGTGATGAAGTGTATAAGAAGATCGCTTACTGGCTCAATGACATGGGTGAGAAGCACGCGACTCTCTGGGCGTATTATTTGCTCTGTGACAAACAGTGCAGCAGAGGAATGATGAATTCAAGTAGAATGTAATTTAGCCTTGATTGTAATTCAGTTAAGGTACCTTCATAGTTTTATATAGATTCATAAAATAGCTCTATTGGGCAGTTAAGTTTTATGTAGAAATCAAGTGGCATTTTTATTAGAGCTATTCGCTGGTATGCTTATATCTTCATTTTATATTTATCAATATGAAAACTTTCATCTGGTCGTGGGGAGTAATGTGTCTCCTCTCTCTCTACCCAGAGAACTACAGACTTCAGAGTGCCTACGAGAATAATCTCATCATCAAGATGGTGTTTGTGAGTCCTGTTTCACTTTGACACAGGAATAGAAATGATTCATCTTGACTGACTGATGAGCAGTTTATCTTTTTTTCTGCTTCTTTTACAGTTTGAATTCATCAATTCTTATCTAAGCCTTTTCTACATTGGATTCTACCTCAAGGACATGGAGCGACTGAAGGAGGTACAGACTGTGATGAATACAAATTGATGACGGTGATGTTTTCTCTGGTGTGTTTTATATAGGTTTTACACGTTGTTTTCTTTCCCCTAGAATGGGCCGTTTATTTTAAATACTCTCTATATACATACATACAGAGGCTGTCCATTCATACTTTCACAGTACTGGAGAAACCTTTGAGTTTGTAGGACCACTGGAGGATTACACAGGTTCCGCTCTGCACTGGCTGCAGCTGCAATAAGGAACACCACCACTAGATGGCACTGATTATCCACGCTGAAGCTTACACCATCACCAGTAGTGAGATATGTAACATGGAGAGGTCACGTGTAGTTTATTTTATGAAGGGCTTGTTGTCTTTAGAATCAACCCATAGTTTCTACTGTGAGTAGTGAACTAAGGTTTGTCTCTATTAAGGAAGTACATTGACTGTACATTAACTTATGTATAAACATAATAAGCAGCTCAAATAATGATAATCTCTTATAGTCTGAAATTTACTGACAAATATAAACAAAACCATTGACTGCCTGCCTGCAAACAGCTGTCATCCACATTTGTTTTTGGCTTTGGAAGGTCCCTGCTGAACACTTTCTAAATTGTGCATGTGTTTTGTTTTTTGCTCTCCTTGCAGATGCTCGCCACCCTGCTGATCTTTCGCCAGTTCCTGCAGAACATCAAAGAGGTGCTGCAGCCATATCTGTACGAGCAGAACAAGCTGGGCGTCTTCACCCCAAAGGTGCTCTGGGAGCTGCTTCAAGCCATCATGCTCAAATATGGCCGACTGGCTCTGGGGAAGGCCCAGGCCTCAATGACGGCGTACTCCTTCCTGGGCCCCAGAGGGATGCCCGTCAGTCACAGCGCTAACAGTAACCCAGAGCCGAAGAGAAGAGGGGACCTGAAAGCCGGATTCAGGCTGACGGAAGAGGAGTGGGACATGAGCGACAGCGCTCTGAAACAACGCAAAGTCAGTTTCACGGAGAAGGTCGACTACCAGGACATCACGGCGGAGGCGCAGGCGGGGGATCGCAGCTCCCTCGAGGACAGTCCTACACTGGTAGAGGACGGGATGGATCCAAGTATTTTTGACAGTTGTGACGAGGACAGTGATTGTGAACTGCTGTCTCAGGTATGTTGCTTGCTTACTATTATTCCCACACTGCGGCTTCATGCTCTTTAGTCTTTATATGGTCAACAATAACTGCCTCCCTCATTAGGTTTCAATCATCTCAACACAGATAAATGGGTTTTTATTTCTTTTTATAAATTAAAGATATTATTTGTATTTTATTTGTTCATGGATGGAAGGGTTGGGGATGTCATCTTCCAGACTATCCATTTCACGTCTCAGTGTCTCAGGGACAATATTTTAGACCAATGTTAAATGCCGGTTGACTTTTGCAGGAGACGAAAGAGCACGCCACTGCGTCCTCTCCCAATGACGCCCTTTGCCATAAAAGAAAGAATGCAGCAGAGGGGAAAGAAGACAAGAAGTCATGGATCGATCCGCCGGAGGAAACCAAAAACGTGACTCTGACCCAGGCTGAGATCGAGAGCTGCATGCAGACGTACGAGGTGGGATTACTGATCCAGTCTGAGAAAAGACCGCCTCACCTCTAACCTCTATGTTCATCGAAATTCACGGTGTTTGTACCCGGCAGGACACACTTCAGGATTACCAGGAGATGTTCATTCAGTTTGGTTACGTGGTGCTCTTCTCCTCTGCGTTTCCCCTGGCAGCCATGTGCGCTCTCATCAATAACATCATCGAGATCCGCAGCGACGCCCTCAAACTCTGTACCGGCCTGCAGAGGCCGTTTGGACAAAGAGTGGAGAACATTGGACAGTGGCAGGTCAGCGGGTCTTGCCTTGGAGGATGTGAGATAAACCATCTGACGACAGAGGCTGTAAATAATCCATGTTTCTGTCTCTCCACACCAGACTGCTATGGAGGCCATGGGCCTGATAGCCATCATAGTGAACTGTTACCTGATTGGTCAGTGTGGGCAACTGCAGCGTCTGTTCCCCTGGTTGAGTCCTGAGATGACCATCATCTCCATTGTCCTGCTGGAGGTAGGATTGACCTTTTCAGAAAAGGCAGTTTTATTCCCATAGCGTTGCTTTTTTATGACAGAAATACAAATGTGCATGGTCTGCTAATTGTTGTTTTCATTTAATTAAAAAAAAAAGGATTTGTTAATGAATAACAAACCTCACAAGAGTTTGTGGTGTGTGGATGAGATGTGCTGTTTTTTTTCTTTAGAGGAAAAATACAGACGAAATGTGACTGTGTCCTGATGTAACCGTGCGTTGAGTCTGTCCCTCTGTGGTCTTGGTGGTTTACAGCACTTTGCAATCCTCCTAAAGTACGTCATCCATGTTGCCATCCCTGATATCCCTGGCTGGGTAGCAGATGAGATGGCCAAGCTAGAGTACCGACGAAGGGAAGCTTTCAAGGTATAGTCGTGTCATAGCTTGAAAGACCTTCGGTCAACGTTAAGCCTGCTGTATACATGTACATGTACCCCTTTGTGTCTCCTGGTCTGCTGGAGTGCATCATCCAGAGATGTACACAAGAGCAATTCTTTTTTATTCTTTATAAAAAAAAAAAAAAAGGGGGGGGGGGGTGTAAGTATGATAGTGTTTTATCACATTACTGTTCCTCTGACTATAATTTAAAGTCCTCCTTTCAAGAAAATACTTTTCTTTATCATGAGAGCATGTCCACCCTGAGCCTTTTACTCAAAAATTACACAGTCAGCGCCGTGGCCGATCATTTCCATCTCAACAGCAACAGGTAAACGAACACCAGTCTGAAAAACACAGACCCAAACAGCCAGGATTTGTGACGTCACAAACCTAGGCAACAACAGGTGTTCACCACACGTGTATCTGTGCCCTCCCCCTTTTAGAAACATGAGCTGCAGGCCCAGCAACACTTCCAACAGCAGCTCAGACGCCGGCGCGAAGAGGAGGAGCTCCAGCGTCAGGCTGAGCTGCAGGCCGAGGCCCGCCAGGAGAGTGAGTACCACAAGGCTGACAGCCAGCACCAGCATCACCATGACAAATCATCGGGGGGCAAGTCTGGGGACAAGCCCAAGAGGCCCAGCTCACTGCTGGGAAACAACAACGTGATGAAGCTGAAGCAGATCATCCCTCTCCAGGGGAAGTTCTCCTCCAGCAACTCACGCTCCCCGGCTCAGTCCCCGACAGGAGGCGAGGCCAAGCTGCCTGGATTTCTGAAGTTCCTGAAGTCGCCAGAGATGAAAAAAGAGCCAGCGGTGGCTGCTGGGGCCACAGCGGGGTCAACAGTCCCCTCTTCAGTTCTCCCCAGTGGCCAGGAGAGGTCACAGTCCCCCAATAGGACATTCAGTCCTGGAAAACTTTTCAGTTTCAGCAAATCGGAGGGGACCATTGTGTGTGCGAACGGGACACAACCAGCAACCCAGGCTGCAGCCAGCCAGCCCAACAGGAATGACTTCAACAATACGCTGGAGGAATTACCTTCTAATGAGTCCGATAAAGGAGAACCAGTCAGACAGCCGACTGAGCAGGAAAACTCTGGCAACTCGAAAAGTTAATTCACTTTTCTGCCGCGCCAATGTACCCTTACAAATGGAGAGCAATGTAGAAATGACCAGGCGACACTCACGGGTTCTGTAGGAGAACCTGTCGGTCACGGGCGCCACGTGTAGGTCAGCGAGCGTTAGATTTCCACTCTGGATGCAACTTACTCCACACAAAGCACGACACTAACACTTGTTTATCTCGCTTCCACGTAAACTATGTACAGTAAGCGTTTGAATGGAGGATCGAGGAACGTTCGGTTTAAATACTGCATGACTGCTTCGTTTCCAACAGAACCAGAAAAGATGACATTGTTGTCAAGGATCTTTTTTTAAAAAACTAAATCAAAACATATTAAGAACCTTATTGTCATGGAGCCCATTTAACCAAAGGGTCATGAGCAGCAGCTTCCCATTCCCTGTCCGTCTCCTTCCAACCCCTGTATTAGAATGCATGTTGTCCTGTGCATGCATCATGTGTCCACCGTGTGTTTTTCAGTTGAGCACTTTCAAAGCCATCGTATTCCTCCGCAATAGGTCCGATTATATTCACTGTGACCATCAAAAAAATATTCTATTTTTCTTAACTTTGATTTTCTATGAATTATTTTACTACATAAATTAGTGAATGTACTTCTAAGATGCAAACAAATCTCACTGGAATAAACCTCCATCAAATGACGATGCATCAGCTGCTTTTGTTAAAAGTTGTTAAATACCACTGGATGGTAGAGCGCGTTGGTGGGTTGATTTGTTCGCAGGGGAATAATATATATTTATTTATATTTACAAGCTCTATAGAGACCACACCAGAGAACTGGTTGAGGTCTCAATGTCTACTGTCATTTCTAGGAAGGATGCCATTTTCTTCAGTTACCCTGAAAAAAGCTGCATTTACTTTTAGACTTTACTGTATTTTACAGAGTACACATGCAAGAATAAGACCTGAAATCGACAACATGTTTATACAATAAACTCAGAGCAGAGAACCACAAAAACATCCAAAAACTTAATCAGGTGATGTGATACAAAAGTAAACGCACTTGTCTATGAAGAAACAGGGAAAACAACTCACTGCATGTCTCTATTTTTTTTTTTGTGTGTCGAGCAACTTAAAGCGTGTGCGTTCTACTTGGATCGACTTTCAGAAGCAGCAACGTTTAACAGTTGCTATGTAAACCTTTGAACAGCTGAACAACTGGAACATGTAAAAATTCATGAGTAGACAGTAAGCTGTGCCAGACAGTGACGTCACGGTTAATACAAGTAGCAACAGATTACTTTATGTTAAAAGGTGCAAAGCAAATGAAGTAAAATGCTTCTGTTTGTTCTTTGGCTAAACAGAGTGAAATTAGGCCATGTCTGACCTGGGGAAGATAAAGTATTAAGTTGTCGTATTACCTGATAAAAGGGTCAGAACAATCACAATATTCACACTTTACAAATGTACAAAACATGTGGAGCATTAGGCAACACTTTCAGGAGCAGTTACTAGACTTTTTACATCCCCCAGCTAATGACCCATCTCATTAAATACTGTGCAGTCGATCATGCAGTTACACAAATATTGAGCATCAAACTTAAAAAGTGGATACAGAGAGTAAGGAAAAATGAGTTAACGTGATCTAGTATGACTATGTTGGCTTTAATGTCTCCTCGCTGATACTTATATCTACTGTGTGCAGCTGTGGGTCATTTCCTCCTGAAACAATGTTGAAAAAGGAAGAACTACAAAAAACTGAAAACTCACTTCCAATTAAGGCAACAAACGATTATTCATCCAAAAAAATAGACATATATCTTTAAACACTTTTCTTCTTCAATAACAAAACCCTGAATAATCAAACTAAGCAAGGAACACAGTGCAGTTTTCATTTCACTGTGCCAACAGTCGACTCAAGGATGAGTTCAAAGACAATTTCAGATTTAAAACTGAAAAAAATAATACTATTGGAGTAGGAGCTAAAAATGATGACATGCCACTAAGAGACTTAGACTTAACTTAAAATATGCCTATCTCTGAAATGGTATGAATGACGTCAACTTCAGACCCTTGGCAGCAGAGGAGAAATGACCACACTCCCTGCATATTTAGAATAAAACTGGAGTGAAATGGAATGAAATCCAGAAGAGTTAAGGTACAAAGAGGTAGATGTACGTTATTTTCTAAACTACAAAGAGTTTGAGGCATAGCTTTTTGGAAGTAAAGGAAGTAGCAATGAAATCTGTCTGATCATTGGAGTTGACTGTGGTGTGGAATAAATTGATCCTTCAGTGATATTGATCGCATTAGTGTCTGGGCCTGGGTGGCCAAACACACTCCCTGAATCTGTCCATTTGTGTGGGTCAGTCTCTGTCGGGTGTGCACTGGCGACACATGGCTTTACGAATCATCGTGCAGCTCTCGACTGTCAGTTCTGGCGATTTTTCTGGGAGGTGCTGTGTTGTCCCCCTCTGCAGGTTCCTGCTCTCGCTTTTTTGCTGCATTCTGATAATGCAAGAGAAAAAAAAAAATAAATCAACAAATGAGTACCACCACTAAACATATGAGAACTACTCTCCCAGATCATTAGAATCTTTACCTTTTTGTCCCACTGTTGATGAAGATATCGCAACAAGATGTTTGTCTTCTCTGTGACGATGACTGACAGAAAATAACACAGAAATGTATTAGACAATGGTTCTCTGTCTCTCAGAGTAAAACACTTCAATGATTTAAGAAAGGGAAAGAAGAACTGATTGAGTGGTTTTATTTGATAGAAATCTGTAGTTTTGCTCTTACTCCTGGTCAAGGAACATCCTCTCTACTTACTCTGCTCCGATGGATATTCGCGTGTTGGTAGATACACAGATGGCCGGCGGTTCTGAAAGAGTATGATGATCCACATTAGTGTGTTAGTATTGTTAATGTTAAATTGTTATTACAACTACAAATCGTTATGTTTTCACTCCTGCGGTTTGGTTTCTACAGATCCCATTCCCAAAATGGCATATCTCATCTTTTGATCCATGATTGTGTTACCGTCCTTTACCCTGATTGCAAAGAACTTTGGGTCAAGTCATTTTAGATATTTTGTGGTATAAGGACTAATCTGACTGCGTTTCACCTTTGGCTGAGCTCACGTTAATCTTGATGTGATCATTGTGGCGAGCAGATGGGATCACTTACTGATGCTTTGCAGACTGAGTCTGCATGGAACCTGCTGAAGTTGCTCTTGTTGTAGACCGGCAGCCCCTTCAGAAAATCTCCCTGCGGACGCTATACAGCAGAGAAACATAAACATAAACACTTCACCAACTCGAGGGAAGTCCCTGAGCCAATGTGGTGCTGGAGGCTACAGCCATTTCATGGGAGTTCCCATAAAACAAGCCTTAGCTAGATATCTCATAGGTAATGACTCACACTGTGTCCTGTCTGTTCTCCATAAACAAAGCACGTCGTTTATATTATCAAAGCTGATGTGATGCAAACAGGCACGTATGCACCCACCTTCTCCATTTCGTGTGTTGACCAGCTCGGGCACAGTGAGAACTACCAGATGCTAGGCTGTTAGCCGCTCGAGCTTGATGTTGTTGTCGCGGCCAGTTTGATTAAACCCGTTCGACAGCTTCTCCCGACGGTGTCTGAAAACACACTACGTGTAGACTAGTTGCATCATGTTGCTTCAGTCAGAAAATTCCAGTTGTATAATGGTGGTGATACGAAGGCTGGAAGTGGCGTTCCTCGGTGGTTAACCTGCTGCTAACTCACGACTCCATCTTTGTTGTTCGGGTGTTCGGGGCGGGTATCTTCCTGGCTTCTACGTTTCCGATTGGCTGAGTGATGGCGGATGTGAGCCGACACAGAAGGTAGCCACCTTCTGATAGGATGGAGTGTGATTACGTAATAGGCCAATCCTCCAGCATTGGGGGTTGTGACGACTGCTTCAGTGAAAACAACACACGTCTCTTGTGCTGCGTTCACTTGCTCATGTTGTTCTGTTTTCACGCGTATTATTCATTTACCACCATCAAAAACATCCTATTATAGACTTATTTGTGCCATTTGCTCAGATGCATGTAATTTTAAGTATATGCCAGTTTTCTCTTCATGTGGATTTTTTTTAGCTGTCAGAACTTACTTTCAACTCATTCTCAGTCTATTCCTCCTGCTCCTCAAATACCTATTTTACGCTCTAATATATATCTCTACCACTAGTATACTACCTTAAACTGGACAAGATGGCTCATGTGTATAGACAATAAATAGACTAGATTTTTTAAACACAAACTTTGTTTTCATTTAAAATAAACAATGGCAGTGATTTTACAAGTTTGTTTTATTGAATTTGTCTTTCAAAACATATCCCAATTCAAATCAATACATCTGCTTACATTAAAGATTATCACAATAACTTGACAGAGATGTTGATTATTATTTGATATGAGTGGAATCAGGTCCACCAACACTGAATCTAACAGACTTCTTACTCAGCAAAAAGGCTGCTTGTTTGTCAAGGGCCAGTTTGACCTCTCCCACCTGTTATTAATGTAGTGGGACAGCCAAACCTGAACCACACCCAGTATCACCAGTTCACCCAATACACACATTCATTCCCCATTGGCTGAACATTTCAAAATGTCTTTTATTTCCTGAAGAAACATCAGGTTTTTAGTGTGAGAGGGATTTCCTTCCCTTAAGCATGCGCCGCAGCAGTACTTCTATGCCCCCTCGGGAGCTGATCCTTTTGATCCATCCGTGGGTTCTCTTGCGCTTGATGTTCTTGGGTTGATACTCGGTGCCTCTTTTCCTTGTCCGAATCTGCTGGAATTGGCAGGGAAACTGCTGGAGCACTCCTGAACCCTCAGCTTGTGACGAAAGTGGGCCACATCTGGAAGTCAGAGGTAATGTAGTTGCGCGAGCTGTAATCCAGCTGCTGAATAATCTGAGCTGGGGGATGCCCACTGTTGCAAGGCTTCCTGCAGGGATGCTGCTGAAAGTGTACAGATCACACTGTTACTTTCTGACATCATGCAGCTGCTGAGATTACACTTGCTTTGTGGTGAATGTGTCATGCATTTTACTATTAACCTAACAAAGCGTCATTCATGTACAGACAGAGAGCATGTGTGTCTGTTACTTTGATTCACAGCATGCTAACATGTGATGCTTTCAATCATAGTGGTGTTAAACAGGTTAAACACATTATTGTTGTTCGAACCTTCATTAGAAATAAAATAAAAAAATACATTAGAGCATGAGGTCGACAGAAACACAACACGTGTAGATGTGCCCAGAACTGTTTGAATGTTTTACTAGCCCCGCTGCTAACGTGCTACTAAAGCTAGTTAGCCACTGTTAGCATCGTTTGCAAACAGCATTGGCCACGTCTCTCGCACACACCAGTAATAATTTCTGTTACCTGCTAAGACCAGTTATTCCGCTCAGTCTGGAGATGGACGACAGTAAAGTGTTCATTTTGAGATATTTACACAGTCAACAGTGACATGAGATCAGTGAATGTCACAGGTCTGTCAGACAACCTGTGAATATGAAGCACAGCGATTGGCTCAGACGCTTTAGCCAATAGAAACGCTTCTTGCTGCACAACTTCCTGTGAACCCACCACCTGCCCCTGCACTCACCGACAAGCCGTTTTTTAAAGAAGCATCACTGGTTTAATTTCAGGGTCGGGTTTTAAAGGTAGTTTTTGGAGGCAGTAAAGGTCTGGTTGTATAAATGTATATTTAACATATAGTTAGAGGCTTACACATCTACATCAACATCTCAGAAATAGTGTGCTCTTACTTAAAAAATTGTACTTGATTTTGTACTTGGCTGTTTGATTGTTTTCATACATGTGATTGGATACTGTATCAAAAGAATTTCCCCTTGGGAATGAATAAAAGTACTTTCTATCTTTCTATCTATCTATACAGGACATGTAATATTTAAGTTAGTTAAGGATTGGGTCACAAACTGAAGGAACCTTGTGAGCCTTATTAGATTTTCCTCTTCTCCCCATTTTCTTAAAACCAATAGCGAACTTACATCTGTTATTTTCCACTGGCTGTAAGGCAGTCACCCCCCTCCCACCCCCATCCTGTCACTGGCATAGCTGTGTGGTGACAGGCACTGTTACTGTCCCAGTGTTGCACCAGACAGTGGTGGATGTGAGCTCAAGGTTAACAGAGGAAAACAGCTCCAACTAACAGAGGCCATGTCTCCTGACAGGGATGTTTCCACGTGTCAGATCATGATGCTGAGAGAAATATGTTCTTTCCTTTAACTTACAACACATTGCACAATCCCTCCCTTTTTATTTTATATATTTCGTTATTGTATTTTTTCTTTTATTCTTGCACAAATACACCACAGCAAATCCTATGTATGCGTAAACCTGCCTGGCAATAAATCCTGTTCCTGATCATTTAGGAAAAAAGGAATGTAAAATGGGAGCACACATGCCTGATTTTGATCCTGTGTCAGCTCATTTGGAAAAATAGCTGGACCATCAGTTCATCTTCTCCATCACTCTCTCCCTGACTGCACGCACTCTGTGCTATTCTGTCAGCCTTAGCAACAGGGAAACGAGCCTCTTCCATTGGCTTCGTCTCTGCGCACGCTGCTTCTCTATTCGCCCTGCGCGCTGCCACTCATAGAGACCGCTGTGAGTGCTGCGGATACAAGGGCAGCAGGGTAGGGCCCGGCCTGGATGCGCAGTGGATGCTTGGGGAGAACAACATCGCAGTGTGTGTCTGTGTGTTGATGTTTTTTTCTCCTTCAGTCGTAATGGGTGTCTCGTTACAATGCATTTGGCACATTTTGAACGAAGCCTGCGCTATTACCCGCAATGCAAACCCCTGTGATCGCAGTGCGGCGATGCCATTAGGACGCGTTGCATGTTTTGCACCAGCATCTCCAGTGTAGACAAATTGTTGCACCAAATGCAACGACTCTCTCATGTCGCCGTCGTCAGCCCTGGACTTGAGTCGTCTGCAGCAGATTTCTAAGCACCAGAGTCACCAGTAATTCCGCAGGTAAGGGGTGGACTTTAATTGTCTAGCTTATGTTTATTGTGCAGCCAACATCAATGCATCACCATGCGTTTGTCCTGTGGCAGCACACAAATAATCCATCCATCAGCTATCGACCTGTCACTAATATCCATGATGCAGGTAAGGTAAACTACTGCTACACTCACTATATTAATCTTTCAAATATATCCTGCATACCCATTATGAGACTTGTAAGAACATTTTTTGCTGCGTATGAAAGATGATACTTGTGTTCTGTGTCAAATATTTGACATGTTATTACAGTGTATGGTTTCATGTTTTGGGGTCACAGGCTCATACAACCAGTCAAGCCATAGGACATCAGTACATGTGGCCCTTTATCAGAAATTGTGCAATAACTGTGTTTTTTCCCCAAAAAATATTTAGTGTGTGCATATTATGTCACAGTGCGCCCTACTGTACAGTGCGTAAGTTGTGCTTTTGGAAATGGAGCAGCACACGGTGTTCCAGATTTGCGTGAGCGTAAAGACTTGACAGACACATCAACCCAGATATTCTGCAGTGCAGACGGACATTTGAACATGACTGAGTAACCTTAAGGGCTTCTTGAGCTCGGATGCCAAATTAAAATCGTGGTAGGAGGTAGAGTCAAGAGTAGAGTAGGTCAAGAGGAGAATCTATGATGTAAAACACAAAGCAGAGCTCGAGTTACTTTTCCATTAATGACGTTCATCTGTATGTCAGAGGCATTATGTCTCATGTGTCATCATGCACCACTTGTGGCTATGCAGAGCGAAGGATACTGGAGGAGTCCACTGATATTCTTAGCTTTTAAAGATTGGTTGCTTTGTGTTCGCGTTTGTAATGGAGATCATATGTTTTGATTTGTTTCTGTTCACCAGCAAAATACTATCATTCTTCTCAATGCACAAATAATGATCACATTTCTAAAGGTGCCAAAGCATCTTTATCTGCCTGATATAAAAAATCACATTGGTGCAAATTTGTTTAACATGTATACAGATACTGACAGGAAAAGGCCAATTTAACCACAGATTTAGGTCGAGCTCAGCTTGCAGCTGAGCTGACATTTGAAAACCTTCACAAATAGTCGCATACCTTTAGGCTTGCAGACGTTTAACTCAGACTGACAGCTGAGGCTGGCTGCAGCCTCAGTGCCTCTTGTGCCAGTGCTCCATGTTGATGTTGAAAGGGGGACAGTCAGCTGAGGTTCACCCAGCTCCACGAGAATGTAACTGGAGAGCCCTTGATGCACTGACCTTCAGACAATCCTGCACAGAGCAGCACATGCACACAGGCACATGAACACTTGAATCCTCCCCTTTGTGATTCATGGTATGAAATCCAATTTCACGAACATGGAATCCTTGTATTTGTGATCAAAGGAATGCATCTCTTGTAGTTGCAGCTATGTTAGTGTTCAACCTGCGGAATGTATCAAGTTGTGTATTCCAACTTGTCCATATGTATTTGGAACACACACATGATCTACACAACATGTAATATGATAGTATGAGCACTGATATGACTGTCAGCCCTGCAGGCAGCTGAGGTGCACACTTAGCTCAGCTTAAGAGGAAGCAGTAAAGCCATACTCTCTTACCACTCTGTTTCCTGGAGATAACCAGCCCGTGTATGTGTTACAGCTGAAGACTTCACTTAGACATGGCAGACTGCAGTTTAGCTGTGACTGAACCATTTCCTCGAGAATTTCTCTTTAGTCTTGCAGGCATGTTCTCAGTCATGCCACATGCCACAGGTTATTTTCTATTTATACATAACCTGATTCTGACCACGTGAAAAGGACGGGGTATTAATAGGAAACGTGAAGGCCAGCATGTGAATGCTCAGGCTTCTTTGACATATAGCAAGTGTTGTTTTCGCGATGTTCTGTTTGTGAACGTGGAGGCACCGATGCTGCACTGCTTCGTCACCCAGGTGAGTGTCACCGGAGCTTTCCATGCACTTGCGCTTGACTGTGGTGGTTTGCATTTGTGGTAACAGCCTGTTTAACCGACAGCATTTCTGCGTGCTGCCTTTCACTCGTCACTGTGTGTGGTCTGATCAGAGGATAGAGGAGAGTGTTTCATTGTAACTGTTGCTAGGAAACAGCTTGGGCTCAATGTTATAGAAAACCAGCTGGGAACCAGTTTCCTCCTGGTGAGCTGTTGACATTTTGCAAACACTGCAAACCTGGGCTACAGTACTCAGTCATGGTGCTGGTAGGAGCAGAGAAACAAGCTTCCCAGACCCACACATATGTTCCTGCAGCTTGTACCTCTGACTCACGATCTGCTGTGCTCCATCTGTGTTGTTGTTTCTGCAGGGGCGCACCATGCTGACCAGCATCACTGAGGGGATCCTCTGCTGCCTGACTGGGAAGGCTGCCAGCCTGGTCTTGCCCTTGGAGTCGTCAGAACCCTCCGATGGGTTCGAGTTCGTGGAGGTGAAACCTGGGAGAGTCCTGCGAGTGCGACACATTGTCCCCGAGCGTCAACCCGCAGTGACGGAAGAGCAAGTTCCAGGCAAACAGAAGACGGACGACGACCACGACAATGTCACCTCTCCTGGGTGTAATGAAAGCAAAACTGGCAGCAGTGTCCACTGCAAGAGGAAGATCACTGTCTACCGCAACGGCCAGCTGGTGATTGAGAATCTCGGTGACGTTTTGCACTCTGAGATCCTGCAGTGTCAGGATGGGGATCTGGAGCCATGCAGCACTGTCGAGGTGGAGCTTGCAGACTATAAAGAAATAGCCTCATCTCCAGACCCCAACCCTGTTCCTCCGCCGGTTCCTCCGCCTCCAGGGGCGCAGAAGCCTGCTCCACCTCCTCGCCGCCGCCGCCGTAAGCCCAAGCGAACCGTGTTAATAGACTCAAATAGGGTGATCTCGAGCTGCAAAGGGACGCAATCAGACGTAGCGCTGTTCTTTGTGCACGGCGTGGGAGGCTCTCTGGACATTTGGGGTAGCCAGCTGGACTTCTTCTCTCGGCTGGGCTATGAGGTCATTGCGCCCGATCTGGCGGGACATGGAGCCAGCACCGCCCCACAGATTGCAGCAGCTTATACATTCTATGCCCTGGCTGAGGATCTACGTGCCATCTTTAAGAGATATGCTCGGAAACGCAACATTCTCATTGGCCATTCATACGGGTGAGTCTTTGCAAGATGCTTTATTCAAAATCTTTCACCACCAGACACTTTTGTGGTTGTTTTTGCAACGTACCATTAACGTGGTGTCGTCATCTTTTCCAGGGTGTCCTTCTGCACCTTTCTGGCCCATGAGTATCCTGATTTAGTCCATAAGGTGGTGATGATCAATGGAGGTGGTCCCACAGCGCTGGAGCCCAGCCTCTGCTCAATATTCCAGTTGCCATCCTGCGTCCTTCACTGTCTGTCACCGTGTCTGGCCTGGAGCTTCCTCAAGTAAGAGGGTTGCTGGTGTGGTGCAAAAAATTGCCGCCACCCTCTCTCATTGCGGGCAAAACAGTATGTGGGTTTTGATGTCATATAATTTAATTCTAAACATTTATTTCTCCCCTTCACCCTTAGAGCGGGATTTGCTCGTCAGGGCACAAAAGAAAAGCAGCTACTGAAGCAGGGCAATGCCTTCAATGTGTCGCCATTTGTCCTGCGAGCCATGATGAGCGGCCAGTACTGGCCAGAAGGGGATGAGGTCTACCACGCTGAACTCACCGTTCCCATCCTTCTGGTTCATGGCATGTGTGACAAGTTTGTGCCCATGGATGAGGATCAGCGCATGGCAGAGGTACAGCACGTCTTCCTTGTTCTGATGTGTCATCGTTTTTGATTCAAAATGTCCCGTTCCTTCTGCAGTGTTGTCTCATGTAATGATCTGCCTTTACTTTGCAGATCCTCCTGTTTGCATTCTTAAAAGTCATTGAGGAAGGCAGCCACATGGTTATGATGGAGTGTCCCGACACTGTCAACACTCTCCTCCATGAGTTTTTCCTATGGGAGCCCGACATGTCCAAGAAAGACAGCAGCAAGACAATTGCTGCCAGTGACACTCTCCACACGCTGAAAATCAGCAAGTCAATGGATAAATAACCAACATGGACGTTTGGTTCAATCAAGCAGGAGGCCTTTTACGGCATGTTGGTGTGAGTTCTTAAGGCTGCTGCCAGGCTGAGAGCTGTTATATACGGGGCCACATCTTAAGGATGCGGGCGGCCGCTGGTGCTTCAAGATAAAGCAGGACTTGGGGTAGGGTGCCAAAGAGAGTTTGATGGGACAAACATTAAGGCGAGAGGAACAGATGCAAATATAAAGTCGGTTTGCTGTTTGCTTTGCTTTTTGAGTCTGTGCTCCATCACGTTACCTTTGCAAAGTGACGCAACATCCGGCGAACGAATGGACAGTGTCCACTTGCGATGTGTGTATGAAACTTGTCGTGTGAAGAACTGACTACGACAAGATGCATAAGGCATCAGATCCACGATAGGGTGTGTGAACTTCCTCACTTGTATCTGAAATACTCTGTAAAGTGCTGCAGAGCCTCTGTTCTCCCATGTGAACCAGTTACCCACTTGTCATTGGGCCCATCAGGGAGACCCTGGCAGATTTCTTAAATTGAGGAATTACAGATTCTAGAATGATGACTCACAATAAGTTCAACTGTTGAAAATCATCAATAATTATCCAATATTGACCAAAGGGGAGAACAAAATAGATACTCCATTAATATGCTGATATAAATGTGAAATCAAATTAACAATTCCACCATCTTCATACATGGATAACACTACTCCTGGAGGAGAAATAAAACCTCTGTCTTCATCAGCAGACCGTTTTACCAGATCCTTTCACTGTGGAGTCTGCACCATCTCCAACATGAAGACAGTTACAGAGAAAAAGACTTATCTCATCCAAACAACAGCACTTTATTTTCCATATATTAAAATTGTAAGAGATCTAAATCCAGAAAGGAATATGTGTGGCTATGTTAAGCACAATGTAACCAATTCATATGTTCATAGTTGCATGAAAATGTATTGATATTCAACACAGACATTTACATGGGCAGGTGTAAACAAACATGGACGACTAATAATTGTTCTCCTCCTTTATTCTAACAGCCATTTCTACAGAACTCTATAATATCCTAAGGATACAAAGTACTGAGGCCCTGCATGAGTTCAGAGTATGACAAGGTATGAGTGTTGATTCAGAATACTGCATTATATCCTCATATTGAAAAAAAATCCCAGTGCACTCTTCTCTATTCCAGTGAGTGTTCTTCTAAATGTGTTAAGTATTATATTTGCCTTTATTCTGGAATAACAGCAACTGCCATAACAAACTGTGGTTGTATTGACCGCTTATGCTGTTGTGTCTCAACGCTGATAAATGCAAACCAAGTGTGTTCTCCTATTACTCTGCAGTCCACCCTATTTATCTAATAGTGTCAGACTGAAAAATTATGCTCACTGAAAAACATTCATTCATGGGTGTTGCTTTGTCTCATAGTGGGACAGTAAGGTGCGAGCAAAAGCACAGTCTATTATGCTCCCCTGGAACTGTTTATCTGCTGACTGGATAGTTTATGCTGTTTGGAATTGCAGATGGTGCAAAGTGTTGATTTGAAACTGGGTCAAATGATGCTCAAAAAAATCTAATGTAAATCATCCAAAGGAGAAAGTCCCCTTCAACAGAAGGACATTTTCTCTGACGATGCTGGTTGTAATATATGCATTTTGACAAATTGCCGATGCAACATGATTGCTTCTATGCAAATGGAAGAAAGAGAAAGGAAATTAACTGTCCCAGCACTGACACTTCTAAAACATTATTCTCTACAGAAACCAACAAATGCTGCTGATGCAACGTACTGTACGTTCCCTTTGGTGTGATCGATCAGTAAAACTGTATGGACTACAGGGTGCACATCTACTTCCTCTTGTACTAAAAGTGTGCATATACAAATTGTCTGTGCTCATGTGCTATATCTTTTTGTCGTTAAAATGTGCTAATAGTGTTCTTGCATTTATTCATGGGGATCATATGATATGCACTACCTGCGTATAGATGCATATAACATTATATATCCTGTGAAAACAGTGGGAGTCAGTGTATGAATGTGCCATTCCTGGCATGAAATAAAACAGATGTTCACAGTCTACAGGTGGTTTTGCTTTTCATTACAAATAAAAAATAATACACTCATGCATTTACACCAAACACACACATGTATATTCAAGCCTAAACTTTACATAAACATATATAATTCATATCAGACGCACACAGACACAGTAGTTAGACAAGATTACTTGTTCTCAGCACTGGAAGGGAAGGATAGATGCAAATTTTGTTAGCATCAACCTTCAATCACTTTATCTTTTACATTTAATGTTCCACAAAAATAATCTAGTGCTGACAAAGAACACCTCTTAGTCACATATTAATCTGAGTATTAAACACCATAATATCTATTCTGGAATATAATAGTTAAAGATGCTTCAACCTCTAGTTAATTCATGTAAATAATATTCTCCTGTCTGACAAATCCAGGCAGGCAGAGCCATGCTAAAAGAAGCGTACCCTCTCCATCCTCTGTCAGCCTTGTGGTCACAACTACTTGCGCACTTTTCTTGTACTTGTGACAATTCTAAATGTGTATAGAAAATAGTGGACATGTATCAACTCGGTTAATTAATCGACATTTTCATTCATTGCAAATATATTTGATTTGAACAGTGGGGCCATGAGAGCCGCGCTGTGATTGGCTGAGCGTGTCCCATGCGTGTTGTGGTAAACAAGCCCGGAGAAGCGTGTACTTGCGTAGACGTGCTAATGGAGGATCCTCTCAGGGGGCTGGGTTAGCTAGCTGTCTTCTGTCCCCTCTCCTTACTTCAGCTGTTTCACCGACTGCGACGCGTTAACACCACCAGGGACATCTTCTGAATCAACCGAGAGCAGGTGGTAAGTGTCCGCATGTCGATTTATGTAACGACCGCCCCGCACGGTTAGCTACTCAACTCACAATGCTAACCCAGTGGCTAAAGTAGCCCGGAACTGCTGTGCAGCTAACGTCGGTGGATTGGCTCAGGCAGAGTCTATTTCCTGGGACAGTCTCGGTTGACTTGGCGAATGGTGGTTTCACTGTCTGTTTCACTCTCTTTTATCAAACCTAACAACCGTCGAGCCGAACGTGTATTGATGATCCAATTGTAAATGTGGTACTCATGAAGTGTCTTTATTCGGACGTTGTCGCTGTTTCTGTCTGAGTTTGCAAACAGCTCACTGAGTTGGATAGCACGTAACCAAGCTTCGGTGGGATATGCAGCGCAGGAAATAGTCTCATCCCGTCCTGAATCTAACATCAACTAGCGAGCTAACGCTGGCTAGTTCTGTTCTCCATCTGTCGAGACGTCGTGAATACACACTGACTGACACACGGTGGGAATGTACACCTTGATTTATAATGTCCTGTTCGTAACTACAACTAAATGGGGTTTTGACACTGTTGCTATGCTAACAGAATAGCTAATGCTGTTCTATGTGTCAGAGCATATTCGCTAACCGAAGTAGCTCACGTTTCTGTAGCAGAGGGGCTAATGTTAGCTTCTGCGATCCAGGCCGAATTAAAGAGCCGCAAGTTTAACCAATCAGAGCCGGTTTAAGCTTCTCGCTGCCCCGTGCAGGCTAGCTTCCCCAACGTATCACACAACTGGCTCGCACATTAAGTTTTCAATATTTATTCAATCCACAGACGTGCAGGTACACTTATTTAAATGATTTGGCTTAGATACTGAAATTTGATTTATTTGATGGAGCGATCTTGCCATGTAAAACAATTAAAGTAATTTACCTGGCTGATATCATGATGAAATTGCTTATTCACATCAAAGCTCAATCCCCGTTTCTCCATTTACAATTTACAGGCTCGGCCACTGATGTTTCAGATGGCGTCTGATGCAGGATCCCAAAACCATGGTTCCAAGGGGATCATGACATTTTACCCTACTGCTGAACAGTTCAAGAACTTCAGCCGCTACATTGCTTATATCGAGTCCCAGGGAGCACATAAAGCAGGCCTGGCTAAAGTAAGTACTGATGGAAAATGAGTGCATGTGTTCACATTCACAGCCATTGTTGAGTTAATATGATTGTATGCAGCAAAATGTCAGTATCTGTTTTAGAGTTTTATTATACTATACTTCATAAACATTAAACATATAAATCCCTGCCTGTCATATCCCAGTACTTGTCATTGAAATTTATTTTTAAAGTGTACTGGTGCATGATCTTCAGATAGTATTAAGAAATAAGTTTAATCCACTTTTATCTTTTCTCCCTAAAGATTGTCCCACCAAAGGAATGGAAACCCCGACAATCTTATGATAACATAGATGATCTGGTGATCCCTGCACCCATCCAGCAAGTGGTGACCGGCCAGTCAGGCCTTTTCACTCAGTACAACATTCAGAAGAAGTCCATGACTGTGAGAGAGTTCCGCAAGATTGCCAACAGTGACAAGTGAGAAGCGGAAAATATTATTTGTTTTTTTATATTAATATTTCTATTTACATTCAGTTAAGGTGCAATTTATGTCTAAATTTATGACTAATTCACTTCTTTGTGCAGGTTCTGTAGTCCACATTATGATGACTTTGAAGAGCTGGAAAGGAAGTACTGGAAGAATGTGACATTTAATCCTCCAATTTATGGAGCAGATGTTAATGGAAGCCTGTATGACCCTGTGAGTTGCCATACTTTGGGAGTTCTTGCTGTATTGAATATTGATCTATTTATGTATTGGGCACAGTGTTTCTAATGTGTTATTATTGTTGTCTTTGCAGGACATCAAAGAGTGGAACATTTGCCATCTGGACACCATTTTGGATACTGTAGAACATGAGAGTGGCATCACGATTGAGGGTGTTAATACACCTTACTTGTATTTTGGCATGTGGAAGACCACCTTTGCATGGCACACTGAAGACATGGACCTCTACAGTATTAACTACCTGCACTTTGGAGAGCCCAAGTCATGGTAAACATAGAAACGTTCTTCACTTGATAAGATTCAGAAGAGAAAGTAAAATATTTCTCACATTCCTCAGGCCCAATTTGTTTCCTGCCTCTGCTTTAAGCTCTAAAATAAATCCTCTCCACCACATGGAAATTTGTCATTTACATTACATTACATTACATTTCACATTACTAAAGACCCTTTCACAAGCAGAAGACAGGCTTCCTGATTCATATCAATGACAGTGCATCATTAAAGCAGCAGGGGATCCTGTCCCTGAATGCTTTGGTTTTAAAAAGAGCTTAAAACTTTGGCCCTGACTCCTTTTCCATTGGTTGCTGGAATGTCATTACAATACATTAATCCATCAAATCCACATATTGAGTTGAACGAAATCTAAACCAAACCAGCAAATGGCCCAGAGATATTGAAAGCGCTAGAGTCTTGCACACTGAAGGGAAATTTATTTTATTTATTGACCTGACATAACATCTGTCATACAGTGTTGTAGTGGATGGTATCTGTGCTGTATAGTCAATTTATTGTGAGAACTATTTGACTGTTTTCAGGTACTGTGTGCCTCCAGAGCATGGGAAACGACTGGAGCGTCTGGCTCAAGGTAGAAGAGCATTGGAATATTTTCTGCTTGTGTTTACAGCATAAAACATTGCCTGTATGGGCCTCCTGAACCTCAGTGTGATCTAATGTCAGTTCTGCTAATTGTTCTTTTAGGTTTCTTTCCTGGTAGTGCCCAGAATTGTGAGGCCTTTCTGAGGCACAAAATGACTCTCCTCTCACCCTCGATACTGAAGAAATATGGCATTCCATTTGAAAAGGTAAGTGAAGAGAATCTCTTGGTTTGCATTTCAAACAGGAACTTAATGACATATATAGCAAAAGACAAACGTTAAACCATAGCACATGTTTTTTACTTCATCACCAGATTACCCAGGAGGCTGGAGAGTTCATGATTACTTTCCCATACGCCTATCATGCTGGTTTCAACCACGGCTTCAACTGCGCCGAGTCCACCAACTTTGCCACAGAGAGATGGATTGAATATGGCAAACAAGCAGTTTTGGTGAGAGCCTCCAAATGGCAGCGTCATAGACTCACTTGTCACTTTCAAGTAAAAATTAAGTATTTATTTTTAAGATTAAATTTACTTTATATGAATCTGTAGTGCTCCTGTCGTAAGGACATGGTGAAAATTTCCATGGACGTCTTTGTGAAGAAGTTCCAGCCTGATCGTTATGAACAGTGGCTGGCAGGGAAAAACGTTGTACCCATCGACCACTCGCGTCCCACCCCGGAGGCAAAGGAGTTCCTGGGGGACTCTTTCAGTGACATCCCCAGCAACAGTTGCTCAGTGGAATACTGTGGAGATGATGGGGAGCGCAAGAGGTGAAGCACTTGTGTTATCGTTTTAATGGGCTATACAGTGAAAGTGAAAGTGCTTTAAGAGTTGTGGTACTCCTATTCTTCACCTGAGGAAAAGGCATCAAATTCAGTTTCCTTGAATTCCAGCAGATGGCAGCAACAACACTTCAAGTAGTCGTTTAAAAACTCATGTCAACAAGATTCTCTCTATATGTTTTGAATGAAACATTTCTCAGTCCCTGCACCAGTGCAAGCATTGTCTGGATGGAATTGTGTGGGATTTTCATGATTCCAGGTGCTGAAAGGTGGTAACCGCTTGTAGTTTTAGCAGATGGTAAATCACATGTTCTAGTCCCCATGCTGTCGTTGAACGAGGACACCCACCTGCTGAACTCAGTCATCAATTATATTGTTTCAGTAAGGTGCATATTAATTATGTTAAGTGAAACATCTTGGTATTTTAGTGTTATGTTTTAGTTTAAAGTATGAATTATGATATCTCCAGTGCCAATATCTGATGTAAGATGCTTTTTAAAAAAACAAACAGACCAGGTAAGCATAAAACATATAACAAGAATAATTCTGTCTCCATCTGATCTGTCTTCAGCATGACACAGCGGATAGAGACCAGGAGACACAGGGTGTGTCTTGAGGTTCCTAAAGAGGTTGCTCCAAAGGATGAAGATGAGGAAGATGAGGAGCATTATGGGAAGCGTCCAAGGCTAAGCCTCATACCCCCACGTCCCATACATCAAGATGGCAGGAGGAATAAAGGTATCTATTCATCATTTTACTAGTTTCCTTTTGGGGATCAACATTATATTGAGGATATGATATTCATTTCATGTCATTGTCATTTTCCAACCGCTTATCCGTTACCGGGTCGCAGGGGTAGCAGTCTAAGCAGGGGCCCCTGCCCACGACACCACCCAAATCACATTGCACCAGTCTGCGGTTGGTGAGCCTACTAGAGGTGGTTCCTCGTCGGGGAATCGAACCCCGGTCTTCCGCGTAACAGGCGGAGATACTCATCCACTATACTAACGAGGAACCTAATATTCATTTCTATTAAATAAAACTTAAAACTCTAGGTTTAGAGATGTACTATTTTATTTCGATGTCCCAAGTTTTGGGCATAAGTGTATGAGCTATACTGTTTGTCTCAGTCCCGTATCAAGTTTGCTGTAGGCAGAAAGAAATGGAAGTTCATCTTTTATTGTGACTCAATGAACAGACTTCTGTCTTGAATTTACAGGTCCACCAAAATTGGTTGTCACACCGACCAAGCTCACTTTAATGGATCCGTTTCACAGAGCCTTGACCCAAAGTAGCAGTAATGGAGGCCGTCCGCCTCATTACACTAAGACTCGAGCACCCGCCATCTCCTCTCAGTCCCACACCAGAAATGGACACCTATCTGTTTCAGCAGCTCCTGAATGGAGAGAAGCTTCAGCACAGCCTGCTCGCAAAATGGGGGTAGCCAGCCTGCTTTTCCACAGAACTTTGAGTCCAAAAGACACTCTCCAGGTGCACAGCTACACTCTAGAAAAGCAGCGACAACCTCAAACACAGCTCCAGGTGCATAGCTATGCCAGGGAGCATCAGCCCCGACATCTCCAGCACAAGTCCTACACACAGGGACAGTCTTCAAGTCGGGACCTTAGCAGTGATACTGCAAACCAACAGCAGGAACCTAAATTCATTTTTATCAAAATGGCAAAGACTGAACCAGAGGTGCAAATTCCTGATAAGCAGGATCATAAAGAGGACAAACCCAAAATGTTGACGTTCACTGAGGCTCAACCTGAAGTCAAGGTGCCTGAAGTTGAGCCTGAGTCTACTTCATCTCAGGTTCAACCACAGCCACAACCACAACCACAAGAGTTGAGCTACATGGGGAAAAAATCCCAGAAGAACAGCAAGCGAAAGGTCAGTGTTCAAATTTTGTTAGAGAAAAAGAAAGTTGGACAATACTTAGAAAGTGACATAATATGTGTATGAGTGGCATATTCATGTTTCACACAGTCGTGTATAGTGCATGCATGTTTGCGGCTCAGCCTCTTTTTGCTTTGTTTTAGTTTACATGTCTGTATTAGGGGAAAATATAGCAACACTTTGAAGGCTCTGTACTGATGCACTTTCCTTGCATGTTGTTTGTGTACTAATTTCTCAGCTCAGTGTATCTACTAACACAATTCTTCCTGGTGAATTCTCTGGTGGTGGCAGAAACCAGTTTATCAGGCATTTTTCTGCAATATACCACAAAGTTTCAATGTTAATAATGCTGTTCAAACTACAGAATAACCAAAGCCCGCTTGCTGATAGTGGCATTACCATCCTGAGAGACACCATTCCTCTCCAGAAACCAGATTACAAAGAGACAAAGGTGGTCGCTCAGAATTATCATGTAAGTAGCTGTCTACTGTGACCAAGTTCTCAAAAGCCATGATTGGCCCTAACGAGTCCCAGGAAATTTATGCGAGCAGTACAGAGCTCTCAACATGCCTCACAATAGGGAAACTTGATGGAAGCTGATGTTAATGTAGATTGTGTTTGATACTGTGACCAAGTGTGTTTTTTTTTTTTGTACAGTTGTTGCTCCAGCAGGTGTCAGAGGAGCAGTCTTACTGCAAGTCAGTGGCGAAGAAGCAGCAGCAGCAGCAACAGCTCTGTCAGCTGCCTCGCCATCACCCTCTGATCAAAGAGGTGCACAGTGACGATGGTGAGCACAACATTGATCCTCATGTGTTAAATGTCTTTAGTGAATTTAACGTTAAAAAAAGAAGAAGCAGCAAATCCATTGAGTACATATTCACTACTGTCTGTTGACAGTTATTTGAGATGAAGTTAAGGGGTCAAAGGTGCTGTAATAAACCCTTGTGGCTCACTGTTACATTTGCTAATTTAGACCTTCTTGTGGGGATTCCCTATTTATAACTGACCTGGCTCTAATATCAAGTCCTGACTCCATTCTGTATGATATCTAATACTCGATATCTGTTTTCCTCTTCTCTCATGTTTAGATGTGTGTGAAGATGTGGAGTTCAAACAAGAGGAGAAAGAGGAGTGGGCGAAGCCGCTAACCCAGCTGTGGCAGTGTCGGCCTCATAACCTTGAGGCAGAGAGGGTGTACAACAAGAGCATGGGGCAGCAGGCCCCTTACTGCTCCATCTGCCTAATCTTCCACACCCACCATCAAGTGAGAACTAAAACATTTCAAGTCTTCATAAGACTACTTTAGTATTCATTCGTAGTTTGTCAATACTACAAGCCTCTGAATGTTTTCTTTGTCTTCCCCTTAAGTCGGAGTCCAGTAGTGGCATCACGTTGGTGAACCGTCCAGGTGGCTGGCAGTGGTCCAAACCACTCATCCCTGAAATGTGTTTCAACTCTCAAACCGGCAAGAGGAATGAGAGTGAGGAAGGTCAGCTGTCGAACCCTCACATGGGAGAGGATGGGACCAGCCGGCTAATCAGCTGTGCTCAGTGCTGTGTTCGTGTACACACTAGTAAGCTCCATATTATGTCCCTTTTTTATTTGTTTTTTTAAGGACAGAATGTGTATACGTTTCAGTGACCGCATTCCTATCCAGGCAAAATTAAGAGTTGATCTTTTATTTGAAGTTATTTGCTAATGATATTGTCCCTCTTAATATATTAAGTTTAAAATCGCACAATAAAATCTTGTTCTTTAGAATGTTTAGCTCAAGAGTGGTGATGATCTCTTCCTGTTCAGGTTGCTATGGTGTGTCTTGTGATGAAGCAGAGCTGGAGGATTGGTTGTGTGCTCGCTGTGAGGCTGATGCCATCACTGAGGTCAGTTCATGTAACATTCAAACAAGTTGTGTTTTTTTAGTGTTTGTTATACTGATAAGACAAATTCATAAATACAGCAGTAGAGTTGTTTCTTCCATGTCGGGGAATCCAGCATCGCTTTGAGTTGAATTTGACTGGAGGTCTTTGTTACATTCATCAAATTGGATACCATGTACTTCAATTATACTGGGTTTGGCTGCAGTGCAGTTTAACCATGAAACTTCAGAAGTCATTGCTTCACCCACCCCTCCATCAGTGTAGTAGTGCATTTTATATTTTGGGTGAAAATGAAAATCACATGGTGGCACATGATGTGTCATTGAGGTATTCATGTTGCACATTTAGTCCTCAGATTTCTGGGTCTCAGGCTGGAAACTTGGCTCTCTACCTCCTTTGTTCTGAGGCTGCTGTTGTTACATTCCTCTGTATCCTCTTTGTGTGAAGTTTTGTTTGTAAAATGTATCTTAGAAATTCCCTTTGCCCTCAGCATTCCTGCTCTGAACAATAGACAGACACTCTGGGAATGTGGCCAAGTATTGACACAAACACCTGACCACCAGGGGGCAATGTTCCACTGCACAGCCCCCAAGGACTGCTGTTGATTCTGTCCTCATTTTGTTTGTCTATGAGCTTAAAGGTGATAGATTATAGAACGTCCTTTTTTTTTCTCAGAGGAGCTCCAGGAACATTTATTATAACTGTGTTTAAGAGCTACATCAGCGTTAAGCACATCTTTATCAAACCCCCTCTCTGTGACAAGTTTAAATCAACAGCAGCACTTGAACTGCCAATAAGGCAGGGTGACTATTTTTAATTCAGACTTTCATTTCACTTCCTCCTGAGCCTGCTAACTATTCAGAAGTTTCCCTCTGTAGTCCACTCACTTTACTCACATTACACTCTTGGTTTGAAGATAATATGTCAGCCCACAGGTGCATGAAATAAAAATGTGTTTCCTTCTGTAGGACTGCTGTTTGTGCTCCCTCAGAGGTGGAGCTCTGCAAAGAGCCAATAATGACAAGTAAGTAATACAGCAGGTAATATTGCAACAACCATAGGGAAGAACTTGCTCTGTTACTACATTGAGGATTACAACAAGAGAGCACACATAAGATTTCTGTGGCACCATTATGTTGATCTTCCTGCAAAAGATTATATTAAAAAAGAAAACTTTGCATTTTTCATTAAGTGTCTGTATGAGAATACCATACCATTTGACTGGCTTACTATGGTTTGGGTTGTTATTTATGTTTTGTTTCTTGTAGTTAATATCTTAATATTCTTACAGTAATCTCCACAGAAGTCTAAAGGTTAACTTATTTGTCTGTCAAGAGTGAATGGAATTTGCACATTTTTATTATAGAGATGGATTGTCTATCTAACCCAAAGCAACAGCAGCTATCATGCAGAAAACTGCTAAGGCAGTCAAAAAGAAAGGCCTAAAAGTGTGGGAGTTTAAATTATAGTTTACTTTTCTAAAGGTCAGGAAGGTTCTTTTACTCTCAGATATCAACACATTTGCTAATTTAATTTAAAATACAATTTGTATCGTGAATATATAGTTCTCACATTTTCAAGTCTAATACCCGATTAATTCTTATGATTATACAAAACAAGTATTTGGACAGTAAGTCAGAGTAAATTAGTGGATACCATATTATATTATGATCACATTACATTGTAGATTATTATTTGGCACTAAGCAAATAAACTTAAATTTCGAGGATAAGAATAGTTCTAAACCTGTGTCCCAGCAGTACAAGAGGCTGTACAAGCAAAGTTAGCACATAATTGAGTATCTGCTTAACATTGGCAGGAACATTTCACCCTGGATGTTGAACTATTTGTCCTGATCGACTTCATATTTGTCTTTTCACAGGTGGGTTCATGTGCTGTGTGCCATCACTGTGCTGGAAGCTTGTTTTGTCAACATCACTGAGCGGAGCCCCATCGACCTCTCTGCAATACCCCTGCCCAGGTTCAGACTGGTGAGCCTCCTCATACTTCTGAAAGTTGTATATTTGATATGATATGTTCACTTGATGTTGCTTTTCCCTCTTATCTTTTATAACATTTCTACTTATTTGGCATGATGAATTTCCACCCCCAAACACAAGATTCTGTAAACAAGGCTGTATTCTCTGGGTATCTGGATCTTACTGTGGAAACACACTTCCCCATAGTGAAGCTTGGTTTGTGTCAGTTGGTTACTTTTACAGTTTCACTTCTCACTGACTCAAGTATTGACATGAAAATAATGTGAAAGGCTGGAAGGACATGCACCCACCATCTGTCTGTGTGTGAATCATATACAGTCAGTTGGAAATTGTGTCAGACTGGGCTCACAATAGTTGACCTTGTTTCCATTGTTGTAGGTCTTGATCTCAGTGGGTCCACGTCTAAATAAATACATAGGATGTGAGGAGCCAATCAAGAGGAAGTTGTGTGATTTCCATCCAACAAATCTGTCCTCCAGTTCACGTCTGTCTGTCTGCCCTGATAACTTTTTTTGTGGTCTCATCCTCCTCCCCACTGGGCTTGCTTCCTCTCTCCTCCTTTCCTTCCTCTGTATTTCCTTTTACTTCAACCTGCTGCCTCCTCCTCTTGACCTCCATTCTCCCTTCTTGCCTTTGTCTTTGTCACCCTGGTAGAAGTGCGTGTACTGCAGGAAACGGATAAAGAGGGAAGTAATGGGTTGCTGTGTCCAGTGCTCCCACGGGCGCTGCTCCACAGCATTTCACCCCACCTGCGCTCAGGCAGCCGGTGTCCTCATGCACCCAGACGACTGGCCATTCGTGGTCTTTATCACCTGCCAGAGACACAGAATGCCTGTCATACCCGAGGTAACATAGTTAAATAAAAACAGCCAGGCCACGAGTCATTTAATAGATGCAAAAACTCACTTAACATTTGTATTTCTTGTAGTTGTGTCATTTGCATACACACACTGTTGTTCTGTGTCTGAACCCAGTGCACAGCTCAGGATAACATGTTCAGCTGAAAGGGAAGCTGGACAGTCAGGAATTGAATACAATAACTCTTCTCATGTCATTTCTCTGTTTCCACACGTGACATTTGGTTGTCAGTTGATCCATGTTTATTCTGTGTTAACTTCTGGTAGTCCAAATAGCAGCATTTTCAGTTTTGGAAATTTCCCTAGGATCTAGAAACCTTCCCACCAAATGCCTTACTTGAGGTTAGCAGATTACAAATGTACAGGAAGCTTTGGTTTAGAGCTCACAGCATTGAAGATGCTTTAATGGTTCAGTCCTCTTTTACTGTAAGGATAGTGATTTTTGCAGCAGGAGTGGTGGTTAACTACCAGAGAATAACAAGCTCAGACAGGTTGTGTAACGCTGGAGATGTGATCTCTGTGTTCCAAGGATCTGATTCCGGACATTACATTTCTTCATAGTGTAAGGATTATAAAGCTTATTACATTTGCTCAATAATTGACACTGAACTGTGTCATCATTGTGATTGTGCCATTTGGAAAACTTACTTAAGATTCTATCAGCTAAACTCAGGTGTGTTTTGTTCTGTGAGACAGAAACAGAGCAGCTTTTCATATACAATCAGCTGACTAAATATTGTTTTAGCCACTGTCGTAATCTAATCTTACCTGTGTACTTTATTACTCTTCAAACACTCTCCTGTCTTTGCTGTGCCATAAAGCCATCATAAACATTTCATGCTAACACTCTGTCTGTCCTTTAGCGCAACAAGGCATCCATGAGGGAGTTGACAGTGGGACAGAAGGTGATCTGTAAATACAGAAACGGGCGTTACTACCACAGTGACGTGGTGGAACTGACCACAGCCTCCTTCTACGAGGTTGTCTTTGATGACGGGTCTTACAGCGATAACCTTTTCCCTGAGGACATCGAGGTTATTAAAAATTACTTCTTTGTAGCTGAGGATATTGTCTCACAGATAAATTTAAAGTGACAGAACAGCTAGAGTCTCTTCTCAGACCATTTTCCATTGGTCAAGTACAGCCTGAGTTCACCGCTTGCTTGCTTGTGTATTTGCAGAACCGCGACTGCGTCCGTCTCGGTCCACCCGCCGAAGGTGATGCTGTTCAAGTGCGATGGACAGATGGGCTGATATACGGAGCCAAATTTGTAGCATCACACTCCATCCCTATGTACCTGGTAAACTCTCCCTCTGAGTCATGCAAGTTGTGCATTCTAAGCGGCTTACTCAGTTCTTACGACAAGAAGCTGGGTTTATGTTTCACAATCTCAAACCTTGGCTTACTTGTGTGTTTAAAAATTAACTGTAGGCACTCCATTTTGAAATGTATCAATATTTGATGTCTTAAATCAAGATACTTTTATGTGTGTTAGTGTATTTTTACCACCCAGCTTATTCACCCGTGTAAAGTGATAAACTGAACTTTGATGCACATCTTTGGTATATCATTGGATTAACTTGTACATGTTTACACATTTGGGTACCTCCCAGGTCGAGTTTGAGGATGGGTCGCAAATCTCTGTCAAGCGAGAGGACATCTACTCTTTAGATGAGGATCTGCCCAAACGAGTCAAGTCACGGATGGTACATTCAAATCTCATTTTTTGCCCATTTGGACCTGATGCATTCTGTCTGTCTGCTTAAGAGACAATTCTTCATGGGTTAAATAAGATCATATGATTGAGAACAGTATGGGCTGATTTTCTCTCCCTGTTGTTTGTTTTTCAGTCCGTGGCCTCAGACATGCGTTTTGAGCTCTTCTCTCAGAGCAACGTCAAGCAGGACTCCAAAAGGCAACGGGTCATCAACTCTCGCTACAGAGGAGACTATATCGAGCCGGTCATTTACCGAGCCATCATGGAGTAATGGCATTACATTTCCCTCTCCTCCTGTTCTCTTCTTTACCGTCACTGCTTCTTCTCCACCTCAACTCACCACAGACAGCTGCAAGTCTTCATTGCTGATAGGAACGACCACCCCCATCCCCATCCTGCTCCTCCACAGCCTGTCGGGCTACATAGGTTATAAACTACGGCTGGGACTTTAGATGACTTTGTGTGCATTGTATACATAACTGATAGACCCCTGTTCACCATCCAACCGTGTAGTTTATTTTCTTCTTCCCTGTCATTAATTTTTCTTCTTTTTCTCAGGAAGAAGCCATGAAGTTATGATTTATTTTGGAAACCATTGTGCTACCTAACCGAGGCAAGATGTTTACTTTTTCTCTACCACCATATTTACCAGTAAACACATGGTGTACAATGGACGGGTTTCCTCGTATGAAGTTTCTTCTGCTCTTGTTTTACACACATTAATTATTGGCATTTCCAGCGCTTGGTAATCTGCTTTAAAGGTGTGACCAATGGTCAGTTCTTTTATTTTTTTTTTTTTGTGTGAATACATGAAACAAAATTCAATCCGTTGTTGACTACTAACTACAATAAAACAATACAACTCATCAATTGGAATCAGAAACAACTATTTTGACCCCCAAAGAATAGAAATGATACATTCAGGTAGCGTGCTGACGCGTGAGATTGTACCAGTCTCTTCATACATTAGATTTACATGGTTCATAAGCCTTTCCTTCTCATAGGAACATCAGCGTGCATTTACTGTGAAGAGAACTAGATGTGTGTTAGTGGCCCCAGCCTTACATTTGAAAGGGTCAAGCGTACTTTGGTTTTTTCTAAAGCTCAAGGTTTATTAAGACTATTGTAATTATTGTTGTTATTATAGTTAATTTATGCGAGTGCATTACATTTGAGAACAAAGCTATTTTTGCCATGTCCTTTTCACGATCTGTAGAAAACCTAAGATGTATTTATATTTATTATATTTCTGTTTAAATTTGTAGGCTTGCTTTTCCTTCACTGGAATTGGAGGTGGGAAAAATCTGGCTCAAGTCCCTTTTTAAAGCAAAGCACTTCTAGCCTGATGCTGTGGAACGTGTTTTAGTTTTTGACATTTGAACCTCCTGAGTTTAGACTGTGCGTGTGTTTCGGATAAATTCTAGCTCTAAGAGGCAAATGTTACCTGGTTATAGTTTGACCCCAAATAAACAACCCCACTGTAACAGGATGACTTTCAGATTTCATTTATGCAAGATTTAGTTCACGTCCAGTCCCTTGTATCTTCTTTGAAATAGACTTTAGTGTATTATGAAAAGATGCTGGCTGCAGGCGCACACCTGGCTGCCTCTATCCATGTCATGGTGACTGTTGTGTTTGGTTTCATTTGGGCTGATGTCTAAAGCGCTAAATCTGTGTACTCTTTGTAAACAAAAACTGTTTGAGTAAAGTTTGAGCTCAGAAAAGACCCTTGTATTGTTTATTTTCTCTGTAACTACCAAACACTTCACAAGATTTAGGCAGAATATTTATTGGAACCATTCTATCAGCATCAGAGAGCAGCATGTTTTAACTGCTCTCACGTTTTTTTCTGGTGTTAATGTTGAGCCAGAGGGCCTGGAGCTGTGCCAAGGAAGAAGTAGTTGTGCGGGGGCCACTGCTGGAATTTGATAAGATGGATGGCTCCTGTTTCTTCCCATCTCTGCACACTTTACAACCTCTGTGAACTCCCCTGTGTCAGATTAATCTTGTCATGATTTATCAAAACAATCAGACTTACAACTACACTCAGCTTCTGAGACTAATTAGTGATCAGGCATGTGACTGCCAACTGTCTGCACATATGCTTCACTCATTAACACTGGCCAACAGTCAATTATCACTTATGCATGACATTCATCTAAACATCCAAAGTAGTAAAGGCCACAAATATCACAAGCACACCATTTGTGCTGAGTCATCAGGAGAACTCTTATTCTAACTTTTCCCAAAAATGTAACAGCATGTAGGAAAACACAAAACATTTCATAAACTGCATATAACATTATTTTAGAATGCGCATGTGGTCCTTCATCCTCTTGACAGCTAAACATCCCCCAGTATCTACACTACAAGTACTTCAGTAAATACAAAAAAGAACCAAGTATATTTGTGCAGAGTTATCACAGGAAGTGAACTTTTCCTTCAATAATTAACAGAAGTGAAACTGCTGTGTCTTCCCAGTCACAATGAAACTGAGTTCATGTAGGAATCTTAATATATGATTATTATAGCTAGCTTCCGCATTCAAAACACAGCTCCCTGAGTTGACTTGAGATCAGCCAGGTGAACCATCAGTCACAAGATAAAATCACTGGTATGTAATCCATGATTCTCATGAACTCTAGATAAACTGCCTGCAGGTCAATAATTTAACTGAATGGCGCACCATAGACTGTATAGCGCATACAACACTTTATAATACAGACGTGATTTAGAATGGTAATATTTTTTAGAAGGAAGAATATTTGGTCATACCTGTGTTTTATTACAACTTATTATGTCTGTTAACAATTATATCATAGCTGAAAATAATCGAAATTAAAAATAGGTTTAATGAGAGTTGGACAAATTTCCCAACTACCAACTTTCCAACTTAAATGTTTGAATTCTGGATTTGATTGCATATCAAACGATGAAAATTAAAACATATCTGTAATTCTGTCCCTTTTTCAGAGGACACACTGGAACTTTGTGTGTACGGGTAGTGCGTTTGCTCTCGTTTGTCCTGAGGATTTAAACACTTCTCTGAAATTGTACTGAAAGGAACTGAGATGCAGTCGTGATTCGTGAATTGTTAGAATAAGGAAATTCCCCGAGTGCTCTCAATTTAAAATAATGCAATGTGCTCAGTGGGCTGGTGGTAGGGGATCACCATCGACAACCTGCCACCTCTGTGCTTGTGTTTCATGCTGACTCACTTCCTCATGCAGAGAAAAAAGCAACAACAACAAAAAGCAGTGACATTTCAGATATTTTCAGGTATTCCCATTTAGGTTTCAGTCTCTGTTGTCTTGGTTTTGCTCAGTGATCTGATGATCTGTGTTTATCTGCTGCGATAACATACAGCTCGGTTAAAGACTTGATAAGCTCAGATTTCTTTGTATTTAGAAAAATAGAAACTCAAACTAATGTTGAGCAGGTGTGGTGGACATTAACCACTTTTCCATCATTATATATGATCATGTTCATTATTTTACCATTTGAAAAAAAAAAAAAAAAATCCAGGTAGGAATGATACTGTGTTCAGCGGATTCAATTAACATAGGTGCCCGCTTTCAAAGAAGTGGTGAGACAGTCGGGTTCCTACGTACCACTTTCACTTCACTTTTGTCATAAAGCTGACAGTAAACCACCTGCAGCACTCGCCTGCTGGATGCACGTCCGCCCCCTCCCCTGTTTCACATCCTCACAGGATTACGACATCTGCCTGTAGCCGATCCTGCCCCTGGCTGCATCTGCTGATAGATGTGGCAGCTGGAGCTGCTTTGTTTGACCCCCCCCCCCCCCCCCCCCCCTGCTGGGGCTGGTTTTTTTGCCCCCCCCCCCCCCCCAGCCCCTGCAAAGTGTGGAGAAGTTAGCAAAAGAATATACGTCTGCTCCATTTCCCGTGTTTGCTCACATCGAGGTGGTCATTAAGTTCAGGATGTTACGTGTTAAATAGAGACATACTGTTTTCATCATTCGGGTTACAGACATCTCTTTGTCAGTGGTTTGTTCATTGTGGTGCAGTGCAGAAATCCAAGACCCGAGGCCGAACGTTGAAATATTTTATCAGCTGCTTTATCTTGGCTTGCTGTTCTAATATTTTCTGTCAGCAGCGGGTGTGTGTGTCCAACGAGTCTGTGAGAGTTAAAGTGAAATAAAAGAGGCCCTGTGTAGTCGAGCACCACTCAACAAACACGACGCACTGAAGTGGATCATCAGAAAGAATGAAGGGATTTTTTTTTTTTTTTTTTTTTTTTAAAAGGACGATGATTCATGACCAAACACGCCAGGATCATGTGAATCCACTGTTCACTCCGGCCTGTACAGAAGCTCCCTTTAGAAGTGACCGGGCTCACTGTGACAAAACAAGCCATATTGGGCATTGACAAATCTGTTCTGCGGAGGTTTGAGTTTGGAGATGGTTGTGCTTTAAAGACTAATTTAACTTAACCGTCTCTCAGCATGCCTACTTAACTTCACTCTCACGCCGTCTGCGACCCGGCAGCCGTGGCTCCCGCAGGTCTCTCTGTTAGCCGAGACCAGTCACATGATGGTCAAGTGACACAGCTCAGGTTACTCGGTGCTGCTGATGCCCGATGGTCAGAGATGACTGCTCCCCATCATTCACTGAGCACAGCAAACAATGTCCTCTCTTAAAACTCTGTTTGTATCACTTTATTTACCAGCTCACGCTGTGTAAACACACATGGCTCAGGCACTGGTCTCATTAATAACTCATTGATTTTTGTTTTCTGAATCTCTGAGCTGAGATTCCCAGAATGCTCAGAGGCAGCGAGTTTCTGCACATTCAACAATTGTTTTTTTTTCTGAGCTCAGATCAAAGTTTTTCAGCGGATACTGTAACACACTCGTGCGGCGTTTTGCCAGCGAAACCCTCTCACCCTTCGTGAAAGGCGTCATCAGTGTGGCACACGGGTGGTTTCGGGCTGGTTTCAGTGATTTACAAACAGTTTTCCACAGAACTTTCTCTATGATGCAAGGTGGTTTCCTGTAACAGATTCTGCCAGCCTTATCTGCAGCGCAAATCTACAATCTACAAGTCCGTAGATGTGACTTTATCTCTCAGGTTTTGGATCTAGGCTTTTGTGCTTTGTGTCAACCCTGCTTGCTCTGACATTAATCATTACCTGGACTTTTCCAGCCAAAGCCTCGTGTTTAAGCCACTTGTCCATTGACAGCAGGACACAGTTGTTTCTATGCGTCCTCATTTCAGGCTGTGGACTGCTGGGCTCGATTCGGAGCAACGAGGTCACTACCGGAGATTTCTGTGAACCACGGTGAGTATTACGTTTTATTAGCGCCGAATGATTTTGTCTGTCACAAATTCTATTAGTTCTGCCTTCATGGGTGATTCTAACAGAAAGTCAACAAGGCAAGTGTCAGGGTTGGAAAATCTCATTTTATCTGTAATGTATTGCAGTCTTGCATAATTGAAGGGTTTCTGAGAAGCCGGGCTAATGACGCCTCGCTAACCCATGCACGAAATCTGCTTTGGGTGAAGCAGACGACCAAATAATCCATTTGCTGGGCACAGCACGGCACACGAGGGTTTCAAATACATCTGCCGTACCGACAAGTCTGTGTGATATCAGCATCCTGCCACAATGAGAACTCTGGCTGTTATTTATGAGATGACTTCATGCATGAAGCGCAATGTCTGGTGGTGGCAGAGCCATGAAAATGCACTTTACGTCCAGACACCACGGCAGCCTCTCTGCCGCCGCCGCCCCTTCCTTCCTCCTCTTCGCAAACCATGTCACACGTCTTCATCTTCTCTGCTGATCTCGTTCAGCCCCCGACTACGCTGCAGAGCGACCTCAAAACAACAAAGTGTTTGCATGCGCAGGTGTGAAGAGCTGTCGATGTGCACGGCAGAGACAGAGAGTCTGCGTGTGAGGGTGTGAAAACTGTTGCTGATAAGAAGTTGAACTCAGTCAGAGAGCAACAGTTTTGCATGAAACCCTTACAAAAAGCAGTTCCCCGCATGAACTCACTCATTGCTTCTTTTTTTTTTGTTCCTAAAACACGGTTCAAGTGGATTCATCTGTGTTGCTCGTTCATCTCAGCCTCTGAGCTCTGTTGCATCACATGTCTTTGCCAACAAAAACCTTTTCTGTACCATACATTACGTGTCTCTCGGCTATTGAGGTCACACACAGCTCTATCTCTGTGCCACTCTAATGGGACCTCCTATTGTTGCCACTTCATTAAGCTGCAGCCTGTAGCCATCTAAGCCTATAGGTTTCCCCGAGGCCCTGCTGTGGCCCCCGGGTCTCACATGACGGATCAAGCCCTCCAACGTCAAAGCAATCTTGTGTCTGCAAGCATGCAATCTAGTCCCCGTTCTCGCCCCGCTGAAAAGACGAAATTGCAATTTCTCAAGTTCTCTGTGGATGTTTCCGGGATTTGCTTTCACTGATTCTAAATTGATGCAGAAAACTCCTGTGGTTGAGAGTGTGGCCTGTGTGCAGAGTCATAGCTGGAGGGTAAAAGCATATGCCATTTTTCAAATGTCATAGAAATCAGGACATGCTTTTTCAGCAATGTGAGAGCTCAGCGCCGTGTGGAAGAATGTGTCGTATGACCAGTGAAAATGTCAGTGTATTTATTTGCTTATGAAGAGTTTGACTTTTTCTAAAAGGAGCTTTCAAAAGATTTTCACAGAGTTGCTTGACTCAAGGAGGGTTTGAATAATACTTGCATGAATATAAAATAGAAACACATTAAAATACAATGAAAGACGTGAATAGTGTACAATACAGAACTTGTATTGATCATTTTACAGCCTTGTATCTTTTTAATACAAAATAAAAAGTCCTGCCCTTCACATATAGGATAAGGATCCAAAGTCTTCCAGTCCTTGAATGTCTTTTGAACAGCAACGTGATATTTTAGAACATCTTATTTTAAAGTTTAACACGTCCTATAGATTAGAAACCCATCTTGTAACTGGTTAACAGACGTCTGCAGACAAGACAGACGAAAACATTGGTCGTTGGACAAACGACGCTTGTTTCGTGACAGCGTCCAAATTAAACAGTGTCATTGGTTTTGTCATGAAATTCTGGTTTTGTCATGAAATTCCCCCCCCACCCCCTGCACAGATCGCAGAAATGAGACTGTTGAGGAAAAAGTCCGAAATGATAGATATTGTATCATTTCAAGCATGGCGACATAATATCAGCGCAGTGGTTAGGACAGCTGCCTTCCTGTGCGGAGTCTGCATGTTCTCCCTGTGCTTGCGTGGCTTTCCTCCGGGTTCTCCAGTTTCCTCCCACAGTCTGAAGACATGCATGTCAGGTTAATTGATCAGTCTAAATTGCCCGTAGGAATGAGTGGTTGTGTGAATGGGTGTCTGTCTCTGTGTGTCAGCCCTGCGATGAACTGGCAACTTGTCCAGGGTGGACCCCAGACAAGCGGTTGAAGATGAATGAAGGCATAATATCCGTGTCTCTGTTGGGGCAGGAATGTTCTTTCCCACACTTTCTATCTCTGGAGACACAAGCTGAAAACAAAAACAGGAATTATTTGTGGGCCAAGGTGAATCTCCCCACTTACAATATGCTGCCCAGCGATGTCAAGGGAGGTAGAGAGTGACTATTATATTTTGCATAAATTATTGCAGAGTGGATATTATACTTATTTAAGTTTGATCTGTATACTTTTAGTGAGTAAAACTTAACATACAAACCATTTTGCGTGTGTCAAGGGGACGAATGTGAAGATTTGTTCATCACATGGAAAACTGAAGCCAGCCGGTGACAGACAACCTTGGTAGAGGATTTGCCACGTCTGAATCCCCGTTTTCAGACAGACGGGAGAATTCCCTGAATCAACTATTCCTTCCTTTGAACTTTTCACTCTGCAAATAGCAGAGTCCTGGTCTATTAAGTCCTTCACTGACTCAGCACGATGCTTTCGTTTCTTGACTGTAGCTGCAGACTTGAAGAGCTGATGTGTAAGTGATTGAATGGGAGCGAACAGGCTCTTTTGAAACGGAAAGAAAAACCGTAAATGTGGAAGCGCTATTAATTCAGATGGAGACACTCGTCTGCTTCTGATCTATTAAATTCCCATTATCACTTGTTTATTTCCTGTTGCCGGTCGACTGTAGAGCAAAAGCTGTGCCACCGAGAAGATACTTCATCTATGATTCAGATGAGAGAATAATCAATTATTCATTGTACCACTAATGTAGGAATTTCACTCACAAAGATGAAGTGACCAAACCCACACACGTCTGGGGGGATGTTATTAGTGTTGACAAGAAAACGAAAAACACTGACTCGATTTATTGTGTCAGAGGATTTACTGAATCCTGTGAAAGAAGTTGAAAAACAAGAGCATGTATGGATGTCAGCACAAGGAAAATAAGGTTTAAAGATTTTGTCGCGAGGTTGCGATCTCTCTTGCTTTTAGGTTCCTGGAGTTAGGAGCTTGTGGAAACTGTCTGACTCCACTTGAAGAAGATAAAATATTAATCCCAAGCACTTGATGCGATGGTATCGCTGCTGGCGGCACTGACTCATACGACTGAAGGAGCTCGTCTTTGATAGGGAGTGTTTATTATAGCAGTGTTGGAGACCTGTCACTCTAGACGTCTCGCTCCGTGCCAGCTCCAGAATAATTAGGGTTTTGTTGCCAGACGAAGCAGAGGCAGGAAAACCATACTGTAAACTGACTGTCACATCTGTTGGTGAAGGTGGAAGTGGCTCCATGCTGGACTGGGCGTCAGATGTACAGTGAAGCAGCCGCACAACAATATGTGGACGCTTTGAACAAACAGGTCTTTCCCCTTCAGGAACATTGCTGCTTACTGGAGGACAAATAAATAATGGTGTGTTTCCCATGTTTAGAGATTGGGACATTCCAGCTCTTTGCATTGTTTTCTCTGGCCCTTGATCACTCCCTCTTGTAGGAGCCATGTAAACCTGTGATGGAGAGGTGCTGCCCGCTCACCAACAGTCGTGTCTGTTTTATTCTCCTGGCTCCTAATCTCCTGAGCCCAGAGCCCAGAAAACAGGTGGGGGGTTGCAGATTGTATTTCCGGCTTGATTCAATATTAATAGATCGCCATGCTACTCTGCCACACACACACAGCCTCTCTTACCTTGGCTCTCAGCCGAACAACTGCTTATGGAGGATATGAGACTTTGTGAGTGTCAGGGCCCAAATAAGATGCATATTACTAGTGGAAAACTGAATTAAGGTGTAACACGAGCAGGTGTGAGGGACAGCAATCTCCTGTGAGCTGACACACGATAGGCTAAAGAGCCAGTTGTTGCTGTGGATGACAGACAAGGTCTGCCGGGAACATGTTTATAAAGAATAACAGTTGGAATCAATAATACTTCTCCAGACGCTCGGTGAACATGGTGTCGGTGTGTGACTGTGTCAGGCTTTGAGAGGCTCTCTGAGTGCTTCGTGTTTCACAGTGAGAATGACCCCAACACACAGGATTGGGAGCAGCTGAGGTGGAGATAACCAGAGCTGAGCTTGACAGTACTGGGGACCATGAGTCGGATGCTGGTATTTCATGAGCAGCGACGGAGGAGTGACAGGGTGTTGCCCTTTAAAACAATATCCGTGATGTCGGACTTGGTTCACTTTGAAGAAAAAGTGTAATTTCCCACAGTAAATGTGACTCATTCTAACTTTAAATGGGAGCCACCCTGTGGTTTTCCATCATCGTCATTTAAAAAATACCAGTGAAAGTCGTATCGTATTGCAAAATAACGACTAACCTTATGAAATAATGTACAGTATTTTACTATGGTCACGTCATGTTTGACAGGACAGAACACCTGCTGTGCGATCCAGGTACACTCCCACTCTGGAGGACGGAGTACCTGACACTGGAGTCCTGATGCAGCTGTGATAGAACTACAAACTGTTTCCATAACAATATAACTCCTAAGATGTATCATTGCGTCCAAATCCAGAGTCCTATGACCTCTCTCTGCTGATATCCTTGTATGCGACTGCTACACCAACGTCTCCTCTCTCCACCTACCAGTAACAGCATCCAGTCAGACTATCTCTACTCAGGACCTGGGGCCAATTACTGATCAGTGAATCAGTCTGGATGATCAGAATAAGTACACATTTACTCGAGGTTCTGTAGAAACACGTTGGTAAGCTCTCCAAAGACAACACACAGCCAAACACTGTCAACACCAATCAGTCTACAAAGTCATTTAGCAGACGCTTTTATCCAAAGCAACATACCAGCAATAAATACCAAACCAGCCAATCCAGTATCAAACCAGAAGGTGCTTTGATGAGATGGAAGGACAGTATCAAACCAACCAAAAGCAAAGGCAACATAGGTAACTGCTCCGAACTGTTTGTGCCCAGTAGGACTCAGTGTGGACAGGTATCAAGGTCTGTATTGATTTGGACAAATATTGACAATTTGATACGAGACTCTACACAGGGACTGGAAGCACTCAATGGACTCGCTGTCCTCTATTTCTGAACAAAATAGGCTCTGACCTGGAATATACTGCTTCTTAGTGTAGTCGTGGAATCAGACTCTAACAGCCACTTTAACACAGTTACAAACAACATATTGGGGATTCAGTTATTGATATTTCAGGTGATTTGGAAAATAAATTATCTTCAGCGGATTTGACTGCTGTGTTTACAAGACTCGAAAAAATCGATCGAAAAGCCGCTGCTTACTGTGAACTCAGCTGCTAGAGTCCTCACTAACGCCCAGAGAGCGGATCACATCAGACCATCCTCAGATTGGGACTCTGGCCCCCCTGTCCGTCAAAGAACCCTATTTAAACAGTTGGTTCATAAAGCCCCAAGAGGTTTAAGGTCAGAATGCACTTGTTGATTTATTGCTACATTTCGGCCCCTCAGGCCATAAGACACAGGCCTGCTGTCTGTCCCCGGAGTCAACCCCAAACACGGACAAGCAGCGTTCAGTTTTTATGAACCAAACATGTGGGCCGAGCGGCCAGAGAGCAGCAGGAGAGCTGCAGCTCATATTGTTCTTTAAAAGTAATGCTGGAGAATTCATGGCCTTGACATCCGAATCCCAAAACTGTATCCTTAACAACAGGGCTTGCGGCCGAATGGGTGGATTGTTGTTTTTGTATTAGCTGGTGTGTTTTGCTTCTTTGCCATTGTATGTTTGCCACTCTGCCTTGTTGAAACACGCAGCACCAATACATCCGATTTTGCCTGATCTTGCAGGGCCTAATAACAGGTTAGGTCACTGCATGGGTCGTGCCGGATGCGGAACATGCCTCTCACCTACTGCACTGTACACGTCTAAAAATATCAATGCCCCTAGTAGTATCCTCAAACATGACCGTTAGTCCAGCAGCTGGATCAGTGGTGGGTGAGAGGGTGAGAGGGTTGACTGTCTGTTGGATGCAAAAGCCAAGATACAAAGTGATGTTAACAGCTGACGAGCAGAGGAGGAACACCACGTGAGGGGAGCAGATGAGAAAAAAGATATGCATTCATTTTAGCCAGAGAAGGAGGAAGAGGAGGAAGGAGGCGGAAGGAGGAGAAGGGGAGGGGGGGTCGTAATTCACCGACATATCTCATGTGACTGCTGCTGATGATGGAGGTGTTGATGGAGGGGCTGCCTTCTCTCTCTCTGCCAGCCGTGTGTAGCTGCTGAAGCAGAGGGGGGAAAACTCGCACTCAGTCGGACTGTGCTGCTCCTTTTTTTTCTTGCGAATCAAGATGGCTTGGAGAGTGGGGAGCGCACGGTCGTTTCACCGACGAGTCCGTGGTTTGAACTGAGGCTGCCGCTGCTGTCTCTGACCCGAGGACTCGGAGGAGAGGAAAAGGTAACGTGTGCAGTCAACGGGAATGACCGACACGTAGCTCGGTTCTTGTTGATTTGTGAGCGTGTGTCGAGCCGGTGGTCGGTCCATCAGCCGCGGGTCGCCTCCGTCTCGCCACCCTCGCCGTTGTTCCACACCACCGTCAATCGAACAGGTTCGGACATTTTACAGCTGTGGCTGCGGCACATGAGCTCCTGTGTGAGGGGTAACGTTTCCCCAGCTCCCCGGTGGTGTCCCGGAGCTGCAGGCCTGCCGAACTGGAATCAAGGCGAACTCTCCGCTATGCCAACGTAGCGCTGTTAGCATAGCGGCTGCTAACGCAAGTTAGCGGCTAGCGGGTGGGTGTATTTATCTGTCGCCGATGCTGCGACGCTAACTTGGTGTGTTGTGTGGATGGCCCGGGGTTAGGCTTTAGCTCTGCTCGGCGTGTGGCTGTGAAACCCGTCAACAGAGCGTTATTTAGGGTAACATATTGAGCAGGGGGTTAGCGGAGTGTAGCCATCGTGTGTGTGCGTGTGTGTGTGTGTGTGTATACACTGGCAAACATAACGGAACTCTCACAATCACACTGGCACAGCGTTGGATTGTGAGAGTTCCGTTATGTTTGCTCTGATAAGGAGAGGCGCTCAACTTTTATTCTATTTGGAGGAGTCAACGACCCACGCGTGAAATGCTTGTGTACTTGTGAATAGACACTGTTGTGGGGTGACTGATCCAGCCTCTGCGACGTGGTGAGTTTAACGACTTATCGTGTTTATCTGTTAAATGACTCAGTAGTGAAATGTCAGGTCACATGTAGTTTACCTCCCCTGTTAACTCTTGCTCCTGTAGCTTCGTGTCTGTTACTATAGATAATACTAGTAGGTCCAAGAGTCCTCGTGGATCCACTGATGTGTTTTATGTTTCACTTGCTCTGTTTCTGTACAGACGCACTCAAGGATCAACAATTTTCAAAACAGTAAATAGATAAACGTCGTTATATTCTGGTGTCATCATGGACACAGACCTCTTTACATTCACAACAACCACATTCACACATCTACAAAGGGCGTCTCAAGGTTTAAATGATTTATATTTCTGGAGGATTTGAAAAAAAAAAAAACTTTCCAATGTATTTCTTATCTTCTGTGGACTTGACTGTTGTGTTGCCAGGACTCTACAAAATCGATCAGTAAGCTGCTGTACTCGCCAACACCAAGAGACTGGATCATATCAGTCCAGCCTTTAGATCTCGACTTTAGCTCTGTCTGTCAAAGAACGAATTTTAAAATACTGCTCTGTAAATACCAGGCGATCAGCACTAAACAAAACAAGTCTAAGGATGAAGGAGATGCATACAACTACAAATGTTTTCTAGAATTTCAATATTGATGTATCTCAAATGCACTTTGTGTGCAGTGAAGAGGAATAACACATTAGGAATCTATTTCAGATTCAAGTGTTTCTTTAAAATGTGTCCTCAAAGAAGTTAATAATAGAAGCTGATAATAATGTCAACATGAAACGATGAACAGTTTTTTAACGGCCCTACATTTATCTGTGTCGTGCCAAATGACAACATTAACCCACAACATGTCATGTGGTGCAGGCCTATAGGGAAAGCCAACTGCTTCCTCAAGTGACGAAATACTTGGTGATTGAGGAGAGAAAATACTTTTAGCACAACCAGGCTTGATTTATCATAGGTTATTTATAAGTCCACTTACTGCCTTACTGTTCTTTAGGTAGTATTGCCAATTTAGGGTCAAATTTAATAACCTATTGAATTATTGGGCAATGCTTAATGTCAGAGTAAAGTATCAACAACAATTTGCAGTTCATCTGAGAGGACCAATCCTCTTTAGCTTTTTAAAATGCATGGGTTTGCAAAGGTCTTATCTGGGCTCAGCTCTGCTCAGACATCAACATTTGCCAGAGCCATTACAGTCCTTCGTTTGCACTTGCCCCTGGCAGTCCTCAGGATAAAAGAAAGATGGCCCAGATGGAATTTTGTTCATATCTGCGAAATTCTGCACAGCATTCTGTTTTAGCAGGCCCTGTTGATATATCTGCAGATCATGCTTGGATGGGAATAACAAGGATCCAGGGGTTGCACATGCTGTCATGACAGTTTTTCTGAGGCAGGAAGGGGGTGGTTTCTCTAAACTATTTACAACATTACTGTCTCTGAGACATGCGTGCAACTGACACAGCTCTCACTTCGTACATGTGGAGCTCTTATCTCCACTGTTCAAAGCAACCACAGACATGGGTGTTTTCTTCCTGCCTCTGCTGCTGTAGACACGCATCACGTTGTGTCACGAAATTGGAAAAATTCAGCTCATATCTGTTTACTTGTATTTTTGAATTGTCTTTCAAGTCTCCAGACAGAAATCATTCATTAAGGGGAGGCAGTCAGGGTTGAAATTCAGCCATGATTGAGTCAGACTTAAATATCTAACACTGCGTTCTAGTCCTGAGGGTTTACCAACATCATATTTTCCTCTTCTCTATATTAGTCATCTCTTTACCCACAACCTGTCTTCAGATCTGACTCCTCCTTTTCCCTCTTGCACGTTTCCTTCTTTTTTTTCTCTCTGTCATTGCACCATTGGTGTTGTTAGATACAAGCTGTTGCGAAATGGATTTATCTTTGCGGATAAGCTAATGCCATGTTCTGCTCTTGCCTGCTCATTTTAGGTGATGACCTGGATGGTGCCATGTGAATGACTGAAGACCATGAAGCCCACACACGTCCTGTTCATCCTGTGCCCCATGCTGGTCCTGGGCTTTATTTACTACTCTTCTGGGAAGCTACATCTACACGTGTGGGGCCAGAAGCCTCGTAAGTCACGACACCAGTCTGATTCATTTGTCACCTGATCATCTATCTCACATAGTGCCTCTGAAATGTAGACAGTTTTATCTGTTTGTATTGAGCAAGTCTGTTTGTTTCTGTTTTGCCGTCTGCCACTCTGTGCTGACTGCCAGCTACGTGTCCGTCTGTTCCAGTGTTTTTATTTGTTTTTTATTTCAGTCTCTCTGCTAAACTGTTAGGATATAAGTCTGGTTGGTGCTGCAAAACCAGTCTGCATCTGATATTTAATGAGTTTTTGTTCACCGCACCAGATAACAGGATGTTGTGCACAGAGCCTAATCACATTTTCTCGTGCACCCAGCAGCAGTTACTCTATATCAGGGGATACACTCGTGCATGTTGTCAGACAGATAACAGAGAAGATCATCCTTTGATGTGTGTGTGTGCTGTGGGTTTATGTCATATTCATTCTTGGTGCCCTTAAACAAATAGCTGTTGAAGTCCAGCAGAGGGGGCTGGAAGATTTGTGAATCTCTTTTTTGCATCTTCCTTCTTTCTCTCCTATGAAAAAAATCTCAGGGGGCAGTATTTGGCACAGAAAACTCAAAAGGTCACTGTTTAGAACCAGAGGAGAGCGTAGCTGGAGGGACAATGCTGTGTCTTATGTCTGAAGCCTGGGGAAAATGTTTATCTTCTTCTTCTTTGTTTGGTTTGTTGGTGGGTGGCAACCATTTTCTCCATCACAACATCTTTGTGTTGTGTCCTTGAAATCCTTACACTGGTGTTAATTTAGGAAACCTTTTAATCATAGAGTACTTGTCCTGTTTGGAATAACCCTGCCCTGATTGAGTAATGCACCTATTTTTGTCTAGGTGTGCCAACTCCAAAACAGTGTTTCTATTTTATGCTCAGGTGTAGTTCCATCACTTCATACAGATCTGACCTCATCTGCTTTGACTGTTTTAATTGGACATGTTTGTTGTGAACACTTAGAATAACCTTTACATGTATGTAAGCCATGTCTACTTATTTATTTCCATCTTCCATTCATAACAACCTATAAATCCTACACATCCCCTCCATCACTTTAACCCACCCACGCTTGTTTGTGGTCTCTTGACAAGTAGTGTTCAGTCTCAGTCAGTGTACATAAATCTCTGTCAACTTAAGTGTTACAGTCTGTCATTATTTTGCAAACTGCTCTACAGAAATTAGTCCAAATGTCAGTATGTTAGAATCACAGTTATATACCATAGTTGACTTACTTAATGTCTTGTCGCCCATCCCCTTACTGGAAATTGTTTTCTTTAAAATGTCAGAAAAAAAAACCCTTCCCCAAATGACCTTGGCTGGGTTCCTTGTCCCAGCGTGACAGTCTTTCTGTTGCAATACTGTCTATTATTCTCTCAAGTCAGCACTTGCACTCACGATTCTGAAGAAGGGCGGTAAATGCTTCCAACCTTGTACTGTCATCGGATTGAAATGCCTCGCTATCAGTTTATTTTAATAACCGCATGATACCCTTTGATGTGAAGAGAGCCAAAAGAATGTGCTGTATTCTTCTCCCCAGCCCACGTTTCAACAGCGCAGAAAGGCGAGCAGCTTTGATTGCAGTGAGAAATATTGGCTAGCTGCAGTACAGTGGTGCCAGATGTTTGGCTCTAAGAGGGTCAAAGTGGAAAGATGAGCATGTGGACAGTCTCTCCTGCCCTTCTCCCCTGGCCAGCTAAGCTACGCTGTTTCTCTGAGAGGATCAAATCTGGATAATCTCTTTTCCTCATTCTTGATTTATAGTGCTCAGGAATAAGTCTGTGCTCATGGAGCATAGAGAGGCTTATGCCTCCATATACATCATTGTGTGGACCCCTGAATGTTGTGGGAAGATCTGTGTACTTGTTGAACGATGAGCCATATTAGGGCACAATCATTCTTTATTGGTGTGTTAATGGTATTGTCAACAAGCCCTTGTTATGATAAGCTAACCTCCTGTGGAAAATGTGTGTTGTGCTTGTGAACGTGGGATGTGACAGGAGCTGGGTTTAACCAGCTGCTGTATCCACCAGATGGTCACCACAAGACAGGGGCTGATCCCTGTCCTGTTCTCCTACTTTTATAGCCCCAGTCTTATGATTAATCCAGACTGCTTTAAAGGGCATGCATTTAAGTTTTTGTACCTACACCAATGTTAGCAATAAGAGCTCTTTCCTGCACAGCCACGCAGAAACGTGAGTTCAGCATAAAATGTCATTTCTTTACCCGACAAGATTTGTATCAGGTGGTGGACAACGCCAAGTTTTCTCTTGTTTCCATTTCATAATATGTTATGTTTTTGAGAGGTTGGCATCCTAACTAACCCAGTCTTACAGCTTCTATCTTTTTATTTATTTTTTTTACCGGACCAAACTCTGTCCCTGTTCTTTATTGTTCGGGCTTATAACTTGGAAAAGCAATAGATGTCGCCGTTCTCGTCACAATCTGATAGCAAGTCACTGTAGCATCCAGTCTGTCAGTCTGATGGAAGAAGACTCCCTCTGTGACAGAAAACTCCTGTGTGTATGCCTGAAGTCTGATTAGTGCTGAGTGCTGTTCCCCATTGTTTAGGGTTGTCTTTTAACTGTCTTGGACTTAAGTCTGTTCAATGAGAGGCAGTATCTTCTGTGGCCATTTGTGGCTCACTTTCTTTTGATGATGGCTTGCTACCCTGCAGTGTCCATTTCACAGCAGCTTCATGTGACCGTTGTCATTCCTTTGTCAGCTAAAGTGGATAATTGAACCTTGTAAGGATCAAGTGACGAGGAGCCTCTGTCCACTTTACATGTGTCCTTTCAACAGTCTTCTTTTGTAGTCCTTTATGTTTCTTAAGTTGTACTATGAAGTGTCTCCAGTGGAATTCTCAGTTAATGTGATTACTGCCACTTTTCCCTGGCCATTGTTGTTCCTTTCTTCCAGTCTTACTGAACTCTGAAACCACAACTTAAGCCTGGCCAGCCTGATGAAATGAATTGACACAATCAGCTGTGTCTATCAATTCCAATTCCAATATCAATTCCATTAGCATAGCCCCTTTACAATTTACTCTGCTGCTCGTAACAGGAACACCTCCATCCTCAGCATGTGAAATCACACTTGAAATTAACACCTACAGGCTGAGAAAAGAATGTCACAATCCAGGCTGCTTATAGCTTTTTTTTAGCCATTGCTGTAACCTACAAAATATAACTTTCAGTCTAACCTGTTTTATTTTACCTGGTAACTACTTTTATAAAATTATTATCATACAAATTGTTATACGAGTAAATGATAAATCCAGTTGTTTACTAAGAAGAGATGATTGGTTGAATAAGACATTGCCATGTAAACAGCTCGTTCTAATCACCTTTACCTGGAAAAGATCACTCTCAACTCACATTAACATGCTCACAGTCAAGTTGTATTTAGAAAAAGACTAAAGATGCTCTCTCTGTCGCTGTTTCTGATCCAAAAATCTAGATGAAAAGGGTTCAAGCAGTGTTGGTTTAAGGCATCGGTCTGTGCCTTCTCTTGAGCTTGAGCTGTAGCGATGCATCCTCACAGAGTTACTTGAAGCAGGTGCCTGTGATTGACAGAAGTCCTCACATGGAGAAACTGCTGTGCCTGAAGACATCAGCTGTCCTCTCATTTATTGTGATGGGAGCAATAGAAGCATTTTAATTGTTTTATGTGTCTATTAAAACGTGTGGGGTTTGTTGGAAGCAAAACATATTTATCAAAGATCCTTTGTCATCTTTTTTAACAAAATAAGTTGTAATAATTGAAAAGGGAATGTACAGCAGTTTCTAATATTGTGGCTTTTTTGTTTGTGTGCCTGTTGTTTGTTTGCATCTGTATTTGTGCACAGCCATTGTCTGTGTTTTGCTGAAGCTGATGTTGATAAGCTATATATATAATTTTTAATATTCTGATGTACTTTGGTGTTTGATCATTGTTTGGTTATCATTAATAGCTGCTTCAGAACTTCAACAGTGATGACAATCTCACTTCAGTGTCTTAACCCCCTTTTGTTTACAGAGAGTGATGCAGAAGAAACAACTGTAGTCCTGACAAATGGGGCTGAAGTGAAAAGAATTGCAGGTAGAGGCAATGAGATGCCTTCATGTACTGGTTGACTACTGTGAAGCAGGTGATTTAAGCTGGGCTGCTGAGATATTTTTGTCCTTTGGAATAAGAATCCCTGCTTACTCAACAATGAACGCTTTCCCATTTTTCCACTTTCTTGTTTAATTTTACAAAATGTTTGTTCTCAGTCACTCATTCAATCTTTATGGGTAGCTCGGTGTACCACCATAATAATCACAATGGGCGCTTTCTGCAGTTAATTTTCCACTTCATTGGGCTTTTCATTTTTGAATAAAGATTGGTTGGGAGTATTATAAATCAACTACTAGGATTAAAGCTACTAACCTCTGCTCCTCCTCCTCCTTCTTACTCCGTAATGTCTCACATTTGTGGTTGGCTTAATTTTCAAGTCCACTGGTGCTGCTATAACAGACAGGCCTCAAATGGTGCTAACTGACACTTTTGTGTTGCAGAGGTGGAACCAGACATCACCGTGGGACGAATAGTAGGCTCAGGTACAGCTGCAGCCCCACCAACCTAACTCCTTCTCATTTTTGTTGTCCCTCAGCCATTCAAATGAAAAATTAAAACCCTGCAAAAAAATTCAGCTGCCACATTTGTAATGGGGTGGCTTAATCATTGTATGACACGAAAAGCTAAATAAATAAATTTAGCTAGTGTATAATAATCAAATACTGCATTTGACAACAAGTGAGGGGTTGGTCTTCTGCTCAGTTATTGTCCTCCTGTTGAAGCTGCAGTGTGTGATACACCACTGCCCTCTGTTGTCCCAGATCAGTAATAAGTGTTTGTCAAGTGCAGTGAGTTTGCAGGGGTTTTGATGCGTTAATCCTGTAAGGTTCCAAAGGCCGACATTTTTCTTACTGTCAGGACCCCAGCCTCTTTAATTTTCCCTCAGCTGTTTTTCTTGATTCAGTCCCTCTCTGGCTGCCTTATGCTTCTTGACAGACACATAAACCAAGCACACTCGCATGCACACGCAGTCACACACTCATCTTGGCTGCTATGGCAAAGTCCCCATCCTCCAGGGCAGTGCTTGGATCCCTCCCTAACCAGCCTTCATGCATTCCCATTGTCCTTTTTTCTTTATCTTTCTCCTCCAGCTTCTCTGTGAAGACAAGATCCGCAACCACAGGAGTAATACCGGGTCTATTCCTACTTTCAACTAATGCTCACGTTAAACCTAGTCCTACTAATGCTATTGCGGTTAATTGACAGAAATTCATAGAACTTGTTAGGCGTTTTCATAGACATTGAATGCATCATTGTAAAGACTGACGCAGATGCTTAACTACAATATTTGAGCATTTTAAATATAAATATTTATCTCCTAGTTTTCTGTGCTTCTGTCTTCTACCTCAGTGCTTCACCAGGCACCTATTGGCTGCCCCTCTGGTTGACCATAGGTGATCTCTTTAACTTGTTTTCTAACTTTATTTTAAACTCAACAGATTGTTTTGGCTGGCTTCTTCCTAACCTCCGCTTGTCTCGTTTGTCACAAATTCTAATGCTTTTACTTTTGACATTTGCCATTTTGGTTTCCCTGTGAAAGATGCACAGATTCGTTAACTACAGCTAATGAGCTGATAGTTGAATTTGCATAGCCTGGATGACCGTGCTCATGAACCAACCTACATCAAGTGCTCCACCCCAAAGGTGCCATTTGTTTTAGACATCCAGCCTTCTTCGATGTCTGTTGTAATCTGTATTTCTGTGTCTGCTTTCTTTTCCAGTGTATGATAAGCAGGGCTTTCTGCTGCAGCTGGATACCAAATTGTGAGTATATATTTTGTCTACTAAACACTTCTCCCATTTACTTTAAACATTTTTTGATTCTCCATCCTGCACTGTGTGTGTGATACTTGTTATATATTGACTAGCTGAATCCCCCTTTTAGACTTGAACTCCTATTAGTTAAGATATGTTTTACAGCTAAATATGAAAATGTAAACCTTCATCTCACTCGAGTTTTTTTTTTACATAAACACACAGCATCGGAGTCCTAACCATTGCCTAGTGAAAAATGCTCAAATGTGAAAAGTGGTCTGAGCAATACATTTTGAAATTAGCTTCGGCTGTGATATAGTTAGTCGAGTGTTTTTCTCACAGCGGCTGTGGTTTGTCAGAGTAAGAACATGCTACATTGAGCCGTTATGAAGCTGTCATTGTGTCAGCGTGTCTCTTGATATGTGTATAATTCCCTGAATTGGTTTGACACTCTGAATAATCATGCACAGCCCTCACCACCCCAACCCTCTGAGGTTATGTCTGTCCACACTCTGCGCACACACTGTAAGCACTGTGTCATTACACACTTCGGGTGGTTTTCACATGGGTTTGGTTTATCTAATACAGCTCCTTATGTCTACAGTGTCATTAATTACACCATTACTGCAACGCATACAATTTATCTTAAGTCCAGTAATTAGTTTTGTGACTGGTTATTTATTACCACTGGTGGTCTGACTGATCGAAAAGTGCCAAATACATTTCTATTTCTCACCAAACTGTTGACCCCCTTGAAACCAGTTAAGCCGCAAGTGAAGAACATGGCAAGATTTGAAACGTATATAAGATTTGCCGTGGGAGAGGAGGTTGAGATGAGAGATGTCATAGTTTTTCTATCCCCAGCTCGTTTGACATGTCTGACCTGAGACTCTCCTGTTGCATCCTTCATATGCATGTTAATGTCTGAAATCTGCTTCAGTGAAGTCCTGCATGGCCGTGACCTGTACTTTTAAAGAACTTTAATTGGTCAACAGGAGCAATATGAATGTCGTCCACATACCACTTCAAACTGAAGCATAAGCAGGCCCCAGTCAAGCTTTTTCTTGTGCCAACTTTGGGTTTGGGCCTCAAATAGTGCAAAGACAGGGCCTCCCTCCCATCTCCCTGTTTATTTGAACTGGATCCATGGCATTCATCGCATTATTAATGATCCCTCTAGTAATTGGGAGGTTCGAGTTTAAGCACTGGCAGTGTGATTATTTGAACAAGACCTCGCTGCTTTGTCTCGCCACACACAGGTGAAATTCTGAGCTGTTGCTGAGTTCCCCAACTTCCTAAGCAACCCGTTTCCCTATCTCCAAAAGCGGATTGTTTGACAAGCTCAGCGTTTGAGGCTATGAAATATGCCAGTTTGATTGATCATCAGTTTATCATGATGCATCTGATTGATTGATTGTTCTCTCTGCTCTGTGAACGTGCAGGCCACTGGAGTTGTCCTACAAGTATGGTAACCTCAGCGAGGGAGTGTGCAAGCCAGGATACGCAGCAGCCAAGATGACCACCATCTATCCCAAGTGAGGAGGATAGCCTGTTCTTTCATACATAATTTCAGATAAATGGGGTGAAAATACACTGTTGTCCTTTAGTGTACATTCTTTAGACCCAGACTTCTTTTTGTAATATAAGAACTTTACATACACAACTGCACAACAATTCATTTCATTTGCATGTCAGCGCAAGAAAATCTTTTACTCAAGCATGCCAAGATGCATGATGTCATTTCTCAAGTGAACTGGGCCTTTAGGGGTTTTGAGTCAGAAACAGAGAAGCCCCCACATTCCTGTACAATCTCCCCCAGTTTCAGTCATGTTTCTATCATCTTCTCCTCCACCACAAAAACTCAACTGTGTCCCTGTGATCGCCCCTATGTCTCACAAAAGAACCTTTGTCACTTGAGTACAAGGTCTCCCATCTTTCCTCTGTCAAATCCTGGCGCGCAAGAGGCGTCCTCTATGAACGACACCAACCAGCTTCCTGTCCTGACTCATTATGAGTTTCCTCGTACCCAGCCCACACAATTAACACAATCCTCCACGGCCCTCTCTGATGTCATTGGCTCTTTTGATTTTTCCCCGTGGCCCCATTTGGTGCCCGTCTCAGCTCAATCTATAGGACATTGTCCCATTAGCATTCTTGGAGCTAAGCTAATACAGAGGCAATTTTCCGCATTGCTGAATAACAGCCACTTCAATGCAGTTCTTGATTTAGTTATGGGACAAATGAGAATTTTCAATATTGAACCTGATTTCTTGACTTATGATGCTGCTGATAGCATTAGATAAATTATAATATACACCTCAACTTTGCTGACATATGATGCACACTATTGAAGCTCTTGGTTGTCTACGCACCATTTGCTGTAAACAGCAGCGCTGCAAAGAGAAACGGTCAAAGCCGTTTTTCGTAGCACTGCCCTCTCCCTATATCTCAGAGGCTACATGTTAACAATGTCCTCCCTCATAACAACTTCCTCTAATCAGCCGCACGTGTCGGATCAAAGTTCTGTATAACACGGAACCCCCACTGGGACCCCTGTGATTACTAACACCTTCATCTCAGTCACACACAGGTCAATGAGGACAATTAATGCTGCACTCTGCTCCATGTTGTGCATATGTATGTATTTGTATGCACGAGTGTGTGGTAGAATGTGCATGGCTGTGTACAATGTGAAATTGTGATTTAATTACTGTGTCCTCCTGCAAGGAGTCAAACAATTAACTTGTTTTTCTGTCATCTCAACCGATTTTAATGTTAACTAGACAAAACAAATCTTTGGAAATGTTCCTGCATTTTATTTAAATAAGAGTGATCTCCAGTTTGGCTGTTAGAGAAAAGCTACTTAACCTCTCACAGTGAGGTCCTGTAGCTCCCCCCTCTAATCATCTCCTGCTTCCTCCTTGTTTGCCTTCTCCGAAGCCCCCTGCCCCTGTAGAGTCCAATCTATTTTCCACACCTCCCCTCTGCTTTACCCAAAATTGTTTGTATTGGAGTCCTAAATCAAGTCTTGACAGTGAACTTGAAGCAGCACGGTTATAAAAATATTGCCAGTGAGAGAGGGACCCAGCAAAGGAAGCGAGCACAATGCATCCCTGCCTGTTGGCTGTTTTGGGAACCGTCATTTTTTATTTAACAACAAGCAGCCCCCTGTCTCTCTGCTTTATCAGGATGTCAGTGACTGACTGTCGGTCAGGGTTCAGTGATCCTGTGTTATTTATAGCCCCTTGCGGCCTCACTCTTGGCTTTAATGAATCTCCATTTGTTTTGGCAGGATTGATGTGTGTGTGTCAGGTGATAGGAGGAGACGAGAGAGCCACACATACTTCTTCGCTTGAGTCTCTGCTGTAAAGCTGCAGGGATAATGAGGGTATCAAAGACTTATTAGAGTGCTTGGAAGAGGTCGTCCGGAAGGCCTCACAATAATGTCAGCCATGTTTGGTCACTGTGGCTCAAATCTCCAGAAAGTCCTTCTGAACCAGTGGTAGCCCTTCAGTATAAAATGTCCCTGCTGAGTGTTAGAATGCATCGTGAATTTAAAAGAATTGTGTTTCTTGGGAGTGAGAATTCGTTTTAACCATTTACCCTTCAGCAGGATGCAACGGTCAACTTCTCATTTGGTTTTGTTTCAGTTAATGCAACTATCCAACAACCCCTGTAACTGACTTTTATCATAAACGCAATGAAAGAACATTATTCTCTCTGTCCTGATGGATCATTTAGGTATTTCGTAAGAGAAGAAGTAGATCAAAGATGGTCCATGAATGTCTAAGACAGAAAAGAGACAATGCCCTCCACTTGTGTCCCTCCCAGCCTGACAGCAGGTCACAAAAACACACATCCATCCTACAGCCACTCTCGTGGAGGTGGCACGTAGCTCAGCAGTCGGGTCGCAGGCATGACTAAGAGGAAATGGCTTCTTTTGATTTCAGTGCAGCAATTAATCAAAGAGGGACAACAGGATGAGGAAGAGGTGTTGCTCGAGGCAGCAGTTCATGGGGCATTAAAAGTATTGACCACAGGTTATATATATATATCTATATATATATATATATATATATATATATATATATATATATACACACACACTTCAACTTTAGTTTGTAGAAACAGTCTTGCAGATTGTCTGAGGAAAAGCATTCTATTAGGAGTATGATTTATCAAATCTGTGTTTGACCTGTGGATACACAGTTTGGAGGTGGAGAGGTTTGTCGTTGGGGTTATACACTGTCGCTGCCTGCTGCGTCTCTCCTTGCCTTCGTAGTTTTTATCTACCTTGCCAATGTGCTTGTTTGCGGAAAGTCTCCCAGGGCACAGGAGGTTGCAAAGCTATTAGAGTAATGACAGCGGAACAAGTGAATTTGTTAATCTCTTTGTGGCTTAAATTTTGCCCAGCACATTAACACTGTAGTCAAGTGGAGAATATTTTAAGGGAATCCAAAGACATATTGTTCTCACTGACCAATCTATTGTGAAAAAGTAATATTACAGTATGATGTTCTTTCGGTGCTATATCGCCCATTATCTTAACCTTCTCTCCTTCTGTTCCTTCCTTTGCAGGTTCATGAAACCAGCGCCTATGTTTCTTGACCGGAACTTCAAACGTCTTGCAAAAGTTGGCAATTACTTGCCTCCATTTGGTTTCAAAACGCAAGGTAAGATACACCGACACTTACCTTTCACTAATCCAGATGGTTACTTCGTCTATTAAAACACAACAGCTTCTAGTACAACTGTTAACATGAAGGATCCACAACAAGCAACATGATCACTAGTGCTATATCTAGCTGAAGCTCAGAGGCTGCTGATTACTACATTATCCTTAATACAGTTTCCTTCTATTTTCCCTTAGACCTCCTGCTTCCAAAATACCTATTTTGCTCTTAACTCCACACCTTGGGTTCTATTTTAAACGATCTAAGTGCATGGTCTAAAGTGTCTGGCACAAGTCCTTATGTGGTGTGTCCAAATCTAATTTCACTAGTTTAGTGGTGAGGGGAAACAAGGTTGTTGCACCAGGCGCATGTTTTAAAAGGTTGTACTCACTCTCTTAATCGCGGGTGTGCCTCTGGCGCTATGTGTAATAAAACAATTATGGTGGCATCTTACATTCTTTTTAAAAACCAGGTGTGCTTGCATCTTGGCAGATTTCTATTATAATGGTGGATTTGCCAGGTGGCAAGACAGAACACTTCTCAGAAACTCAATTTCACATTCTTCTAACAAGTTTGGTTTATTGTTACTGTTAATTTTTCTAAAGGCAAAGGAAAATCCTGTTTTCTTATGGGGAGAAGTGTTTGTTGTGATTACTAAGCTTAGCTTAATGTGTAATATCTGTCGAGTGTCCCGCTTTAACGCCACGAATGATCCTGTGTTCTCAGTGCAAAGGTTGTTATGGGGTTTCGATGCTGTGTTGAGGCATGACAGTTACTTCACGGTTGAGTACTTTTAGACTGCACCGCTGGTATTTCAGAGTAATAAACCATCTGAGTGCTGTGGCATCAAACTCAGTTTTCCATGTTGTCTTTATGATTTTGTTCCGTGTGCTAACATTACACTAAATACAGGCAATGAAATGAAATCACCATGTGTCAGTTGTCATGGTTGTGTTGTGTTATTCGAGCATAACCAAGCTATTTTCTCCACATACTCTTTTTAAGCTCTTCCCCCTCATCATGAATGTTTTAGCGTGAAGGTTGTGATGTGGAAAATGTTTTAGATTATCCTCTTTGTTCTTCCATAATTTCCAGAATACATATTATTTTAGGGTTGTGACTGTGTCTTGACCCGAGTTAAACTTGAGAGGTAATACATCAAAGTGCATATTTTGTCACCTTTAGTTTCATGAAATGGTTTTCGGAAAGTATTGCTAGCATTTTATTCACTCCATGGACTGTGTAACATCAAATTTGCCAAATCTGTTCCAAGACATAAGCTGTTTTAATGCAAGCAATTAATGAATCTCCCTCTCGCACTGTCCGCGCCTGCTCATTTTGTTTTTCATAGCTCGTAATTCTCTTTGGCAACAGATCCCTGAACATCAATGCTGGAACATAAAGCTCAGCACATTATCAATCCCTGAGGAGGTTTCAGGAAAGAATTTCTGGAGGTGCACGCGTGAAAAATCAAATACTTCCTGCTCTCCAAGTCTGCTCTCCAAACATTGGCAATCCTTAAAGTTTACATTGTGGCGAGAAGCAGTGAAAATTACCAGCTTTATATAGCAGTTTCTTTAAATCTAAACTTTGTCTTGGCCAAGAAACCAATGAGACATCTGTCGTGGTCATTTTTTTCTGATACTCTTTCATTATGCCAACACGTCAGAATATTTTATATGACGATACATTTATTAACAATCCATATATTGGCTTCTGAGTTTGTCATAACATGCTGGGTGAGCTCTGATTTGGGACCAGGGAGCTCATGCCTCCACCTATCTCTGAACACTCTGCTTGGTCTGTGACCTTAACACACTTCAGATATCAAACCAGCACATAATATCATGGGAAATGAAGAGATAACATTAACCTGCCTTCAGTGACATGCTGTCACATATTTTCCAGTACTTAGAAGCTGACGGTCCACTGAAAGTTACCTTGTGCCCCTGCAAGTTCTCCGCTGTCATACTAACAAACGCAGACACACATACACACATTGTCACACACAGAGACTCAGTTGCTATCAAAGGAACACTCCCTCTGTGAGTGTTCCACCTGGTTTCTGTTTTCTCCACGGACTGCAACGGCTGTAGGGTTTCCCTTTTAGTGGTACCCATGTGGAGAGATGATACGTGTGGACCTTGAATAGAACGCCACAAAGGATTCCAAATTGGGAACATAGAGTGGTTGGTGGTGGGCGGGAGTTTTTATTTTTACTTTTTCATTCTTCCAGGAGGTATCTACTGGAACACATGAACCGTGGCCTGAGAACAGTAAAGCTGTGTTGATTTCCCGGAGAAAAGCCTCTTGTCAGGATTCCAGTCAGCTACTTAACGGTCAACATGTGTTCCTGGTTATATTTTGCATTAATTGTTAAATGCGGCGCTGTAAATGAAATTCTCTCTCCTCTGCAGTCCAAAGTGAACTTAGTGACATTGTCCGTATTATGTCCAAGAGATTTTCTGGCAGATGGGGAGATTGTAGATAGGATCTCTACGAATAGACTTGATAATGCTAAAATACATGAAAACTACGAAAAACTATTTTAAAAAATCATATAATGCTGGTGTTTTTGATTAGTTTGCATAGTAATCTTCTCTCATCCACACAAACTCTGTGCCACTCATGTGATCCCACCTTTTATGTGCGTGTCTATTATTTTTCTGCTTCATTTTTCTTTTTCAAGTATAAGGACAGACATGCGTTTATATTATAAATCCCAATCTCCTTTTATTTACCCAAGTGAGGAAAAATATTTGGAGGGAAACTTCTAGGTATAACTTTGCTAAGATTAGAAATGAAATCACCAGTCTTTCATTCTCAGCATGCACAGTTAATGGAGGCACACCCACCGTTATGCAACTTCACACAGGCTAGAAGAAACATGATTCATCCAGAGAGAACTTGAACATTTGAATGCACATCAGCCTGTAGGTCTACATGCAGCACAATTCCTCGAATACCTTGATCAATACACTTTCATATGACACTCAGATTATTTGTTTTTTTTCACCCTCATTGGCAGTTATGGGTAAAAGGCCTGTTTATTGCTGCCCAACAGACTTCTCTGTTATCACGTGATCTTTAGTGTTGTTTAGGCTACACTCTTCTCAACAATGTGTCTGTGTTTATATATTGTACTACTCTTCAGTCGTTCGTCTTTGTTGTCAGTAAGAATTTTGTCATTTCAAGGGTTCCAAGTCGGACTAATGTCTGAGCCTACAGCCATTTGTCTCCGGCTCTGCCACGAGACATAGTTTGCTGAAATGTTTACCCCGGGTACTTACAACAATTAGCGGCCATGTCATCCTCTGGAAGAGAGTCCTGCCCATTGTGATTTTTCACTTTTCACCCGCTTGGATCCAGGTGTGGTCTGTGCCCTTGTGTTTATGCTGCTCAGGGTGATGCTTGACGCCAGACATCGACACCACATCCAAACAATGGGCTGTTCCTCTGCTCGCCTCTCTTCAGCAGTTTAATCATTAGGGTCGTTATCCCAGTGAATGAGGCGGTAATATGTCTTACAAACAGCTCTGAGGCCCCAGTCTAAACTCTCCTCTTCTCACTCTTCCCTTTCCCAGCTCTCGCTTGTCTTGGGGGTGTTGCTCTTGGCCTCAATTGCTGACTATGTGCTTTATGTTTTAAAACACCTTTTTGAACAATGCGTTGCAAGGATTTGAGATGTTATTGTGGGTGTATTACAAGAATGGGAGGCCTAAAAATGGTCAAAAGGAGTGAGGAAGTATTCGTAATATCTAACAATGGAAGTGTGACTCTAGCAGAATGTCCCGTAGAACATGGCAGGAATGCGTGCTATGGCTAAACATCCACATTTCTTGCCCTGCGATCAGAGGGGTGCTGGCCACGCAGGGAGACGAGCTCAGCATCGCCCACTTAACCAGGAGAATGTGCTTGTTTGAAAACAGCATTCCTCTTTGAGTGCTTTTATGGGCGAGTTTCTACATACACACATACCATCCGGAACCCTGTATGTCTGTTTCTCCAAAATTCACTCCTCTCCGTTTCATCCCATCACCACTGCTCCTGAGGGCTGATTGGTCGCTCCTTATCTATGACTGAATAAACGGAGAGAGGTGTTCTCTCCTCCAACTGTCTATGAGACCACCTAGACAGTTGTATGTCTCATGGTATGTTGGAGCTTTCAGCAGTTTATCTATATCTTCTTAAGGAGCAGTTCCCTCAGTTCTCAAATCCACGTCCCTATAGGAGAACATCTAATCTGTGATGTTTAACTTGTGTTCCGTAAAGAGTGAGTACTCTGAGAACTAAAGAGCTCTTGGCAGATTATCACCTTATCTCATAATTTTAACACTTGTGTACTTTCAGTGCAAGGGGAAAACAAGTATTCCCCAACGTATTACGCAAACCCTTTTAACTCAAACATTTTCAGTGATTATTTTATTCATTAAGTAAATCACGGATCTTGATGGAAAGGGCATTTTTAGACGTTTAGAAATGTGTGAGATTTGGTACCGATCCAGATTAAATTACAGATCTATTGAAATCAATATAAGGGGCCTAAAGGGAGGGCCGCTCTCCTAAATGCCATTCTAGTTTTTAATTGCAGTGTAAGTGACAACTTAATGTATGTTCTAAATGTCGTCATGTTGGTTCTTTGTTTTCTCCAATGCAGAGAGAATCATAGACAGCATTTTAACTACCACGAAATATTATGGACTTGGAGAGGAGCTGGACAGGTAATCACTGCTACTCGCACACATCAACATGAAGTCCTGTATTCTAACATTTGTCCTTGAAATTCATTACTTAACCCATGATCCTCCTGCCTTCCAGTCTCAGCTGTAAAAGATGCATCATCGTGGGCAATGGAGGCATCTTGTCCAACAAGTCTTTGGGCTCCCGAATTGATGACTATGATGTCGTAGTGAGGTGAGATAACTCATATAAGAAAAGAACGCCATCATTATGATTTTATGAAGTTTTCAATTCATAGATGTTAAAGTGGGAATGACATCTTTAATTCCATAAGTTCTGTGTCATGAACCCTAAAGAATCTTTGGGGCTTTCATTTCATTCCCTAAGTCATTTTTTGTGTCGGCAGGCTGAACGAGGCCCCAGTAAGTGGTTATAGCAAAGACGTCGGAACCAAAACCACCATCAGGATTACCTATCCAGAGGGAGCCATCCAGAAACCTGAAAACTATGAAAAAGACTCACTTTTTGTTTTTTCTGCTTTCAAATCACTGGACTTCAAGTGGCTCAGACAGATGGTCTTCAAGGAGAAACTGGTAAGTATACATTACAATCATCGCCTTAAGCAGACATGCACACGGAAAGACAATCGAATAGCGACTCACAGCAGAAATACATGAAACACAGTGTGGGTGCTAGAAATAACAAATGAGAATGAGAGAAATGCTCTGCACAACAAAATCACACTTCCAAGTACACTATTTGCGTCATAGTGTTGAAATGTGACTCAGTTATTTTTTTAGCAGGAGATGGACGTTTAGCCTCTGAACACATTCAGAACATTCCTTTATGTGGAAATGAAAGTGAGTCTAGTAATGGGATACGGAGAACAGCATGAACAGTTGAGGAGAAAACAGACTATAAGACAAGTATTTTTTTCGTTTTTAGAAAGAAATATCTAATATCTTTTATGCTATATTATATTATTTCCCCTGGAGGTAAGCTGCTCTCCTGTTCATTCACATTTGGATTTACCCGCACTTCTAATTATGAATACATTTCCCACAAAGCAAATCTTTCGGGTGTCCTTTAAAATGTCCTGATTGGTACAGTGAAATGACAGGCTGTGACCTGGCCTCTTAATCACAGGGGTCAAACGCAGCGATAGAACAGCTCTCCCTTATCTGCTTTAGGCATTACAGAAAGTATTCATTTTAAAGGCCCCCTGTGCTTGCTTATTAAAACCTTTGTCATAGAAATTGCTCCCATAAGCGCTTTCCATCACTTCAGTCTCTTTTTAATCGGTGTGAGCATTTTTTTTGGCCATTCAACTGCAGAACAATGAGGCCATTTATTAAAAGACCATCACGGAGTCATCCCAAAGAAAGTTTGATTTATTTAAAAGACCATTGTAGCATGTATTAGCCCATGTTTTACTTTTTTGCAGATAATTCCATAAGGAGAACAAAGTTTATCCTTTCATAGCCTCAGAATTCAGCATTGAAGAGGACAGTCAAAATACAGCGTATAGATGTTTCACACTCAGTAAGAATTAAGTTTTTAAGGTTTTAAACATAACAACACTGTGTGCTAACACATATTATATTAAACTTATTGTTCATTGTAGAAATTGACTTATCCTTGCTTATACAACTGTAGAATCCTGAAGGCTTTGTTCTACACATGCTGATAAGTTAAATCCCCTCTTTACAATTTTTGGTGCAGTATGCCCTGTCTTATCAGGCAACTCAGAGCTGAAAGCTTATTTCCCTTCACAGTTGTGTAACGTTTAGATACCACTGTAGGTTTATCAAATAAAAAATAGCGTAAAAACATGGATAACGGGCAAACTGAAATGAAGTTGTGGTGTGAAGTTGGATTAGAGGAAAGATTAAGGGAAATATAGATGGAGAGGAGAAAGTTAAATAGGGTAAAGGGATAATAGCAGAGGAAAAGAAAATGAGCAGTCGAAGGTAAGGGAAAATGGAGGAAAATAGTTTGCTTGGCTGGCTGATGGCCCCTTCAGCCTTTGATAGGGCCCAGGTTTTTCTGGTGTGTCAGAGCGAGAGAGGACAGTGGAAATGGCTGCCTGGGATAATTGATCTGGCCTCTGGCATCTGACTCAGCCCTCTTTGATCTGCTGAGGAAGGAAGAATGTTTCCCATGGGTTAAAAATCAGGGAACAAAAAAGAAAAAAAATCATTGTCTTTTGGTCCAAGCCTTGATGATATGGACGAAGAGAACTGACAGATGTGGAGAGACCCATGTTTGACCTCAGCTTTTAGTCTGGTTTTATACATTTGCAGAGGTTTTACTGCCATATAAATACTGTATTTCACCCTATTTACATTTTTCCTTGCCAATTTATTCTAGTTTAATAGTTTATGGCACTGAAGTTGACACGGCCAAGTGATTGTGATGATTGTGCTGACTTCTGGTGTTAGCCGTTGTCTCAGTAAATAGAGCTGCTTCACGTCAGTTACTCAGAACATTTTCTGGAACTTTTCCTGCTAACCCCTTGGTAAATTTTTGGATGATGTCATTGAGGTCCTGTAACGCCTACAATTTACTGCGTCTGGCAAAGCATGGCAAAGACCTTCCCAATTTTGAGTTTGACATTTGAATACTGTAAACCTTTAAGAAAATTTTGACCAACCTCCTAATCTTCGTTATTTTTTGGAAAGCGATGTGTCGATTTTGACATACCGTGAGCCGCCTCATGTTCCCAGAGAAACCAGATCTGTTTAGAGGATTGTAAGTCTTAGCAACAACATGAAAGGAACCGAAGTCCTGTTAAAAGACTCTTATCCAACTTCATTGTATCTGACATCCCCCCCACATTGGCCTAATGCAGTGGAAACATAAACATGAAGAGGCATTTATGTGTGTATGTGCTGGTGGACGCATTTCCCAAAAACATTGACTCAAATCTTGTTGTCTTTTTTTTGTTATAGATTTCTCCTTCAGTACGAGAGAACTTTTCAATAACATGCTACTGACTGGTTCTCGAACTGAAGCTGCACACTGTTGGCTAAAAAGCAGTAGCAAGCTTCCCTCTCTTTGCTCCATCCATTCAGTCAGTCCCTGAGTGAGACATAATGTAACTGTGGACGACTGTCGGAGCAGCGTATTTCTTTATGTAACCTGCACACTCTCAGCTGGAAGGGATGCAAAACCCCTTTCACTGTCCTTCTGCGGTTATGAAAGCGGGTGCCTTTCTTTGCTCTCTTCTTGAAAGGGGTAGTGGGTGGTGCGCAGTTGTAGTGCAGCCGCTGGTGACTCAGCGGTCTGCTTGAATGTCCTGCGCTATTTTGGCTTTTCTGATGCCTCCAGCCCAGTCTTGGATGGCTGAACCGAATACAAATTAACGAGGCAATTTCCCAATCTGTTATTTAGTTTTTTTGTACACGCTCACAAACACACAACCTCCCACTCCCCCACACATGCAGAGTCCAGATTTGAATCTCTGACCTTGATCTTGAACACATCTTTCATGTGTTTCACATTTCTACATCTGCAATTAGTGTGCTACAGCATCACAAGAATTCCAGCTTCCCTAATCCCTCATTACCGCAGGTATACGTGATTACAACTTGGCTTAGTCACTTTTGAAAGTCTGACCCCACGTACGCAGCAGCCTGGTTGATTGCCCAGTTGCATGCTGTTTACAACTGTACTCAAACATCATTTCCACGATTGTCGATATTTCCCTTTTTCCTGTGACACTAGTTTCGATCATTGCCACGATGAACAGCGCACACTCACTGTTCACGCACACACCGCCACAGTTGTTTGTATATGCCGGGATATTTTCAAACAGAGCCAGTGAAGGATATACAGCCGGTGGTAAACACAGAGTTCGAAGGTGGAGTGTCGGTGTTCTATCTCTTCTGTTTGTTTACAGGAGCTTTCCCTACCTCTCCACAGGCCGGAGAGATAAATGATGGATGGAGACAACTTGAGAAAAGAGTTCTTCCTTCTCCAGTTGAAATATAACCAGGGGTTCTTATGTAGAAGTTTCAAAATATTTGAATAGAGCCAATCTTTTTGAAAGCAGCTCACCAGAAAATCAAGTTTAAAAGTTTATTTGCTTTAAAGACATGTAATTTTAGCCAGAAAGCTTTAGTGTAACTATCACAGAAAGTGCTCTGTGCGATAGAAGTAACAGCTATATGGGTCCTTTTCAAAGTCCCAACATCTGTGCTGAAGCCCAAAGTAGCATGCATACATGCATTCATAAACATTTACGTACTCGTAAACATAGTTTCTGAACATGAAGCAAGTGACTAACATGGTGTCCGGATGTCACTGATTACCATGAGTGTTCTGTTTCGAAAATGAGTCACCTACCTAGCCTGCAATGATTAACACTCAGACCTGCACACTGGGATCCGCTGGTTGTGTGTTTTCACGTGATGGATGTTCAGTAAGAAGTATTTATTCAAGTTCAAGGAGGACTCTGACTTGTCACAATAAGTCAAAAGAAAGACAAATAGAGTCTTTTATAGTCAGATACCAGCAGGTCCTGCCGGCAGCGCATGTCACCTGTTGGTAGCTACAAGCAAGGCTGCACATTTGAGTCCTCGGGGTCACAGTGTCGTCAAGGGTTGGCACCGTTTTCACTTTTGTCGTCATGGGACTGTGGAGACAAGGGTTTCACACAGCGGATAACCTCAGGGTAAAATACAAACCGCTGACTGAGGGCAGAGGTCGTGGTATGCTCCAAGAAAAGCCAAAGCATAAGCAAACTGGTGAATGTTTCAGATTCCTATTTGGAAGTGAATAAATTGACCAAAGCTGTTGGATGTGAAAATGTTGTAATCCCCTCTACTGTGCTCCTCACCATGTACCACCTACTCTGGAAAAACCTCTTTTCCCCTTCAAACATTTTTTTCTGAAACGGTTCCTCCTCAGTGGAGCACTTATGTGGTGAGACACTGCAACTTGTAAACTCAAAGGTCCGACATGTACACAGTGCTAACGACCTCCAGACAAACTTAATTGTGATTGTTAGCAGTTTGGGGGCTGCCGTTTTTGTTTCTAAATTGCTTTAAGTCTACCTTCCGGAATCCAGGCCACCTCAAGTCGTCCTCTGTGTAAACATCAAACGCACAACCACATCCTCACACAGCTACTTATGGGACTGAAGAGCCCAGTTTTATGATAGTTGCTATCTTGTAACAAGGTTTGGATTTCTTCTCCGCCACATTAGTAACGTTTCACTCGGTTCCTCAGGCGCTGTAAATGGGGAAAAAAACCATAAACGGAAGCCTTTAAACTGAGATGGTGTAATTGGGCATTTTCACTTTTGTGTAATGGAATGAAACCTGGGTATATTGTTGTGAAAACAGTTGCATAGGAACAGTGTTTGATAGTAATTTCCACATATTTTAAAATGGCGTGCATTTTCCATGTTAGCATTCGTCATTGTTCTGAGTCTTTCACCCTGCATTACTTTTTCCATCTGTTTGATCCGTTACTTCTCTTGGCTTACAGAAGCTCCTGTCCTCACCTGCTGACATTGTCTGTCTAATCTAGTGTTTAGCTTCTTTGGTGTTGGGTTGTGTGGAGCTGGAATGCTCCTACAGGTGCACATTGACAAGACAAATACACTTAACCTTGGTAAAGCCTGAGGCATCGTTTACACACGTGACGTTAAGAGGTAGTGCTCGGACTCATTTCCGGTAATCTTAACTTCCTGGCTACTGAAGAATCAGTTACCAGGAACTTGTGTCTCACTGTCCTCAACTTTGCCTCATTCCGACTGACCAGTGCTGTGGCGCTGTTTGTACATTTCATTCATACACAAGCGCAAATACACATCCTAGCTGTAAGATATGTGGGTGTCAAATGTTTCAGTTACTGCTGTAATTTAGCAGCAACCAGTCACTCAGGCATCAAATGAAGTTAGGATTAATTGTACAAATTTGTCCATTAATTAATTAATTTTGCCCACTTTGATTCCACTCAACCAGGATCTCTGAGAGTGGATTTGTTCTAAAACTGTCAGATTTATATGCTTTGATGATTCAGAGGTGTGGGGCCTCTTCTTGGACAACAGTCATAATCAAATACAAGTTTTCACAAGTTGTCACTGTGGCTACCTGGTTCTGTTAAACATCATGTGAAGCAAGAGGGTTGTGACAGTTGTGCTGTGTCATTCATCAGAACTATTTTTCCTCCTCATTGACTCATAATCTCAGAAGCACAGCCAAGAACTGTCAGTGTCCTGACAACACCAGGCTTTTACTCAGGGTGCCTCTGTGATTATGGCAACAGACTCATCCCCAGACCAACCCTTAAACCCCACTTGGTACAGAATGGTGCAGTGTTCACCTCCCATCTTTTGGGAGGTGAATTGTCATAATCTGGTTTTCTGGCACAAACTGCATAAGCAAACATTTTCTTCTCTCAGTTCTTTATATTAATGGTAGGAGTTTGCTCTAAAAATTGGATGCAAATGTTACTAATGTCAATACCAGGAGGATTAGAATGCCCTACTTTACCTTCTGGTGATGTGAGTCCTACCCCTCTGCAGTCCATCTCATTGCTTTGCAAACAAGTTCAAGCTTGTTTTCACAGGTGCCTTATTGGAGCACACAGCCTTGTGCACACACTTAAACCTAATAATCCTGACCAATTTAACCATAAAGCTGGTGCAGGGGAAGGGAAACAGCCATTTCCTCTCTGACCACTGCCAACCAGCCAAGCCACACACGTCTGTTCACCTTTGAGCATGTGTGTGTCAGGGCCTGGTGAGTAAGAGGTACACCACTCTGCAGCTTCCTGTTCTGTCCATGTTCAAATGCTTCTAATACAGCGCTGTTACTCTAAACTGGGGCAAACAAACGAGTCCACAGTGGAAGCAACATCCTGTTCCCTGGAGGTTATTTTCCAAAGCTTTGAGTAGTCTTGCAGCACGATCTTCCACTGATAGTACAGAGATTCTCTTGCTTCCAACTATTACTGATCAGACTCTGCTGTTGTTGTGTCACCGATGAGCCTCCACCAATCCTGCTGCAGAGCACATGTCGTATCCAGTTCTCAAATTACACCGAGTTCAAAAGTCCATTTAATTAGGTGTGCAATAATCGTGTTGCCAAGTGTGAAGGTGATATGATGCACAGTTCTCCAGATGATTAAATGCCTCCAGGTGGTCATTTCCCAACCCAAAAATGTTGTCCATAGATTTGTTCATTCTGGTGAACACAATCTGTTAGGAACATCTTGAGTGTTTTATGAACTAAGAATCATGGACTAATTAGATTTTGATCTCACAAACATGTTTTTGGCTATATCTCATTAACATCTTGTATCCTAATTAGGACACAATTCTGTCTCACGTGTCCCTTTATTATGACATTTTAGACGTAAAATACTGTGACATCCTGATGTTCTGAAAAACACTTTTTAGGCGTTATTCAACGCAGTGACTCAGGTACAGGAGGGGGTTCACATTTAGATGCTGGATTGCTAACACCTTATACCTGCCCTGAACCTGGGGGGGTTGAAGATATGTGGAGCATTCACTCTGTATGTTCAGCTGCTTCTCTGCAGCAACATGCATGTTTGAAGCATTGTCTGCTGTCAGTGTACAACTCCTTTTTTTTTTTTAATTTTTGTGTGTGGTTACTTCATACTCTTTATTCCTTGACTACTTTATTGTAGGCTTCTGGTAGACATGGTTGTTAACTGCAAATCACATGATTGGCAAAGGTTTAAACCACAAAGCAGTTATTCTAGTTCACCCAGATGACTTGACTTCTTATTAATACCTCCTTTTGCATATTTTAATATTCATATTCAGTAGCGATCCAGTCTTCATTGGTGTGACTAAGGAAGGTTTCATCAATAACTCTTCCTGGCCACCGCCACAACCAGTGGTCTGGTTTTGATGTAGCAACATTTTGCATTCCTAAACTCACAACATCAGCCTCTACCCCTGCCTCTCTGACCTGAATCCTTCCATACTAATTGCTCTTAACATTTGTCAAAGCCACCTGTACTTGTCTGAATATCTTCAAAGGGATCCCCACCCCCTCACATGCGTGTCTATGTACATGTTGGGTCATAAGCTGTGTAAAGCGAGGGGTGTGTGTTGTGTGTCATTAGCTTCTCCCCTTCCTAGAAATAAAGAAAAAAATGCATGACTTTCTTTATTCAGCGTACACAGACGCGCACACATCCAAACAGCGCTGCTAAATAGATTCCTGGCAAACACAAGCTGTGTTGACAGGAGAGATGAGCTGCTGTTCCTGTTGCAGCTTGCCGAAGGCACAGAGCTGGGCCCGCGTTCAAAACGAGCCGCCACTGTTGAAGCCACAAAGCCAGCAGACTTGTTGCTACTGCCTCTGCCAACACCGACACACACCGACACACACACACACAACCATGCATTGCTGTATTAAAAGCAAGCGGGCGGGTGCTTCACTATTTGAACAGGTGATTCCCCGTCACATCGGCTGACCCCTTTGGATTAATGCCTTTTGGGAACTCTCACTGCCAGTTAAGTCAGTCATGCACTGCTCAGTCGTGGCACTATAATGTCGTTTACCATTTGAAGTAACGCTGTAAAGCTGTTTCATTTGTTTGATGCATCATTAGGACTAAATTATATTCAAAGTTGTCTTTGACTAAATTGAGCAAGTGAGTTTCATTAGTGTTACATAATTTTATTCAGGTGGCTCTGTGGGCCCGTCAGACAGGTTGCCCTAGCGACTGATGATGATGGCCTTTTGCAAAAAGACCTGAGGTCTTGCAGAACACCCTCAGGGTCAAGGTGCGATTTAGACCATTTCCTGTTAATGCCACATTTAACCTTGGATGTTGGATAGCAAAACCGTTTTGGGGGGTTTTGATTTCCTCACTGCATGTCTGTTAGAAATTCATCTATAAGAAGGAAACTCCTGATCATGAATTTCATGTGCAACTTTTTCACTGTGTAAGATTCAAAACCTGGCAAGTTCTGACAAGGTTTATCCAGATATTTCTTAAACTTGATTGCCAACATCATCATTGGTATTTTCACCAAACGTTTTCTGGCTGACTCAATCAGAAGGACAACAACATATAGTAATAACACAACCAATTTTTACTATGTTTATATATATATATATATGATACTAAGTAAGAGAGAATTATGCACAAGATTCTATTTGAATATTTAACCTCAGAAACCTTTTCCTCTGCACACGTGTGACTTGGGAAAAGAAAGACCGCAAAGCAGGACATTGTGAGCACCCTGCACTGCCTGCACCCCTCACCCACTGCTTGACTCCCCCTCATAGGGGTCGTAATTATCAATGTCCTGCGAGCCCCTCACCCTGACTTCATCCATTAGGAGACCCAAAAGCCATTTCCTTAATCAGTGCTAGTAGGGGTCTGGCTTCTGGTTGGCTCCTGTGTTTTATGTCAGTGTTACAGAGGATAATCTCACTTTGATGTTGAGGTGGTAAATTGTAGTTGGCTGTCCACAGTGGAGGTGTCATCATGTGAATGTGTTCTATGTGTTTTACTTTGATCTCATAGAGGAAAAAACAGTGCAGTGCCACCGACTAATGTATAATTTCGTCTTTGTGTTTTCTCAGAGGGGCACGGAGGGGTTCTGGAAGTCAGTGGCTCACATTGTGCCTCGTGAGCCGGCAGAGATAAGGATCCTGAACCCCTACTTTGTCCAGGAAGCTGCCTTCCAGTTCATTGGCCTGCCCTTCAACAATGGCATCATGGGCAAAGGGGTAAGACACAAATCACAATATACAACACACACATCAGTCCTGATAATTGTTAAAATCCTCGTTACATTTTAATAAATACATTTGTCTGAATAATTGAGGTCCATGACCCCCAGAGAATGACAAAAAATACAACCAAGTATTTCATCTGGACCAAATCAAGTGATTCGTTCATGCTGTCACTGCACATGACCAGGAAAACACACACACACAGCTGAGGTAGAAACAATTGCCAGAAGTCATATCAAAGTTGAGTCCTAGCAGTATGTGTCCACTTTGCTCATGAGTCTTTTTTTGTATGGACCTGAGACACACAAGAACATTTCATGAAGTTTCAGTAGGTGGTCACAGACCAGGGCAGAGAGCTGAACAATACAAACTCAACGCCACAGAGTGCTGTGGTGTGTTGGTGGGAAGGGAGGGAATATTATTAGAGAAATGAGTATATCACTGCAGCTCTGCCCTCTGGGGCCACCAGAACACCCCTGCATGAACTCCCCCTACAACATGTGTTCAGCATGTGGGCATCTGGCGTGTGCGTATGTATGTGTGTGTGTGTGTGGTCATGTGTGTTCGCGACTAGGGGTAGTGTTGTCTCACAATGCAAACTGCAGAGTTGTATGATTGGTGCGTTCTTTCACTACACCATCCTTGTGACCATCAGAGTGTACGTTTATGTACATGAAAATAAATGAGGAACTCTATTTATCATGTAAGTGTTTATGTCGAGTGTGAGTTTGTGTGTAAATTAATCTGTATTAGAACACGCAGTAGGGGGTTGGCCAGCTGCTAGTTCAGCCCCACCTACCCTGAGGGCTGCAAATCAGGGTAATGGTTTTAAATGGGGCCTCCCTCCACTCTTTCTTCTGGACCCGCGTTTTTTCTTCCAACACACACATCCCCTATACCCCCCCAGATCTCTTGCAGCCCAGGGCAGTTAGGAAGCACAGTTCAACCCTGTAGATCACTGTCGTAGCAGGGGTCTGTAGGGGTCGTGTCTTAAAGGTAATAGTTAATCACCAAGTGTCAGTCAGTCAGTAGGAGCACAGCAGAACAAAGGCCGAGGCATAAATGAGGAACGGAGGCAGATACACAAGCTGAACAGGTTAATACTGCATGTGTCCACATTGATGTCAAGATAGAAGATCATTCTAATACTCCGTGTATCCATTGTATTTTAACGATCTGACTGACTGTGTCTTTGTTTTTACTTTAGAACATTCCAACTCTAGGAACAGTTGCCATAACGATGGCACTGCATAACTGTGATGAGGTGGCGGTGGCAGGTTTCGGCTATGACATGAACATGCCCCATGCACCTCTGCATTACTATGAGACTGTCAAGATGTCCGCTATTAAAGAGGTGAGTGTGTGAACATCTGAAAACAGAACTTATTTCACTACAGACCTATCAGATATTCGGAGTGTTCTCAGATTCAATCAATTTTTCATTTCAATGAAATGTGACATTCTAATGAGAACAACATGTGTGCCTAATTAGGAATATGTGTAGAAACAAATTACTAATATTTGTTGAATATAGCCCACCAGTGGAGGATGAAGGGGGATTGAAATGGCTTACAGCCAAAGTACATTCACTTTCTTTGTAGGCTGATGGTGATATTGGTCTAAGAATTATGCAGGATTTCAATTAATCTGTGCTTTAGCAAAGATATGTGCTCACAACATTGCCTCTGTGCAGCCTGCTGAGTCAAACGTTTATGTGAAATGAAAGCACATAATGATAAATTAAACATTTCAAAAGTTTGCTTAATTATTATTATTATTGCCAAAGGCACTTTAAACATGGTGGGGTCTGTTTGATTTAGGTGAAAGGGATCTATAGGCAGTAATGTAATACAAAAATAATCCTGGCCATGTTTTCACTAGGTTGTTTCATCTAAATTGTACAAGATGTTTTCTTTAGCATGTTTTTTCAGTAGCCCAGACTGGGTAAATTAAACTTCCACGGGTTCCATATTTCTCTCATATTTGGAAGAAGAGGGTATTCAGCTGTTACATGCAACTTCACCACTAGATGTCACTAAATTGTACACACTGAACCTTTAACTCCAACTAAAAACTAAAGTGCACAATCACTGGACTGAAGCACTGCTACTCTTTGATCGGGCACTTGAGCAAAGATGCTTCACTGGTGTTTCACTGCGTGGTTTGAGAAAGCATTTTCTAAACGCTCTCATTACGGACCTCTCCGCTCCATCAGTCAGGTTGTGTTTACACTGAAACCCAGTGGAATCAAAGATGTCACCCGTGTGCTGACGTGTGTAAACCATGAGCTCAGTATGATGATAACCTTTATCTAAACTCCCCCTGAACCTTTGGTATTTATTATCATCTTCATCATCAACATTGTCATCATCAGCCACACATGGCTAATTAAGGGGAACACTTTCACCGCTGCCAGTGCCTGAGGTTGTTTGATTTTCTGGGGCCATGCTGCAGCTGAGCGGTGAACTCATCCACTTTTATTCCAGTACTTTGGAGAAAGAGCATGTTTCCTATCTGGATAGTGGTCTACAGCTCCACAGAAGTCTGATAACACCTGTGGAATATCTTAAGCTCCGTCCCCACAGCTAACCAAGTTTAAAATGATTTGAAAGAAGCGGCTGCGATTAATATTTTGATAATAGATTAAATGACTCTTAGTAATTCATACAGATCTTGGTATCTTGAACTTCAAACTGATTCATTGTCCACACAGAGATGTGTTTGGAGTCTTATACTGCACCTGGCTCTTTTAATTATTTTTTTTTTTAACTTATTCCCTCCTGTATATTTCTTCCTCCACCCTTTACCTCCTTTATTTGCTTTCTGTTGTTCTTCAATTCTCAGTCCCAAAGCACCGTACAGGAACCAGCAGCTTGGGTTACATGTTGACCCACTCAACAGAGTCCTCCTAGCACAGCAGGGACTGACCAGTGTGGTTTCGCTCTTTCAAATGCACACCCCCACATTCAGATACTGGGAATATGAAATCCCCAAATTAACTTAATTGTGGCTCTTTGAATCTAACAGTGCTTTTGTTAAGAATGCTGTTAATTGCTTAGTTGTCTTCCTTCTGCTGTGATGTCTTACAACTGTTTTCCCCCTCTGTTTCTCCCACAGTCTTGGACACACAACATATCCAAGGAGAAGGAGTTCCTCCGCAAACTGGTTAAGGCCAACGTCATCACGGACCTGACCAATGGTATCTGAGTTTACAACCCACCTACAGTCTCCCTCTGCCTTTCCCAAAAGACTTACAGATCAAGAAGCTGGGAAAAGGATCAGCCCAGGCAGAGGGGAGGAAAAACCCCTTCGTATTTGGGTGGCCTGCACACTGCCGGGGGTTTTATATCAAAGGAGAATATTAGAAAACAAAATGATACAGGAGGGTTTCTGTGGAGCGTTGCACACATGTGCCTTCTGAACCAAAGACTCCTGCTGATTGAAGCGGGGGTGGCGAGGGGTCCCGGTGAGGACTGGATCTGCCTTGTTCCTGTCTCACTGCAAGACAGCAGCAGAAAAAGCTCCCCCGCGCGCCAACGCTTACCACTTCACATCACGTTATTCACTAGTAAGAGCAGAGGTGACGCGTTGACAAGCAGTTGTTAGAGGTTTAGCTCAATTTGCAGGCTGACTTGGCGAAGGGACAGAGGAGAATGGTGGACTGTCTCAGAGATGGGTCGAGTATTAGCAGTGCCAAACGTACCTCGTACAGGGGAGAGGCCTCCCTCCTCTCCTTTTTGCTGCCTGAATGTATTCACTTTCCTCAGTGTAAATATCAAAGATTTTTACTGTGCTTTTTAATGAGCTGCAGCACCACCCCTCCCACCACCACCCCGCCACCCCACCCCTGTCCCACAACAAACATTCAGTCATTCACCTTTTTACTAACAGCAGATAAATCAGTGAGGGTCGCCTGCCACGCAGACTGGTGTCACTTCATTCACATAGTGTTCAGTTTCTGTGTTTTCTGTAGCGAGGTTGTGTTGGTGACTCAGTAACCAGGTGCTTGCTCTGTTGGCTGTGCTCAGAGGAGCTCTGTGGGGCTCCTTGGTTAAGATGTGAGGCCACAATCAGAATAATAGAGATGACTTGAAAGTGTTAATTGAAACTAAATGTGCTTCATCTTTATTTTCTTTTATCATGTTTTTACCTACAATGGATTGGGAGCACACAGGACCGATGCATAGTCAATATTCTCATCATTGTGATTTAAATCAGTCCACCAGCTCCGGCAGGTGAGCCCTGAAGTTAGATGTGGACACTGCTACTCTCTCCACCTCCTCTCTTTCTGTTAATTACCGCCACAGTACTGTCTTCATCATTCCATCAGCTTCAGGCCGCAGCGGAGAGCCTAGTATCGTATGTGATGTTCGGTGGAGGGCAGCGACTGTATGTCAGACCCCTCCCCCAAACCTCCTGTTGCTGCAGACCTTTTTTTTGTTCTAAAGTAAATGGTGAAATCTTGGATTGTAGAATATAAAAACTATATATATATTTTTGTTTTTAGGGTTAATTTTAATAATTTATTTTGTTACTAAGTCCCAGTGTGTTTTGGTCACAGGCAGGCCTGCTTTCCATTGTATTTGTTCCGAAAAAATGCAAAGGTTTTAGAATTTGTGTTTTGATTTCACCACCATGTGCTTCCTCGGAGACTGCATCTTTAGGGGTGGTGGCAGAAGCAGTGTTGTGATCACACCCACCGCTTTCTGTTCTGTTCTTTATTGGCTCAGTGTTAAGTGTCGGCAGCTCTTTCTTTCTGCCTGTCGTTAAGCTCACAGTAATAGAACTCATAAAAGAGGGTTTTGGTTGTAACCAGACATCGTGTGCCAATCAGGCCTGTGTTCTCTGCAGAAGAAGATTTCATCACAGGCTTTTCAGTATTTATTAACTGCATTTACACGCGGCTCATGTTCAGTATTACACAATCAAACATTTAGTTCTTATGTTCTTACTTGATTCAGACACTGTGCGAATGTCACATTTGATCATTTCAAAGAGTAAATCAGCTTTACACAGTGAAATTGCATTTTAATGTTTTATTCTGGTCAAATGACAAGTCAAAGAGGGTAACGCGCAAGTTCTGTTTCTACTTTGTTTTTGGAAGCGCACGTTTACTGTACACTCACACGTTCGCTTCCAATTCTGTCAATCAGAAAGCTGCTGCTGTTACATCTGTTAGATTGCTCCATTGCGTCTTCCTTTACTTGATTACTTTTCCAAAAACACTGCTGGGACCGTCCAGCCGCGTGTCCGACCCAGTCCCTTCAGCACAGTTCCACTGGGTTTGAAGGAATGGATCATTATTTGGAGGATTTTATTTTTCTTTCTTGTGTGTTTTGGAGCGGTAGCGTCACAGAGAACCGCTGACCATTGCACATCACGAGGCGCTCTCAGTGCCTTACACCTCATCACCTGGAAACTGTAGCGAGTCTGACTCGAGAAGAGTAACCGTAGCTGATTGGGTATATAGGATCAGCTCCAGGTCAGGACAGGTCACTCCTCATAGCTGTCATGTGGGACCAGTCCATCTCATATCTGTACTTTATTAGGGTAGGAAAACGGAAAGCTCCATACTGGTGGTTCTGTGTGTTTTAGCCCATGAGCGAAGTATTCGTAGTGAATGGAAACGATAGGAAGGAAACAACTTGGAAGTCAGATCATCAATCGAAAAACTATGTGGTCCTGTGGGAAATGGTTAGTAATTAAATGTGTAATGTACGCTGAGCAGCCTAAAACACACCAAGCCACCTGTATGCTCTTTAAAGCTTTGAGACAAAGCAGATCCTTGTTTGCAGTGAACCCTTTTCTCTGTTGTTTTTTTTCTTGTAGTAGGTTTTTAAATTTTAAATGAATGCTGGAGGAGTTCAAATAGACTGGACCCAAATCGCCTCTTCTAATAATCTGTTCGTAATAAAGCAGAATGTATTAGCTCATCGTATTTATATAGTTTTGATTGTTTCTTGATTTCATCTTTCATGTCACTATCAGCTGTGGGAAAGTCAGTGATCAAAACTATAGCTGTTTGTTTTTATATATAAATATATATATATCTATATATATATCTATATATATAGATATATATATGGCTTTCTGCAACTCCTACTCAATAAATACGTTTGTAATGGATATTTGCCTGTGCATGTTTGCATCTTTCGATTCTGTCGAGCAACCTGGATATATTTTACCTCGACAGCTCAGCTGAGATTTTTGTCTTGATGTATAAACATTTTTCTGTACACTGTGAATTTTCAGTTTATATAGTAAATATTTTTTGAGTTATTGAGCCGACTTTCTGTTTTTATCTCTTCTGACAGGTGTTACATTTCATCCTTGTGTTGTTGTGAGTCTGCTGAAGATAAGAATCCCCCAGCGTCACAGTCTGCTGACATTATATTAGACGGGTGCCCTCGTGTTAATCCAGTGCATCAGATATTCTCCAGTCTGTCACAGTCACAGGTGAAAAACTGCAGGAAGTGAAGATGAAGGACAGATGGAGAGGGGGATTTCCTCTGGTGCTCTGCACTCTGTATCTTCTACCTGCCGAGCCAGATGAAATCATTTCTCAATCCTCCTTCCACTGCACTTCCTCTCTAATGTAATCTCCTTCTCTCTGGTGTGTTTATGTCTGTCTCCCTCGGTGTCTCTCTCTCACTCTCTTTTCTTCTCTCACCCACTTCTCTATTCTGCCGTCTGTTCCCATCTCTGTACCACACATTTCTTTCTCTTCACCTGCTCAACTCTGAGCTGGATCTTGTTTCATTGTTGGAACCAACAGGGACCCATTCAGAATCTGTTGTGCACATGCGCGCACACACGCACACTACACAGACTACTCAGCTGCAGCCGTGAAACTCTCACTCACTTTGACAGACCGCAACATCACCATAAACCAGAGTTCTGCTGAGAGCATGGGAGAGTGAGCCGTCCAGCTGCTGTAGGTCACTGCTGGTGTGAGGTGAGGGAGGACGAAATCCTGAGGGCCGTTCCAGCCCTGCTGGACGGTCCCATCCTGCTGTTGATGGGCTGCCAGAAACTTTTTTGGCCCCCAGTAGTCACACCTCACTGGTGATCAAAACCACCAAGCTCTGGCTGCTCTGACTCTGCAGATTTGTGACCTCCGCAGGGTGGGATCGAATGCTCACTCCCCTCAGCAGGGAGGATATTTGCCACTGGGGACACCCACCACCCCCCGAAGGCAGCTGGCCTGCTGGACGCAGGCGTTCGGTTTGTCCGGCAGACAGGGGTATGCGCTTGCCTGCACCTCTTCAGCTGACGGGCCTTTTATTCTTGGCGACAGGTTCCCCGCCCCACCTCCTCTCAGTAGGGTTGGAACGGAGAGGCCGCGACCTCCGGGCCTGAAATTTAAACTCCTCGTAAAAAGAGTTAGAACGCGGAGAGAAAACACCCATTCAGACAGCTATTTCTTCTGTTTACTTAATGCCGGGTCAGCTGAGATCAGGGAAAACAACATTCCCTTCTCCTGCACCGTGTCCCACATTCTGTCAGTCTACCTTTGTGTGTGGAGGGGACACACCCACAGACTGTCATGTACCTGTATCGCTGCAGGGAGCTGAGCGTTTCTGCTCGTCCTGTCACACTCTGACCTTCAACGGAAGCGACGATCATTTCCGGCTCATTAGCGAATCTCAACAAAGACGGTTTCAGAAAAATTCCATTGTAATTTGCAAGGACGGCAAGTCGCAGTGTTCAAAAGTTTCTGGTCGTTTCTCAATCCTGCACAGAAAAGTGCCCCGACGCAGGAGGAAAATCGAAAACATCTGTGAGTTCAAACATCTGTACGCCCCCCCCCAAAAAAAAAAAAATTTACACTGCTCGGTAAACTTTGCGGTCTTGAGAATGAAGTATGAGGAGACGGTGCAAACGCATTTCAAACAACTTTGATGTATGGTGCATGGTGTGACACCTTGCTCGTAGCTGGAGTCCTGTCTGGATGTGACAATATTTGTCTCATTAATGTCAATACGCCCTGATTTTTTTTTTTTTTTTTTGCCACATAACAGAAGGAATTGAGCGTCTCCAACAGCTGTTTTTCATTTTCCATTCATCTGTCCTTTATCTTGTTGATTAGCCAATAAATTTGATGAATTATTTAGTCTACAAAATGTCAAAAAGTAATAAGAAAATGTCCATTGAAATCTCCCACTGGACGAAGTCTGAAACCCCCTGAAAATTTGGTTGACAAAATAATATCACCACACGCTCCACAGTGCAGCTGTTCGGGAGTTTTCAGTCATATCACGTCGTCTTCATAAGCAGATGGAGTTTCATTGTTATGAAACCGAGCTCTTCACTTTAACGACTTCTTGTCCGTAAAGTTGAAGGTTGAGATTCAAATCACTTCTTCATCTGGGAAGTAGCTGCCTCTGGAGCTTTCAATCATGTCACATGATCTTCAACCACAGACGAAGTTTGCTACTAAACCGACCCTGTGGTGAGATGGTTTGTAGCTACTGCTCCAAGCTCAACAGCCCATTCCAAAAATCTATTACAAGCCAACGTGGATTCAAAATGTTAAGTTCTACAATTCCACGAAAACTGGACATCTCCACCTGCTGATGAAGATCAAGTGGCGCAAAAAAATAAAAAATAAAGAAGGGGGTATCTTTAGCTATTATCCGTCTCTCCGTTGGTCTCTAACATTTCAGAATGTATTAAATGTATTTTACACATTTTGGTCTCCCTCACAAATTGTCCTGAAGAATTTCAACTCGAAGAGCGACTTGAGCACGGTTTATATTATACCTGCTTTCTTATTGTTGTATGCTAATCTTTTTCATTTTAAAGGATTTACTGATTTTCAGAAATTTAAGTTTCGATCACTCCTCCTGTCATTTCAGACCTTGGTCTGTGTGAAACCCCAGCACTGCCGCCCTCTGCAGCCCCCGTGCTGTGTGTATTCTCTTCATCCATCCACATAATAAGGCCTGTAATCATAAAACCATGTGCCGACACCATGCTGCCAGATTTGTTTGTGTGCACAGTGATAGAACAAACCTGGAGGACGCCTGCAGGAATGCAGCTTTGAAATGCTCTGATGAATTATAAATTGCTGCAGATGTATTTGTGCTCCATTCACTTGCTGAGTTAATGTGGAAACACACAGCTATGCAGTTCAGTGTTTGGCTCCTCCAGCTACAGTACGAGGGCCGGTGTGGTGAAGGAAGGAGGCGGGGGGGCGTTTGGACAGTCTGCTGGATCAGGGCGAGTTCCCACTTGAAAACATGAAAACAAACTTTAAATCCTGGAGGAGGCCCAAGAAAAGAAAGTCACCTTTGGGTAGAGAGAGCACAGAAGAGATAGAGCGAAGGGTCAAGTGGGGATGCCGGTGACCTCCACCTGGAGAAGAAACCAAAGGTGAGCGTAAAGAAAATAATTGTACCATTTTTCTGTCTTTAACATCTGGATCACACATTCTCCTTTTTTCCTCTCTGTTGCCTTTTAGCATCACCACCCAATATTCGGATCACCCACCTCTGACCTGCCCAGCTCTGGACTTGGACACAGCCACAAGGGCCCTGATCAACGGCAACCATAGCTCAACCCAAAGGGACAGCAGATATGGGCGTGTGTGTGTGTGTGTGTGTGTGTGCGTGGTGGTGATGTGTGTGTTGTGCTTGTATGGGGTTTAACTGGGGCTGTACAAACAGTGTCACGGTGCTAATCCCTCTCACAAAGCTGCACAGGTTAATCGCCAGTACGCACTGTGATGGATGACAAACAGACACTTCTAAAACTCGTGGAGCCCTCTCCTGAAAATGGTGTTGACTCTAAGTTTAAGCTTATCTCTTAGGTTTAAAGCTTCTGTCCCTTTTGAGGTTTTCATCTTATCGTTTTATGGAGAGCAGTGGCTTGTGTGGGTTAATCTTTCAAGTGTCTCTCGAGGAGAATACACAAAGTTTAATGATCCTGATCACAAATATTATATTTTTATGATCCCGGCAGATCTTCCCTTCCCTCCGGTTGTTATTGAGCTCATCCTTATTATCTGGCGGTGCATTCCTAGATGTCATGTACCTCAGCTGTGTGCATTGTTGCCTTGTTGGTTGCTACTATAAATAGTGCCGTGGCAGAGACCAGGATCCTCCCTGCGTTTGTCTCTGCCCCGGCACAGAGAGTGGGCCCGCAGCGGAAAGCTAAGGAGCTGTTTACCCAGCCTTTGTGCTCGTCAGGCCTCAGTGTTTGCCCTGTAGGGAGTGCCCCAGCTGGAGGGCCCTTCTGTGTGTCAGAGGGTGGGTGGGTGAGCGGAGTGGGGTGGCAGGACGGAACGGGACGAGCCTGCAAGTTGGAGAAGGTCCGCGTGCTCCACGAGGAGAGAGCGTCGAGCCGGGGCCGTGGCCATCATTCAGGATAGTGCCACTGAAGAGACGGGCCTGAGCTAACACATGATGTGGAGACGCAAACATGCCCCGAGTGTGTGTGTGAGCGTGCGCGTGTCTACAGAGTGATGGCCAACATGTGTGCACAGTTTACCATGCATGTGTGGACGGAAGGATTATTTAACTGGCCCACTGGGCACAGACCCAGTGCATCAGGGGTCAGGAGGCCAAGTCTGACAGGACTGTTAATATTTCTAGTTTGAAACTCAAGACAATCAAAAACAAATGGATGTGAAAGGGACAGATACTGAACAGACTGTGAAGAGATGCATGCCATCTATAGTGAGATGAAAGAAAAACCACTCTGAGTCTGGATGTGTTGCTCTCACAGGGCGGCTGCATTTTCATGTCTGTGTCCAGGGGCAAATTGACTCGCAATCCATTCATTGAGGCTCTCCATGCTCTCTCTGTGTGTGTGGGTGCAAGTGGAACACAGTGTCACACACTGTGTAAACACTGAAGGACACATGTCACATCTCCTCCTTCCATTTTCCAGAGACACTCCACGACCGTCCTCTGGGACAATCACTCCCCGCTGTCCTCCCTCCCTGCCTCCCTCCCTCTCTCCTCCCAGCGCAGGAACAAAAAGACATCTGAGCTATGTGGATGGGGAAGAGAAATCACAGCACTTGTACAGCAGGCCACCGCGCTCCGGTTTCACAGAGTCTCTGACAGGCGGAGCGCGCAGTTTTTACGCACAGCCTCCACTCCTGCGGGGCATTGTAGACATTGTTTGGTCGCGGTGTAGTAGACTCCTGAGAAGACACCGGAGCGGCGCAGTCTGTGATAACATGGATACCTGAGTCCGAAATAGGCTTAAAAAGAAAAACAGGAGAAAACGCTGGCTTGGGGACGCGCGGACTGTCGCTGCGTAAAAGGCATGACGCATGGACTTGTAATATTTAAGAAAGATATTGCAGCCGAGACAGCGGAGTTTTTTCCCCAATTGATCTTCACATTCAAACAAGTTTAGATCAACTGACGCGTGAAAGAAGAAGAAAACATGAGATGCCCGCGCGGAGACTCTCCGTGGACGTCCTCGTGATCCTGTACCGACCTTGACTTCGCCTAAGAGAGAGGCGCAGAACATTTTGTGAGACGTTTCCCGCGGTGTTATTTACTCATTAACTATATGAGCTGTTTGGAGGCAAGACTGAACAGGTTACTGGAGGTAAGGAGAGGAGAGCCATGCCTGAAAAACTGGCTTCATTTCATTGAGGTTCATGGTTGGACGTGAGTCAGCAGGGAGACATACTGAGGACATTCAGTTTTTACACTTCTGTCTGTACGACTGTCCTCTCTCTCTCTCTCTCTCTCTCTCTCTTGCTTATGGTGGAATGTTTGTGTCGACCCACAAACTCCTACATAATTATATTTTATAGAGGCTTTGCACTGCGCGCACCAGTCAGCTGTAAAGTTTATTTTTCCTTGGACTGGATAGCTGTGCAATATAAACAACTAAAAATATGCTCTGGATCATGTCACCTGCACCCAGAGGAAATACATTTGACTAAATTTAAGTTTGTATTTTTCTAGAAACCAAACATAAGCAGGCGGTGACTGGTGCGTAAAAACAAAATTTGTGTCAGAATAACTGAGAAATGAAAGGGAGGCTATTTTCCACCCTCGAACCTGAGTCCTAGGTGTTGTCTGTGTCTCCCTCACTAACTGCTTCTGCTCACTCTCCTGCTCCTCTGCTCTTGTTCAGAGGTGCTGAGCCTGGACAGGAACCCCGGCCAAGGAGAAAGAGTTTTCTGGCCGCGTAAAAGTGAAAAAAGAGGAGAAGGAGGTGCCTCTCGTGCTGAAGCGGACCCGCGCTCATAGATGGATCCTTCGCGTTTGCTTCTGCCACAGAGGAGTCGTCCTGCTCTGCACACCCGCGACCTACTGTGACAGTGAGGTGCAAAACATGACGCACCGCGGCGGCGTATGGACCTCCACAAATATGGGCTGCCCGCAGAGTGGAACAGGCGTCTCCCCCCCTCTCCCCGGTGCGCACTTGGAGCGGGGGATTGCGCACAGGACAGCTGGTAAGGCGCAGTTCACATTACCTCAGTGTTTTTTTTTTTTTTTTTAATACAATATGCCGGTCATTTAGAAGATTTACTGTCGGCCTGCGCTCTTGTCTCCGTGTTTGCTCTGACAACACTGTTTGATGTTAGATTTCTTTTTTCCCTCGAACCTCCGGCACGCACCTGCCAACTGCTGCAGGTCCCCGTGACCCTGGAGCCGGTGCGGGGCTGTAATGCACTCTTTATTGGGAGTGTTGGTGAAATTAAACCCAGTGGGAGGAAGCAGAGTGGTGGTGGTGATTTGTTCTCTGCGTTTTTATGAAGGTGAAGGTTTTTTTTTTTTTATGATTTATGTTCTCAAGTGTTTACAAGGTCTGAGGAGGTGACACTGAGCTGCGGAAAAATGTAAATCAAACCACTGTGTGTGTGGCTGAGGAGGAAACAGTGGCAGCCAGGAAGTCTTCCAGTGTGACCCTCCACTGTGATGGGCTGCATATCTAAATATCAAAGTGCTGGTTTTACTCACTCTCAGTTACACATACACACACACAGCTGTATCCATTTCCCTCCTCTCCTGTGCCTCTGAGCGCACCAGGGGCAGATGAAGTCTTTTTAAGCTTCAGGTGTTTTGACGTGCTGGAAGTCAAACATGTTTCTGTTCAGCCTCAGATCAAACTGAGTCGCTCACCAATGTGCCGGTGGAGCCGCCGCTGCTGCTGCTGCTGCTGCTGCTGCTGCTGCTTTTCTTATTCCCACTCTCACAGTTTGGGCTTGTGGTTGGTTTCGTCCCTCCTTATGCACATGATCTGGTTTTGTCCATTGAGAGATGCAGGAGAAGCAATGTGATGCATCAGTGACTCATGCGTTCAGATATGAACTTCCATTCTTACTCACTGACTCAGTGACCCACTGACTCACACAGTCAGATCCATACAATGTCGCCCATGCACATAGATGGGGCTCAGTTGGAGGACGGCAGGCCTCGGCTGTTTGTTGGAGGACCTACTTCGGTGTTTCATCTTTTATTTTTTCTTGCCTCCTCGTTGCTTTTACACGACCCCCCTGCCCCACTAAATGCCTGTAAAATGCGTGAAAACATGTCGTGAAACAACCTTGTTTATCCTCGCTCCTGTCTTTTAAAACCTCTGGTTTGTTCTCAGGCCGAACATGAGAGAACCGCTCTCCACTTTAGGCATCTCACACTCCCCTGTCATGCTGCCATGCCTTTCACTTCCTCCAGTCAAAGGTCACGGGGTCAGCAGCTCCACCGAGGGTCAGGTACTGTGGGCAGGCGCGTTCCCTTTACCAGCAGACTCCTGTTGTGTGGTCTGGTTTGTTTTAACTGGCATGCGGCTTTACGAGAGCTAGCGTGCTGTTTGTTGGTGTTATGACTTTAACCCTCTCCTGCTCTGTGTTTCTCTTCAAGCTCAGAAACATGCAAGTCAAACACCCGGCAATAAGTTAGAAAATATACTGATGTAATAGAAGTTGCTCTGTATAATAGTAGACAAAAAGTCAGGATGAAAGACCAGATTCAGTCACTTCTGGAGCGCAATGAATATAATGAACGCTTTGAAAAGCATTCATAATTAAAAAGTGGAACGTACCATCTGCACTGAAGGCCTAAATCTTTAAAAACCATCATCAAGCAGTGGCAGCTTTGACGTTTTTCTCTTTGCATCGCAGCGGTGAAATTAAAGCAGAGCACAGTCGTTTCAGATTAGTGGCAATCTGTCACAGAAAGATGGATGTGTGCTGTGTGCAGTGAGCGCTGTCTTCCGACGTGTCTCCCGACGTGTCTCCCGACGTGTCTCCGCCTCAGTGTGTAATGTTACTCTGCTTGTTTTGTCCCGCCGCTAATGGAGAGAGTGCACGGAGAGAGAGAGAGAGAGAGAGAGAGATTGATTATGCAACCTGAAAAGCCACAGGGCAACTTCAATCTGGAAGTGCTTAAAGTACGCAGAGACCCATAGTGATTCCTCCGGGGCAAATTGAAGGAGGCATGATCTGACAGAATGAAGTTTTCAATTTGTTGGATGTGTTCCGTGCTCTTTGTGGCGGTGAGCAATCTCGTGTAAATGTGAGTGCATTGGGGGAGCGATTTTCCTTCTGATGTTGAACTGTTTTGTTGTTGTTGTCGAGCACTTTGGCTTCTTCAAGTTCAAACAGCTTAGATTATTCAGAACAAAGCAGCAGTTAATACGTTTGGAGCCACTGATGAAACGTAAAGCTAACTCCTGTCCTTATCGCCCAATCTCCTTCAAACAACTTTTTCTTTTCAAAATACAGAAGAATGTTAACTGGTCTGTGTGTCTGTGTGTGTGTGTGGGTGGGAGTGTTTTTTGATACAATAAGCTGTATTCTTCTGAAATTAGAAGGTCACATTCATTAATCATAGCGTCTGAGCACCGCTTTGAACTATCAGGCCAGGTCATTAAACCCAGCCTGTCTGGGGCGCGAGAGTGGGCGACACGGAAACACTTTAGAGAGTACTGGTTCACCCAGACACAGGACACACTATTAAAGACCAGTGTGTGGGTTGAGGTATTACTATTATGTTGTGAGGACCTCAATCTCTTTATACATAGTCCCATGATGGAAACTTGTCTTCATTACTGGGACAAAAGGGAGTCCCAGTCACAAAAATCATCAAGGTCCAGACAAGATTAATTTTAGATTAAGGTTCAGTTTGGGTTCAAGATTGGCTTAGGTTTAGGGTTAGGCAAGTTACGACTGTGTGTGCATGTGGCACTTTTCAGAGTTGCTCTCAGGCTCAGCGTTGGGTTAATTTGGAGAAATAACAACATGAGATGGGAGCAAGAAAAGGTCGTGAGGGTGGAGGCGGCGATGAGGGAGTGAGAGGGGGGATTTTAGAGAGTGTGTGTGGGTGTCTATGAAAGGTGATGGGTCCTGTGTGTGTGTGTTTTCAGTTCCTCAGTTCCAATTTATCCTTCCCCGTTCTTTTCTCCTTTGTCCTTCTCGCTGCCCCTTTTTAACCACCGCTGAAAGTGAAAGTCTAGCTCCCTGATCGTCGCTCCGACACTAAAATGTGTTCCCATTTAAGGTGAGGCTCACCCAACCGCTCTGTGTGGATTCCCCTTTAAAACCAACTTAGTCAGGCAGGAATTTGGGTTATTAGGGTCAGGGACACTGGGAAGCTGCCTGACTGAGAAACAAAGTGAAGGAGAGCGAGAAGGTGCGGACACAAACGTGTCACTCCGCGGAGGCTGTCTTTAAGGCTCATGGGAAAACAGGCCTAGAGATGGAGGCGTCCCGCCCAATTAACCTGATCAAGTCACAAGATGTGCATAAGTCTGTTGCATTGTGGGTTTTGCTACGTGAGAAATTAGCGCCAACAGCTCAATTTTCCCGTGACTCTGCACATTTAATCTTGTTGAGGCCAACTTGGAAGCTCCAGCCGATCCTGCCGGAGCTTCACTGTATTTCCTTACTGCAGTAAAAACTCTCCTCTCTCCCTGGTTTGCATTAAGTGAAACTGATGATGATGATGATGATGATGGTGTGTTAGAGGGTGATTAGTCTTGATTACAACCTTTTCTTATTGGCCACTATTCCAGTTTCTATTAATAACCCTGTATTCATCATTTTAATTACTCAGACCTGGGAACATGTCAACTTTACTTAGAAGAAGTTCAGCAAACACAAGCAGTCACCCAACAATCCAGTTTAAAGCTGCAGTTGATTTTTGGCCACCTGGTGGCAGCGGAACAAACTGCACATGTAAAAAACAAAACTGTGGCCGACACATGTGCCTTCATTCAGTTTTGTTTTTAATGTTTTTAAACTGTACAAAAGATGGACAAAATTCCCCCTTCAAGATAGTGAAGCCAAAGCGTCTCCGTCGCCTCGCGGTGGCCATAACTCCTGCCTCCTCCATATTAGTGGGTGGGACATGAACAAAACCAGAAGCGTCAATTCAAGTTTCCTCTGTGAGCATAGTAATCATTAGTTCACCTTAAATCTATAGAGCTGTGAGCAGCTCTAAATGATTCACTTACTCTTAGTGGATTGTTTTATTCTTTTAATTATCTCACCACTGGTGTCAAAGAACTTGCAAGTCTAATTATCACACACTGAGGAATTACTTCCAGTTAGTCAGATGACCTGATTAGAGCGAAGCCAGAAATCCTGGCAGAACATTGGTAGCAATTAAAAAGTCTGACAAGTAGAAGAAGAATTTGATTGGCACCTGTGAAACCTGCAGCCTGGAAGCCAACAGAGAGAGTCTGAATGTTCTCGTACATATGATACGGTTAGAAACTGCGCTTCACAGTGAGAGTACGTGTCCTCTCGTGGAGTCGGGTGGCTCCGGTGGTTAAGATGATGACAGCAGCTCTTTCTTCTTCTCTGTCTGTCGTTATAATGCCATCAGGGCTGCAGGCCGGGGTTAACGTGCTGGTCACGGATGACACTTTTACGTCCCGTGGAAATGTGCGTCTTGTCATGCTCGTTGTGACCCGCTGATCCCAGCGCTTTGATGACCCGCACTGACTCTCTGCAGCACCTCTGGAAATTTGAACCCGCACGTGTGACGCTGTTAATCCAGAACTGTTACTCTTCAAACAGAGCTCCATGCTGAAAGTGTTCCGTTTATCCCTCTAAAGCACCATTAGACACGTTCCTGTGCAGCTCTTCTCTTTGGTGTGGAGAGAGGGCTGCAGGGCCAGTGAGGTAAATCACTAATCACTCAGGTTTGTCATCAACAAACCAATACGTTTTTCCTCTAATGGGTCCTTTTAATACAGTCCAGGTTGTACTGCCTGACCCTAGAGGCAAGGCTTTAAAGAGGTGCTGCTCTCTGCGAGAGTTAACCCTGCACACGCTGCTGAGCGGCATCATATTCAACATGTATCTTAGAGCTGCATCTATCACTTCGTTTTACAGAATCGCTCACATATCATCACGTTATCAAGTTGATTTTAGGATGTGTTTGCAGACAGTTGCCTGCTTTCACAAAAAACACCTGTGGTGACTATTGGTTGGCTGTGGTCGATCAATCATTAGCTCGTGAACAGTCAGTGAGCATCACCTGTCTGTGAGGTCACGCTGCTCCTGACTGATCAGCGCTCTCAGACACCACGTCTTACTCTCTCCCTCATGCTTAGCAGTCTGATGCAGGCCTGAAAGAATCCCAGACACCTACAGGCTCACATGTTGTCAGTAGCTGAATAAAACCTCCTGGTTGCTGAGGTCATACAAATTCACTCATCTCCTCTCCGTCCTGCTCCAGGCTCTGTGTTGTCTTCACTTCTGATTACCCCAGTGTGTGCACGTGTGTGTTTGATGAAGGCTCCGTACCTCTGTGTTTCTGTGGCAGAGGATACGAGAGTTCAGAGCCGCAGAGAGAAAGGCCGTGTGCTCCGGTGTGTGCGCACATGTGTGTGTACTTTCTGGGGGGTTAAATCGAGGGGTTGGGGTTGGCGGGTGGGGGGGTTGCCTGCCTATCTGAACTGAGGCATGGGACCTGCTATCTGTTTCTCATTTTCGGCGGCGCTCTGTGGTTTTCCAGCAGTGACAGGCCTCAGAGTGGAAACTGGCACTAACGAGCAATTACATCCTGCCTGCCTGCCAGGGATTATGGGATTACAGGCTGACTGGGCTTCAGCCTGCTCTCTCGCTCTCTCTCTCTCTCTCTCTCTCTCTCTCCCCTGTGCTCACCTTGTCTCTGCTGTCAGACCTTTACCCCCCATTCAGTCGCTCCATTATCTTTTTCTCATTTGTTCCCGGACAATAACCCATTGTCTCCTTTTTAATTCCCTGTAACTCTTATCATGTGATTCCTTCACATCTCATTCCCTCCACCGCTCCTCCTCTGGCCTTCGTCTTCCTTCGTCTTTGCGGCTGCCCCGCCTAGTTAAGACGTTTACTGCTGAAGAGTGAAATTGGTTTAGTGGAAAAGGGGAGGATAGCTGCTTTAGAGGAAAAGAGGTTTGTGAAACATGAAATGAAGCATGATGGAAATGAGAAACCAGAAGAAGCATCCTGTTAAAAGTGACTCCATGACATCATGTTGATTTTTTTTAAAAGGTTGAACAGTTTATTTGTTTGTCTGAAAACAAAAAAATACAAAATAAATTCGAACACATATGTATGTAGCCAATTAAAGGTATTTTTTAAGTTGCTCCAACAAGTTTTGTTTTTAGGTTTACAGGTCAGATCATATATTTATCCCTTGTTTAGTCGTTCGGTCAGAATGTGAGCACTCGGCATCGCACCCTGAAGCCCCTTCATTGACATAATGAAAAGATATTAAGCTCTGTCAACGCTACAAGCAAGATTAAAGCTTAAAGTTACAAACTGTGCTCTCGCGCCGCCCTGGACGGATAAATGCAGAGCTCTGGGGCACAGGCATGTACAGCAGATATCATCATCATGCCTTGCTTTTTGTGGGACCTCCACCGATCTCTCGGTGTCTGGTAGTGATCAGACGGCTCTCCTGGTGTTCTGCCTCTCTCCCCTGCATCTCCCCTTACACCGCAGGTGTCTTTTATTGAGCCAGCCGTGATTTACTGTACTCCTGGTTTCCTCCCCGCTGCTGCAATCAGGCACCGTGTTAGTGACAGGTTAAAGCTCCAGGTCAGAACGTTTCGCGCACGCACGTACAGCAGAGAGTGCGTCTCTAATAGGTGGTCATTATCAGAGAGGTTTGGCTTTTAGAGGGAGGCGAAACAACAGGAGTATTTCTTTGTTTTTTTTTTGTTTTACATGTTGAGAGGTTTATGGAGGCTCTGTGGGCACAGCTCAGGTCTGAGGGTGTAATAGTATATAGTAGGCACAGGGATCACTAATCAGAAACACATTCATGTTGCCCTGGCTCTTTTCTGAGTCTCCTTTAGGAATATAACCATAATAGTTTTAATAAGGTCTTCCAAAGTAATAGAGACGTATTATTAATGTGGCCTTATGAAGCCACAGAGCTGTTACTATGTTGATGTTAAGGCTTTGACAATAAAGTTTAAAGGCTCTAACGAGCTGAGCCTGTTGTTTAATGAAATAATAAAAACCATCAAATCAAATGTGTCCTAACCACATGAAGTCATGCAGATCCCACTAGAGTCTAGATTCATTAGCAACGGCACAATTTATTTCGCTTGTGATTAGATTCATGTGAATTAAAAATCTTAATGGTTGAGATGCTGCAGCTTCAGAATGTGTTTTTAATGACAGGAAATTTGACCAAATATCTATTTACTGTGTTCTGGCTTCGTGGCGGGAAAATAATGGGTATAGTTCATTGTGAAATACAACAGTGAATAAAAGCTGTGAGTAAAAACCCTGCTTCTGGACACAAGCCTGTTCAATGCACGTTATATTCCGTGAACTGACTTTTATAGTGGCAGCCTCTGCTTCTTTACCTCATCTAGGACACAGTCGCAAAAGTTCATACAAACTGCAAGGAAATAACATTAGCATTCATGTACATGGGCTCAGCTTGCTTCAGGAGGACTTAGTCACTTAGCTGAGTGGGAACAACTGGAGTGCAAACGACCAGGTGATAAGACCCCTCCTCCTCCCTGCTGCAGACGTGCAGCCTGATGGACAAATGAGCTTTAATCAGCCAAACAGGGAAGAATCTCACGCCTCGCTTTTGTTAATATGCATAGAAATGTGCACATATGCTGCATTGGATGAAACTATATGCACACATGCCACCAGTGAGCTTGTCTCAGTCTGGTGCTCCTCAGTACCACAGTCCCCCACCCTCTTGTAATCCTCTCTCCACACCTCAGCTCCCCAATGCACCTCGTCCCTGAAAAAGGCTGCAGGCGTTTTGCGGTAAACGGCTCCAGAGAACCGAGGTGAAATAACCCAGCAGACGAGCCTTTATGTAGACTCCCGGCTCGCTAATCTAAGTGGGGCTAAACACTCCCAGCTGTGGCATTAGTGACTCAGAATGGCACCTCTCCTGAGAGCCGGCGAGGATCTGTAACCCTGCGTCCCACCTCACACCAGGTCTTAAATCAGCTCCGAGACAGAGGGAGTGGAGAAGGCAGCACAGTTCGGTTTTAGGTTGCATTGGTGCTGTGCACTCTGTCTGTCTGTCTGGGTTATGCTCAGTCCGTCTCTCCGTGTCCTCTTGTTCCCTCTCCCACCCCTCTGTGTCTGCAACCTCCCCCCTCGACTGTGTCGCCACAGCTGGAACACGTAGCATTGCATAAATGAATCAACAGGTCTTATCGTGACCTGTGATCCTGAACTTTTTGTCAGTCTTCCATCTCGCAGTGCAGACAGAGCTGCTTTGACTGTTCAATAAACACATACATATCGCTGAGATCTACAGCACAGTCTTCGCTCTGTGCGCTGAGCATCGCTGTAGTTCACCACCGAGGTTATACAAGGCTTCTTAGAGATGGCAGATGTGGTTTCAAAGATGCTGGAGGTAACAAACTGTCGTTCCCCCCCCGAATGACCTTTGACTGAGCCGAGCGAAAGTAAAGGGGGAAATTCAAAAGGTCAGAAAAAGACAGAACACTGCCCAAAAAGATGAGGTTGCAACAGAAAGTGCTAATTTGTTCATTTACTTCTTTATTTCAAGTTATTTGAAATATAGCATATCATTTAAATACAATTTAGAACGCTGTACAATGAAAAATATGTAGTGTAATATACACCATAGACAATATGTCTCCAAATGGCTCAGAAAACATTTCTGAGCAGCTAATAATTCATGGCCGCAGAGCATTCCGTGATATGATCAACATCTCCAGAACAGATGCTAATGAGCCGTGACACTGTTTCTACAACTGCTGTTTCCAAGATAAACAATTAGCTGTCATTCTCACTTTTATGAGTAGAACAGAGCCAGTAATTTGAAGATGATCGTCTAAGAAATTCATTCCTCGACAACCACGGAGGTTGGTCCAAAGAAAGGTCTAGTTAATTAAGAAATTCTTTGGGGGGTTTTTTTGTGTTTTTTTTTCAAGATTTCCAGCACAGGTCCTCGCAAGATGTCTAATTGTTTTCAAGATTTATGAATTGTCCTCTGGGGAATTTAAAGAAAATGTAGACAAAACATATGTCCCATAGGTTATATGAGAACATGTTCGGTCCCTTGCACTGAACACTATGTTTTTGATGTTCAACCTTTTACTTAATCTCACATTTACCGAGTCACAAAGGAACCGGGTCCCCTTATGTTGGAGGCTCTCTGCAGCCGGCACGATCCTGCATCCTGCACGTACTATATATAAACATCTGCATCCATGACACCTCTTATCACCTGTCCTGCAGCTCTGTGTTTTTTTTTTTTTTTTGTCTGAGACCTCCGCGAAGTGCTCCCGCTACGCCTGGTTGCCCCAGCCTGTACGTGGGCCACTGGAATAACCTTGAAGAATGCCTTTGACGAGTCTATGGCAGACGCTGGCTTTTGTTGCTGGACTGTGGCTGTTTGCATGGTCTTTTGAGTCGGCAAGCCACCGCTGGTCACACTAGCTGACAGACAACACTGGTCTGGTTACTGGAGCAGCAACAAACACCGTCCTCCGGTATAGGAGACGTGATTTATGTGACTCGGGGGCCCACAGCGTTGTTTTTTGTTTTTGTTTTACAGTATCTGGACAATTGTGAATGTATAGGCTTCATATCGCCCTCATGTTGTGCCTTTTAGTTTATGTTAGGCCATTCAAAGGGAGTTCTGGGAGGGGGAAAGTTGACACAGTGAAGGCTTGTTCTCGTCCTAACATTCCTCTCTTGCTTATTCTCTCTCTTTCTCTCTCTCTCTCTCTCTCTCCAGGTGGGAGCAGATGCAGGGCTCGGAAGAAAGATAGACAGGAGGTTACCTCTGTAATGTCAGCAAAGGCCAAGGTTTGTCAGAAACCCACGCTGATGCCAAAAAGTTCCATGAAACTCTCCTCTTCCTCCGCATTTTTCCTCCCCTTATCTTCTGTTGCTTCTTCCACGCTCTATCCATCTTTTTATCACTCTTCCTAATTGCCATCCATTTACATGAAATCACCATCTCTACAAATAACCGCCAGCCTGCTCGTTTATCATTTCCACTGCACGGACCTATAAACCAGGGGGCGAGTTATGTGTCAGTCTGAGTAGTTGATGAAACCCATACCCACACTTTCATTGCTAGATTATAAACCAATGGATAGTGCAGAGTTATTGACCAAACTATTGCTGAGATGTAAGAGAGGTCACTTTTGATGAAATGGGCCCGAGAAGAGATATGTGTTTTTATGTGCTTTTAATTTGACATTAAAGTGTTATCTTATTGTTTGCCTAACAACTTTTATTGTTATATTATATTATGTTGTTATTACAACTGCAACTATTTAAAATGCATATTGTACTTCTAATTAAGATTACACACAAATCTATGAATGGTTTTTGGGATTTGTGTGTGTTTGGAGTGTTAGTGGAGAGGCTTGATACGACCATTGCGTATGTTAGCTTAGCTTAGCTTAGCATGTACACTGGAAACAGGATTAAAATGCTAATAGCTCCTGTCAGAAAAAGAAAACTGTACAATATGCTCTTTATCCTCTCAACATTTAAACAACTTCACAAAATAATCGCAATGTTGCTTCACCCATAAACATGTGGCCAAAAATGTTCACCTCATCTGGTGCAGCTCTGTTTTCAGTGAAATATATATATATATATATATATATATATATATATATATTTTAGAACCCCAGGCTTATTCCTTCCTTCATTCATTTATTACTTCAGCATGAACAGAGAAGAAAGCCTGATAAATAAACGCTCTTATCTGTATCCTGCAGGTGCTCCTCTGGGTGCTCCTCTCCCTGCTGCCTCTGGTGGAAGGAGCTCATATGAAAGCTGGTGCTGCCGGTGTGGCATCGGACTCGGGTCACGCTGTGGGGCTGCTGGGAGGGCAGGAGGAGCGAGAGCTTCCTGTGACGTTACCAGAGGTCTTAGAGGATGAGGAGCAGGAAGATGACGGTGACCCTTACTCAACTTGGCACGCTCTTTATGGTACTGAAGCTCCTCTGAAGGAGACGTTTACAGCTCAACTGTTATAGTATGTGCCTGGAGATCGGCTCTATGTCTCAGCCATGTAATTATATGGGAGTTAAACGGTGACAAATTGTTCTAGTGTTTGAGTCCATTACACATGCTTGGAGTTTCAGGGGTAAACAAATTCAACAAATTCAATAAAATTGATGCAAATGGTGAACGGTTCTATTTCCTCTCTGTTTCAGACCCATTTGTAATGGATGAGGTGCATGGCCATCCCAGTAGTCGCTGGGCAGGGCGCTCTCCTCGCTCCTCTGACCCCACAGAACCTCAACCCAAAGGATCGCCGAAGAAAAAGAAGAAGAGAAGGAGGAAAAGCAAAGAGGAAGTGGAAGAGTCAGGGAAAAGAGATAAAAAGGCTAGAGGTAAAAACAGGCGGCCAAAGCAGAGCAGCAGGGACTGCCGGGTGGAGAAGAGGGAGATGAAGGTCCGGGACCTGGGCCTGGGCTTTGACTCAGATGAGATTGTCCTCTTCAAGTTCTGTGTAGGCTCCTGTCAGTCCTCAAGAACAAATTACGACCTGGCCCTCAAGGCACTGCTGGAAAACGGGTCGCTGCCCCGACGTAAAGTCAGCAGCCACCCCTGCTGCCGGCCCGACCGCTACGAGTCGGTTTCTTTCATGGACGCCCAGACCACGTGGAGGACCATCCAGTCTTTATCTGCTGCCAGCTGCATGTGTATGGGCTGAAAATACAAGCAAGGGAGAGGGTGCTTCAAGCCGGTGTCATCGATACCGAGGGGAGAGGTGTCGAAAACCAAGACCTGGGGGCGCTGTCATATCCACATAGCAGAGGAAATGCAGACGGCCACACTATGGTTTCCTGTGGTGCGTTTTCAGATGGGGATGAGGAGGAATGGGTGCAGCTGCATGATCGAGGGCGAAGGTCAAAATCAAAGATTGAGGGGGAGGTCAGCAGAGAATCCCAGGCTGGATTTACAGTCGTCTCATCAAAGAATAAATTGTAACTGGCTACGGCAGGAAACAGCAGAGCGGTCATTACTCACAGAGGAGAGTAATGTGATGTAATGTGAGTTATGTGAACATGATTTGATGGAACATGGGCGAGACAAAGCTCAAGCGATCAAGAGGAAAGACACAGTTAAAGGACTGACACTGCGTTTATCATCTGAAAGGACTGAAGCGCTGTTCACTATATTACTCAGAGTGATGCCAGAAGTTCAGTATCTATCCCCCGACTCAGGCGGGGACATTACATTGTGCCGTTTTGTATGTTCAGGTGAACTCAGCCAAATGGATGCCATGCATCTTCATGTATTACTGTATAAAAGTAAAATCTATTTATTTCTGATAAATTATTTATTTATTATAGCTTCATATGAGAGCTGTTTTTATGAACTCGATATTGTAGATAAATATCTATTTATTGCCTCAGATTTTCATGTCAACAGTAACTTTTGCTCACGGACAGAACGTACAGTACATATGTGTTAAAGGTGATTTTCACTTGTGTTAAACTCGCTCAAGCCCGAGCTGAATGATTCTAATAATTGGATTTGATTAACGTTTCAGGATTTAATGATTGATTTTTGTAAAAACGGAAGTATACAAAAATGCAGATATTTTCTAATATGTGACATCAGTAACACACAGACCTACGTTGAAACAATGTGGTAAACTCAAGTCAATCTCACACACTTGAGAGCAGATCTCAGGTTTTGTGGATAATAACAGTTTTTCCTCAAGATATATGAAAAAGAAAATCAGCTTTACATCTAGAATGTATGTACAGCAAACAAGTTAAACATTTATACTACAGTACCTCAACAATTCTCATTTTAAAGTTGTGTCACGTTATTATTATTATTATTATTACATGAAGTTTCCTTTATTTTTGTATGGCATTATCCTCCAAAGGAATAAAGTTTTTTAAATATATATATATATCCCTGCTACGTTACACATTGCAAAGTGATTTTTCCGTTTCCAACTGACGTCTATAACTGTGCTTGTATCAACAAATCTACTTTTCTTTTCCCCGCTAGACTCACCTGAGACATTTTGTCTTGTAGCGCCACCTTTTGGCGTAAATAATAAGTGGTCGCCAGTTTGAAGTGAAGGAAGTGTGGCTCTCCTGCCACCTGTCTGTCAAAACGGGTCACCGGTCTCTTAACAACAGAGCAGGTAAAATGTCTTGAGTCTCACTTTATTCTCTACACAGACTCACCAACAAATCCAGCACACACCTAAACATCACCGGTTAAACCAACAACAAATGGATATGGTACATATTTTTCTTTTTAATTATGTGGTTACTTCGGCTGTTTACACATATCAAAACATCAGATGGAAATGTGCAATATAAAAACATGGACATGGTTGAGCAGGTCTACATTCACTTTTCCCTGCATCATGCAACACTGTCGAATGGCACAGAGCAAAATAGCAGCATGTTTTAAAAAACAAAGATCCAGGGTAACAATAACACATCCGGAATAAACCTTGCCATTTACCAAATGGCACATATAATTTCATTCAGCATATCCAACTCTTAACAGAGTCACACATTTGTACCCACAGGGTATGATGATAATACTTAGCATACATTCCCATGGTTGGAAATGGTCTCCACAGGCTTCATCTAGTGCTGACCATGGAGTTTCAGTAGATGTTAGGAGTTATATCTTTCTACAACTACCATACAGTGCAACTTTTAATATCTACTTGTTTTACTGAGACCGTAATGATCCAGCAGTTCCAGCAGTTTACTGGACCTCACGTGAACAAACAGGTAAACTGGACGTCTCATCCTTCACATCTGCTTCGTTCCTCAAAAGCATTTAAAATTAAATTCACAGAAAATTCTGCAGCGTTAAATCATAGATGACACCACTGATCATTTTCAGTTGAATGAGTACGACCCACTTTGCTGTGGAGACAGAGCAGCTGCCAGACTTTTAGATGTTTCTAAACACGTGTGGGCAAATGTCCATCAGAGACATTTCTGTGACTGACAGGAGCTCGTTGTGCTGAACGTGCACGTCACAGTGTCCAGTCTACTGACGTGCTCGGAGAACGGCTGTGTCGCGCTGAGGCCTGGAGAGGACCTGGCCGCCGCCTGCTGTTGGGGATCGGCCTCTGCCTCCTCATCACACCCGAGGATGGCGGTCGACTCCACGCTGAACGGGTGGAAGTTGACCCGGGCCGTGTCGTACTCCCACGCTTGTCTCATCGCGAAGTCTGTGAAAGACTGATTCTTGGTGGGCGCCTGTTGCTCCAGATCGTTCCTGTAGCTGGCTGTGCGTAATGACGCGTAACTGGTGTCGTTGCTGTTTAAGGAGGGAGGGGAGTGTTGACCTTCCTCCCAGCCCACGTTGCCTCTGCGACCGTCCCTGACGTGCGCCACCGTCCTCTTCACCCCTTCGCAGCCCTTCAGCAACAGGTTTTTCCGGCACAGGATGTAAACCCAGGGGTCTAATATGGGGTTGAACGAAGCGAAGCGGATCGCCAGCAAGTCGCTGCTGTAATCAGGCTTCCCCCCAGCTGAAATATAGGCAGGGTCATAAAGCTGGTTGACGAAGATTCGCACCTGCCAGACAAAAACAGGAAGCAGAATGTCAAAGATCAGACCAAAACATGAAATGAAAGAATAACTCAACTTGTTTGGCACATGCGCCGTGCGTAAAGGACTGTAATCCTTACCACCAAAGGGATGGAGCACACCAGGAAAACGATGGTCATGAAGACCAGCAGCCAGAACATCTGGATCTCCGCCGCCGAGGTGACCGCGGGCAGCCGGGGGAAGAGGCGACGTGACCCTCCCTGGTCACACGACTCCGTCCGGACTATCCCCGTCCTCTGGTTCATCCCCACAAGCGACCTGCACACCGCCAGGTTACAGAACACTGTCACTGCGATCAGCACCAGCATCACGCCGCCATACAGGAAGGAGTAGCAGGCTCCCAGTGAGTCCATCGCCCTCCAGTCCAGGAAGCACCAAGTCCCGGGAAAGTGTCTGACGTGCTGACCGAACCCAAAACTGGGCATGATGCACAAGACGATGTTGGCGAGGTAGGTTGCCAGGAGCGCGAAGCGCGCCATCGTCCGGTCTATATGCTGGGAGTAGAAATACGCATGGTTTATGGCCAGGTATCTCTCCACGGCCATGGCGCACAGGATGGACATGCCGGCGGAGCCGAAGAAGAGCATGGAGAAGGAGAAGAAGTGGCAGAGCAGCGCTCCTCCAGGCCAGCGGTTGGCCACATATGTGGCGATCACCACTGGGCTGGTGAAGCACGTACCCAACAGGTCCGTGATGGCCATCCCGCACACCAGGGTGTAGAAGGTGGTTTCTTTCTGCTCCTTTTTAGAGATGCACAGCACTGCTATGGCGATGAGGTTCCCCAGCACGCCCACTGAGAACATCGTGGCTGAGGTGACCAGAGACTTGGACTCGAGGGACAGGGGCGGCTGCAGCGGCTCGGAGACGTTCGTGTCCAGTTCTCCAAACGCAAGAGAGTCGTTGACCATTATTACAGTCAAATACGCGCAACGGGTGAAAGGGCAAGAAGTTTACGAGGAAAGCAAACGCGGCGTAGAGATGCACGGTGCTACACAAACTCACGCGCCATGAAAACAGTCTTAAAGTGCACCACACTTGAGTGAATCTTGCCCTTGTCCTGTTTCGAGCAGCGTGCTTGTGTCTCAGTGCGCCCACATGAAGGTGTGTCTGCTGCTTGTGTTTACACCGTCCGCCGCTACGGGGTTTTTAAGCTGTGTGCTGATGTCAGGGCAGTGACGTGCGGGCTGTGAGCGGAGCCACGGAGGTTTCCCAGGATCACATTTGAGCAGCTGTAAGAGTCAGTGCTCAGCACGTCTCAGCCCCAGGGGTAAAATACCAGCCGCTCAATAAACCCAAGGAGCCGATCTCTGCATCTGGGATCAATTAGCTCCACAAATCCAACATCTAACATCTAACCTAACGATTTGCCCAACATTTCATTATCATAATGAATGGCCAACATTGGGTGCATATTAACAACTGAGAGGATATATGTCTTTTAATATGAGAGCTAGAAGAAGACTGTGAGAAGCACACCTCCACCAAGACTGATTAGTAAACAAAGGTGTGTTTCTGATCTGCTGTGTGCCTTCAGAGATATTTATAACTGTGGAAAACCAGTCAAAAATAATGGAGAACAATAGTGGGAAAAGCATCCACACCAGTTCATTGGCTTCAGGCAATATGCCAAAGATATAAAACTATAAAGCTATAAAAACAACTTCAGGACCAAGGTCAACACCTTGACCAGGATCAGCACCATGAACAGAGGCAGTGGACTCATGTAACATTCATCCACACCTGACTGTGGTGGTGGAACATTGGAGCACAGACAAAACGGTCTGCTAATTGTAAGAGACAAAAATGCTAACACTGTAAATTAGAGTTCTCACACTTGTGAAAATAGCCTCTATATTAACTCATCAATCGCACTGACCACACAGGAGAGGGCCCATCGGGACAAAGTGTTAGTGTTATTGATTATCCACATCGTTTCTGTGGAATAGCTCAGACCTCCGGGTGTATTGCCACATGAATGATGAAACAGGGAGTTTGAGAGTTATTTTGAAGTTTAAGTTCAAGTCTGAACTGAGCCCCACGACCATCTGCCGCTCATTCATCAGTTTCTTTTATCTCATATATATATATATATATATATATATATAAACCCTCATGATGTCATCCCAGTTCCTTTTTTTCATTTACACTAGAGCTCATGTTCATTTGTCTTCTGGTCCATAAACCCTTCTGCGATTTAATAAGTTTCTCTAATCAATAATTCAGGAATTGTGAGCAAAAATTTAACCAAGGCATGATTTTCTTTGGAAGAGTCTTTAAGGTCCTCTTTAATCACTGACAGATTTTGTGCCTTCTTAATTTAGCTGAGAGCACATGAATTGGGAAAAAAAATAATGTGCTAGCTCTGCCTCAGATGTCCACACAGCGCCAATTTGTTCTCCAGCGTGCTGTGAAAATGAGTCACTGACTGAACTATAACATTTATAGTTGAAACTCTCCAAGGAAATGTCGATTACAGTATAGACTACAGTAGCTGTTACAGCTCTTAATGCTGTTCAATGGACATAGATTCCTTAGCTACTTAATTTTAAGTAACAATACATGAAATGAAGAAGAATAAACAACAGTACGTCTCATGAAATGTATGAAGAGGCATAAACTGGCTATTTCAACATGGATATAGCTCAGAGATGTTTTTATTATTTGTTATGTAGTGATGTTATATGCACAGTTGTTGATTGCCCTCAGGCTGTTTTATGTTCTGTGTGTTATGGGTGATATATGTGTAAATGATCCCCTGATGGTTTCATCACTTATTTGAGTTTGAATATGCACTAAATGCTATACATATTGTATGCTGCATGGTAGAAAGCCATATGGTTTAGATATGTCATTTATTAAATATTGTATTATCAGTAAGGCAATCAAATATGGTGTCGTGTCTTTACTATATAGGCTATAGGTGTGCCACTATATCTCTTAACTCTTCACTGGGCTACTATACCACACATGCACACAGCCACATAATGGAAATGAAAGAATTCATCATACACATTCAGGGGAGGGCAGACTGTGTGTTGGAGGCTGTGGTTCTCCATCTCTGTCTGTGTAAGTGGATTCTTCTCCTCCTCTCATGGACTGATGCCTCCTGGGTGCATGTGTGTGTTTCCAGCATAGCCTGCCCCCCCCCCCCCCCCCCCCCCCCCCCCCCCCCCCCCAACAGAGCGCCGCCCCCCCCCCCCCCCCCCCCCCACACACACACACACTCTAATAAAATAACAGAGCATCCAGACGTCAGTGGCTCTAATGCCCACACATGGACACGCACTCTCTCTCCACACTCACACACATGGATAGTAGTGTCTTTAATGACTTCAGAGCATTGAAGCCTACTCTAACCTTAAAATAGCAGCCTGACTAGCCTTTAAACCAAACCTCATCTAAACCTAAATTAAAAAATAATGTTTTAAAGGTCTAGTGTGTAAGATTTGATTTGAATGGATCTATTGGCTTTAATTGATGCAAACCGATTAAGCCCCCCCCCCCCCCCCCCCCCCCCCCCAAACCGATTAAGCCCCCCCCCCCCCCCAAAGGCCACCCACATTGTAATATGGAGTGGTATTGATATGGATTTCTAATGTGTGTGTGTGTGTGTGTGTCATTGTTCCTCATGCATTAATCATACAATTTGATCATAAGGGACACCCCCTAATACAGTACTCTGAACTTTTTCCTGGTGCCTCTAATCAAGTGTCCTTAGGGGGAATTGGCTCTGAATTGTCCCACACACATCTGTCACAAGTCTGCTGCAATTATATCACAGTCACAGATCTCAACACCTTAGATATATTTATACAGTAAAATATATTCCATATATATTCCCAGAGGAATCAATCCTTTTGGACTAAATGTAAACTGGCTCTGAGATGTAATGCCAAATAAAGAGGTAAGAAATGGTTGTGCCCTTTAACGAGAACTAGAGTCACATGTGATAGCCTCATCCTGCTATTTACGTTCCTGCTAAGCTGTGGCTATAACCAGAGATTCTCAGTGCTTGATATGAACAAAACACCAGGATTGATTTTCTGTCTTGAGGGAAATGAATTTAAGTTGGGTATTGATCAGCCAGTAATCAGGTCACAAGCAATTCAAACAGAGATGTCCAACTCAAAGCCACGGGCCACTTCCAGCCTGTTGTACAATGATAGCTTGTCCACAATATCGTATGTCTGTCTTGGATGGCCCGCTGGTGAGCAATGCCCAGCTGGACGCACACGGATCTATCGCTCTGTTTGTCCCTCAACACAGTCCTCTGTGTGATTGGGTTTGACAACACGGAATTAAAACAGTTCCCTTGATTTTAATTCCATATCAAGAGATCTGAATGCAAATGATCCGAGTGATGACCTCCACAGCTAAATTTGTGGGGAAATAACCAGACTTGAAATATGAATATTAAGTTTCTACTATGGATTAACGTGATGGGGGTGGGATGCTGCCAACCGGTGAAAGACTCTTTGGCTTAACCTTGAGTGAGCCTGTGCACAGTGCATGGTTGGATGTGATGACTGCCCGAAGACTGACACAAGATGACTCAAACTTCGCATTTCTGACTTTGAAGTTTTTTCTAAATGGAATCCAACCCTGCTTCAGGACGCCCACACTTTGCATCACTGATGTTTTTTAAAGATGGACCTGCAGTTAGTCAGAGCACAGAATCCCCAGCTGAACGTCATGAACTGTAAAAAGGCTTGGCCTGTAGATAAACTGTTGATTCTCCTCTGAAGTGTGTGTGCACCTGGAGGAGTAAGACCTTGTTAGGAGGCTCATGTATGCAATAACAGAAACAGAGCAGCAGACCAATACAGAGCGCGGCACACACGGAGTCCTTCTTTAGTTTTTGGTGTTTTGTGTATTAGTGTGTCTTAAAGTTCTTCTTTCTTAGAAAACATCCTTCAAAACGTTTATTTCCTTGTATCTGGACAGAAGCATTCAACCTCTCTCAAGCACTGTACTGATAGTGTTTACACTCCCATCATTCAGTCACTCACTCCCAAGGGGGTAACATATCGACGGTGACTCTCCCTCCTGGGTGCAGCGACTGAAGGAGGTAATGTAATTCAGTGGTGGCGGTGATGCTGCTGTCTTTATGTCGTCACGCTGCTCAGTGCTGGGGGTGGGAGTTGCGTCTCTGTGATGTCATCGTCCAGCCATAAATGGTTTTTCTACTTTGAACGCTGTTTCTTTCAATATCGCTGAGGTTCCTGCTGCAGGCTGCCAGGCTCATTACACTGGGGAGGCTAAAGCTCATTTAGTCCCTCTCCCCTCGCCTGCAATCTTTGCTTTTCCTCCCTGGGTTTCTTTCACTGGTCTCATATCATTCGCTTTAATGTATGGTTTCATATTTGCTGTTTTCTTTTCTTGTTTTTTATATTCTATTTTGTGTTATATATTCTGTTTATGTTTATAAGGCTCTTATTTATTTTTCCAGATGGTACATTACAAATGAATATAATCCATTCTTGTAAGCCAGCCCTGGGCTCCATTGAACACCATCGGTGTGATATACCCCAGGAACAACAGATATCACTTCCTCCCACATATACATACACGCACACACACACACACACACACTTGACACACATCACTTGACGGTTGTTTTCTCTTCAATCTCTGAATGCTTACATCCCACACATGTCCTGCTACATGTCAGCGTGGGTCAGCCTTGTGTTCGTATATATGCAATGGCATTGGTGTGCATCCCACATCATCATCATCATCATCATCATTCACGTTATCTCTGCTCCTCAGCCTGGAGCTCAGTGTAGAGTGAGTGGTAAAGTTAATGGTCACTTCTTCACTGGATGTGTTCAAAAGTAATTTGATTTAAGTTGTGTCACACTGCTGGAACTAAACTGCACAGACATGAATGAAAATACATCTGACATCAACTTCAAAGCAGTCTCTTTTTTTTTTTTTGGACAAAATAGAAATACAGCTGAAGCATTTAAGCCGGCCCCCTATGGTATCAAGAGAGGGAGAAGCCCCCAATAACTTCGCCTTATCACTTCTTGATGAATCTTTTTTTTTCTTGTTAGGCCATTTCGGTAAAGAAATTACCAGTTTCACCCAGATAGTTTCAAGTCAATATATCTTTACTGGTCATCTTGCAGCGGAGGTAACTCAGTGATGAAGAAACAATCTGGCCTACTGCCCATTGGCAGTTGCCATAGCAACCAAGGTCATAAGCTTTAATGGGTTAAGCCTCCGGTTGAGAGAGAGTAAACAATCATACAGGTACACCTCGGAATTCACAAGGTAAAAATGTATATTTTGGAATATTCATGATCTAATATACAATTTGTCGTTTTAATTCATTATTTGGTTAAACAGTCTTTCTCTTTCAACAGTAAAAACCACTTGATGGAACTGGATGACATGATGTGAAATAGGTGAAATGGATCAGACATCCACCTGCTCCGCCAGAATGTCAGTTCATATTTTACAAATAACTTGAACTACTCTGTCCACAACTAATCAGAATGACCTTATTTGGATATGAACGGAAATGCTTGAGTTTTAAACACATCCTGCATGGAAAACAATGTTCAGATCAGGGAGATATGACAATGGTAATCTTTATTGCACATCTCTATTCCCCTCAAATGAGCTTCAATGCAAGCTCCTGCTTATGGTATTGTCCTCTGGATGTTTCATCAATATTTTACAGAGACATACGCTCTCTCTCTCTCTCTCACTCTCTGGAGATGAAAATCTGGCACACCATACTCAGCCAGAGAGCAGCTATCAGTGCTAATGGTCCTTCATACTGGGTTTTCACTTCATGGGTCAGATGGCTGTTGGATATTGAACATTTTCATCATGAGGCAACACACACACACACACACACACACATACACACACACACACACACAGTGTTCAGTATGTTGTTGCATAGTTATTAGTCGAATTAGTGCTTTAATTTCTGGTTTGAGAATGTGAAAAACTGTGTTTGCATGTGTAAAGAGAAAAAGTCCTAATGTGTGTTTAATCAGTTTTCTCACTGCTCTGTGACGTTGTATTAATGTAAACCATTTTAGATGTACAAACATTAGACATTTCATTGGATTCATGCCTCACTAGCAAGGTTGAGTCATACAATGTATTGGGGGGGGGGGAGCTGTAAGTTTTCACTTGAGACAAAGACCTACAGGCACCTGACTAACTAACACCTAGTATCACACAGGAGAGAGAGAGAGAGGTCATCAGCAGCAGCTTTTGCTCGACTCAGGGACAAATTGTCAGATGAAATGCACTTGTGAGGACATTTATGTTCTGGATGACAGATATAATAGATTTAGTTCATTCAGGAATTGTATCAACACAAACCAAAGAAAACATGACTTTGATTTTACAGGAATCGACAGAGGACCTGAGCCAGAGCGTGATCATAAAAAAGATTTAGAATTTACACTTTTTTAGATAAAGAAGATTTTGAAATGTCATGAACTACTGCTGTAACTTTTTTTCAGTTACCTTCAAATTAGGTTTGACAATACATGTCTGGGAATATGCAATGAAAAGCTTTAAAACCTGATTGTATAATTGAGCTTTTGTATAAGGCTGCACCTTGTACCTGTAGCCTCAACACAGACCACCCAGTCCCTTCTCTTCTATTATTAAAGTGACAATCACTTCTGTTATTAGCAGCCATCTCCCTCCCTCAGCTCCCTCCTTCCGTTGTCTGATCTCCAGTGATGAGACACCAGATGTTAATCCCATCACTCCACCTTTAAGTATCCGTTTCACACTGGCGACTGAAAACTGCAGATGACACCTTGAGAGGGTGAAATCACATTATCCACAGAATTTCCAGAGAATTCGGGGAAACCAGGAAGCGTAATGAAACCTGCCGCTAGCGCGATGAGTTTCAGGTTTCATATCTCTGTTATGAATGAAATGTATCATCGCCTTTCATCAATGAAAACAATAGCATGTTTATTTATGTGGGTGTATAATCAAAATATATGTAATGAAGAAAAGGATTTTGCACAAAGAGTCTTCAGTAAGAGCGGCGTATACCGCTGAAGCAGAGAGGATGCAGAGTGAGTCACAGAAAAGTCGGCTTTAATCAGGCAGCATGCATTCATGTTGTAGAGGGTGTGAGGGTGGAATGTATTACTAGCACATTGCAGCCTGCTCTTGCAAACTTTCCCAGGAATTCCAACCCCGGCTTTTACAGATAAGGAATTTGATAGGTTGTCAGCTGTTAAGAGATGCCAATTTAAGGTCGTAATTAAGAGAGCCTCACAGAATCATGGTCTAGTCTGTAATTCATCGCATACTTTGATCTCAACATCTCTCACTCCTCTTCTCGTCACCTTCACTTGATCAGCCTCACTGACTCACCACTCTGCTTCAACAACACACTGGTGAAAACAGTCTGCCCCCGTCCAAGAGACACTGAAATTAATTATTTACCAAACCGCCTCAGCTGCTGACAGATTTTTAGTTCAAACCATTCAACGCACTTCCTTATTCCTACCATCATCATTACTGCCTTCTAAGATGTGTTCATCATGTGATATTTGCAGCCGCTCTAAAAATCGTTTGCATCTAAAAGTCAGAAAATGAGGTTTAGAGACAGAGGGACAGGACTCAGCTCCCTGCTCATTGCAAAGGTAATAAATTGACAGCCTGCTTAAAAGGAATGAATATGAGCCAAATCCTTTACACAGGCATTAAGGAGCAGTTTGAGACTTCTGTTAAACAGAGCATGGAGCTGTGGGCAAACTAATTAATTGATAGAAGAATGAGTCATTTATCAGTTGTCATCATCTCTGCCACCAGAGGAGCCGTTAACCTCGACTAAATTTAATATTTTGATATCCGAGACACAGACCACTGACAGGTGACACAGGAGGTGTTTTCTTTCTTCCACGGAAGGGGGTTTATGGTCTGTTGTCTCCAACTGAATGTTAATTACCTCCACTGAACTTACATTTTCAACTCTGTCTATCTGTGTTTGTTAATCGCCCCCAAAAAACAGATTCCTAGTTGAACGATTGGGCATATCCAGGATATTATTTTTGCGAGCGGCACATGTAGGGTGATATGAGTGTGTGCAGAATCCAGTGGTTTAAAGATGACTTCGAACGGGGGTAGAGTCATTTCAGGGAAATAGGATTTCACTCTGCCAAGGCCCAGCAGGGCCATTACTGCATCAACAGACAAAGCATACCCTCCTTGGAGGAAACAGTGAACAGAGAGAGAGAGCAGGAGCAGACGGATTCTCCTTCCAATGACCATGAGGTTCAGACGGAGTAAGCTTGGGACTGGGAGATGTAGGTGGACATGGTCTGATCAGCCAGTGAATCAAACACATCTGTTGGGCCTTGGTGGACTGCTGCTGTCTACAGAGGGCCATTTCGCCTCTAATTGTTTTAAATGCGTCACAGTTGTTCTCTAGATGCTTTCTGTCTGCATAAATGTGACTGAAACTCTTCAGGCTCATTACCCGAGACTCAGTGTGAGTTCCCTGTCAGCACCCCTGACCTATTACTATCTGCCAAACATGAGAGGCATTGCGTCACCTGGCTCCATGAACTAAATTGTTATGATGTCAAGATGATTTTGAAATGATCACTTTGCCAAATGTAATGAACTGCTTAAACCATAGTTTAATAAGGAGATTGTAATGAACTCAAGCTTTTTTTTTCACCAGCATTTTCGTATTATATATGATTATATTCTATTATGTTACTGCAGATTTTTTTTAAGCACTGCTAATTGCCGAACGAAAAGAGGAAGCTATTAGTAGGTGTGTTTCCATGGTGATGGCACCATGGCCTCCTCCAATTCCTTTTTGAGAAACAGAACATCCTGGTAATTATATGGGATTACTCAAGGTTGCAATTGAATGAAGAAAGGGGAATAAAGAGTAAACTGGAGTCAAACACAATCTTGAAGAGGTTAGAGGTAGATACATTAAAAAAAAAAACAAAAGGGCAAACAGTCAAAAATGATATTCTTACATAGGCTATTGTTGCAATAATAACTTGATGCTTGTGCACAGTCACAGGCTGTGTCTTCAACTTTTAATGTATTTTATCTTTGTTACCAATATTTATCACTTATTCACATTTTGATGAGATAAAACAAGAAGGATGAATGTGCTCTGTATTACACACTCACTTGCTTGATGTTGGTTTTACTCTGCATTTTGCTTGAAGTAACAAACCTTAGAGAAATATATCACTTGAATCCTGCTGCTGGTCCTGTATTTTTTGTACTTAATGATGAAGGATCCTCTCATTCATCTGATTGTATGTCCTCCTTATATTTCAAGGAACTTTTCCTTTTCCCCAAAGGGACCAATTTCCAGAGCCAGCCTAGTGCTATAGTAAATGATTAGTTATTGCTGTACTGGGCTCACTGTCACAGACTACACATGCATTCTCAGACACCAGTTGAGTCATAGGAAGTATTGCTCCACTCCAGAAATAATGAGACATTATTCTTCCAAGGATATTCTGTCTTCTTCAGGGTGCTTTGTGTATCACGACAGTGAGCCTCATTTGGCTGCATGGAGAAAAAGATTGTGCTGAAATATGCAGAAATCTTGCAACATCTTGCATTCATATGCAAAGTGGAATTATAGTATGAGCTGGATCAAATATGCAAACCCTGATACAAATTTTCAGTTTCGTTTGGATCACTTTGTCTTCCAACGCATTTACTTCTATAGCCTATCTTTACCATGTATTGTGAATTGTGTGAGGTTCCGGTTATTGAGCGAAATCTTTTCTATTAATCTCCAATTGCAGAATGGGAGGATGTTGACTAGAATCCAAACAAAGCTGCCCTTTCCACTTTTGAGACTGCACATTCAAGAGATGGACATAATTGGCTGATGGACTTAGAACAGGATCTGCACCTTGATGTAGCTCCAGAGAAACAATACTAGTTAGCTGTGAGTGGGTGGGTGTGTGTGTGTGTGTGTCTGGATATGGGGTTGGTAATATACTTTGGTAAAATACAAGTGAGGTCAATCTGTTACTGTTCAGACATCATGCTAATGGAATGGCAGAGAGCAGCAAAAAGACAACTGAAAAAGACATTATGCAAATATACCTCCCATATAAAACCAAACCTCCGTGTTTTTGTGTCCACACCTTATTAGCTTATTACAAATTACAAAAAGCACAACAACAAAACCAACTCTTTTTTGCCACAGTGTGAAAACAACTCACATTTATCAAGTCCACTTATAATTTGATATGCATGTTCCATCACTCATTATAAAGTCACTGGAGGCTGTGGGAGTTGAGAGGCTCCAGTATTCACCATTTGTCTATTAAATGATGAGACTGAGGTTAATGTTGCAAAGAGCATCCTGCCATGTCTGCCATTTCCTTTGCGCTTTAATGCATCAGATAGAAATTAGCTGTGTGCTCATGCTGTGCACTCGTTATATAAGGCTTTTAAACATTTCCCCATCTGATGTGTCTTTCCATTTTCATATGATGCCTGGAAATCACTGTTGCTCTTTGTTTGTGTTGGCACACAGAGGATTAGAAGTTGTTGTGGTTTGAGCAGAGCCCTGTGGTGCTGCTGCGCTCATCCTTGTAGCGCATGGGCCGGAATATGTGCAGTGACATCAGAGGCTAGTGTTTACTATAAATGTGCCACAAGCGCTGTCACCTCAAACCCTGCATGCTTGAATCCACAACAAGCCACTGTAACGGTAACCAACTGAGTGAAATCACCTGACGCAGAGAGAGGTGTTTTTCATAACAGAAGTGATTCATTCCCCATTAGATAGTCACAAAATGGAAACTTTCAGTGCACTTTACTCCACTGGGCATTTTAGTTTGTAGGTTAAGCATCTGCCTTTAAATAGCATTTCTTAACATTTTGCCTGCAGCAAGGTCATTTCAATGGACATAATCCAATATGCCCATGGCCCCCTCTAAGGATTATCTCCAGTATTCAAACTAAAAAAAGTGCTGATAATTTTACATTTTTACATAAAAATGGAGACTTGATCTCAGACACCACCTTATAAGGAAGCTGCAGCCAAGGATATTAATTATTATTCTAAAGGCAAAGGCAAAGAACAGAAGCTATAAAATGTGATAGTCCCTGTCCATATTGCCGGCCGCTGTCTCTGAGGTGGAGCTGGATGCAGTGGCTGGTTGAAGGACCTGACTGCAGCATCCAGACAGATCAGGAAAACCTGGGCCTTTCTATTTGCTGGGGCGCTTCATGCCAGATGTCCTGGGGTCATCAGGGGTTTTCAGACTTTCTTCATAATGTCCTGAGTTGCATCCAGCAGCTCCAGTCTAAAAGTTATCTCTCTCTGATTCTGTCATTCTCCTCTTAAGTCTTGACTAGAGACAGGTTGACAGACTATGAACGGCCTATTATCTGTAAATAAATAACAACAATAAGAAATCACATTGTCCTTCAACAGCCTTTGAGGCTGCAGCAGCACTGTTGCCATTCGCGAGTGGCCATGTGTTTCCGCTCACTGATGTGTCGTCACTGGTCGTGATCTATCCTATTGGTCAGAAGGATCCGGGGGCGTCCCGGCTTGTGCCTCATTGGGCGTGTTGTTAAATACCCTCCCTCTGATTGGCCGGGAGCGTCACGCTGCCATTGGCTGAGCTCGGATACTGACGGTTTGAAAATCGGAAGCTTGTCTCGCAGAGCAGCTGCACGGAGACAAGAGGAAGGACGAGACGAAGATACGGGCCGAATTTATCCAAAAGACACGAAGGTAAGAGGCGGAAGTTGATCTGTCGAAGGTTTCAGATCACAGAGTAAAGTTAAAGTTGTTTCGAGCGATGCGTGTGACGTGGAACGAAGCTGAGTCCGAGAAAACCAAACACCAATTTCCTGCTTCCATGCAAACTTAGAGCTCAAGTTCTCAAAGTTCTCAAATCCCAGATTGATTTTTCCCGTTGGATCGCCAGGCAGCCGCAGCCATGTTGGCCGGAGAGGACGGGGCCCAGCTGCAGTGCTGTGTGACCGTGGAGCAGCTCAACTCCTCCGGCCAGGCCACCCGCAGGCAGGTCCTCCGCAAAGCCTCCGTCACCCTGGGCCGCAACGAGTTCCAGGAACTCGTCCTGCGGCTGCACGACGGCAAAGTCCCGCAGAGCTTCCACCTGAAAGACTTCCGGCTCTTCACCAAGTTCGCCAGAGAGGGCAAGTGCACCGTGAAGCTGCTGCAGGAAAACACCCAGCTGCTCGTCTCCAACTGTCCCCCAGACCGCCTCTGCCTCTTCCTAAAGACCCTGAGCATCAAGCACCAGGCCCTGCAGAGCACCAGGCCCCGGAGCCTGAGGGAGAAGCTGCAGGCCGGTCTGCCCCGCAGCTTCGAGGCCATCAGCCCCCTGCAGCAGAAAGACATCGAGAAGGTCAATGAGATGAGGAGCAAAGAGGCTCCCGGGGGCCTCTCAGAGCGCACCAACACGATGACGGCGCCTGGACGCCAGGTCAAGAGGTCAAGGGCTGACAGCAACATCAGTCCTGTGAGTTTTACACACACACACACACTGAGTCTGCACCCTTTAAAATCTTAAATCTGGATCATTCTGCTTCCTTCAATTCTGTTAGACTCTCTTGAATGAATGATGTGTCTCTAATTTAAAGTTTACTCTTTCAGGTGAAGACAAATCCGAGTAAAAAGCCCATCTTATTTCTGCCCTCACGCAAACTGAATAAAGAGCAGGCTGCTGTTCTCAGTGCAGTGCTGAGCGGAAAGAACGTCTTCTTTACAGGAAGTGCTGGTAATGGGACATTTACATTAACGTCATTAACATGTCAACATAATCAGTTCCTAGTGTTGTCATGTGGTAACAATGTCTGCTTTCAACGGCTCTGTAAATGTGGTGTTTTACCACCACTAGGTATTGTGTATGTCTTTCTTTGTCATCATCAGTTCTGAGCTCATTTCACTTGTTGTGTTTTTTCAGGTACAGGAAAGTCGTTCCTGCTCAAGAGGATCATGGGATCTCTTCCTCCAAAGAGCACCTTCGCCACAGCCAGTACAGGAGTGGCTGCGTGTCACATCGGAGGAACAACGCTACACAACTTTGCAGGTCGGTTATTGTTCCTCTTAAGAGGCCAAATGGAAAATAAATTGGTTTCTATTGTTTTGTGTTGGTGCAGAGATGAATTTCCACAAGGAAGGTTGTTGTTGTTTTTATTTGACTTGTGAGCCTCTTGTTAAGATAACAGATTGATTGGGAGCTGTTGACTGTCTCCACGTGTACAGATGTGTCCATATACAGTAGAGGGTGTGAATCAAGTGCATCGCTGGTGTTATTAGTTTGTGTCCCCTCTGACCACCCGGCTTGTCTCTGTCCAGGTATCGGCTCGGGCTCGGCCCCTCTGGAGCAGTGTATCGAGCTGGCCAAGAGGCCCGGGGTGCTGCAGCACTGGACGACCTGTCGACACCTCATCATCGACGAGGTCTCCATGGTCGAGGCTCAGTTCTTTGACAAGCTCGAGTCCGTGGCCAGGTGAGATGAGATTCAGAGCTTAAGACCCAGTTTGGATGCAATCTGTATAATTACATTTTATGCTCTGTGGACACTATCTCAGTGTTTGTCGTGAATGTTTATTTGTTTATAAATCAGTACATTTAACACTTCCATCACAACCTTTCACTGTTCCCCTGCAGGTCAGTGAGGAGGTCGAATGAGCCGTTTGGAGGAATCCAACTGATCATATGTGGGGACTTCCTTCAGCTACCTCCTGTTTCTAAAGGAAAGGAGAAAGTCAACTTCTGCTTCCAGGTCAGGATGTCTTGGAACTTTCTTTGTTTTTGTCCTTATTAATATTCTGCATTACAAATTACTGTGGTGGTAGGTGACAAAGAAAAATTGAACTACTCGCACTCTGAATTTTTTTTTTTTTTTTAATCTTACAGTTTCAATGTATAGAATTTACTGGCATCTAGCAGTGAAGTTACATGTTGACACTATATAACCCTGACCCTCCTTCTCCAAACAAACAAAGAGTTCAATGGTAGTCTTTGGTTGTCATAGAAACTTAAAGAAGCTTTAACGGAATTCAGTGTGTGAGAGGTTGGACTGAGCACATGAGTCCTCGCTGTCAATCTACAATCTAGTCTACAGACTGGTTTTTGCCTTATTGTGCTTTTAATGGCTGCTTCTGAAAAAGACTTTCTCAACTCTGAACCCTCAGGCCAGGAGCTGGCGTAAGGTCATCCAGGTCAACATGGAGCTGACAGAAGTGCGGAGGCAAACGGACCAGACCTTCATCTCCCTGCTGCAGGCAGTGAGAGTGGGCAGGTAATAAATAAATAAATAAATAAATAACAAAATAATCACTGTCCATTTCCCAGCTACTGTGACCAGCAGACGCCAATTATTTTTAATAGATTTATGCCCAATGTGTGGAATAATGTGTTGTGCAATTTACTTCTAAATGGTGCCCATGACTGTGTTGCTGTTAAAGAAACAACAGGTCTTTTGCACTTTTTTTTTTTTTTTTAACCAGTCAAGTCAAGTTTGTCATGCCTTATTATAACACCACACAGGGTGACGGAGGAAGTAACTGCGAAGCTGTTAAAAAGCGCCTATCATAATATCGAGAAGGACGGTATTCTCGCCACCAGGCTGTGCACGCACAAGGATGACGTGGAGCTCACGAATGAGAGCAAACTCCAGCAGCTGCCAGGTCTCAGTTCTTCCATCCAATTAGTTCTTTTGAAATGTGTGTTACTTCATGTTGCTTGGTACCAGGTACCTGACAATGGGCTAATGTTTAATCCAGAGCTTGAACCATGTGTGGCAACTGGTGTCCTCCAGCCTGTGTGTGTGTGTGTGTGTGGCCCAGTTTGGCAGCAATCATAGAACATATTTTGGGGCATTTAATCCAAACTTTAACAACATTTCACATGCTCATTTGTTTGTATCCCGTGATATGAATAGCACATGGTCTACATTCACCATATTGTCACCACAGGTCTGTTGAATGAATCTCTCTCATCCCTCAGGTGCAGCACGTGTGTTTGAGGCACTTGACAGTGATCCAGCCCTGGTGAAGAACATAGACCTTCACAGCCCCGTCAGCAGAGTCATCCAACTCAAAGTGGGAGCTCAGGTTTGTCCATAATCCATAAAAGAATCCATACCCACCAGCTGTATAATAACGCACTTGAAAGTATCAAACATGATTTGTTTGTCAGGTCATGCTGGCAAAGAACCTGGATGTCAGTCGAGGTTTGGTGAATGGAGCCCGAGGGGTGGTTGTGGCTTTTGAGTCTGGAAAACATGGTCAGTCATTATCTGATTTATTAGTTTAGGAGTTCATGAAAGGAATGATTTGACATTCTAGGGTTCATTCGTGTCATTTGTTGAATCAAATTGTCAAGTTAGAAAGAACCAAATAGATTGCTTTAATACTTCTGTAGGTGTCACACTGACTCACTCCCCCCACAGGACTCCCACATGTGCGTTTCCTGTGCGGCGCTACAGAGGTGCTCAAACAAGAGCGCTGGGTGTTTAAGTCTGGCGGTGGGATCCACCTGAGTCGTCAGCAGCTGCCACTCAAACTGGCCTGGGCCATCTCCATCCACAAGAGCCAGGTTCGTCCGGGTTGAGTCCCAGTCTCACAGTAAATACAGAGAGAACTGCTCATCATCACGATGACCTCACCGAGCCTTTGGTGTTGCCATTGAGGCAGAGTGATTGTAGCGGAACAATGACTCACTTGATTCATTTCTTTTTTGAATGAATTGGCCTAAAACTCATTTATTTTTCTTTTGTTCAGTGTTTGTAATCATGACCAGGCAGCTAAAAATGGCAGACGGTCTGAGCGCTGCGTCTGGGCACGATCGGTCTTGTTCAGACTTTGCTTGTCGCATCGGCTTAAGATCAACAGTGGAGGGGAAATGAGGGGTCAGAAATGTAGACAGTGATCAGATAAAGATAATCTTATCCCCTCCTGACAAATGTTGTTGTAGTCTGTTTTCAATAACTCATTTCTAATAGCAGCACAGCTGTAGGGACATTTGGTCACTGAGGCTCTAACAGTGTGGAGGCGGTGGTGTCTCTTGGTCCACCTCTGTCCAGCAGCTGATGAATGGACTATTAAAAACTACAGTGCACGGACATTAGTGGCTTCCAGATAATGCATCATAACAACTACTTTAGTTTCCGGACATTTCCAGCAGGAGGGCTCGACTGTGCAGCTTTAGAGAGAGGTTTCATCGATTCATTGAAGAGCCATTCAATTTGGTGCAGACGTTCTTGCTCCCCTCAAGGTGAGTTGGAATTTGATTAGATGAGGACAGGGCTGTTTTTGGACATGAACTCTGAGTCCGACGTGCTCGCAACAGGAAAATGACCAGAACATTCAGACGAGGGGGAAGACGTGACATCAACAATCCTTAATCACAGAAAGCACAGAAACCCAGTAGGAACAATTCAGACTGACTTCAGTGCATGTCTGACAGCAGTAAGGAGTAACATTGCTAAGTGATGAGAGACATTGCTACAGAGGCTCTGATATCTCACACAGAACTACTGTTCCCCTTAAATAAGCTGCTACTGCGTCATCACCAGTCGCTGCCTCTGCAACTCCCAGCAGACTCCTGATCCTGGCCTCACACTGAAAGTGGTTATAGAGGAAGCTAATTGAGGCTCTTTCGGTACCTGAGTTCATTGGTCATGGCCAGTGTGTCCCAAGTGTCATCACAGAGGTTCTAACTACAAGTATCTATAAACACAACTAAATGATCAACATCAGATGATAAAATGCCAGTTAATTCTTCTTAGATAATTTGCATTTGTGTTTATTTGTTTTGTTCTATGAACAAGTCTGCTGTCCTTTCAGGGAATGACACTGGACTGTGTTGAAATCTCTCTGGCGCGTGTGTTTGAGAGCGGCCAGGCATACGTGGCGTTGTCCCGGGCTCGGAGCCTGGAGGGTCTGAGGGTCATGGACTTTGACCCCCGTGTGGTGCGAGCAGATACAGATGTTCTGACCTACTACAAGAAGCTGAGGAAGGAGAGGCTGCTCATGCAGGTTACCACAGTTGCTTCAATTTTTACCTAAAGTTCACATGGGTGGATGATAATATTTTTAAAAGGCAATAACTCTAAACTTAAACCTCATTTAAAAATGTTTGCACTTCCATGAGATGGGGGATCTGTATTTTTTTTTTTAATTTTATTTATAATAACCATCTCTGTCCACAGGCCTCCATGGATGATTATATCGGCAACGACGAAGAACTGCTGGTGAAAAGGAGAACTCCTCATCGTCTCTAATATTGTGCACTGTGTGCATGAGCTCATCTTTCCTCTGGTGAAATTATGAATTTTAATTGTCCACAGTCAAGTTCACCAGCTACATGACTATTTTAACTTTAAGTCACACTGCCACCGTGTGGCCAGTGCTGATGCTTGTTTTTAAATAACTTATTTTCATAATGCCTTGATTTTTAACTTTAAGCATTAATTTTTGGAAACAAATAAAATTTGTATCTTTTTTTATATCATTGCTTCTCGCAATATTATTCTTAGCTTTGCCAGTGCTGGAAAGTAAACTTTATACCTTCCTATAAATGGTCATTAACTATAATCGGATTGAATGTCATTTTGTGCTGCTTTTAATGTGATTTAGATTTATCCACTGTCCTGTGGTCTCAGCATCTTTAGTGTAGGTCGAGTGACGTCCGAACATTAATGTTCTCCATCATCATTTGAAGGTTATTCCCATTATGGTGATTGTGATGAACTAAATCTACAGTCACCACAGATGTGTGGGAAATGATACACAAGACTCACGCAGGCAAACTGGAAAGCAACAAACACCTTTTTATTTTCTGGATCAGAATGAATTATGACCTGAGGTAAACCCGATTACTGGAGCAGCAAATTTGCTTTTGCATATAAAGCTAGTACATCACGGGTGATGATTCAACTCCTTTTAAAACATGTGTCCATCATCCATACAAGCAGAAATTCATAACTCACTAACATTTTCTGACACTGTCTGGAAATCTGCATCATCTATGGAAACTATGACATGTCTTTATTCCAGGGACCCAAGAAAACCCATTTACATCAATACACAGGAGAACAACAGACAGGCCTAGGTTATTTTACAATTTGATCAGATAAATAGTTTCTGGCTGCCAGGTCATTTCACTTTGTGGAACAACTTGTGTGCTACCTGTAGAGACAAAGGAGAACAGGTCACATTATAACAGGTATACAAGTGTGGCATAGGTTGAGCTTTTCACAGAACATCTGAAGTCTTTATTTTCATCAAGAGTGGCACTTTTCTCTATACCCCCCCTTACTTACACAATGGTCCCTTGCATGCAGGAAGTCAAAGAGCTCCTCTGTGCATTCTTCCGTTGTGCTGGACCTGGAGCTGACCCGCGCTTCGCAGACCTCCAAACGCTCCTTGTAGTGCACACAGTGCTCAGTCTCCTCGCACTTGGCTCTTATTGTTTCTAAAGGGTCCTGAAAAAGACAGATGTGGTTGATATTATATATCAGAGAAACAAAGCCACATATATAACAGTCCTTAATTTGAATGATTCAAGAAGAAATGTATTGATTTAAATAAATGACATACATTTATCTGAGTCTCCTTGAGCTCAGAGTTCTCTTTAGGGAGTATTGTATGTATGATGAAGTTATTCATTCACAATGAAGGTTAATGTAATAAACGGAAAACAAACTTACCACCATCTCTTCCTCTTCTTCCTCCTCTTCTTCTTCTTCTTCCCCCTCCTCTTCCTCTGCAGGTGCATCTTCTTCCTATTCATTGGCAACATGCAATTGGATGTTTAGTTAGTTTGATATTAATGAAGCAGCTGGATTACATCGCTAATACAACGCGTATTGAAATGACAGATAATAAACATTACCCCTTGAGTTAGAAGGGGGCGCTCTGGAGCAGCCATCGTAAAAAACGAGCCCTCTACATCAGGTCACAGAAACCAGTAGAAAAATATTTCACTTTAACACTGCTCGCTTAAATTTGACATTTCACATGTGACCGAACTTCTTCAAAAGAGCTGACACCAAACTTACGCAGAGTCGGTGTCGCGCTGCTGCTGTTGTGTAACTTGGTCTAATACTCTTTCAAATGGCGTTTAAACAGAACAAGAAGCGGCTCTTTCATTACCTCGTCGTCGGGGTCGTCGTACGCGATCATTTTCCTCTCGAAGCCCATGTCTGCTGCTCTAGAATTCCCACAGAGACCAAAGCTGGAGCCGGGGAGCTGCGCTGCTGCTGGACGAGGACGGGAGGTCGATGCGACGGTCACACATGGGAAATGACGAAAGGATTACCGGAAGTATGCTCCCATTGGTAGATAAAGGATCCCGACCCCGCTCTTGTCCAATCAGCACCCTGGTTTTTGTTTCAGACCCACCTACTTGTGAACGTTCAAGCCTGGGGAACTTTAGGTATGGGCTGCGGAGCGGAGTCGGACCCATATCAGTGTCGGACAGAAACATGGCGCTGCTCATGGACGCCAGGTTTCTGCTGAGGAAAGTGAAAGATTTGAGGAGTTTAACACCCAGAAGACACGTAGTGAAACAGAAATGGGTACGTTGGCAACATAGCGGATGAAACAGCGATAACGCCATGTTTACTCTTTTGCTTATTGTCAGGCATAGCTGTGAGTAAATATAACGCATGACACAAGTAATAAGTAATAGTCAAATAGAAAACATAATGTAACTGCGTTATGTTTCTGCTGTTTCAGTTTGTTCTTGGTGAAGAATATAAAACGAACCATGCTCTTCATACATATCTGTGCATACCCTAAAAATGTCAAATCAATGTTGTTTTTATTTTACAGGCAACGACACGTGCCAAGTATCCACCCACCATTCTGGCCCTGCAGCACTTTGATGCCACCTACAGTGTCCAGCTGGGGCAGCTGTGGCCATCGGTCCGAGTGGCCTTGCTCTCAGAGAGGAAATACGGAGCCCTGCTCAACAATTTCTCCCATGATGACGTCCTGAGAGACCTACAAGAAAAAGGATGTAGAGACTTTGTAACCGACAGAGATTCAGAGGGTAAGTGTTTCCAGAGTTCAGAGAGAAAGAGGTTTAAAAAGTTTTGTGATTTCAGGTTTTGTTGCTGAGAGACTAGAAATGTTCAGATTAAGATCAATCAGATTTACTGTATGATCCAATCTGTATTGTCTCAATGTCAATGGTCTATGTAACTAAAAACTATTCACTAAAACTATGTCATATTTTATATATATATATATATATATATATATAAATATCTTCTTAATCATTTGCAGCTCAGTCATGCTCGGAGGAGAAGTCAGACATTTCTGTTGATGATCAGCAGCTGTCTCCTCTGGAGCTCAGCCCTAACATCAAGTGTGTAGTGTTTCCAAGAGGAGATATCACAAGATTTAAACCTGCCAGGTGAGCCTAATCAAATTATTGGCCAAATATTTTGATTAAAATTTTAATGACTACTGAAAATGCAAGACGCTTGTTTTTGGAATTTTGACAGGAAAAATATGTCATCTTCTACCACTGACTCTCAGTTCTTTCTTGTTGTCTTAAGACCAGATATAGAAAGGCTGCTGGGTTACTATCTGATGGACGCAGCTTCAGTGCTGCCTTGTCTTGCACTGGATGTTCAAGAAGGTCACAGTGTGCTTGACCTCTGCGCTGCTCCAGGGGGCAAGACTCTGGCTTTACTTCAGACTCAGGCTATCAGTAAGTGGGGTGATCGTTCATGCCTGTTCTCTTCCTGTCAGTCATGGTTGTGTTGGTGTGTCTGTGAATTGTTGCTAACCTTCTTTCTGTTTATTGAAAAGGGTTTCTGTGTGTAAATGACTCCTCCGTGTCTCGGACATTACGACTGAGGAAGGTCCTGCACAGCTACATTCCCAAGCACTTGTTTACAGAAAGCACACTACGCATCACTTCCTTTGATGGAACCAACTGGGGGGAAATCGAGAGGAACACTTTCGACCGAGTGAGACCTTTTTCAGTGAAATTACAGACATCACCTGAATAAGTACATGTATTTCCAAATACTTCAACTTTGTCCACACCCTCCTTTCCTCTGTGTCCAGGTCCTTGTAGACGTTCCCTGCACCACAGACAGACATACACTTATGGAAGACGACAATAATATATTCAATAAGATGAGGACTGGTGAGAGACGGAGGCTGCCACAGGTACAGCTGGAGCTGCTGCTGTAAGTATCTATGTTACTTTAGTTTTTGAGATTACATTCTGTCTTAATACAGTTAAGGATTCCATCATAAAGCTTGAGATGAAAATGATGAACAGCTCTGTCTCCTCTGCAGGGCGGGAATCATAGCAGCATGTCCTGGTGGGGAGATCATGTACTCCACCTGTACACTCTCTCAGGTCCAGAACCAGAGTGTGGTGGAACAAGCGATTCACCTGGCTCGAGAGAATCAAGGCATCACCGTTGAGGTCAGTGAAACTGTGAACTAGAACACATTCCACACAAAGTGGCCATAGATTGTTGATGGGAAAGTGATTCCACAGGTTTATACTGTATATACTCTATATGTGTAGTTTGTCAGTTTTTCAGCAACGCTATTATTGCTGCCAATTGGGCAATTTACTGAGGCTATATTCGGCTTCAGGTTCCAACCCACTCTTTTGCTGCACAGGACCCCAAATCTCACATACCCTTTGACCTTTGTGCTTCCTCTTTTCCACCCTTTCCCCATCATGTCCACCTCCAGGTCGTCGATCTGCGACCCCTTACACATATGTTTAGGAAAACCTTTCACTTTGCCCCTGACCTCCACTTGGGTGAGATGGTCATCCCACATTTAGCTGCTAACTTTGGGCCTATCTACATGTGTAAGCTAAGGAGGCTTACATAAGGAACTGATTTGCCTCAAAGCCTGCGGACCTCTCAACTGTCGTGGACTGAGCGACAAAGCTGCCCGAATCATCTTTTCACCTTTTACCTGAAGAACACTGGCTTCTGACTTATTCCATCATCGGAGTGAATAAAGCCTCCAGTTGGCGGACATGACTCTGGGTGCACTGGACAGCTCTGAACTTTTGTTCTGGACACCTTTGGACTTATAAACCAAGAAGAATGACATCTTTCACTTTTGAAGTCCTTGAAGAGGGATTTGAATGAACACAATGGAAAATAGATGATGACTTTAACCAGCGTGGTGGTGCATATTCTACTTGAAATTTTATTTTTGTCCCATAGGTTGCAACAGTAACCAAAGAGTAAAGGTGTCCTCTATACTGTTGCCCCACTAGAGGGCACTAAGCACATATATCTGTAAAGGGTCCAGGAACACCACTGCACACTGTGTGTGTGTGTGTGTGTGCATCAGCTCATGGAATGGCATTAGTGAAACTCACATTTCTGTCAGAATTACCTTCTCTCTTTAAGTCTCTGAAAATGACATTCTATGGTGATTCATCAAGTTTGATGGCTTTGCCTGATAATGTAATATTAGGCTGTGTGGAGGGAAGGCGTAATGAACACACAGGTAATGACGTATTTGACCATTTGGTATCTCGCATCTGAATCCATGCAAGTTTCATCATTATAGCTGGATTGACTCCGTTTTGCATCGACATCAGCCAGAGGTGAAGCGTTTCCTCTTATCAACCTAATGTGAGCATAGAGGTGCCTCTTTCTCCATCACACCGCCGATGACCCTTTATGTTGTCCTGCCCGGGCAATGTTGCGTGAAAAAGGTGTGTGTGTGTATGTGTCTAATGAGTCCACCAACCGCATCCCACCGTCATTAAGCTGCTCCAAGTGCAGGAGCCGACTCCCATCCCCGTGCAGGGATGGACGGCAGCCATGCGGCTCCCAGATGAACATTAAAGAGGCAGCAAAGAGCTAAAATAGGACATCTCGCCCTGTTTTGCCCCTCCGCTTTTTTATTCCACAGATGAGTGCAGATAATTTTCTGTGCGATTGTGAGTGATTACTGTATTACTGCGGTAACAGGGGGATGTATCTGGGAATGCAGAGGGAATTAATGACACATAAAAACTATTTTTGTATTGACTGCTTTCGTCTCCAGGGCCTTGAATGCCTCTCCGCACATCTTGTGATTACCTAAACGTATTGTAAATATGTGTTTCCTATGGGCTCTTACATAAATTTACATGTTTTAACACTCAGGAGATGGCAGACTATTGAGATGACTTACTCTCTTTCCTGCCTGTCTATAGACTCGACTGGCTGCCTGCTTTATTATTGAATTAGCCAATGAAGCGCTGTGCATTTGCGTCCCAATGAGTAAGCCTATGTTAGGAAGATGTATGCTGTGTCTTAGAAAGATGAATATTATGGATTTGACTGCACAACAATGTCTGTTGTGTTTTCAAATACAAATGTTGCATTCTCTTCTCAATAAATATGCGACACAGACACAGCCTACAACATTTTCATACAACACAAGCTCCTGAATGCTGAATGAATGATCTTGTGCTCTTTAGTAATGAGCTCTGTATATTGAAAGAGGTTTTGAAATGAGAGCAGCAGCACTTAGAGAATGGAACATTTTAAAATAAATAATTTAGGTGTTTTATACACACATGGAGGAATAACGGTGTCTTAGTTATAGTCTGTGTATTAAAAAGAGATGCTTTTCATCAAAACCAGAGGTGAAGATAATGTCCCAGTCTGGTGGGAGGGAGGATTTCACTCATGGGGGTCTTTGTCAGAATAGCTCTGTGCTGACTGAGCACACCAGGATGTGATGTCAGGTCAGACAGAAAATTATAAATGCTGTTCTTTTTCCAGATTACAAATGTTCCTGTTTCAAAAACAAATTTATATTTATTTACAGGTATGATCACCACTGAATGATGTACAGCAGGCTGAGGAGTTCTAGAGTTATCAAGAGCGGGAGGCATGAGTAAGTTTATGTTTTCAAGTTTATGTTTTCTCTTCACACAATATCATCAGTTCTGATTAAATATCTCTAATCTCCTTAAATTATTTTAGTACAACTTCATGGGAATCATGATTAAATCAGTGAAGACGTCTCATGTTAATTAGAAACAAAAGTCTTGCAATTCTAATTCTAACTAATATACCAAAGTTCACGCTATCAAAACTAAAACTATTAATTCTCCATAAATGTATATTCTGTAAATTTATTTTTACACAAATCTGAAAGCATTGTCATGCTAGTTACACTGTCATATACTAGTCACATAGTTAAGGGTTGGTTTGCTTCCAAAATAAATCTGAAGGGTGATAGGATGTCTACACACATATTTGTTGTTATTTAAAGGGGGAAATCCGTGTTTAACAAACCCATTGACAATTTTTTTTTCTAAAGTCAACAATTCTAGTCACAATTAGGTTTTTAATGTACCTTTCCACTGCTGGTATTTATGTTATGAAGCTTTTGCATTCGTCTGATACTTAATTTTCTGGATTATTTGTTTTATAACTGTGTCTGCTGTCCCAGGAACAATGTGAGAATTTATTTTGTAGAAACAAACTGCTTGAGGCATTTCCCCCTTGTAACCGAAGACTTCCCTTTGAAAGTTCTCCCAGAAAGCCCGGTACAGCAGACACGTTACTCCATGAACTGGCTGAGAGCACTGCCGCTCAGTTTAGTGGGCCCCGCATTGGAAATGCAGCCGTAGGTTTAGGCTGCAGACAGATTAAGAAGACAGAGAATGGGGGTTTTCTTCTCTCTAAGAAGATTACCCGGGGAGGGGCGAGATGGCAGTCAGAGTGTTAAAGAAAAAAAGGACATGAAGAAAATAGAAGATGAAGTGGAACTAAAGGAGGGTGGCCCAGGATATACAGTTTAGACACCTGTTGTTTGCCTCTTGATAGCACTCCTCTCTTTGTTTTCCTGCAGCTATCTCATCTTTCTGTCTTCCGCTGTTAAGTAGTTAACGTGCCATAAATAAAAGTCAGTATAAAACTCCTCAGGGAAAAGAACACGGATTGTTGCCATGCCAATTTTTTAAAGAAGTTTGGACATCTTCAAGCATAGTGTACGCGTTAGGTTTCAGCGTGAATGATGGTGTCCAGCCAAGTTTCAGCTTTGTTGCGTGTGCAGCTGTGAGCCTGATTATACTTGCTTCCCTCTGCCTTAAGTTCCTGCTGGTGGTTTCCAGGAGGGCTTTGATGTGTATCTGGGCAATGCACTATTAGAGGGATTTCCCTGGGCCTGACAGCTCCGAGAATATGCAGTGAAATGGCGATGCCAGTGGGCTAAAAGAATGCTGGAAACAGGATTAGGATCATATTCTGGCAGACCCTGTCACCTCCTCAATGGGCCAGGGTTTCTAACGCTGGCACTTTTCATTCTCGCCATGGTTAAAACCTTTAAGAGAACCATGGAGAGGAGGGAGGAAAAGGCTCTGATTGAATGGTACACTGTGATTTTTGTATGGTGGGGCTTGCTCCTGGGGGCTGTGCGTGTGTGCGTGTGTGTGCGTGTGTGTTTATGAGAATGTGTAAAGCATTACATTTCCATTAAAGTCTTATTTTTAAACTATAAAAGTGCAGTATATACAAGTTTAAATCTCTTAACCTCTCAGACATATATTTTATAAAATCAGCTTGTGAAGTATCTGGCAGTGCTTGCTTCTCTTTCAAAGGCAGAGGTTTTCACAGAATTCTCATGCACTCTCACGCGCACACTCTTGTTACTTGTATCTTAGTGAGGAAACTTGTTGGCATAATCTCTTGGCCCTTACCTGAAGCATCCAAACTGAATGCCTAACCCAAATCTAAACTTAATCCTAACTCTACAAACAAATTGTAACGTGCAGACCAGCGAATATGTGTTAGGTCTATGTTTGAAATGTCCACACACACACGTCGTCACTTGCTTAAAGGAAAGTAGATGGAGATGAGTGTCGGTCTATAAATAGGTGCTTATGGCATCAGTGGTGAATACACAGCCCTGAGTGTTAGAGATGGAAGCATCTGATCCAGCACCGAGGGCTCAACACACTTGACCCTGCAGCAGTACAATATAGCAATCCGTGTTCTACCCCCGGGGTGTGTGTGTGTGTGTGTGTGTGTGTGTGTTTGGGGGGATGGGTGGTGAGAAAAGAGAGAACATTTGGAACAGGAATATTGTGTTGTGTTCTCTGCCCCATGGCCCCATGGGAGGAAATCCTGCTATGTAGCTGGACAGATTCCTCCCCTGGATAACAAGGACACTCACTCCGGCTGTGTATCCACACCACAATCTTATCCGTCACACAATCTGGATGCCCTTGGCCGAGGACACAGACGCACACATGTATGTGGTGTAATAAAACACAACAAGGTTAGGGTGAGGTGTTACACCCACATTAACGCTGCTAATCTGGTGAGATCATTATCCCCTTCTATCCGATTTTTGGAAGGCGCTCATTCATAACGGTTGGAAACGTGCCACGGTGCAGCGGCCTGCACCAGCTGCATTTGTTATTTACACACACCGAGGGCCACGTGTATGTTAGAGGCCGATTCAATTAGCAGCAGAGCAAAGTCACACAGACACTATGGAAAGTTTTAATGCAGATAGAGCAAGGGCATATTTTGGAGGATGTGGAAGCGATGTCCAAGAATTGTGTGTGTGTGTGTGTGTGTGTGTCCGTGTGTGAAGGAGCACAGTTGTGTGGGGGTCTGTGCGTTTTGACAAACCATGCTGTTAAAGATATAATAGCAGCATAATCACTGCCCCGGGCCGTCATTCTTCAGGATAATGGCCTGCTTATTCTGTGGGGATGGCTTATGTCTCCGCACAGCCTTTTATTTTTCAGATTACGTTGGTCTTTTTCTGTCCCTCTTACGCTGTTAATAAGTCACATTTATATATCCATATTTCTTTCTGTAATCGTTCCGTTAATTTTACCTTCTTCTCGCCTCTTACGTCTTCATCTCACTGTTGGTTTCCTTTACTTTCTCCTGCTATTTCGTTTTGAGGCAAAAGAGGCTGGACTGATGTCACTGTAAATATATAGCTTTGTATTATATATATTTTTTAAATGTATTTATCATTATGTAAAATTAAAGTTTTAATGTAATTATAAATAATTGTAATAATTATTGCAGTATAATTTTCATCAATAGCAATTTATCAACCTATATTGAGGCAATGTACACGATTTAAGAATGTCTGGCTCTTTGTCAAGTTGTTTTTTACTCTCTGCCCATGAAGAAGAAAAGATCAACCGAATATCCAGCACAGACAGAGAGGTCTTAATATGAACATCTCCAAGCAATGTTTTTATTTAATGATTATTTTACAACAACACGAGGTCAAGTCTACATTGTTAGGGAGGAGAAAAAGGAAACAACACTGCTGATGGTCCGAACACTTCTCCTCCATCATAAATCTATCTACCACTGGACCGAGTAGTTTGACAGGGACAGTCGAGGGGAGGGGGGGACAGCATTAGAATAAGGGCAACAAGGGAACTCAAATAGAGTCAAGACAGCAGTACACAGAGGACTCAGGTCAATTATTCACTGAAATCGCTTCACCTTCTTTGACTTCAGGCTTTTTTTTTCTCTCTGGATTGATTGCAAACTGCAGAGGGTGGTGGTTTTCCAACGATCCAGATTTGTTCCACTGCTTCTTTTAAGTCAATTCCAGAGAAGAAAAAAAACAACCGAACACTTATAAAATATTAATTCAACCCAGGATCTGTACACCGATAACCAAGACAGGAGGGAGGAACGGGCTGCTGCTGCCGGGGAGCTCAGCGAATACAATCTTACAATCTGACATCTAAATGAATTTAATCTGAGTCCATTATCAACTATACAACAGAATAGGAACTTTACAATTATACCCTAACAGTAAACATTAATAGATAAACTTTTTGTACTTTACATATTAAAATAATGTGCTTTTTTTTTCCACTTAACTTGCCTGAACACAAGAACAGAAAACATCAGAGGCGCATGGGGTTCTCCTCGTCAAGTGCTAACAGTCAAGCTGCATGTTTCCTCAAGAGAATATTAAGGCAAGAATAGCTGCTGAAAAAAAAAAAAAAACAGTCCAGTCAGCGTTTATCTAATCGTCCATATTTGTTGAGAGTATCATTTTCAATTCAATGGAAATTGATTTCCAATTCATGTCAGTGTGGTTGCTACTCCAACGATGTTCTGAATCTAGAAAAGCCGCTTTAAATGCTATGCATGTTCATAATTGCATTTGCCCCCGCTCCCTCAGCCCAGGGCAAAATGTAATTAAAAGCTTTTAGAATTTATTCAATGAAATCATTTTCTCATTATCAAGCCAGCCTCTGTGCAAAGTGGCATATTACTGGCCATTAAACTGGTAAATTAGTCACGTTTAATTATGCTGTTGAGGACAACATGGCTCGGGTTTACTTTTATTTATGTGCTGTTATGTAGTACATGCTATGTACATAACCACGTTTCTTAATTGAAATGTCAATGGCCTTCTGACAGAAATGTTCTCGTTGCTGCGGGAGTAATAGCTTCTCTTTTTTTTTTTTCCCCCTCCTGGCCGACAAACATTATTCCTCCAAAAGTGCCTCATTCATTCACATTATTCTTGTAAACATAATTTGCATTGTCTTTTGAGTTGAGTGCATCCAAAGTCAGCTGTTCACATTATCATTTCATATTATTTCAGATGATTTGGAGGTCCAACCATACGTTTCTGTTGGAAACATAATCGAAAGACAAGAACACGGTTTGTCCGGTGATTTGGGACATTCCCTTGACTGACCGCTGCTTCTCAGTCACGCAGTGTTCAGCGTCCTCTTCAGGATATGGGATACGTCTGCGTCTTGAGATTGTGAAATTGTGGTTTGTCTGTGAAAGCTGTTGAGTTGAGTTCTGTAGGTCCAGTGCATGTTGGTTTAACTGCGGCACATTTCTGTATGTCCTGTGTCCATCTGCTCTAGAAGAGTCTGTTCAGCTCCTGCAGGCCTATCACAGTCACAGAGACACATGGTGGGATGTGATGACGTGTCGGCCGATGCTGTGGTTGGGTTTACATTGTCCTTTACGGTGGGATTCTCAGTTAGACATTGTGTCCAGTCCCAGCGAGGCGGCGTGCTGTTTGGCCCTCAGACGCAGGTTTTCAATGCTCGTGGTCTTGCTGTTGTGGCTGGTGAGTCCGCCGGCCGCAGACGCCTGAAGCAGCGGGCTGTTCCACACCTGCTGGGCATGATGGGATAAGGACTGGTAGTAGGACTGACAGGGCAGGGAGCCCAGCGGCGCAGGGGGCATGTTAACATTCATTCCCAGGTAGGGGAGCGAGGATGGGGCGGCGAGGTCAAAAGCCGGGTAGTGCACCAGGTTGTTGGTGGCGGCCATATGCTGGCGGAACTGCTCCTGTAGACGAAACAGGCTGAGGGGGGAGGAGGAGTAAGAGTGGCCCTGAGAGAGAGGGCCGCTGCTGGAAGAGGGGGTCACGGATGGAGAGACCAGGGGGGAATCTGGACAGAGGGTTGGAAGAAGGGATAAAGTTAGTCATTTAATTATAAGTCGGTGGATGTATGGAGTGCTGCAGATGTGGGATTTTTTTTAAAGAATTCATTTCTATATTGGTAAACATAAATTCTAGGTGTTTACCTTGTTTAGGGCTGAGCCTTTTGCAGGGGGACACGTCTCCAGGTGTCACCGCTCTCTCACATTTTATCTCCTCTCTTTGAGATTTACTCTCATCCTCTCTGTCTGTGGCATTGTCCTCTGTGGCCGACTCGCTGCCCGAGTGTTCCGCAGACGTGACGTTCAGCTCCATGTCCAGCGGCACAGGTCGGACCGCAGGACTGTCTGTCTCCAGAGAGGACGAAGAGGAGGAGGAGGAGGACGGTGGTGGCAGCTGAGTGTCGGGAATGATGGTGGTGGAGGGGGGTGAGTCCTCTTTTTCGCTCCCTCCTTCCCCTGAAGCCTCTTTCTGCTTTTGGAGCTGCTCCTTCTGGAGGCTGCGCTGCTTCTTGCGGAACTTGGCTCTGCGGTTCTTGAACCAAACCTGATGGATGAGGGGAGGAGAGTGAGTTTGAGGCAGAATTTAAATTACTGTTGCGGTATAACAAATATCTGAGTTCACTGGGTCCAAATGGTTCAGTGGAAAGCACAAGAATCAGTAAATGCAGGATAACATAGAGTTTTGACCATTACAGAACATTAGAAACAAAATTGGGATTAAAGACAACAGAAATATAACACTAGTACAATATAACATAATATTTTTAGACTGTCCTCAGATGAATAAACTGGCTTTTCTTTTATGCAGACACAGTTGACTAAATTTAACTTACTAATTTTACTAAATGTAAGTACTTAAAAAAACAAAATATTTAGAATTATTTTTGCTAATTTTAATTGTGTAAAAGTTTGGCTCATATCTGACTTTTTATTTTTCTCTCCATTTTGAATAATCCTGTCACTTTTACAGGGAAAAACTGTGATCCTCATTTTTGTTTTTATAACCAGTTTCTTCAACCAAAACGATCCTACGTAAAAATCTAAAATGTGGCCTAGAAATTAGAGAAGTAATTTAAAGGACACTTGTTAAATCCGTGCGTAAAATCCAAATTACGCACAGCCAAGCTCCTCTAAAACCGTTCATAGATGTGTCTGATTTCCCTCTAGAACGGGCCTACCTGCACTCGGGCCTCGGGCAGGTTGGTGCACATGGCCAGCCGCTCCCGCATCACCACATCCGGGTAGTGGGTCTTCTGGAAAGTCTTCTCCAGCGCTTCGAGCTGCTGGGCGGTGAAGGCCGTGCGGCTCCGGCGCTGTTTGCGGTGCTGGGAGCCATAGCGAGCCTCCAGGATGATGTCTTGAAATGCGCAGCCGTTGGAAGGGAAAACACACGGCAAGTTTTATTTTACTGGGCACGTGGGGTCGTGTAAACTTCGATTAGTTCCATCATACGCTTTGGCTGCACTGTTAACACAATAGTTAATAGATTTGGTTGTGCTGAAAACGTGCGTGCGTGTGCATGTGAGTGGGTGTGCGTGCACTCAATTACCAGCGAGTCTCTCGGCCAGTGTGAGCGCGTGCACGGACGGCCGGTAGTCGGGCGCGTGCTGCGCCTGTTGCGCGGCCTGCTGGTGCAGGTTGTACATGGCGCTGAGGGAGTTCATGGCGTGCAGAGAGTAGCCGTTCACCCCGTAGTGCTGCATGGTGACCGGTCGCTACCTGCGGAGGAGGAGGAGGAGAATCAGTGAGTGATGTTTAACAAAGAGACATTTAGCTGGATGTCTGGATGCTGGCGGACCCATTCCTTTCATAATCCACTTTTCTAAACGCACAGAGAGACCTGTGCAGAGTCTGCGTGACGCAGTGATGTGCATCGCACCAGCTTTTTCTGTCTTTGGACAGGAGGTCCATGCGCTCAAGGGCCAACAGATTTAATGTGCACACTCAGACAAAAGTGTTATCCATTAACATCCAATTATCACTGTTTTCATGCCATTAATTATACAAAAGACGTTAAAATTGGGGTAATTATCACTGGCTCCCGTAATGAACCGAGACGGATGCGTTATTCATGAATGTACTCGCGTGTCGCATGTGATCCCGCATGAAGCCAAATCCCCGCAGAAAACGATGCTTTGACAGATCAACGCTTTGATCAAATGTGTTGGAAAATGAAATAAGAAGATTTGTTCCGGGTCTCGGTGGCAAAACCTGTAACCAGATACCAGGATTATTTTTAATGTGCTGCTGTTCGATTAAAATGACTCTATTTTCACCCTTTGATTTTTATTTCTAAGCAGAATTAAGCGCATCGTTTAAGCCCGTGTATTATTTTGGCCTTTTCATAAACCAAACAGAGGCCTGAATATTGAATATTCTTATTCCGACACAGATTAATTTCTTTTATGGAAGCATGTCCAAGTCTTTTTAAAAGGCACGAATATCCCAAACTCTTATGTAGTAGCCTAGTTCTCCTTCACGGCCGAGATTTCCATAGATGAACCGCTGGAGGACACGATTAGATATGTATTAGCAGAGAGGAGGGGGACAGGAGATCTCTGAGGCCCAAACACTTATTATAACTATTACAGAGAGACCACAGGGAGCAGGAGATATAAATCTCTCTGCTGTGTGACAGGCTGCTCCTCAGCCAGGGAACTGCAAGTTAGGAACAAACAAAAATATTTGCAAGACAACTTTAAGCTAACTTAACCTTTTTTTCTTTCTCCAATATATATTTGTTTTTTTAAGTTGGTCAGTCGGTATGCATTTTATTAAGAATAGACGCAAACATTTGTTGAAAATGTAAGACAATTTTAAATTTATCTGTTATAGGTATAGCCAAGATATTGGTTATAGGCTAATTTTAAATTAGTTTAATGTTTATTTCATAAAAATATCATTATATTTATAAACATGATAATATACAGCATATCACAGGTTTTAATATGTAGATAATCATGAGGTGAAAGCATTTATTTCTCCATTACGATGGCGATATTATTATTATTATTGTTTTATTTTTGTTTTTTAAAGGGCATTTCAACTTGTGTAAACAGGCTAAAACACAGAGGAAGACTGGGTGGTCTTTCTTGCAGAAGGCAGTTTTAGTGCAGTGCGTGTGTGCCCGCAGTGCCCATTCCCAGCCTATTAAGTGGCTGCGGCGGCTGATGAATGTGATCAGAGGGCAGTGGGGAATAGTTTAATTCGCCGGGACAGAAGGTGCTTCGCTAAACATTTACTTTACTCCCCCAAGTATTTGAGTTGAATGGAGTACACCCCCCTTCCTTCCCACCCCCCTCCAGCCCACTCGCCCCTCCTCTCTGGCGGCCTCTTATCCCATCGCCCCGGGGCAACGTTTTGGCGGAGATGTATGGCTCCTCCGCGGGTAAAAATATGCATGTTGATCCCCATTTGGCTCCCCGTCTAATGGAAGTGCAAATAGGTTTCGACTGCGAGGCCCTCCATTCATCATCACCGCTGACACGGACGGACGTACAGTGCACGTAGCAGGTTACCTTGTGTGCATGTGACACGTGTGCGCGCACGCATGTTCTATTGGTGGAACTATTTTCTAGTGGCTGTCTTTTATTGTGTCTGCACACAACATCTATAAGGGAGGTAAATGTGAGGGGCACGTGTTTGTGTCGTTTCTCTCAAGCTGCAGGTTTGACTTAAGATCACCGAGGAACTTTGCGAACATCTGCCAGGTATTTGCACCTCACTGTTGGTATCATGCAAATACATGCATGTGTAGCCCTTTTGTATTTTAGGACTTTTCTATACCAGCCGGGATCTTCGCCATCTCTGCTCACGTCCTGCGCACATCCTCCTCCTCCTCCTCCTCCTCCTCTCCATATCAAATCCAGCACAATGGCTCATGGGCCCGTCGGTGCTGCGCGTTATTGTCATTCATAAGCCTCCATGTGCTCCGTGCACCGCAGGGCCCTCCTGGCAGCTCCTGCTCAGCGCTTCGATTATCAAACCGTCATTATGTAAATTGGCATGTACAGTGCAACTCTGTGATCCGGCTAAATGAGGAGAAATGTTATTTGCTAACAGCCCCTCAGGGGGCACACACCGACCTGTCAATCTGCCCTTTGCTGTGTCACCAGTGTCAGCTGTCAGAGTTCCGGGAGCATCTTTGATTTATTTCATTCCCAAGGATATTTAATGCGCAGGAGCCAGGCGGAGGTTTAAATGGAATAGAAGCGCGTGATACGTCATTGAAGCTTTGATCCCGAGACTCTATAATTTGTACAACATAGTGTATGTTAATTTAAAAAAGGAGAAGAGTCTCTCAATATTATATATATATCTTCTCGTGTAAATGTGGTTCAGTCACTTCTCAGGGAGTCTGATATTTTGATGACTGAAAGTGTGAAAGTGAACACGAGGAGCTCTCTCATTTTATTTTTTGACTCATATGATTATAGATTAGATTTTTCTTCAAATCTTCCCAATATTTATAATTATTTAAAATACATTGTTCTCCGTCAACTCGCGATATAAATATAGAAACAAATAAAATGTTGTTACAGCCTCCTATTCAACACATCTTTTACCTGCACTTTGTAAAAATAATCAACCACATTCTCGTCCACATGAACAGTGAAGCAAATAAACCAATACAAATAAACTATTGCACACCAGGAGTATAAAAATAAACAGATGTTTCCCTTAGAAGAAGTTCTCTTACCTCTTGTGGACACAGTCGTCTTTCCTGTCCCTCCGTCCTCAGAGGCAGAGAATCCAAACGTCGTCTTCACTTGTTCTTTACTTGGTTAGTTGTCCACTCCTCCTCGTGTTGGTTTGCATTCAGCTCAGTGGAAAGCTCCTGTTCTCTTGTTGCTTTAACTCAGATCCTCTGTCTCTCTGTGTGTCTCTGTCCTCGTGCTGCTGTCTCGCTGTCTCGCGCTGCAGTGGGAAGCCGCCATCTGCTGGTGCGTTTTAAGGGGGAGCCTCGCGGGGGTCACGGCGGCTTCCCATTGGCTGCCCGGCGCAGTCACTCACGTAAATAAGACAGTTGATGTTCCAGCTGCAGGCTTCGGTTCCCGTGACGTCTGGACTTCTTTCTTAATATGCTCGATTTAAGCACATTCTGTTCGCCCAATCCCCCCGTGTCAGACTACACACGGTGTTTTCCTTCCACTCAACTTCACAAACAAAAGTAAAGAGCAAGGAATTAAGCTTTGTTTTCAAAAACAAACGTGCAGGAATTAATTCCTTAGAGATCATTTGGGATTATTCTTTTAAAATGGGAGTTATAATTTGGCGCATACAAGACAGGACCTCAAGTTCGCAGCTTTGGCCAACACCTTCAAATTAACGCAGGCTGTATATATGTGTGAGAATGAGGACTAAACGATGGACTTTCAGTCTGTAAAGGGACTTTTTATTTGAATGTATTTTTACAGTTAATTTTGTCAACCCATTCTGGTCATTTACAATTGTGGGAAAAAGCAGAAAAGCATGTGCGTAAAAGCCATTTTTCTCCTGCGCTTGTTTTGCTGCACGGAACCAGTGCCTCTACGGTCCGGTGGAGAAAAGCCAGAACCCTTTAGTTTGTTTGCTCTTCGGCTTGTTCTCCATGCCACTGGAGCACAGGGGACTTTGGAGAGAGATGGCTAATAGATGCCAGGGCGCCCAGGAAGGATTTGGGATGGGATAGGGAAGACGAGACGCCATCTCAGCCTCCAAAAACCCCTGTCTTAAAATGACTGCGGGTAAGAGGATTAGGGCAATAATGCCCTTCTCTTCTTGAAGGGTTTTTAGAGAAGATTTCTTCTCCCGGAGCAAAACCGTTTAGGTAGGGAATTAAGGGCAGCGCAAAGTAGCCTTTTAATGTAAAGCTCGCATATTTTGTTGGGAGATTCTTTTTCTTTTAGGGAAGTGCTCGGCCTCTAACGCAGTTTTATCACTGACTGTGTTGCTCACTCTGACAAGTTGGGACAGGAGACAAAAGATTTAACGCAGGCGAATGTTCATGTTCAGGCTGCATTTAAACACCACTGCACTTTGTTTGGACCATCATTGGACATTTATCATAAAGCTTACAGCGGTCAGCATGTGCACGTGTGTGCGTGAGGGGGAGAGGTGGTGAAGGGGGACGTGGTTTATATGACATGCACCTTTTTATTTACTTGTCAGCATGTAAATTAAATAACAAATAATGCAGAATGATATTTAGATGAATTAATTTAAGAAGGTTAGGTTGGAACTGGATTATATGTTTTATAAATTGTATTCAAAAATTCTGTATACAATTCCCTTTGTGCCTGATGTGATATAAATATTGTCCTTTTTTATTTGCTTATTTGATTGATGACAGACACATGTCTGTTTATTAGCATTATCTAATTAACTGGAATTATTACTGGATCTATGTTATTATTATTATTATTATTATTATTATTATTATTATTATTATTATTATTATTATTATTATTATTATTATTATCATCTGGTGTAATGGATGTCTCTGTTTCCTGAAACTTTTCCTCCTGTGAGTCTTCCCTCTCATGCATGATCTACTAAAAAAAAAAGAAGAAGAAAGAAAGAAAGAAAAAGAAACCTCGTGTGCCTCCCTGGTTTCTGTCGCCTTGGTAGGCTCCTATCACTCGGTTTCTCCGCGAGGTCTGAAAGAAAGAGGATTAACTTGTGAACCAATGGAAATAAGAACTTAAACGGGAGGTAAATCTGGCCACTGTCTCTTTGTGAGGACCGTCTCTAAAGCAATTAAAGCGAGAAAGAGTTTCTTCTCAGCGCCTCTCCACCTAAAGCTCCTTAGAGCGACTAGAGCTGTCCAGCGCATCTGAGGGGCTTAAACTCCCAAAAAAAGAAAAACAGCTCCCTTCACCCCTGTGCCCTGCCATGCTCTGCTGAATACAAGGTGAGCAATGACCTCCAATGAGAAACAACCCGAATATAAATACAGATAAATGAATTTGGAAGAGGCATGTGGGCTGCCAGTGTTTTCCCCTTGAACCCCCAGCTGTGAGCGAAGTCCTATCTGACAGTCAAACTGGACTTGTATTGATTTTCTGCAGGTTTGAGTTAAAATGTGGATTTTTTTTATTTCCCTTTGGCTGACTCATCCTATCCAAAGCAGACTTGTATTGATTTCCTGTTGGTTAATCACACCCAAGCTTTTTCCTGTAGCAGAAAATGGGGACCTTATTTATTTAGTATTTGCCTGATTTATCTTGTTGTCTTTTATTCATATGAATAACAAAACGCATCCCCACATCCAGTGAAGTTCTGCTCTCTAATAGCTAATTAATACTCTTAATGATGTTTCTGCAACTTCATGAATACATTAGGTCTGCACTCCAGCCTCCCCGGCACCATTCAAGGGTATTTCAGCATCTGTTCATCCCACGGCAATTAATCATTTTGATGTGTAGTTTAGAATCGACTTCTTGCAGGAGACCTTTTTTTGACAAGAATAACAAAGCAATTTGCCAGGAGCCACATCTTAGACACGTTATTAGCAGCACTTCCACAGTAAGACTCGCTCCCCTATTTATTTATTTCTTTTCCAGCACGTTAGATAAATGAATTTAAAGAGACAGCCACCACTTTTTATGTGCTGGTTTATTGTCAGCACCACGCCTCTGAATCCTCCTGAAATCCCTTTTATTGGTGACAAGATCTTGGGATCTCTTCTGCAAATCCCTCCTCTAAAAGTTTTGAACCTGTCAGTTTCCTCTAAAAGCTGTATAATTCCCCCTCATTTCTCTCCATCCATCCCCTTCTCTCTTTCTTCTTGTGTTTTTTCTCCATCGTCTCAATCCCTCAGTCTCATTTCTTTTCCTTGCATGCCTTCTCTCCCTCTCTCTCTCGCTCTCTCCTGCTCTCTCTGGCCCGGATCCCTCTGCACAAGGGGCCCCATTGTATAGTCCTAATCCAGAGGCAACACAGCTTTAGGGACATGCAGGGATAAAAGGCCCATCAAGCCCACAACTTTATGGGGGCAAATCTCTCCTTAATCCTTCGCTTTATCTAAACAAAAGCCCCTTTGCCTTAATCCACCTATGTGTTGAAAAAAAAGAGAGGAGGAAAAACTGGAGAGAGTGGCAGAGAATGGGAGAGAAGAGGAGAATGAGAAAGAAAAGAAGAGAGAGCGAACAAGAGGGGGGGAAAAAAAATCTCACACACTCTGGGATTGAGCGAGGAGGGATCATACAGGCAGGGTCAGAGTTTCCTAGAAGAGCTGACTGACCCAACATTTTCACCTGCAACTTTGTGTGTGTTCAACTGAAGCACAAACACAAGTTTCTTAAAAGTTTTATAAAGTCCAAAGTCACATCTGTACCTCATATTTATGTGGTATGTCTTATTTGAGGGTATTGAAGAAATAAGGAGATGTGCAGGAAAATGAGGGATGACAATATCTGCATATAGTTGTCTGTGCTGAAATACCAGAATCTGAACACATTCTTTAACTAAATGTGGTTCAATAATGCTAATATTATTTTAGCCAAATGTATACTGCGATCACTGACGAGAGTCCAAACAATGTCCCTACTTTCCACCTGTGATGGGATCTGCTGAAGAAAGACAGTCGGAGGCTTTTTATAACCCAAATGCTGTTTGACTCGGGTGTGGCCTCTCCTCTGAGACCCTCTGCTAATATTGACTCTGGATTTGTTCTTGCTTCACCCAGATTCCTCTTTTAAGAAACGGGTGCACGTCGGCCAAGTCTTGAACAGCGATGACAAAGTCAAAGCTCCTCTGTGGAGCCAGAATCCCTTCACTTCCTCTGAAACATCTGTCTTTACTACGGAAAATCCCACTTTATCTGCTGCACTATGGACAATCAGAGCCTAATCTTGAGCTGGTTTAGCAGACAGAGCTCACTGGGTTTAAGTCAGAGCTCTGAGGGATAGGTGCTGAGACTACGGTGATACCTGCTGCATTAGTGGTAAATATTGCCTCTAATATTTCAACTAATTCCAAATGTACGGTGTGTTGAACATGAAGTTATTCTCTTTGATTGATGCCCTTTCTGTAAAATCCTACTCATTTTTCCTTTGAGCGTGCCATGCCCTCGCCCCCAACAATCGCTCCGAGCGGAGCATCACAGTTTTCTTTTTACTTTCAGCCGCGTTCTGGGCAGCCTCCATTAACACCCACAATTACCACCTCCTCCTCCTTAATAGATTTAACAAACAGCTAATGAAGCAAATAGTTGGGACAATTTAGTCATTAGAGACAATTAAGACGATCCAATGCAATCCAACTCAGATGAGCAGAGCACTTGGGGGGGAATCCACCGACCAGCCACCCAGAGCAAACACAGCAGTGCCGAGTCAGTGCAGAAAGCTTTAGATTGGATTGGAGGAGTTTTTCCCTCTGGTGGTATCACTGGTAATACTTGAACCATTATAAGGCTGATCAGCAGTTGGCTGGAGGCATCTCAGCTTCCTCCGTGCAGGGATTACACCTGGCCTCAGGAGGAGGAAAATATGATTCCCAAAGAGGCAGGCAGATGCAGAGGGAGAGACGCAAGGCAGCCTGTATGCATTCCACCACAATAAAGTATAAATCCCCTTCTTCACAGCGTATTACAGGAATGAACATAAGGGATTGTGTCATTGTTTGCCTATAATCTGGCTTTATGCTCCTTGTTTTACAAATGGTCCTCTTTAAAAAGCACTTTCTTTTTGTGGGGGTCTTTTTTCTCATTTCTTCTCATCCTGTATTAACCTGCTGTTTCCTCATCAGCACAAATTGTATTTTATTTATTTATTCTTCGCTGCTGGTGTCAGTTTTTACAACCTATGTTTTAGTTTTTTCAGATTTTCAGACCATGAGACACAGGTACAGAGCTGCTCTTCTTCTAAAGGTCTTCTGATAAGTGTGTTATATTTCCTATTAGCCAGTAGTAATGGTGTGTTCCCAGCATGGTGTCACAAAATAGATCATGCACTCAGCAACATATGCTAAGATATTGTAATATGCCTTCCCGTGTGTCCTTGCCCTCAAAAGTTAAGGGTAATATTCTGTCCTGCTTTGAAAGGGAAGATGGTGGCACTTTTTTCTGTTCGTTGAACAGGCAGCGTGCATGAAATAACCGCTGATAGAAATACCCCAGCTGTCATCCGCTCCCACGTCTCCTTCTCCTCTGCCTGTGCTGGACCAGATGAACATCTGAGCATCTGAGACCAGAGAAAACCAAGCAATCATCACAATCAATCATTGGAAATGCTGCATGTTTTTGGATGAGTAAATTAGCCTTCACTTTTCATTCAAGCCTTAAACCAATACTTAGAGCTTGAAACTTATTTATGTCACTTAATTCGATGCATTATATGCTGTGTCTTAAATCACTCACTAAAAAGAAATGTAGAAAAGATGCTCATTAACTGTTTGATATAAGTCTAAATGACCACATCGCAGCACACATTTTGGCAGCCAGCATTGTTTCTCATTTGAATGAGAATGATTACTTAACATGTTTTTACCTGAACATTTATATTTGAAATTAGCTACAGATGTGTTTTTTCCTCTCCGCCTTAACTATTAAGTTGCAATCAACTTATTGTGACTGGTGCTCAAACCAGAGAATCTCTTTATCAGTTTCTTGTTAAGATGAATTAGTTGTGGTGATTGAGGTTTGGGAGAAATTCCGATAGATTAGAGAAACAAGCCAGTGTGACTGATGAGAGGCGAGGCTCAGAGAGTGGACTGAACGGACTAATGGAATATCAATGTTCTGACTTTTCCAACTTTAAGCATTTTTCTTAAACAAGAAAATTGAAGTGTGTTTAACAGCTGCATCACTGTGGTCTATTTAGGGCACGATTTGGTGCTCCCTCTCTCTTCGCGCACACGCGCACAGACTGGGGTGAGGCCAGGCAGCAGGTCTAGTCCCAGCCTGCTGTCTTCTGGCAGCCTCTGCACTCGTTCTCTCTCCTTCTCCCTGTTTGAATCTGGGAGCCACTCCCTCCACTTCTCCTCCTCCTCCTCCTTCTCTGCTCCCTCCATCGCCTCTGAAAGGAACCTTGCTGGGCCCAACTGTCTGTGTAACGAGCTGGGCAGGACAGCCACAGCGGGGTACGCAATTGTGTGCCGGTCTGTTTACACTTGTGTATATGTGTTTGCAGTAAGTACTCTGTGTGTTTTAGGGAGCCTCCCCGTGAAAACATACTTTAGATAGTGTTTAAACACACACACACACACACGTACACACACATGCTGTCTCAGTGATCCTCCGCAGCAGGGAGCAAAGGGAGGAGGTGGAGCAGGAGGCTGATGGATATGTTTGTTTACCTATTTGTCCTTGACATGATCAATTGATCAGCGGGCTAATTCACTGCCACCACGGGCTCATTACATTTCCATTTAAATTGCAAATGGATTTCTTCAAGGCTTCATCTTCCCTTCCCATTTCTGCTGTGCGTACATGTGGCGTGGACGTACAGTAGAGGGGCGCGTCTGAGGAGCACCACATCACGCCCTCTGTGAGCATGACACGAACGTTGTCTTCATTTCCCATTCCAGTAAAAACACAACAGGGATAATTACCTGTATCATGAACTGTCTGTCGGTCATTATGAGGTTGTCTTCAAGTCACACGTGCGCCGCCGCCCCCCCCCGGGGAGGAATGCGAGCTAATTCCTGGGTGTTAAGAGCCATGATCATGTGTTGCTGGGAAGATTAAAGCGAACGATTACTGATGTGGAATTTAAACAGTGGCGAACGAACGGCCAAACTGAACAGCAGCAGGAGACCGCTAAGCTAGGCGTTAATCGACACTATGGCAGAGGAGGTGTGGTAAAGCGGTTTGGACTGCAGAGCTCAGTTTGAATATGTAGAAAATGCACCTTTGAGATATTTGAATCGCTGTCAGGTGGTTGTCAGACGTAAGGGGGGAAACAGAAAAGACAACAATCGAAACCTGTTTACTGGCTGTTCCCTCCCATGCTGAAGCAGCTGTAGGTCTGGTCATTGAGGACTGATTCTTTACTTGTGAAACTGACATGGCAGCAAGTAAACAGCTTTAAAACATTTATTGTGATATGAGAGAGTGTGTCAAACCATTAATCTAGGTTTTAAATGTGTTTGTGGGTGAGGATACAGCCATAACCAGTAGTCACACACATTATTTCTTGACTTTTTTACCCTCAGGTATGTAAAGATAAATTCTTCTCCGTAAAGAGTAAACCATTCTCGTTATTCTGTTTGTTTTCTGACCTGTGTCTTTAAAGATAAAGTTTACACTCGTGGACATAGAGGGACATGCAGGTGAATGACAGGAGCCTCTATGACATCTCATGGGGTTCATTTGTCTTATTGGCTTGTTTGGCCATAATGGGCTTTATATGATGACTCCTCACCCCTGTCGGATTCCACGATGATCCAAACAAACACACACCGTCATCAACACTGGCTCACACTCACACACACGGCAGCGATCAATGGTCATAAATTTGATCCTTGACAAGCCTGACACATGCACCCAAGAGGCCCTCGGTCACTATGTTTCTCTTTGACCACTGCTTCTGCAACACACACTCGTACACTTCCGCACACAATCACTTTCTTCCCCTGTCTCACTCCTTCCTTCCCCTGACACACTTGTCAAGGACCTCGTTGACCCCTGACCCCGCCTCACTTGGCGCCATTATTGATTTTTTCCTCCGACCCTCTCAATCTGGGATGAAGAGGGCCGAGAACGGGGGGGAATTAGTCGCCGTAGTCAGGTATCACGGAGGGGATGCAGGGGATGAAGGGGAGCGATCAATGCGTTGCTGATGGCTGAGCTTGCAGCTGCAGAAACAACAGTCAGCCATGAAGAAAATCAAAAGGGCTCGAGGCAGGACGGGTGAGCGGCACTGATGGGGGAGAGAGAGAGTTGGGGGGGGGGGGGGTTAGGAGAGGGGAGTCTTACTCATTACTGTGTTATCTTCCAGATTAAATATTTATTGATGTTTTACTAAATGTTCAACACGGAAGAAATGAGAATAATGTGATAGTGAGAATTAATAGCAACAATAATGATCACATCCAGCTGGAGGCTGTGATATTTTTCATTGGCGAGCATATTGCAGAATTACCTTTTTTTTTTCACAATTAAAAGCACAACTTTTGACAACTTCAACACGATTTGTCAGGTTTGACAGTGAATTTTTGTGGGGTAGAGGTTAAGTTTGTGATCCCAGTCATAGCCATCATTAACGCCTCTAAACAAACTGGCTGGCCTCAGCGCTCTGCGTTCAACCATGAAGACGTACCAGGTGCGGCAAGAGCACTTAGATTTTCGAAGTCATCTGACTTCAGAGCAGAAGTAAAGATAACAGAAAAGCACTAATAGTAATATTAAGTCAAGTACAGATACTGAAGTAAACTTACTTCATCATTGTCTACCCCAGTTGTTGTTGTCTTACCATGACATCAAGGTGAAAAGGAAAACCATCCAGTCTTGGCTTTACACAAGTCTCAATCACACCCGTTAAAAACAGAGAAAGTGTGTTTTATCCTCCTCCATCTTTATTGTGCTTCACTCTCTCGTGTACAAATGTCTCCTTGTGTCACCTCAACATCAAACTTCTTCTCAGTTACAATTAACTGCAGTTCTCCGCTCCAGTTGTGCCTGAGGATATTTCCCCGTGTATTTCGTTCCCATTTTAAAGACTGTGCTGTGCGTTGTGTATCTTTGTGTCGAGCAGATAAAGTCTGATTCCCAACCAGAGGACACAATCTCTACCTTTATCTGCGCTTGTTTTGCCACCTTTGCGGATACGTCTCATAGATGTTTGTTTGATATGTGTATGTGTGCGTGCCTGTGTGTGTGTGTCAGAGCTCTCTTTCCTTCGGCGGTATGCAAAAGCTTTTTAAGAAACCGTGGGTCCTTCCCTAACGCGGCTTGCAATAATCCAGTCTCGCTCCACCACAGCCACCTCCTCGTGGATCAGGTTAGAGATTTCACAGTAGTGTTTGAGGTGACACACTTAGACATAATCTTTTTTTTCTTATTTAATTTCCCGCCATCCTCTCAGCTGATTCTCCCCCTGTCATTTTAGAGGCACTTTAGACGCAGCTGAGAGACTGATTTGGCTTCCATAATCTCGTCTCGCACCCCCACCCCCTACCCCCACCCCCACCCCCCTCCCCTCCTGCCACATCCTCTACTTGGAGAAACCTCGAAATATCATAAGGAGATTATTTCATTCGTAATTGATTGAGTGGCTCCTCACCACCGACCAAGATACTTCAAAGTGTCTGAATTAAGACTTGGGGTGGGGTGACTGAGGCAGGGAGGGGGTGCGAGGAGGCAACGTGGCTCCATGAGGCTACTGCCGGGGTCGAGCAGCTGAGCCTCTTTGGTTGGCAAATAAGAGCTGAGTCTGATCCTGTGATGGCAGCAAATTGGCTAAAGGAAAAGACATATCGGCCAGGGGAACATTTAGATGAGGCCTCTCAGACGACTGGTTTTCAGCCGAGCAGCTCGTCCACTCGGGCAGATACTTATGAGGAGGGAGTTTGTAAACTTCAGAAACCTTCGGCTATTTCCAGACGCGCAACTTTTGATGCAGTTTTTAGTCTTTCAGCACAAATTCACTGAATGTGTTGCAGAGGCAAAGTTCAACATTTCCAGAGTTAGTGGTGTTAGATGAAGAGATCGGTGGCGCTCTGACGTGCCTTCTCCCGCCAGTCCTCTAAATGTGAGAGTGAACCCATGTGAGAAAACAGAGAAATCACAGCCCATCAACCAGCGATGGTGTCTTCTATTTATATGGAATCCCTTTTTCACCTGGAGGTATTTCTTTAAAGTGTCATCACATGCACTCCACTCTGCAGGTTGCCCATCTAACCCCTACTTTTCAGTCATTACACTAAGGTAAGCTATTATTGATTGACTCCAATTCTCAGAGTGGTTTTGTCCTCTTCAAATTCTCAACCAATAAGTTCCTGCATAAAGAAGATGAGATATTTCTGACCCTCCCCCCCCCCCCCCCCCCCCCCCCGTTGTCTGTAAGGACAATCCAAAAGTATCAAGTTAAGCGTTATCCCGCCTCTGCCTATCAGGAGGACACACAGATCCCACAAGATCCCGCATGAGTCTGAGGCAAAGTCTCTAGACCCTGCAGACTGGATGAGAGGGACAGTTCGTCCAGGTTCCATTTCATATAATTTCTCATCAAATCACCTATCATTGGCTAATAGTATCCCCCCCCCCCTTTTCTCTGCATACCTCTCTTTCTGTCTCCTTCTGCACCGTCCTCTCTTCTCTTCTACTCATCCCTTTGTCCCTCCATCCCCCTATTTCTCCCTATCAGTCTTGACCCAATGCTGATCTTAATCCTCTTACCTCATGCCTCTATTACCTCCTTCAGCCAATTTTGCATATACAGCCAGGAAAGAGGGGCTCCTCTTTCTCAAACTCCCAAAGCTCAGTCCTCCAATCCCCCCAAATATAGAACCCCTCCAAAAACTGCTCCATATATCTCTTATTGTACATCATTTCCCTTTCAATCAAATGTGGATGTTTCTAAATCGAAGGGGCACATTTTATGGGGGGAAAAATTAGGCTTTTAGATGGACGGGATAAATTATTCGTACTCCCTTTCTTCTCCCCGGCTCTCATCCAAATTGAAAATGGCGTGAATCACTTCCCAGGCGGGTGTGGCCGAGTTGTGGGATTATCTCCTGTTTTGTGTTGTTTTTAATCCCTAAATGCCACTTCAGGCCCAAGCACTGCTGCTGGGGAAATACAAACGCAAGGCTACACTGCTCATTTGCTGCATAGTCATTTACCACATTATTGCTGATCACACCAGTGAACCAGAAGTCATCCGTCAGGCGCTTTATTTGTCTGAAACATGCTTTTTCACGCTCTGTAATTCATCACCCTCTCTAACACAGACGTTTATGATCTCTTCTCTTTCTCCCCTTTCTTTCCTTTTCTAATTTACTACTTCTCTCTCTCAAGGGAGAGATTAACCCCTAATCCCCTGATGTCCCATGGTTAATTGATATGATTTAACCATTACAAGGCCCTGGGTGGTTCCACACTGCCTCCTCGTGAGAGCGCCTTCCCTCCGCAGAGGACTGCGACCCTCCCCACGCCTCCCCTATCAAGCTACCTCTCCTCCCTCATCTCTGCTGCCCCCCCCCCCCCCCCTCCCCACGCCCCCCCTATCAAGCTCCCCCTCCTCCCTCCTCTCTGGCTGCCCCCCCCCCCCGGCCCCCGCCCCCCTGCATCTCTTTCGTCTTCCGTCTTGTGTCTTGCTGTACCTCCTCTTTCCTTCCTCTTTCCTCTGTGCTCCCCAGACACTCCTCTCTCCTGCTCCCCAGGGTCACCGTTCAGCAGCAGGCAGTGAAGCTCACTGGGAGTTCACCTGCACCATGAGACCAAAAGTTCAGCTGAAAGAGTCAATAGAGCCCAAATCACCATGGGATCATTTTTGCGCAGTTAAAAAAAAAAACAAAACATTTTCCCTAATCCCATTCGCACATTCTCTGGCCACCAGCGTGACTCACCAAAATCATTACATCAGAAAAATAATCCATTGTATGTATGTTTTAGACATACACATAGACGCAGTCATAGTTTGATTTGCGTGAGCAAATCAGTGCCTTTCAGATGCCGTCCATTCATATCAGCATATCATGAACCTTCAGGGGTTTGTGGGCATAAGGTTAAAAAGTGAAGCTGCTGCGTATCTCTGAGTGGATTTGAAACATAAATCGCTAAATCCATAGGATTTTTGAGCATTTCCCACAACAAATCCTGTGATTAGTCTGCGTCTGTGTTGCTCATAATCTTGTTTGTGCACTAGGATGCCATGGAAATCCCACAATGGAGACAGTGGAAGGGTCTTAATGATCATTGTATATAACACTAGTGCCCAGTTTTTATTATATCCCGTTTTTTCCATCGTCAAATGTTCTTCCTCTACAGATGAAGTGTCAGTCACAGTGAACTGGATCCAGGAGTTAGCCAGCGTGTTGCTGACGGGTTTTCCGTTCTTGAATTGTGTATTTGAGTGTTTTCATGTGTGTATTCCTCTGTGGCCTAGCAGAGATTTTATTTGACACTCTTGCATTCCTCATATACATCTTTGTGCCCCTAAACCTGTGCAGAGTGTGTTGACTCTATTATCAGTCCAGTGATGAAATGTTACACCCCGACTACAAATACGTAACATGGACTTCCTCTCACCACCGCTTTCTTTTCCTCCTTTTTTTCTTCTCTCTCATCTCTTCTTCCCAACTGACCTCCCCCCTCCTTCTTTCCCTCTAACATGGACTTCCTCTCACCACCGCTTTCTTTTCCTCCTTTTTTTCTTCTCTCTCATCTCTTCTTCCCAACTGACCTCCCCCCTCCTTCTTTCCCTCATTATATGTACGTAAAATATGATGCCCCCCCCCCACACACACACACCTCTATCTGTACCTGCAATGAGTGTGTCGGTGAAATCACTCTCATATTTCTCAGGCTGATGGAACATTCTGCCCTGGCCTGAAAACATAATAAATAGAGGGCCGCACTGTCTGCTCTCGGCTTTAGCATGTAGTCGTAATGTGATCATTCTCCAACCCACAACCTCCTCATGTGCTTTCATCATGGGCTCAGATCAAAAGTGCCTCAGTTAGAAACACAGCGATGTAAACACAATTTGCACAGAAAAACACATTTCGCTCCTTCATGCTGTTTATTTAATAAGCTCTTCAACCTGACTACTTTTTTGTACCTGTTAAATCATGCAGACTGTGCAGATGTGAGGATCTAAAACAGAAAAAAACAAGATAACGAAGCACTTCTTGTGTTTTGTAGTGTGTTGTGTCAGCTGGGGATTTGGCTGCTCTCCTGGGTGAGCTCTGCGTAGGTGCTGAGGGAACGTGTCATCGGAGGAGCTGAGGTGGTTGTGTTTTGGAGTGTTAATGGGAGAGAGCTAAGAGGGTATTAGTGTGTGTCATTGTGTGTCGGTGCGTGTAGGTGTCCCGCGGTATGTGTGTGCCGTGCCCCGCCGTTTACCTTTCGGCTCACCTAAACCTCCGCGTCCACTTGTCTTTCTTCTCCTCCCACTCATCCTCCTGCCCTGCTCCCTGTAAGTCACTGAGGTATTTCCACAGCAGTGTGTCAGAGTTAATATTTACTCTGATCTCATGGTTGGACGGAGGAGCGCCTCCTCATCACCCAGCGTACACCTCCTCATAACTCCCTGGCCGTGTTGACAGCCCTCAGAGCCAAAAGTATGAAAATAGAACTGGCTAAAATAAAATGCCTGTATATGGATGTGATTGAAATTAAATTTAAAATGCTTCATCAATGTTGGCAATATTCATTAAAATCATGTGTCAAAACTTTAGGGACTTTTAGATTGACTTAAATCAAATTTTTAAAAAATGTAAATGCCCATGATTTACGATAGAAATAATCTGCCACAAACAAAATATGTGCTCTGAAAACCATGCAATGCTGTATTGAGCTGCAAGGGTTAAATATTCCCGTAATTTCTCCATGTGCCCCTGTGCAGGAGTGCGTGTGATGTTAAAGTGTTTATCTTTTCAAAGCGGCGTCTCCATGGTGCTGAGCTGTCTCGGCCAAACCCCTGGGTCACGGGGTCGTGAACCCTGAGTAAACTTCAATCTGCCGCCTCCCAGCAGGATTGAGGGGCCGGGTCAATCTGTGCAGCAGCTCGGCCGCAGATCAGTGACGGTGCCGCTCCGAAAAATAACAGAAACCTTGTGGTTGTTAAAACTGTGAGGGTTCAAGTCTGACACCGTCACTAAGGTTCTGACTCGTGTTCTTGTTTGTGTCGTGATTCACTGTTTTCTCCGCTGTTATGAGAAACTACTTTTAATTGGCCCCTGGCAACAATTTGACAGTCGATAGAGCAACAACCCTCATTAAACACCTATTTTGCCTCCATTTGGCACCAAGAGAAACAGAAAAAAAACAATCAGCAGAGTGTCTGACTGTTGATTGAAAACAATGATGATTTAGTTAAACTGAAAATCCAATGCCTCCCTCCTTCAGCCCTGTGATCAGCAAGGAAAAACACCTTATCCAGTCGATCCTACAGAAATAAAAAAAAAGAAAAGAAAGCTGGTTTCTTTTCTTTATCCTCAAAGCAGGATAACAGCCCGCGTTAGGGGAATATCCACGCCTGCCAATTGCAGTAATGGCCCCTAATTCCAAATTAATTCAGTCTAAATGAACTGTCAGAGGGAGATTGATTTGTTGGAGCTGCTGTCTTGATGAGTGCTGTCGTGGGAGGGGGTGATTAGGCGCTGAGGCCTGCGTCGCTCTCCCACAGCCTCAGGCGGAGGGGCTGGATTTTTTTTTTTTAGCACACCCGGTCATGGTGGCAAAAGCAGCTGTTTCTGGGATGACAGGTAAAGGGACGCGTGGCCACTCGGGGATGAGGTGCACTTGATAAGTGGAAGTGGGGAGCAAGTGATTTGGGGCGGAATTTCTCCGAAGGTTCCTCAATGGTGGGGTGTAAAAAGAGCGTTTCCCCAGGAAGCTCTGAATTACCCGAAAAAAGACCACCCCGTTTTCAATTACATCCACAGCCGTGTGCATTTCTTTGTGTTTCTTCTATAAATTGAATTCCAGCCTCCTCCACACCCAAAAGTTTCCTCTGCACACAGTTCCAGGCTGTTTCTATGAAGACAACCTTATTAATAGGCTCTCTTCAAAGTTAATTAGCTGTGGAAACGAGGCCAGGGGCACTGGCATTTCTGCCCCAGAGGACTTTGCTATCCCCGCTGATTCCTGGGCTAGGCTAATTATTTCCCAATAACCTTACTTACTGGCCATGCACCCTCCTCTGGGCCTGAGCCTAACAAGCGTCACCCTGCGAGTCGAGCGGCTGTTCTGCTCGGAAGTTTTTAACCGCCCGCCTTTTTCCCCCTGCACGCCCGCCACCCCCGGAGATGATTTCCTCCTCTTCCTCTCCTCCTGAGTGGGAGCGAGTTCTGAAGCTCTCTCCGAGCCCCAAACATGCAGAGGCGAGAGCGAGGTGGCTTTCCAGTTTAGGCGCTACTGTTTGATGTCGAAAATTAAATTCCTTCAAATTCGCCATTAACGCTATTACTTAAAGTATTGGACACACTCCCAAGTATCCCAATGGCATTATGTCTGCTGTCATTAATTTCACCCCCTCCTGTAGCAAAATATCAATATCAAAAAAACCTAAATAGTTAACCTTATTACTTATTACTCCTGCTATTTATTTATACTGTTTATTTACTTTCTCATTTATTTATTTATTTGCTCTCCCACAGCCAAAGCAGAGTCGTCTGCTCTCATATCGCACATATGAATAAATATGGAACACATACATATTCCGAGGGCTGAAAAGCTGTTTATCATGCAAAGAGGGAACATCAGAGGCTAAGAGGGGAGGTGGCTAAAATAGGCTGAGCTATTAGAATAGATAGAATATATTAGAATATTGGAAAAATCAAACGTGAACTTATGATCCGTTGACATACTTGGAGATGAAAGGGCAGAGAAATGAACTCTTCAAAGACCGACATTTAAGATAACACTTTATAACCATATGGAATAGCATTTCCCAGATAATTACTGAAATGTTGCGCGGGACCGTTTAGCGCAGGCGTGAATAAAAGCGGCCTGTAATCTATAGGATATTTTTCTGACCCCGTCCGCTGCGTTCGCCGGGTTAATTACTGCCTGTGTTTGTTTCTACAGGAGTGTTTTTCTCACTCGACCGTACTGTATTAATCCCTTTAAAGCTGTCCCGTTTCAATCCTCTCTAAGCACGTCGCCCCAGGCCGCTGCTCACAAGCACCACTGTACGTACGCTAACAGGCTGCACACGCTAATGGTCAGAGAAACATGTTTTTCTTCTTCGCTGACACCGATCATAACAGATTAAGTCAGAGGTTTCTTCCTCATAAACACAGGATGCATGACACGTATCTTTGGTAAGTTGGTTGTTTGTTGCGCACTTGTCATGCATCCAGCTTTAAGTGTCGTTAATTCCTCAACAACACCATGAGAAAGATGTTTTTTGCCTCCGACATGAAATGTTACTTTGCTGGTCTTGTAATCTTTTGTTTTTTTTTTTTAATCAGAGCAACTTCTAGGTTTGGATCACACACCAGACAAAAACACGTTTATGTCACGTTCAGCTACATCAGTAATAGAAAAGATATTTTAATGAGGATTGCAGAGGATAAAACTGTCTATGCTGTTCTTTATTGGTGCTGTATCGGTGCATTTGCCTTGATTCAACACATATGTGCACTTTATGTACTCTGTTTTAAAACAAATAATAACCCTTAACTTGAAATAACACCTTCCAATGTGGCCTTATGAGTGAAGGCTGCGTGATTTTTTTATTTTATGGTTCTGTTCTTAAAAATCTTTAAAACAAGATCTAATTCATGAAATTCACGCAGATGTTCTGATGAGAAATAAATTAATTCTAAATTTGATTTGACTGTGCATGATGTTGAGAAGGCACCAGACTACCTACTGACAAATTTACTCATGACTCATGGCGGTTCTGAAGTCTTAGAAAGACAGAAGAATTAAAAACAAAATCTTTCCAGATATGGTCGGGATCAAACACTTGATTTTTTACAAATTAAAACCAAAAAAGTCAACATATCAGAATTAAATAAATACAACACATGAATTCTTCCTTCTGCCAGTCTATAATCTATTTCCACCAAAAGTTTCCCTTTGTCCTCCCATAGTCCACCTGGGGCCATAATAGAACCTGGGCGTCTCATTTCCCTGATGGACCTCCTCTCTGCCTGACACCGCTGCCCACACTCTCGTTAACAACTTTACCCCTCATGTTGCCTCCGGCCACGCACCGGATGGATAGACGGCCCCCGACGTCTCCTTGTCTAACTCTCACTCCGTCTCTCTCCACATCATCCCTCTCCCTCCACCTGCTACACTAACACAGCCACCCTCCTCTTCCGCTACCTATTCTGAAAAATCTCTCCACACCACCATTGCTCTGTGCGCCCATTTTTGCTCATTTGTTCCAGAACTCAGGGCAATTCCCCTCTAAGCCCGTTCTTTGATCAATACAGAGTGGGGCTTTCTGACTGCATACATCCTACACCATGGCAGCTTAGCCTATCAATACTATTTAAATTCTCCTTATGGCCCCAAACAAGCTGCTGCATTATTAAGCATGTGTACAGTCAATTGCACATTATCTACACAACATTAACAGGTAAATGTGGTTCATGTGGAATCAGTCTAACAGTGGTCGCTGAGGGATGTGGCGACAACACTCTTTGTCACTGCGAACAGTCAGTGGAGCAGGTTTAGTCTCTGAATCCAACATGTAGATCCCATTATCTGTCTCTAACTTAGGACACTTTCTAAATTCAGGATGATACAGGAGGATGCTGCTGGTTTTTAGTAGAATAAGAGAAAACATGGTCTGTAGCTATTCGAGTGAAAAGAAAAGTGAAATTGTGCAGGTGTGACACGTTTATTTATTCAGGTTCTTCTGCTGCCCTCCACAAAATGGAATTTCCTTCAATCCAATGCGGCAACCATAAGTGTAATGTGCTCTCTAGATGCGGGAAAGAATGGGCAACAATAAAAAGCCTGGTCTCATTTAGTGTGGAAATGTTTTCCCATCTCCCGAGTTGAAAGGGAAAATATTCATTAAGGAATAAATCAAATGAGCCGTGACTGCAGCAAGGTTAGGTTGCGTTGGAAATTCAATTTGTATTCATAAACAGCCACAAGCAGAGGTGATAATTCAGAGGAGTTGGGTTACTGAAGCTGTTTGCTGTTTGTTATTTAAGACACCCACATTGTGGCAATAATGAAGTCTGTTGGATCTATTAGTGACGATCATTTTTTTGTTTTGCATTGTTTAAAGTCTAAACTCAATCACGCTAAACAAGCAGCAGAGCTAATGTCCTTTCATTAATGTGATGAAAGTCGTCTTCGGCTCTGAAATGATTCTTCATTAAAGACATAAACTGCCCAGAGGTGGAGACTTCATGATTAAAATGAGTCTCAAACTGCGTTGAATTAAAGTCTTTCACACGTGAAGTAAATAAGCTAAAAGGAATAACTACTCTCAGGAAACACTGTTGAAACTAGTGAACTTTTACTTTGGAGGAAAATGAAGATAAGGGGGCCGTCTCTTGAGAACAGAAAAAACATGGGCAATTCAAAAAGACACACAGAGCTATAAGGGATAAACAAACACTTCCAAAATAAGGTTTGCACGATCCAGAACTGGTCAAACCAAACTCAAGTCATTGTCAATTGATGCATTTCTGCATAAATAAACAAGAGGCACATTAAAGCTTAATTTGAGTTTTTGCCCTGTGGCTTTAATTATAGTTCTTTTCTTTTCTTATTGGCTGGGTTAGGACAGCTGTGGCGGAGAGAAACCACGTGAGTGCGTGCACGGGTGAATTTGTGCACACAACTACTACACAACACCTAAGCCACTTTGCATATAGTTAGAAAGCACATTAAACCAAAGGCCAGGGTCTGGTTGGTCCATGGCTCATTTGTTACCTTTTAACCGCTCTTCTTCCTTCATCCTCAATAAACAGCTTTTTCTTTTCTCAGAAAGTGTCAGCTTGGAGAAAAAAAAAAAAAAGGAACAACAAACATATTTAGAGCGGAGAGAAAGGAGAGGAGATGAGAGATGGAAAGAGGATGAAGTTCTCCTCTGAGCTAGAGAGGCCGCCAAAATCCATTACCTAAGTGTTCTTTATCTTTTCCATATGCTTTTGTTGTCTAATCTATCTCCGCAAATCCTGGATTCAGAAAACAAACAAATGGATCAGTCCTATCGCTCGCTGCAACCAAAGGCGCCGCTGCCCTGAGGATGGGAGCTGAAATGCAGGGATGGGTAGATGGATGGATGGATGGATGGATGGATGGATGGATGTATGGAGGGAGGGGGGATAAAAAAAACATATAGACATCCAGAGGAATTTGGGGACAGGAGACAAAGTTGCTAACTCTACTCTCTGCTCTGTCGGATCCTTCACTATGGCCCTCGCATCGCTGATCCTCTCAGCTTTTACTCCCCCCTCCACACCTCGCCCGTTCCCCGTCCCTGTTCTCTTCTTTAAAGGAGGATTGGAGTTTATTCCAGACAATCCACCCCAGTTCAGGAAGTGGAACGAGAGGGACTCAGGGAAATGCGGGATCATGGACGGACTTCCGAGGAGGAAAATCGTATCACAATAGCGCTGGGAGTCTTATCAGATTTAAGTGAAGGGGTTTGGGGTTTATAAAGCCAAGAGCTTGGGCTCAGTGGTAAACTTTTGATTGGGTATGGGGTGGGGTGGTGTGCAGTGGGGGCGGGGGATGCACTGATTATTGAAATGGGTTGGGCCTTAAGGAGGAGAGTGTTTTAGGCCTTTAAGTGTCTCAACTGGACGGAAAGCACAGAGGCGCATCATGCGTCACAGATTAGCTCATAACTAACAGTCAGACAAGATGCAGACTGTGCTCTGCTAGATGCACTCCCAGTATAAACCACTGGTGGAGGCATGTTGCTATGGAAGACTTAACCTTAACTTGAACGACTTAACGACCTCAGACAGAAACAGAAAAAGACACGTTTCTGTCTCAAGGAAAACCAGACATCTGAAATTATTGGAACTTCTAAAACTCCCCAATGAACAAATTGGATATTGTTGGTTTAGTGAAAAGTGAAGCCAAAGTACCATGATCACCCCCTGGTGGCTGGAAGTGGAGGTCACAGATCCTGACTCCTCAGTGAACAAAACGAAAAAGTCAACCTACACATTAAATCTATTTTTTTTTCTTTCACACTGATAAAAACTGAGACGTCATGACTGCGAGTGATGAGTCTGACCTGTGATTGGTCGCGTGTGTGTCAACACTGCAGCTCCATCTCCTGCTGACTACTGCACACCGTGACATCAGAAAACCCCTGAAGATGACGATCTCTCTGTGTTTAACATCAGTTAACTGCAGACAAATGACTTGCTGATACACAGCCTTACACTTCCTTCATTCCTCAGCCCTCCTGCAGCCCCCGTGACGCTGTGGGCTAAACTAGCTAGCAATCAGTCCCAGTCATTAAGCCCAGTAGCAGCAGCATGCTGTGTGAACAAACATCCCTAATCACAGCCTCTTAAAGGCTCCTAATGAGTCTCTGCTAATTAGGCCTCTCTCTCCGAGTCAATCTTTTCTCTCTCTGCCCCACTCTGTTAGCAGAGCCTCATTTGTCTGCTATAGATTAGTGGACGCCAGGCTATGTGTGTGTGTGCGTGTGTGTGTGTGTGTGTGTGTTTGGCCAAATCAGACTATTGAAAATCATCAGTAGTTAAAGTGAGGCTTTAGGATGGAGAGTCATCAATGATTAAAGGTTTGCTTTGGTCATTTTTTAAAGTTCCTTATCCTCAGAAGAAACGTCTCACTTCATAGCACATCAAATATATTTCCGGTAACTTCTGCTGGCATCACTGAAGAATATCCAAAGTAAGCCATGATGGCTAAGAGGAAGAAGTACACTTGTACACTTGTACACATATTTGTTTTAGTCATGAAGCTGCATCCAGACATGCACTCAGGATCTTTGGTAGTGTTCCAGTTCAAAATATTCAGTCTGTGCAGCCAACATTTCCTAAATCAATCTTAAGAAAAGTCTTCTCCTATTTTAAAAGGTGTGATACCTGAATCAGTTTGAGACTTATGTGATTCATCAGGACACTTTCTTAACTAGGTCATCAGCACAGCTTTCTCCACAGCAAAGGCTTAATGGCAGAAGCAGAGCCCAGAATCCAAAAACACCCAGATTCATATTGAGACCGAACAATTCAAATCCTTGCCAGGAGACACTGGAACAGAGACCTCATCATCTGCCAGCCTGTGAACCGTGTGTGTGTGTGAGCTGTAGATCTCAGAGGATGAGTTTAGAGATGAGGATGATTTGCCGTTGGCTGTCACTGACCACACATCTATTTTTTCCTTCTTTGTTTGAAATGTGTCTTTACTCGACGCGAACTGGGCCGAAAATGGCTGTGAGCTGTTCAGACCATGAAGTTGGTCACTGACTCAAAAAAAAAAAAAAAAAAAAAAACCTTTTCCAAGCACTTGTCCTCATTTACCAAAAAAAGACGGTTTTGTGAATGAAATCCGTCCCAGTGCAGGAACTCTGACAGAGGCAGGCATGAGACTGTGGTTTCTGCAGATGTGGTGCTGCTCTGTGAAGGACTCACCACCTCGAATTGTCGTCACATTAAAAAGTGTGCAGTACAAGACCTGACCTGTGAAATATCCTGGGCCCAATGAAAACTCCAGCACAAGCTGGGTCGCGGCACCGAGCCATGACGGATCACAGATCAGGTGGAGCGACAGTAGAATTTGTCACCTTTCGCAGCAGCAGATCAATGATAATTACCCGGCTGACACGAGTACAGTTATAACTTTACAGGATCAAGAACGGGGGAGAGGGAGATGAAGAAGGAAGGGATGAAGGGCTCTGGGCCACACTCAGCTCTGAGCTGATCAATACTGTGTGAGATATGGCTGCGACCAGCCTCCAGGCCCCGGCCTCTCAGCAGCTCAGCCAGCCACCACTGCCCTCCTTCACAGGGCAGCGCGTGTGTCATTCCATTCCATTTCATGGTTTGGGTTAAGTTATGCGTCAGATTTGATCTAAATTAACTAAAATGTTGAGGACGAAAACAAAACCATGAAGAGTTTACTCTCTCTGTGCTACCTAGGAAGAAGTTTCACTCTACACTTAGTGCCAGTCTTTTTAAGAACATTTGATGATGGAAAACAGCGAAGACATTCACCTCCTTGCGTGGGTGTGATCTTACTGAACTGTGGCTGGTTTCTGCAGAGCTGCACGGAGCATCCCGACATCTCCAGCCCACTTACCTGCTGGTGATCGCTCGCAGACGAGTTCATCATCGCGGAGACGCGTCTGGATCGTGTCACGTCGTAACAAATTAGGCGGACAGGGCAACAGGGCAGCAGATTGCGACATTCATCACGGGAGAAATAGATCATGTCACCGTTGTCTGCTGTGCGGAGGCCTGCGTGCTGCTCCTGTGGGCCTACAGACAGCGGCCGAGGTGCTACATCAAACACAACTGTAGGAAATGAGGCCTTCATGACAACTAATAGGTTTTATTGAGTGGATGATGAGTGTGTATCGGGAAGTTTTGCTTTTTGCTCTGGACAGCTGATGAATGAGTGATCCCCAAGGTTTGTTAGTGTTAGTCCACCCTGTGCCTTTGTGTTGGAATGTTCTTTATTGGAATCTGTCCCTCCTGGCTCCTCTAGCCGCGTTCTCACACTCACACTGTGTGAGCACTTAGGCAAAGCAGGAGCAGCCATCAGCATCTCAAATCAGTCCATTACGAGCCGAGTGTGATTGCGCGTCTCAGTGTCCTTATATCCTTTTGTAAAACACGACTGATGAATTCCCTTTTCGTAACCTCTGCAGGGTTCAGTGGCCACGTACGGTGACTGCGAGAGAGGAAGAGACAGGGAGAGGAAGAGCGACAGGCAATCATTTCTGTGTGCGAGCGGCAGAGCGGGTAGGCGAGCAGATGAAAGCCCATTTTCCTCTGATTAAGTCCTCTGAAAATATTCCATTTGTCAGTGCCACCGCGGCTGAGACAGGCCCCGGCCCGCACAGCCAGCCGACTGTATCTGTTGACTACGCCGCCGCCGCGATTTACATCACTCACTGACAACATCATCATTTTCTCCTCTAATGTCCTCCCTCACTCCTGTCCACACACCTCCCTCCCATCCCTCTATCCCCCGTCTCTATCCTTCCACCTTCGCCACTGCTCTTTCCCTTTTTTCAACGTCGTGCTCAGCGCCTGCCGCCCCCCTAACAGCCTATTTTTGTTTGATCTGCCCTCATTGCAAGGTTGACTGCTACCAAAGAGGGGAGAGCAGAGAGGGACCTGCCTGTGTCTCTGTCATTTTCAATGTCATAAATTTCAATTTCCAATCGTTCTGCTCTTTTTGCCTTTCTTGTTTTCCCGCCCCGCCCCCCCCCCTCCTCTCACAGTGTACCCATCATGGGAATTTGTCAATTCTGTTTCTCTCTGTCTTTCCCCCTCATCTTCTCGTTCTCACCGTCTCCCTCCAAACACCTATTGGCTATTATCCTGTCTCTCGACTTCCCCCAGACTTCTGCTGCGCAGAATGCAATTTTCCCCCGGCCGCATCTGTGATGAGATCCAAATGAAAGATCGTTAATATTTGCTTCAAAAAGAAATGGAGTTGTGTCTGCTATTTTAAATATTGCCATTTTCCCTCCGCGAGCTTGCGCCCGCCATCAAGATTCTCCCTCTCACCTCCCAGCACATCAGGGGGATGTAGATGATCACTTTGTTTCTGTTACTGCTCTGTCTCTGTCTCTCTCTCTCTCTCTCCTCAGCTCTGATGAATGCATGTGTATATGTTTGTCTGTAAAGCTGTGTAAAAATCTGTCAGGCCTTCAGCAAGACATTTGCTCCCTCCTCAGAGGGTCTTTAACTCGGAGACAGTGACAGCGCTGCAGCAGCTTTTCTTTCCGGGGTCCAACACATTTAATTAAAGCACAGGTCTTGTTTTGACATCCTTACTCCAGTGAATGTTTATTATACAAAATTTATAACACTGCAGAACTGTAGTGAGGCATGTATGAACTTTACATGAAAACACATGTGAGTGAGAAACACAATGAGGATTGACTTTTCTGAGTAGCCGCTGTTGCGTGACGTCAGTTAAGCCAAACAACAACTCAGCACAGAATAAACTAATGAAACCAAGGTTTAAATGGAAAATGTGCACGAGTGAAAAAAGAAACACGGAAGTTGTGAAATGTAATTTGAAAATTAATCAACATTCATTAGCCCACGGGGCCTTTTCCTCCAAGTCTCTCTGTCTCTCTTTCTAAGGCCTAATGTTCCCTCTCTCATCGAGGCATCATGGGTAGCCCGCTCACTGCTCACCCAAGCGTTGCCCATTTGCCGGATGTCTCGCCAGCTCGCTCTCTAACCAAACTTTACCTCCTACCTGACACTCACCCCCTCCCTCCCTCTGCTCATTAGCATCACATTAGCATGTCATTTGCATGGCGCCGAGCTGATTCTGTTCAGGACTCTCACATCCATTGGTTTTTAGTTTCAGGTCTTAGTTGAGGTGAGTTTAGAGATTGCTCTTGAATGTTAGTTTTGGTGGCCTCTATTGGGAACATTTTAGATGGGTCTAAGTGGGTTTTGCTGATTTTTTCTTAACATTAATTATGTTTCATCAGCATTTAAAAACAGTGGATCATTTTGTCAGTGTGACAGAACGTGTCCTTTATCATCGCGTTTGTTTTCAAGGAAAGGGATGAAACTCTGGGTAACATATCAGCGGAAGGACAAACGTGCTGTCCTGTATGATATCGTGACAATGTCAGTAACCTCACCTCGCAATGAAGCTTGGATGGAGCCGAATTCATTTCAATCTTTTGGCTGGAGAGACGCAGTAATTAGCCAGGTGAGCGGAGCGGGGCGGGGTCGCGCTCAGGCAATTAAGAAAGTGACAGCCCATCCAGCGCATTGACAGGCCGGGACTTCACACTCACTCGCGCACACACACACACACATGCATAAATACACGTGTATGCACACAACCAACATCCATGTAATAACCAGCGTTTATGAAGTTGTCCTAATTAACATAAGGCACTGACTCCTGTGTCTGGAGATGACATCCAAAACACAATGGTCAACTTTTGCACTAATTCAAGCAAAGCGATTTTAACATATTATCGTTATAATTAATATACATTATTGATGTTATATATACTGCTTACAGTTTTCTCTTGGATCGAACCAAATGTGCTGAATGCATTTCAGGATATATTTTCTGTGGCACATAACCCTCACCTGTAGATCAGACCAGTAATGTAATGCAATATTTGTGTTCTGTTACACACACACACACACACATCACCCAAGACTCAAGTCAGAAGCACAGTTTGTATGTGATGTTTTCCAGTTCAGCGTTAATGTGTTTGTTGCATTAAGCAGGAGAACGGTGCCTTCTCCTTTTGTCTCAATTCTCCTCATTCCCCAGCATCAAACTATCATAGCGTGTGTGTGTGTGTGTGTGTGTGTGTGTGTGTGCAGGTTGGGATATGGCGTCAGGCAGTTATAAATGGCCATCATTTCCCAAACCACTCTGTTCTCCATTGTGGAGCGCATGTCGCCGCGGGGAAGGGAGGTGATGTGTGTGTGTGTGTAGGAGGATGTAAGGGTGTGTGAGGGGGTAATCGAGGAAGTGAAGGGGCCGATAGTCCCAGAGGAGAGCTGTGACAGTGGCGAGTAGCAGAGACACACCTCTGGGTAAACTGGAGAGCTGGGCGGAGAGCAGTAGATTGAGCAGAAGGAGAGAAGTGTCTAAAGATAATTTGGCCAAACTGCATTCTCAGGTCAAGACGGCTAATTTTTCAGGGTTAGAATTCTTTTAGAGAAATCTGCATCTTTTCAATTAAACATGCTGATCGTAACGTACATAGCTAAAGTGTTTTGGTCCAGATTTGGCCCAAATACCATGAGGAGTGATATCACTTGGATAGTCCACTCCTGTTCACCTAGTCTGGGTCATAAATTAGCCACTGTTAGACCTGCGTGTCGACCAATAGTGCCAAAGGTGGCCTGCATTTGTTTTGTGCTCTTTGGGCCACATCATCTACATTCACATCCAGATTACACCACCTTTGTTTCAGGTGATTTGAGCCACATTTCCTGTTTTAAAAGTGGACGACTTTTTCCTCAAATCCCTCCAGTTTGTCTGGTCCACATGAGGTGCTGCATCAGTACCTCGAGCGGCCCACACATATGCATTTCTATGATAAGTGTTTTTTATTTTCTTTTATAAAGAGCACATTCCTATGATGTCTGTGTCATTGCGTTGTGCTCTACACTTTCTAAAGTTGCGTCGATGGTTCATTTCAAGTGTTACGCTCTCTGAGGCCACTCATGGTTCCAGCTAAACCTCGGGGATATAATTGTCTTTTGTTTTATTCTTATATCCCTCTTTTCCATCTCACGAGGAACTTTCTCCCAGCTTTAACTCTTATTCTAACTCTTCTGCACTTGGTCTTATAACTTAAGAACCTTTTGTTAATGGTATTGTGTTTGTCTTTCTGGCAGTCGTAAACTTTAGGATTTCAAACTGTTAATGACTTCTGGCTCTGCGTGCCCACGACGGGCTTCTATTATCCTCTTTTCTCTTATGGTCTTAAAGCAGTTTGGTTACACTGCACGTCCAACTATTGGGATTAAATTGGTCTATCAAGCACAACTCTGCCAAAGATAAACACTTGTGGTCAGGTTCATCCAGAGATTTGGAATTACGGCCATGAAATGAATATTTAGAATCCAGCAGTTATTGTTTTTTCTGCATAAAAATAAAAGCAGAATCACTTAAAGTTGCTTCCTCGATGCTGCAATAAGTGAGTGAAGTAAAATGTGTGTTTGCCATCTTTCCTCTTCCGTCACTAAAACCCATTCAAACACTTAACAGTCTATAGTGGACACACTCCTAAATATCATCTTTCCTCTTAGACAAGACAAACAAACACTAAAGAAAGCATCAGCTCCTTGGAGGAAGTAACAATTAAATTCCTCTGTGAGTCCTCCTCTTGTCCCACAGACAGCTCAGGATGTGACCACTATCTATCATCTGAGAAATATTGCACACCACAAACACTCCATCTTTCGCTCTCCCTTCCGAAAAATAGGTTAGAAATGAAATGGCTAAAACAGCAGGGGACAGTGTGACTGTGCGTTTACACCCGCTCCAATACATTACAAATGTCTCCCACTTACGGGCCCTTTTCATCCAGGACCTGATATGGTTTTGATATAAAGGACGAGTGAGGGGAAAAGGAGAGGGCCAGCTGCGGAGGGGAAACGCTCAGTGTTTGACAGGAGGCCTTTTTAAATCCCACACTCATCCATCATAAGTGGCACTGGTGCACTCTGAAGGCCTGATAATAGCCTTTTGCATTTTCACACCACGCTTTCCCTGCTGTATTTGATCAGAGGGAGAAAACGACAGAGGGGAAAGGATGAGGAGGGTGTGATGAGGGGACACACACACACACATGCATAGCTTCATTCATTCTCTCTGTTATTTTTTTACCCCCCCAACTCCTCATCATCCCACTCTCGCTCCTTCAAGGCTGCTTCTCTTCTCTTCCCCTCCACATTTTGGGAAAATCACTCTCTGAATTGGAAAAGGGACCCTGGGGCCACCAGCGCAGGGTCTGTGTCCGTCCGTCCCCCCCCTTCTTCTTCGGATAATTGACTCCCGTTGCCTGGTAATTCATCGCGTGCATATGCCAGCTAATTCATCAGAAGAGGAGAAGCTGCCGACCTCACAACCTTGCATGCCCCAGCACCCCGCACGGCCCTGACAACACAATCACACACACACCCACACACACACATCTCGTTCCTCCACACCTCAACCTCCCACTTGCACATATGCATACACACATATAAAACACACACACACAGCGTCTATGATGGAGTTCGGCCCTCTCCTCCTCCTCCCCCTGCCCCAGAAGAGCCAGGAGCTCGGAATGAGAGGAGGGAGCAAGCGGCAAGTTAGCGGATGAAAAAGCTGAGATGATAGATGGGGCACATTGTGGCATTATGAATGAATTATACCTTCCAAATACCTTGAGCAGTGCAGACTTGTCAGCCTGTATCTATACTAATCTGGGAGAAAATATAGCCGCTCCCACATTAAAGAGGGCCGACAAAGAATGGCCGGCAGAATTAATTGAGCAATCAGGCCATTAGAGGGAAACATCATAGCGAGTCCTGTTTCTGATGTAGCAACATTTATCACTGCTCACCACCACTCTGCCTCCATCCCTCTGCCCCGCCCCCCTCCCTCTCTTCTCTCTAATGTGGCTCAATCTTCAAACAGATTAGGATTATTGTGACAAGACAAAGGTATCTTTTGTCTTTTTCCATAGCGGTGTCAGCGGCTGCCGCATTTATCACGGTTGTCACACAGTCTTAAGGCTTTCAGCTCACACACCTTGTCCCATTTTTCTCCCAGCGGTGGGTCCATGTTAAATTTGCAAAGGAAAGTACATTATGGGGAGAATGTCCCCTGAGAAATTATAGGCCCGACTGTCAGATACACAAGTATTTGTTTGCATTTCTGCCCCCCCCACTGTTGAGTTCAGCCCTGTGTTTATCAGGTGACTCTTGACAGAATGTGTGATTTTTCATCTTCAAAGTCGCTTCTTGGAGTATTTTCTGCAAATGATGTTTGGATTGTAGGTGCTCAGCAATATTTGAGATGGTCAAGGTCAAGATACAGGAAATGAGATGAGGAACATGTAATGTGGGAACAAATAAACAGTGTTCAACATTTCAAGATATACTGTGATTTCAACTTTGTATAGTGAAATATGTCTATCTATCTATCTATCTATTTATATATCTAATACACAATGAAGCTTTTTGCAGAATTTTTCTGATCATTAGAAAAATTGTTGTCCCTGTCATTTTTATTACTTGTATTATTCCCCTCATACATCTCATTTCTAATTAGCAGCATCTATGTACTGTGACACATTGCCTCACTCTGATCAGGGACCTAGCCTTTGTTTTGACCCCCAGTCATTTCCAACCCTGAAAGTAATTCATATCAACACAAAATGAAATATTAAAGAACGTGACGCACCTCAGTAACACCTGATCCTCTGTGAACCCTCGTGGTTAAATGGCCCAGACACCAGACTCAGTTATCAACGTTTGATATCTACTCCCCTCTGCTGGACAGATGAGAGAAATGCACTGAGCTAAACCAGGCGAGAGAGGCGCTGACATGTTTAGTAAAATCTCCACATGTCCACAGCTGTGTCTGGATGTTAAAATAAAACAAAAGATACTCACATTTTCAACACATACAACTACGTCAAATACATTTTGATTTCAATATTCAGTTACATTATCACAAATATTTAAGATTTATGTGTTATCAACAACAACAACAAACTCACATGTCAAAGAAAATAGGATCACCAGTGTCCTGTCCACCTCAACAGTTCTAATCATATGAAACATGATGGAGATTCATCAGCTGCTTCTATGCTAACTTTTACTGTTATATGTTTATATATATAGTTTCAAATTCAATTCTGCAACTCCCTTTCACTGCCAATGGAAACTGTTTTTGTTTTAATCTGAGCCTGACCGTGTGTTATGTCTGACTCCAGGAGTGGGCATCGTTTCCTAACCAGAGCAGCAGAAGTTCTAGAGAATGATTCCATCAGGTGCTCCTCCTTCAGACAGCACAGCTCCCTGAAAGAAAAACAATGATGTTAAAGATGCTAAAACACACTGTAGAGCACAAGCTATGCACATCGAAGTACTAATACTCACTGTCAGTACTTTCATCTTGTTTGTTTAAAATGTTCACACGTAATATAAATGGAAGAAAATAATATTCCAATCATAAATAACAGTCATGTTCTGTTACTGGTGTGTGTTTGCTGACTCACTCAGCTGATATCGATTCCTTCTGTTCTCAGAGTTATTAGCCACTTCTGGTATTTTTTTCATTAGCTTCATGGAAGGTTATTCAAAGTGCAAACCAAATGAATTCTTCTGACTCTCTGATAAATGGTTATTTTCTTCCCTTTCACATTATGCCAGTGGCAGCCACGAGTTGTGGCTCACTGGGTCCTCATTGCAACCACCAGGGGGCAGCACAACATTCTAGATCACTTTCTTCTTTATGAACGAGGGTGACGTAAAAGTATTACTCTGAAACCGGTTCATTACTTAAGAAAGTTGTAGGCGTTTCATTTGGCATGAAAGTTTAATCAGGAGATTTTATAACGATGTAATTTACAAGTGATAAAACTACGTAAATTTTCTCATGTTTATCAGCTGTCGCTGTTTCATTTTTTCATGCACATCAAGTATCCAGCAGAAAGTGACTGATCAGGAAACCAGATGCAACAATGAGTACATTTATGCAACATGTCTGCTGCGTCATTGCATGGTCCCTTGAAAAACGAAATTCTGTGAAATACATTGCTCCTGCACAACAACTAGATTTGTTCACCAGTGCCAGGAAACTGATTCCCACCTCCTTTATTAATGTGCAGTGTCGTCGAGCACAATCTCATAACACCAGTTAAGCAGATAATTGTCCGATAGGGTATTGTCAGACTAGTCATCTTGATACAGAAACAGAGTAAATAAGAACTGCTAATACTAAAATACCTGCAGCCCAGACACTGTGCCCTCCCTATAATTACACCCCTTAAATGCAGGTTGTGTATTAATTAAGCATTAGAACTTCATTAGCTCCTTACTTTATCTGTCACTACTACTGTTTCATTATATTAGTTATTATTATTCATGTGATCTTTGCAATTGTTCATGTTCATACACACAACTATGTTGATAGAAAATTGTTCATTTTATGTTAAAGTTACATAAAACTTGACTGTCTCCCTCCATTGGATCAGATTAAATTAAAAAAAAAAATGTTTTGCTCCTGGGTGAAGGTTGTTGGTTTTAAACTCCTCCTCATGAGCAGAGAAAAACAAATGCTTATTGAACAACAAAACCTTTTCTAATCAATTATGAGTTTTACGTCCTCACTGTGCCCACGTGTCTGCACTATATCAATATATATAAAAGACTTTTGTTATATGGCTACTGGTGATATTGTTTTATTGCCCAGCCTTAATGATGGAGGAGGACATTCTGTGCAAACATCAGTGACACAGAGAGAATTGAGGCAACTCTTTGTACTCACACCTCGAGTGTTTGGTTTCACTGCTTGCTGCACAGTGAATGACCGTTGGTCTCCAGAGGGAATGAGTCCATTATTTTAGGCCTGTGACCACAGACGGAACATGACATTTGGCCCCACGCGATGGCTTTCACACGCTCCGCAGCGGACCAATCACTGCGCAACTTTTTTCCCCCCCGAGCTGCGTCCCGTTGCCAGGCAGATGTCCGGGAAGCAAAGTCCGTCCTGTTCTGCAGGGAAGGTGAGTTCTGTCCCATCTCTCATTCATGTCTTATTCAACACCCCGTCGTGACTCACGGTGTCATCACGCATTCCAAGTGTTGTTTGCATGTTTGCTTCCAGTTGTTACGCTGCAGAGAAACAGCAGCTGCAGCCACATTAGAGGAGTGTATCCACATCTCCAAAGTTAAGTTCAACCTGAATCGTGTCACGTGTGAATCATCCAGATGTGAGAGGCCAGCGCCGGGCTGCAGTTACGGTAATCCTCCCCTTGGAGACCACGCGAACCGCGCCTTCTACCGCGGGCCCGTCCAATCCCGTCGCAGGGCTCCGCCGCCCTCATTATCATAGCACCAATCAGCGGCGGTATGCAGATGAGCCACGGGGCGTCACAGTCCCCGTCTGCTTTAATGTGAACTTTCCAGGTACTTCTGTCAGTCGCAGCGCAGGGAAGAACAGCGTCAGTCCGTGTTGGAGCTACCGAGAGGCGAACAAGAAGCCGGTGACTGAGCTCTGAGCTGGAGTTTATGTACAAAATGACCTTTGAGGAGCTAAACGGGGATTATTCTCAAGAAAGGTAAATATACGGCTCGTCTGGCGGCTCATGCTTGTTCTCGTGCAGCAAACGTCACTTAGTCTCGTGCACGACGGAGGCGACACCGACGTGTTTAAAGTTTGCCGGGCTAACCCCCCCCCGCGACACCTGGCTTAGCTGCCAGGAGTGGCAGCAAACAGCGTTGCAGCGTCTTACGGGAAGATTTCCACTTTCATTCAGCTGTCAGTGCGAGTTTAACCCCGCACCGTGGATGTCCGGAGGTTGTTTGAAGCTCGGGCGCATCTGACAGCTGCGGCGGAGCTGACAGCACCGACGCCGGGTGGCGGTGGCTGTAAGCTAGCAGCCCGGCTGGCGTCGTTAGCCCCCGGTAAACGGACGCAGCAGGGAAGTGAGTTCACGGTGTTAACCTCTGCCCGTGTGCGTGTCGCAGGATGGATTCAGTGGCGAAGGCTTTGGAAGAAGTCCTCAGCACTGCTCTGCCCCAGGGCTGCATCACTGTCGGCGTGTACGAGGCTGCCAAGGCTCTCAACGTGTAAGTACTTCAAGCTAACTGCTCAGTCACAGAGCTCGTGACGCTTCTGCATCTGTGTGGTAGAAATACTTCTGCTAACAGAATACTGGCACAGTTACTCATGCACTACACGTGTAGGCTTGTAGTTAATGCATTATAGTTGTTCACTATTTGCATAGCCTCCAGAAAACTCACTTTAACCCATGCACACCATGTTTTAGTAAACGTATGTTCCCATGACGACCACAGCTCACTGGACATTTTCTTGTGTTTTGAAGCAACTGGATCCTTAAAGTACTGTGTCTGTTTCCCCACCCCCTCCCTCCTCAGAGACCCTGACAATGTGGTTCTGTGCATCCTGGCCACCGATGACGAGGACGTGAAAGATGTGGCGCTGCAGATCCACTTCACCCTCATCCAGGCTTTCTGCTGCGAGAATGACATCAACATCCTCAGAGTCAACAACACCGGGCGCCTGGCAGAGATCCTGGGCGGAGGAGCTGGTGGGAAGCAGACCGGAGGGGAACCCATGGACCTCCACTGCGTCCTGGTCACTGTGAGTGTCTTTCTCACTGCGATGCAGTTTGAGTAGCTCCAGGCCATGTTGTGATTTTGAACGTAATAAGGAGGTCTGGGCACGTGAGTGAAACTCTTAATTAAAGGGTGGGCTAGTCAGTACTTGTGTATTTCGTAAACACCTCCACAGTATGACTCATTCACTTCAGTAGGAGTAAGTACTATGGTCTAGGGACTATTTGGAAATCAGAGCTGTGCAAACAGTACAAATGCATAAAAATAACTTCTCCCCTTTTGAATCATTATTTTCAGAGCCCACACTCAACGTCGTGGAAGGACCCCGCTTTGAGCAAAGTGAACCGCTTCTGCAGGGAGAGCCGCTGCATGGACCAGTGGGTACCAATCATCAACCTGCCTGAGCGATGAACCATCAGCTGCACAAACCTGTGAAAGGACATGTACTTCACCAGCACAGGGAAAAATGGTGTGAACCCTGATGGACATCGTGCCACCCAGAGATCAAATTCCAAAGCACTGCTGATGGGGAAAGAAACATTTTGGAGGAGTTCAAAGATCCTTCTGTCTATATGGGATGTTTTTAAAAGAAGAAGAAAAAAGAGGGCCGCTGGATGGATTTCCACTTTGGGCAGGACTGTTTGAAGTTGCGTCTGTCAGCCTTCAAGGTGACGAGATTTGACAAAAAAAAGCCTGTGTGCTTTTTAATGTGAAGCTGGACACTGCAGACGGAGTTATACCATGTAATTGTTTGGTGAAGCCTCTGTTACCAGTCAGAGAAGTGAGGAGAAACTACAACATGGAGCTGTTGAGTGGACCAAGGCCTCGGCTTCTCTCTGTAGAAACAAAGCACTTGTTGAAACACTGGACCTTTTTGCAATTTCACTTATTTGATTTCAATTGTTAATGTTGATGTTGCTATTGTCATAACTTAAAAAGGGAAGGGCTACACATCCAGTGAAGACACTCTGTGTATTTGGTGTTTCCTATGCCAGCTGTTTTTTGCCAAAAGTAAAATAGTTCTTTTGTTACAATTCTAAGTTATTTCTAATGATATTTAAGTGTATTTATGTTTCATTTTTTTTTACATAAACTATTTGCAAGAATCTGATACAACATACACACATGTATTGCTGTCAATAAAAAGTATTTTTGGAACCAGACCTACTTGTGTTCTCTTGTTTATTTCCAATTCTGGAAATTTTAGCAGAGCAGAGCTGAATTCTGACCTTTAGCAGTTGTAAAAAGAGGAGTCACGTGCAGATCACAGGGGTCATGTTGGCCTCTGTGGCCTCGGTACCATCTCTGAGCTGAAGAGAACAATAATCCTCACCCTGCGTGAGCTTCTGCCTCGGTCAGCAGGAACGGCTGCATTCATCCACACAGGTTCCCTTTTCACCGATTCTCAGTGATTTGCTGGAGAGTTAAGTGTGTATTTTCAACAGCTGACTTCCTGGGGCAAAAAAAGCATGTGACAGTTGGACACATGCTACACAACCGATTATGAAATATTAACTAAATGCCACACAGTTTAATACAAAGAAAGGTCATGTTAGAACAGTGCAGTTTCAGTGTGAGTTTACACAAGCTGTTTATATGCTAGTTGTTACTAATGCCTTCTGCACTCGGGACCAGAGTCACAGTGAAGCACATGACTGGAAAAGTTTTAAATAATGAGGGCACTGGCATGCAACGCAATCTTGTGCAATGCAGTTAGAACCCCCCCTCCCCTCCCCTCCCCTCCCTCCTCTCTTCCAACTGTGTCTCACACACAGGTGATCTCTGTGGAGTGGAATGTCAGTGATGTCACCGGGTAGATGCAAGGCAGGCAATCCCCCTCGGAAAGTGCAGCGTCATGGTCACGGGAAGAGAGGGGGCAAAGGCTGATCGCGGTTTGTACAACCCAGATCAGCATGTGAGACAGACCATGTGACTTTATTTCACATTGCTCAATCCAATGATGCGTTCATTCAGCGATACAAAAGAAACGTTTACATTCATTTCTCACTTGCCCTTGTTGTCCTTTGGTTTCCAGGAAATCATCTGGAAAGTTTTCCCAGCCCAGCAGATGTTTTTTTTCACGCAGAGCTGAACCAGAAACTCAAAAACTGTTTTCCTGAAAATCAAGACAAGCAGGTATTCAAACTGGAAGGATGGAGGAGAATGAGAGTGCCATGATGTCCTATTTGCTTTCACACAGGGAGAAGTAATTCATGTGTGTAACTCCAGAGCTTAAAGGGCATACGGTAAATAAATAAACACCAATACTAATGGCATGATTGAAACCCATTCAAACCCTCCTTCATTACCTGGGTCTGCTCAGGTTTCACTGTGCACTGTGTGAAAGGTTGTCTTGTGACTGTATGACTCCATGGTGTTGTAATGTGCCATTGTTGTGATCGGAGGGAAAAGGTTATTTTAAGATTGGCGCCGGGCTGATGTAAGTGCTGGTGAAGCCACTTTGACCTTCCAGCATAGAGTCTGAGGTCTGCCGCTGATTGTAATGTAGGTCAAAGGTCACGAGCAGTAAAACTTAGGGAGGAGAATCCCCTAAAGCAGGGGCCTCAAACTCGATTTACCTGGGGGCCGCTGGAAGCAGAGTCTGGGTGAGGCTGGGCCGCCTCAGGTTTTCCACAAGAAAAGCTCTGATATAAACATTCCAATCTTATAAAGTAGCATATTTAAATTGAAGTTTCAGGGTTAGGGTTAGGGTTAGGGTTAGGGTAAAACAAAAGTTTTACAACAACTACAAACACAAAAACAAGCAAATTAATTGAAATTAGCTAAATTGAAAAATATTTTTATGTAAATAAAAAACAAAAACATGTTAAATAGATTCAAAAGTTTCTAGTTTCAAAGTAAACGTTTACTTATGGATGGTCTGTTTTCTAGTGGTCTCATACTGAGGGTTCTTCATGTTAGAAAGAGTTTAGTTCATCCTCTGCAGTATTTATACTTCTATTCCACGCTAACACTTAACAAATACACGAACAATTCCCTGGTTATTTATATTGAATATTGTTTTTGTGTTGTTATTGTGAGATGATGAAGATCGTTGAATTTTCTTTGTTTGCAGTCACTTGCCGGGGGAATGTTAATTTTAGAGAATGAGATTTAAAGCGATTTAAAGTTCAGTTTCAGGTATTTTTGGGTGTCTTAATGTTTTACTGAAACTCACAACATGTCCGTTCAGATCTAAGGTTGGCATTAGGGTTGTGTGAGAATGAGGAGACAAATTTCACCATCAACAAGAGTGGCCCGATAGCTCAGTGGTAGATCACTAGGCCTGGGGACTCCAGGTTGGCCGGTTCGAATCCCGGTTGCGGCTTGTCGGTTTGTGTCAGGATTTTTACTGCTAGATCTAAGGTTGGCGTTGGGGTTGTGTGAGAATGAGGCGACGAATTTCACCAAGAACAAAAGCATGCAAGTGGCTCAGTGGTAAAGCGCTTGGCATGTGGAGCTGAAGTTGGCCGGTTCGAATCCCGCTTGTGGATGGTTGGTTGGACAAACACCTAGAGTGAGCACACTGCGCTCACTCTAGGTGTCTTAAGTTGGGTCGGGCGTTGTGGGTATGGTGTCCTGGGTTGGTTGAGGCCCCCTAGAGGCGTTGTCTTAGAGGAGGTTGGGTCGGGCGTTGTGGGTATGGTGTCGTGGGTTGAGGCCCCCTAGTGGTAGGTGCGTGACACAAGAGGTAGGTGCGCTGGGGTGTGCCCCCTAGAGGTAGGTGCATGACACAAGAGGTAGGTGCTCTAGGGGTGTGCCCCCCCCCCTCCAGAAGCACCGAGTGGTGCTTGTGTCTTAAACCTTTTGCCTCAACCTAATATGCAAAAGGTTAATGACACAAGCACCTCGAATAGGACCCAGCACAAAGGTGGCCAGATAGCTCAGTAGGTAGAGCACTAGTACTGGGGATCCCAGGTTGGCCGGTTCGATTCCCGGTGGGGGCACGTGGGTTGGTCAGTGTCAGGATTTTTACTGTGAGATCTAAGGTTGGCGTTAGGGTTGTGTGAGGATGAGGAGATGAGTTGAACCCAGCGCAAAGGTGGCCAGATAGCTCAGTAGGTAGAGCACTATGCCTGGGGACTCCAGGTTGGCTGGTTCGAATCCTGCTTGTGGATGGTTGGTTGGACCCAACCTAAGCATGTGCTGACTCTAGGTGTTTGTCTCTTGCAAGCTATGTTTAATAAAGATTGAAACATTTGCTTCCAAGTCTTCATTAGCAGGGTGGAAACAGGCATGTACACAGCAGCAAGACTGGGATCTGTTCCTCTATAAAACGACCTCCAGCAAGAGTTTTCAGTTTTCTTTTTTCAAATAAAAATAAAATCATCACTAATTTGTGTCTCCGATTAGTTGGACCTCGAGAGAAAACTGGTAACTGTGTCAGAGCCCTCTGGGTCACATGCTGCTGTACAGTCACTCCCTTGGAATATTTGTGAATGTGTAATTCTTTTCAAAGTTCATCATGTGACCGGAGCAACAGCCCAAGAGGAGGAAGCAATGTCAGAATAACATTTCACAACCTATCATTTCATTCAGCTTTAAGGTTAAGAAATGACTTAAGGATTTGTCGTTGCAACGTGTTCGTGTCATCAACACTTTCCCGTTTTGTGTTGTAATACCCACTTTAACCACACGAGGCTTGAGTGCGCCACTATCTCCAGCACAGAGCGCATTCACGTTTTCTTGCTGTTGATTTTATCAAACCGCAAACATTCTGGTAACCGGTTGATTGTTGTTACCCTGAGGGGCTCACGACCCTTACAGTGTTTTTCCCATTGAAGTCTCTTGTGTCTTTGCAGACATGCAGTGGCACAAACACAGGTAGCTCTGCAGCAGGTGGACACATTCCACAACACAAAAGCGATCATGAAAATGTTACCATGAGCCCCTCAGGGTAAAAACAGACCAGAATGTAAGATACTGAATCCTAAAAGCGTTCAGGAATAAGTCTCAGGATATTTCAGGAAAATATAAATCAAGAAAACACTGAAGTTATTTTTTTTTTTTTTTGTCACTTTGTCCTGAAAACCACAAGAAATTGCCACCTCCTAATAAGTGCGCACGCAGAAATCAACAGCAAGAAAACGCCTCGTGTGGTTAAAGTGGGTATTACAACAAAAACGGCGTGCGCACTTATTAGGAGGTGGCTCATTCTTGTGGTCACAGGACAAAGTGACAAAATAAATAAATAAATAACTTCAGTGTTTTCTTGATTTATATTTTCCTGAAAGATCCTGAGACTTATTCCTGAACCGTTTTAGATTCAGTTATCCAAGTAACATGAGAGCGATCAAAGGAACCATAACTGATTTAATGAGCCATTCGCAGTTTCACTGTACCGGCCGTGTGTACTTAGACTTGCATGGCTTAATCTTTGAGACAAGCATATGCTATTGGCAGGATCAACCAGGTAGCCCTCTGTCGAGGAGGCACCGCCGCCGCTGGGGGTGGTGGGGCTTGGCTTGGTGGGGGGACGAGCGCTCTCCGTCGGGGTGAGAGGATGCGAAGGATCCCCACCGGACCGAGCGCCTCTGCCTCCGGCGAGGCGAGAGGGCACACGGAGCGGAGGAGCGAGGCCACGAGAGGACGGACACCTTGAGTCCGAAGTCCCAGAGGCTGGCGGTACTGAGAAAAACAACCGTGCTCTCCGGGCGCACGCCGCTGGATGTACGAGTCGCGCTGTGCGTGTGAGAGGCGGACCTCTGAGCGCGTCCCTCCGCGGGCGACGGGCCCGGTCGTAGGGCTGCTGAGGGATTTATCAAACTGCAAACATTCTGGTAACTGGTTGATTGTTGTTACTCTGAGGGGCTCACGACCCTTACAGTGTTTTTCCCATTGAAGTCTCTTTGCAGACATGCAGTGGCACAAACACAGGTAGCAGGTCATGCAAATGTTACCATGA